>CAMZMU010000106.1:12861109-13461109 GCA_947311845.1 Poa pratensis
GTGGATGTCTTTATGTCACTTGTCAAGCAGACTTTACCTTCAGACTAGCGCATAAACATCCGCTTATCTATTAATATTTGCAAAAAGAGCTGGCAACGGGTGCCCAGTGATTGCGTGGATCACACGTTCGCTGGGAGACCCCAAGAGGAAGGTATGATGCAGTATAGAAGCAGTTTTCCCTCAGTATGAAACCAAGGTTTAATCGAACCAGTAGATCAAGAAATCGCTTCGGAAGGTTGTGGTGGCGGAATATGGCACGCGCAGCACCAAGGAATCCGGCGCCAACGTGGAATCTGCACACAACACAATCAAACTACTTTGCCCCAACGAAACAGTGAGGTTGTCAATCTCACCGGCTTGCTGAAAACAAAGGATTAAACGTATGGTGTGGAAAACAGTAGTAAATTGCAGAGAATGAAAAGGAACAGTGTTTGCAGTTGGTTGTATTATCAGTGTAAAAGAATGGACCGGGTCCACAGTTCACTAGTGGTGTCTCTCCATAAAGATAACTAACATGCTGGGTGAACAAATTACAGCTGGGCAATTGACAAAATATTGAGCGCATAACAATGCATATATGACATGATGATTACTATGATATTCATGTGGGCATTACGACAAAATACATAGACCGTTATCCAACATCTATGACTAATAATCCACCGCCAGGTTGTCATACCGAGTTCCCCGTTGGTATTAAGTTGCAAGCAACGGATAATTGCATTAAGTAATGTGCGTAAAGTAAACAAATGCATTAGACCTAACGGCGTACCCTTAAGCTAAGCATCGGTTATTTTATCCCTAGTGGCAACAGCACATCCACAATCTTAGAAGTTATTGTCACTCTCCCAGATTACCGGAGGCATGAACCCACTATCTAGCATAAATACTCACTCTTGGAGTTACAAGCATCTACTTGGCCAAAGCATCTACTAGTAACGGAAAGCATGCAAGATCATAAATAACATATAAGATAGATTGATAATCAACTTGACATAGTATTCAATATTCATCGGATCCCAGCAAACACAACATGTAGCATTACAATAAGATGATCTTGATCATGATAGGCAGCTCACAAGATCTAAACATGATAGCATAAAGTGGAGAGACAACCATCTAGCTACTGCCATGGACCCGTAGTCCAAGGATGAACTACTCACGCATCACTCCGGAGGCAGGCATGGTGATGTAGAGCCCTCCGGTGATGATTCCCCTCTCCGGCAGGGTGCCGGGAAGAGCTTCTGAACCCTCCCGAGCTAGGGTTGACGGCGGCGGCGTCTCTGGAACTTTTCGTGGATAATGGCTCGGGTATTAGGGTTTTCGCGTCGGGAGGAATAAATAGGCGAAAGGGCGGCGGCTGCGGAGCCACGAGGGCCCCACACCACCCCACGGCGCGGCAGGGGGGCCCGCGGCCCCATGGTGTGGGCGCCACGTGGCTCCCCTCCGTGTCTCCTCTGGACTCCGTCTTCGTGTTGGAAAAATAGGAGGTTCTGTCCAAGTTTCGTCCAATTCCGAGAATATTTCCAGACTAGCTTTTCTGGAATACAAAAACAGCAGAAAACAGGAACTGGCACTGTGGCATCTTGTTAATAGGTTAGTCCCAGAAAATGCATAAAAATGCTATGAAGTGTATATAAAACATGTAACAATTGGTATAATATCAACATGGAACATCAGAAATTATAGATACGTTTGAGACGTATCAAGCATCCCCAAGCTTAGTTCTACTCGTCCTCGAGTAGGTAAAACGATAAAAAAAAAATTTCTGAGGTGACATGCTACAATCATAATCTTGATCAAATAATACTGTAAAGCACATGTTATGAATGAAGTGATCCAGGTCAATGGTCTATAGTTTGCTAGCAAGTAGATAATGAGCAAACAACTGAATCATATAAGCAAAAACTTTTCATGAATAGTACTTTCGAGACAAGCATCAAGAGTTTTGCATAAGAGTTAACTCATAAAGCAATAGATTCTAAGCAAAAGGTTTAACCAACACAAAGGAAGATTTAAGTTTCAGCAATTGCTTTCAACTTTCAACATATATATCTCATGGATATTTGTCAACACAAAGCATATAATAAGTGCAATATATGAGCATATAAAAATTGTTGCACCAAAGTTGACACTAGTGTTTGCTTCTAAGATAGAAAGAAGTAGGTAAACTGACTCAACATAAAAGTAAAAGAAAGGCCCTTCGCAGAGGGAAGCAGGGATTAAATCATGTGCTAGAGCTTTTTAAGTTTTTGAAATCATATAGAGAGTAAAAATAAGTTTTGAGAGGTGTTTGTTAATTGTCAACGAATCAGAAAATGGAAAGTACAATATGACCCCTGCCAACCAGACTTTTAAGAGCGGCTCCCATGAAGGACGTTATTTCTACCAGCAAGGCAGATCATCCCTCTTTCTCTTTTGTTTACACATGCAGATATTTCACTGTTTGTCATTGCTTGACTGATAAATCAGGGCAAAAATGTGAAGAGAATTAAGCGGTTAAAGTTGTAATTAATTGGGACTGGGCACCCCATTTGCCAGCTCTTTTTGCAAAATTAATGGATAAGCGGATGTATATGCCGCTAGTCCGGTGGTAAAGTCTGTTTGACAGTTGACATAAAGACATCCACCCCGTCCTCATGAGCTTGGTAAACATTGACACAAAATAGGAGTAATAAAGTTTGAATAGTTTAAAGGTAGCACATGAAAAATTTACTTGGAATGGCAAGAAATACCACATATAGGTAGTTATGGTGGACACAGATGGCATGGATTTGGCTCAAGGTTTTGGATGCACGAGAAGCATTCCCTCTCAGTACAGAGTTTAGGCTAGCAAGGTTATTTGAAGCAAACACAGGATATCAACCGACACAGCAAGGCTTATATGAAAACATATTGCAAGCATTATAAGACTCTACACTGTCTTCCTTGTTAACCAAACCCTTTTACTAGAAAATATCTAGACCTTAGAGATACCAAACATGCAAACCAAATTTCAACGAGCTTTACGGTAGTTCTTCATTAATAGGTTTTAACTACATGATACAAAAGCTTAAACATGAACTACTTGATAACTCAAAACAATTGACAAGTATCAAATTATCCAATACAGATCTACAAGAATATGTAAGCTTTTTCCATTATACCATCTACCACATGCAACATTTTCTGTTCCAACCAAACACCAATCAATTTATTTCAACATAAACTCTCCAAACAATTATAAGTGAAGCAAGAGAGTACTTTCTTTAAAAGAACTAACAGCTCTGAATAAGAGATGCATGAAAAACAGGAGCTAAAAGCATAGCAATAGCTAGACAAGAATACTCAACAAGTATAAGTGAAGAATAGGAGTATTCATATGAAAAAGCGGAGCGTGTCTCTCTCCCAATCAAGAATGCTGGGGTCCAATCAAGTTGACCATAAAAAAATAAAATACTGAAAATAAAAGCACACAGACGCTCCAAGTAAAGCACATATGATGTGAAAGAATTAAAATATAGTTTCACTAGAGATGACCTGATAAGTTGCTGATGAAGAAGGGGATGCCTTGGCATCCCCAAGCTTAGACGCTTGAGTCTTCTTGAAATTTGCTGGGGTGATCCATGGGAGCATCCCCAAGCTTAAGCTCTTCACTCTTCTTGATCACATTATATCATCCTTCTCTCTTGACCCTTGAAAACTTCCGCCACACCAAACTCAAAGTAATTCTCATTAGAGGGTTAGTGCACAATCAAAAACTCACATGTTCTATAAGGACACAAACATGACCGTTACTTTTAACATTAGCTACTGCCACTGATGTTATGTGAAGCTCTTCACCCTAAAAAAAATTCCACTCAACACTAGTAAAAGAGAGAATGCGAAAAATAAAAGACAGAATCTGTCTAAACAGAACAGTCCGCAAAGACGAATTTTTTCGAGGCACTTACGTTGCTCAGATCGAAAAACTTTAAACTAACGAAAGATGCGTACATATCTGAGGATCACGCACAAAAAATTTCAGATTTAAATAATTTTTCTGTGATTTTACAGAATTAAAACGGTGAACAGCAGAAATCTGTTCCTGCGCAGAAATCCAAATCTAGCATCATCTTCCTATTAGAGGCAATACTTGGCACAACAATGCGATAAAATAAAGATACAAAGGAATTGTTACAGAAGTAAACAACTCCTTGACTCAAAAAAAGAAAAATTGCAGAAATAAAATAATGGGTTGTCTCCCATAAGCGCTTTTCTTTAACGCCTTTCAGCTAGGCGCAGAAAGTAAGAATCAAGTGTTTCCAAGATGAAGCATCAACAGAAAGGTTGGAAGTTTTCTCAACAATGCATTGTATCTTATCTATATAAGTTTCAGAAACTCCTTTTTCATTACTTTTAGGCACACTATCCTCATCAAATAAATTTTCAGGAACAATCCAATCAAAATTCTTTTCTAGTGCCTCATGCATGCCTACAAACTTAAAAGGTATTGGTATCTTAACTTCCCCCTCATAATTAGTTTCTTTAGTGTATTTAAGCCTCTCTTTTTCCAGTTTCTCAAGTGTATTAGCAACATCAATATAATAGCCAAGCATCTTATATCGAATAAAAACTTTCTAGCTTAGCAACATCACCAAATTCTTTAAGCAAGGTTTCTAGAACAAAATCTTTCTTTTCACCATCTTCCATATCATGAAGTTTAAGGAACATATGCTGCATTATAGGATTCAGATTGACAAACCTAGCTTCCAACATGTGAACTAGAGAAGCTGTAGCAATTTCATAATTTGGAGCAAGTTCTACCAAGGGTCTATCTTCAAAATCTTTAAGCCTACTAATGTGACCCAAGAATTCCTCAATGTTATCTCTTCCAATGATAGACCCACTACCCACAGATATGTCTTTTAAAGTATACTTAGGGAGAAGCATGATGAAATAACAGAAACTAAACAGAAAATAAACTAAATGCAAGTAACTAATTTTTTTGAGTTTTTGATAAATAAAGCAAACAAGACTAAATAAAAATAAACTAAGCAAGACAATAACAAAGTAAAGAGATTGGAAGCGTGAAACTCCCCTTGCAGAAATCCTCTTGCTTCCCAATATGGCGTCAGAAAATATGGCGTGTGGAAGGAAGGCAAGGAGATTGCTGAACCGAAGTGCTTCTGCTCCCCGGCAACGGCGCCAGAAAATATGCTTGATTGCGTGGATCACACGTTCGCTGGGAGACCCCAAGAGGAAGGTATGATGCAGTATAGAAGCAGTTTTCCCTCAGTATGAAACCAAGGTTTAATCGAACCAGTAGGAGCAAGAAATCACTTCGGAAGGTTGTTGGTGGCAATATGGCACGGGCGCACCAGGGACTCCGGCGCCAATGTGGAATCTGCACACAACACAATCAAACTACTTTGCCCCAACGAAACAGTGAGGTTGTCAATCTCACCGGCTTGCTGAAAACAAAGGATTAAACGTATGGTGTGGAAAACAGTAGTAAATTGCAGAGAATGAAAAGGAACAGTGTTTGCAGTTGGTTGTATTATCAGTGTAAAAGAATGGACCGGGTCCACAGTTCACTAGTGGTGTCTCTCCATAAAGATAACTAACATGCTGGGTGAACAAATTACAGCTGGGCAATTGACAAAATATTGAGCGCATAACAATGCATATATATGACATGATGATTACTATGATATTCATGTGGGCATTACGACAAAATACATAGACCGTTATCCAACAGTCTATGACTAATAATCCACCGCCAGGTTGTCATACCGAGTTCCCCGTTGGTATTAAGTTGCAAGCAACGGATAATTGCATTAAGTAATGTGCGTAAAGTAAACAAATGCATTAGACCTAACGGCGTACCCTTAAGCTAAGCATCGGTTATTTTATCCCTAGTGGCAACAGCACATCCACAATCTTAGAAGTTATTGTCACTCTCCCAGATTACCGGAGGCATGAACCCACTATCTAGCATAAATACTCACTCTTGGAGTTACAAGCATCTACTTGGCCAAAGCATCTACTAGTAACGGAAAGCATGCAAGATCATAAATAACATATAAGATAGATTGATAATCAACTTGACATAGTATTCAATATTCATCGGATCCCAGCAAACACAACATGTAGCATTACAATAAGATGATCTTGATCATGATAGGCAGCTCACAAGATCTAAACATGATAGCATAAAGTGGAGAGACAACCATCTAGCTACTGCCATGGACCCGTAGTCCAAGGATGAACTACTCACGCATCACTCCGGAGGCAGGCATGGTGATGTAGAGCCCTCCGGTGATGATTCCCCTCTCTGGCAGGGTGCCGGGAAGAGCTTCTGAACCCTCCCGAGCTAGGGTTGACGGCGGCGGCGTCTCTGGAACTTTTCGTGGATAATGGCTCGGGTATTAGGGTTTTCGCGTCGGGAGGAATAAATAGGCGAAAGGGCGGCGGCTGCGGAGCCACGAGGGCCCCACACCACCCCACGGCGCGGCAGGGGGGCCCGCGGCCCCATGGTGTGGGCGCCACGTGGCTCCCCTCCGTGTCTCCTCTGGACTCCGTCTTCGTGTTGGAAAAATAGGAGGTTCTGTCCAAGTTTCGTCCAATTCCGAGAATATTTCCAGACTAGCTTTTCTGGAATACAAAAACAGCAGAAAACAGGAACTGGCACTGTGGCATCTTGTTAATAGGTTAGTCCAGAAAATGCATAAAATGCTATGAAGTGTATATAAAACATGTAATAATTGGTATAATATCAACATGGAACATCAGAAATTATAGATACGTTAGAGACGTATCACCCAGTCCCAATTAATTACAACTTTAACCGCTTAATCTCTTCACATTTTGTCAACTGAATACTCAGGGAAACATCTGCATGTGTAAACCAAAGAGAAAAAGAAGGATGATCTGCCTTGCTGGTAGAAATAACGTACTTCATGGGAGCCGCTCTTAAAAGTCTGTTTGGCCGGGGTCATATTGTACTTTCCACTACTGATTCGTTGACCAATTAACACACACCTCTCAAAACTTAATTTTTACTCTCTATATGATTTTAAAAACTAAAAAGCTCTAGCACATGATTTAATCCCTGCGTCCCTCTACGAAGGGCCTTTCTTTTACTTTTATATTGAGTCAGTTTTCCTACTTCTTTCTATCTTCCACAAGCAAACACTAGTGTCAACTTTGGTATGACAATTGTTATATGCTACATATTGGATTTATTATATTGCTTTGTGTTGACAATATCCATGAGATAAATATGTTAAAAGTTGAAGCAAACGCTGAAACTTAAATCTTCCTTTGTGTTGGTTAAATACCTTTTGCTAGAATCTATTGCTTTTTGAGTTAACTCTTATGTAAACCTGTGAATGCAATGTCTCCAAAGTATTATTCATGAAAAGTTTTGCTTGTATGATTCAGTTGTTTACTCATTATTTATTTGATAGCAAACTATAGACCATTGACTTGGATCACTTTATTCATTTACATGTGCCTTACAATACTATTTGATCAAGATTATGATGGTAGCATGTCACTTCAAAAATTATTTTGTTTTATCGTTTAACTACTCGAGGACGAGTAGGAACTAAGCTTGGGGATGCTGATACGTCTCAAACGTATCTATAATTTTTGATGTTCCATGTTGATATTATACCAATTGTTACATGTTTTACGTACACTTCATATCATTTTTATACATTTTCTGGGACTAACCTATTAACAAGATGCCACCGTGTCAGTTCTTGTTTTCTGCTGTTTTTGTATTTCAGAAAAGCTGTTAAGGAAATATTCTCGGAATTGGACGAAAATCAACGGAGGTCCCTATTTCACCGACACGTCCATGGAGTCCAAAGGAGAGGCGGAGACGAGCTAGGGAGCCGCCACACCATGCCTGGGCGCAGCCCCCCTGCCTGTCGCGCCCTAGGGTGGTGTGGGCCCCTCGGGTGGCCTCCGACGCCGCCCTTTCGCCTATTTATTCCTCCTGTCTGGAAAACCCTAAATACCCGAGTCATATTCCACGAAAAGTTCCAGAGGCGCCGCCGTCGTTAACCCTAGCTCGGGAGGGTTCTGAAGCTCTTCCCGGCACCCTGTCGTAGAGGGGAATCATCACCGGAGGGCTCTACATCGCCATGCATGCCTCCGGAGTGATGCGTGAGTAGTTCATTCTTGGACTACGGGTCCATAGCAGTAGCTAGATGGTTGTCTCTCCACTTTATGCTATCATGTTTAGATCTTGTGTGCTACCTAACATGATCAAGATCATCTTATTGTAATGCTACATGTTGTGTTTGCTGGGATCCGATGAATATTGAATACTATGATCAAGTTGATTATTAATCTATGTTACATGTTATTTATGATCTTGCATGCTCTCCGTTACTAGTAGATACTTTGCCCAAGTAGATGCTTGTAACTCCAAGAGGGGTATTTATGCTAGATAGTGGGTTCATGCCTCCAGTAATCTGGGCGAGTGACAGCAACGTCTAAGGTTGTGGATGTGCTGTTGCCACTAGGGATAACATAACAATGCTTTGTCTACGGTCATATGTATTTGTTTACATTACGCACATTACTTAATGCGATTATCCGTTGCTTACAACTTAATACCAACGGGGGACACAGATGTTAACCTAACGGTGGATTATTAGTCATAGATGCGGTTGGATAACGGTCTATGTATCTTGTCATAATGCCCAATTAAATATCATGGTAGTCATTTTTTCATTTATATGCATTGTCATGCGCTCACTATTTTATCAATTGCCCAGCTGTAATTTGTTTGCCCAACATATTATTTATCTTTACGGAGAGACACCACTAGTGAACTGTGGACCCCGGTCCATTCTTTTACACTGATAAAACCACCAACTGCAAACAATTGTTCTATTTTACTTCCTGCAATTAAATACTATTTTTCACACTATACGTTTAATCCTTTGTTACAGCAAGCCGGGAAGATTGACAACCTTCCTGTTTTGTTGGGGCAAAGTAGTTTGATTGTGTTGTGTGCTGGTTCCACGTTGGTGATCGATCAACGGCGCCACCAACAACCTTCTGAAGTGCTCCTACTCCTCCTAGATCTGACAACCTTGGTTTCTTACTGAGGGAAAACTTGCTGCTGGACTGCTTCATACCTTCCTCTTGGGGTCTCCCAATGAACGTGTGTTTCACGTCATCATCAGCACAGGAGATTGAACTAGAAGTCAATCGAATGAGCAGGTGGCACATATGCTGCGGGAAGAGTAGCTTAGATAGTACCAGAGATCTAAGGCTCAATTTATCCTTGAAGGAGATTCAAATACGAGATACTTCCATAATGTTGCCAATGGCAGACGTAGGAAGAACCGTATTCATATTCATTCTCTTAATCAGGATGAGGGCCTGATCGAAGGACAGGAGCAGCTCAAAGATTATATAACAAGCTACTATAAAGGTTTGTTCGGGGCTCCGGAGGAAGGAAACTTTTCTCTTGACGAGTCACGCACAGATGATATACCCCAAGTGTCCACCGAGGAAAACAACTTTCTTAGTGCTCCCTTCTCTGAAGACGAGATAAGTAAGGCGGTTTTCCAAATGAAGCACAATAAGGCACTGGGACCGGATGGTTTTCCTGCTGAGTTTTACCAGCATTTCTGAGAAACCATCAAGTCTGATATGCTTGAGTTATTCGGTTGCTTGCATGCCGGACAACTAGAGTTGTTTCACCTTAACTTTGGGGAAATCTTTTTGTTGCCTAAAATTCAGGAGCCCGAAAGGATACAATAGTACCGGCCTATATGTCTCTTGAATGTTATATTCAAAATATTTACGAAGGTGGCAACCATTAGGTTAAATTATGTGGCTGATTATGTGGTTAAACCTACCCAAACTGCATTTATGCAAGGTAGGAATATGCTAGACGGGGTCGTGATCCTGCACGAAACCGTACATGGGATGCATACAAAGAAACTTAATGGAGTAATATTCAAAATCGACTTTGAAAAAGCCTATGATAAGGTTAAGTGGTCGTTCCTCCAACAGACTCTGAGAATGAAAGGTTTCTCGGACGAGTGGTGTGCTTTGATCCACAATTTTGTTTCTGGGGGTAGTGTGGCTGTTAAAGTTAATGATGACATCGGCCGCTACTTCCAAACAAAAAGAGGATTAAGGCAAGGTGATCCATTATCGCCTATACTATTTAATATAGTGGCTGATATGTTGGCGATCATGATTGAATGGGCTAAGGAAGATGGCCAAATTGAAGGGGGTAGTCCCACATCTTGTCGATGGGGGATTATCTATTCTTCAATACGCGGACGATACGATTCTCTTTATGGAACATGACCTCGATAAGGCAGCGAATCTAAAATTAATATTATCAGAATTTGAGCAGTTATCGGGGTTGAAGATAAATTTCCACAAAAGTGAATTGTTTTGCTTCGGCGAAGCCCGGGACGTATCTGCTCAGTATGCTAAATTTTTTGGCTGTGAGCAAGGTCAATTTCCTACAAGGTATTTGGGTATACCAATACATTACAGGAAACTGACTAATGCGGAATGGAAACACGTCGAGGAACGTCTTCAAGCGAGGTTATCTTCCTGGAAAGGAAAGTTACTATCTCTTGGCGGGAGGTTGGTACTCATTAATTCACTACTAACAAATATGGTACTCTATATGATATCCTTCTTCCAGCTGCCCAAAGGGGTCTTGCAAAAATTGGATTACTTCCGATCGAGATTCTTCTGGCAAGGAGATAGTGAGAAAAAGAAATATCGACTTGCTAAATGGAATTTTGTTTGTCGACCTAAAGATCAAGGAGGACTGGGTATTCATGACCTCCAGGTCAAGAATTCAGCTCTCCTCGGTAAGTGGTTGTTTAAACTACTTACTGAAGATGGGGTCTGGCAAACACTCCTTAAACGTAAATACATCGGCTCGAAAGCGTTATCACAAGTATATTGGAAACCTGGTGATTCTCACTTTTGAGCTGGCCTAATGGCGGCAAAGATTTTTTTTTCCGCTTTGAAGTATTTAAAATTGAGGACTGATCGGAGATAAGATTCTGGGAGGACAAATGGTTAGGTAATACCACTCTCCGAGAGTAGTATCTGGCTCTATACAATATTGTTCATCATAAAGGGGATACCATAGCCACGGTTATGCAGTCTACACCACCCAATGTGACGTTCAGGCGAGACTTAATTGGGCCCAGACTCACGTCTTGGAATGCCTTGCTGACAAGGTTGACTTTGGTTCAGCAGTCACAAGGGCCTGATGAATTTCACAGGAGTTTATGTGAGAATGGAAAATTCTCGGTAGATTCTATGTATAGAGCGTTATTCCATTCCGATGTACCAGTCGATAATAATATTAAAATATGGCAAATGAAGATTCCGCTAAAACTTAAAGTTTTTACATGGTATCTTCATAAGGGTGTCATTTTAACAAAGGATAACCTTGTCAAGCGAAACTGGCACGACGGAGTGCGTTTTTTGTCCACAACAGGAGACAATAAAGCACTTATTGTTCGAGTGTAGTTTTGCACGTTCTATTTGGTCAGCTATCCAGATGGCGTCTAACTTGTATCAACCCAAGACTGTTGCTAATATATTTGGCAATTGGTTACATGAGATAGATAATAAGTATAGCACTGTTATTAGGGTGGGAGCGATAGCGATTATATGGTCACTTTGGCTGTGTAGAAATGACAAAAAAATTAATGATAAAAATTCTCTCGCTTGCAGGTACTCTATCGGTGCACAAGTATTTTACGATCGTGGTCCACATTACAACGGCCGGATTTTCGAGGCCTCTTTATGGAGGCGTGTGCACGACTGGAAGAAGTGGCGACATATATTTTTATCCAAGGCTTTGACGTTTTACTTTTCTATGATTGTAATTCGTCGAGTGCTACTTTTTAGTTCTTTTTGGGTACTTTCGGATTGCGGCTGCGTGCATACCTGTTATGCAGAGGCCGGGTTTAATGTTTAAACCCTTTAAGTAATAAAGCTTTTTATAAAACAAACTATACTGTAGCTCGAACATGGTTTTTGTTAATAGAAATCGGAGATGAGACTCTATTTTTCAAAAAAAAAAGTGCAGTATACTTTAACCAAAGAAAGTGAGACACAAGGTTTGGTCGAAAGGATGAGGAAAGTGATTTGACATGACTATGTGAAGGCGAAGATAAGTCTTTCCGAGGAGACCCAAAGTCATGGACGTTAGAGCATCTCCACCGGCACCCTCCAAATGACCACCCAAAGGCCCATTGGGGGCTCGGACGCCAAAAACCGCCACCAGCGGCACCCCCCCCCCCCAAAGGGTCGCCCCGAGCAATTTCTTGTCTGGCACCCCCGAGAGGGCCTCCAAACTTGGAGGCCCTATCGGGGTGCCGGACACTGCCTGGACATAGCTTCCGACAGGGGTGGCCCACCCGTCATACACACAACGCAGGCCTGGCCATGGGTTTAAGGCGACGTGTAGGAGGCCGTTCCGCCCGCGTTAATGGCGACGCGTTTCCGCAGGCGACGAAGGGACTGGACGGCGATGCGTCTCCCGCACGCCTCGCATTTACGGCGGCGCCTGCTGAGCGCCTTGCCTTTCCCGACTTCCCACGCGACACAGTGGCGGAGACGTGTCGCCGCCATTAACTCCGACGCGACGCGTGCTCACCCACCCGGCGCTTCCCGCCTCGGTTTCCCGCCTCGACCTTGGCCGGCTATAAAGAGGCCCCCGCCGTGCAGCCATTTCACCACACCAGCACCGACGCTCGCCGTAGCCACTTGACCACAGCACCAGCCGTAGCCCAGAGCACCATGCCTCGCCGCCTCGCCACCTCATGGGCCACCCTCACCCAGGCAGCACGCCGTGCTCACGGCACGGCGCAGGAGGACGCCGCTGACGAACAGCCGTTCAACTTGGGGGTGATGTGTCCGGCACCCCCCAATTGGGCCTCAATTGGGGGTGTCGGACACCGATTTGGAGGGTGCCGGTGGAGATGCTCTTAGGTAGAAGCGCTGGGGCAAATTCGATCAGATTTGTAGTGTACTAGAAGGAAAAGACGCGCGTTGCCGCGTCTGTCCTAATACGAACAATGATAGATCAACAAAAAGAAAATTAGCGAGACATAAATAAAAGTTAGTATCAATGATAATAAAATAGTATCACTGGTTCACTATTTTACAACACGTTTACTCATACATCCTCACATAAACATAGAGGAGTAGAGAAGGGACACGGTTATTTACTTGTACTAAGGTTAGGAGTACACCACTCAACAAAAAGCATGAACCCCTCTCCCCCCTCTAAAAAAATTTACACTCAGTTAGACAATTAGTATACAACGACAATTATGAAATGTCATCAAAGTTAAATTGTGTACATGGTTCTATAATGATTCGAACAAAAAAATTGATCAAAATTCCAACAATCTGTAGACACTGTACGATATGATGAAAATTACAAACTCAGAGAGACAGATTAGCCAAGATCTGATTAGCCATCGATGTACGATATGATGAAGGTCATCGATTTAATATAATGAAATCAAGTAGACTTTTCTGACACAAATTATCCCAAAATCAATAATAATAGTTGGTGTAATTATTTTACATAGTTAAATAAATTGCATCAAATATGATCGGTACTATATAAAAACAGAGGAACATTCCACCAATAAATACTAAATAATTCACCAAAATATAGAGCCAACTGAGATCTTAAACCGTTTACATGTCATATTAATCTGTGCATTGGATCTAGATTGCATAAAATAAAATGGCATGAATACCACTAAAATTATATATCTAATTGCAGGAATACTCTTCTATTAACATATAATTTGTCATGTTCGCCACACGGTTCAACACCACATGATATTTTATTATTGTATCCTCGTGGTCATGACTTTTTTGCACTCTAATGATTGCAACTGAGGCTAGGCATACATATGTCATTTTTAGTGTATGTATTCAACCATCTACAAAATACGCACATGTATTTTCTTACATAATCTGGCTCGTTCTCGGAATACAAGTGAGATATAAGTAAATATACCGTAGAAAAAAGTTCACGGATAAATATCCACATCATCTTTCATCAGTAATAGGTGGCATCCGACAAAGAGGCGTATAACTCATCCTTCCATCCTCATTCACCATCGATTTGCCGCTCATGGTTTCAACCGCAGCTGCCACCACCACCGAGTCGAGCACTACTAACAACAACGGTGACAACGGCGGCCGATGCGAGAGGCGACATGCGTGTTCACGTGCAACTACTGCGAGGGTTGTAGGAAGTCTTTCAGCTCACTGGTGTTGGGTGGTCACCAGAGGGGAGCGCACGTTGCGTGCAAGTTAACAATGGACTTGAGTCGCGACATCAGGGTTGGAGGTGCCCTGTAGTCCCAGGTGCTTGACGGAGACAGAGATGTGTGCGGAGAGACGGGCAAATTTTGCGTAGGGACGGCTGTTTTCGACAGAGTACGGCTCGAGGGAGGCGGAGGGAGAGAAATGGTGTTGCGTGTCACAGGCTGCGCGACACTATGGTGGACGCTGGCGGCAGAGATAAGAGAGAGAGTTGTCGGGTAGCGTCAGTAGCTCTGGACTCACCGCATCTCCTTGTAAAAAAATCGAAACGACATGTTTAGGTTTACTTGTACGTATTGTACGGACTCTAGAAGATTTTTTTTGCATTTTGGTCTACCCAAAAAGAGTAATTTTGAGAGAAAATGGAGCTATTTTTTCTTTTTTACAGCCACATTTTTGTTTTTTTATAGATGGGAATCCCTTTTTATTTCACCAAAAATTTAGCAGATAAGTACAAATATATGTATATATCCAATATAATTTTTTTTCAAACTGAATTTAAAACTATGAACTATAAATAAATAATGTGAACTAAGTGGGGTCTACCATGATATTGACATGTGGAAGAAGGAGAGGGCTCCAATTCTAGGGAGCTTAGTATTTAGAAAGATTATATCTATCCATCGATACGTTGTAGCAGTATGAAGAACACGATTGATTTGTCAACATTTTTTTTTGAATTTTACCATATATATTAAACCAGCAAAGAGTACACGATTACATCGATTACAAAAACAATTCTAAAACAGACGAGCAAATCTATGAGATCTTCAAGCCCTTTTTTCTTCCATGACACAATCTTGTACTTTTCTGAAGGCAGCCGTAGAACAACGCCGAATACACCAAACCACAGACCTGTGAATATCAATGAAGGTTCTTCCCTTTTAATTTTGAGCCGCAATGCCAAGTCTTTGTGCACGCACACATCCATTAAATTAATCAAGCAACATCGGCAAGAGCACCACCACGGATATTCCAGGGACAAATAACCGAACCACTTTGTCGACGTCGTTGGGAGCCGAGAAAATGAATCACCATTGCCGAAGACGTAGTAGCCGGGATAGATATTGCGAAGACAATCCTCCTCGCGGCAACCATAAGAAACTATTCAAGATTGATCTGGCGAAGCAAGATCTGAAGAACCATACCTAGACAAACTTAATCTTCCAAAACCACCATTGACGTCGGGAAGGAGATCACGCCGTCGAACGAAGCGCGGAAGATCACTTATTGCAGACGAAGCCTTCTCCATTGACGAAGATGATAACAACCAAAACCAAGCTCTAACATTAAGGACCTTTGTATCGCGCCCTGCGCAGGTCCGAGGTCCCCACCCTTCCTAGTGCCAGAGCGACAACTAGAGGAGGCGAGGACCCGTCAATTCTTAGACGAAGGCGACGATGAAGATGGAGATGGCGCCGGCGGCGACGGCTAGGGTTAAACGCCGCCGCCTCTCTTTCTTTCTTTTCCGCTTGGCTTTCTAAAACAAGGTCCGTCTCGATTGATTTGTCAACATACTAGCAAGGTGGTCGTGCATAATAACCGCTCTGATTGCGAAAGGATTAAACCGACGGCGCAAACCAAACAGCCGACCTCAAGTGCAAACTAGTCTGAACTCTATAGCTTTGCCCACCAATGATTTTGCTGAACTGTGAACCCTTGCTAAACTTGGGAGCAAGACGAGCCGGCGGCGCTTCAATGGCGGCGGTGAGTTGCGTTCGCCACCACCACCGGTCGAGCAGGAGGATTGGGGTAAGTTGAGCGGCCGCCTCGATCTGTTTTCACATGCCCTGTTCGTTCCTCTGAAAGTTATGCACACCAATGGCGGCGGCGCACCGCGTCCGCTTGACCTCGGCCTCTCCCCCAAATTGGCGGCTCTGGCCTTCCTCTTCTTCCTCCTGCTCTGTGGGAGCACCTTCTTGGCCGCGGCCGCCTCCACTGACACTATCCTCCCCGGCGAGAGCATCCCCGGGAACCAGACCCTCGTCTCCAAGAGCGGCGCGTTCGAGCTGGGCTTCTTCTCCCCGGGCCCGGGCATCCACTACTACCTGGGCGTCCGCCTGCTGAACATGGTCGGCAACAGCCCCACCTTCTGGCTCGGGGACAGGGTCGTCGTCACCGACCTGCCGACCGCGTCGCTGGAGATGTTCGGCGGCAGCCTGTACATCAAGCAGAGCGGGGCCAGCCTCTGGTGGTCGCCGGCCGGCAATGGGTCTTCCGCCGCCGTCGCGGTCCTCCTCGACAACGGCAACCTGGTGGTCAGGGACCAGGGGAACTCCTCCCTGGTGCTGTGGCAGAGCTTCGACTACCCCGGCGACGCGCTGCTCCCCGGGGCGAGGCTCGGACTCGACAGTGACACCGGGAAGAACGTCTCGTTGACATTCAAGGGTTTCTCACACAACGGCAGCCTCACCGTCGACGAGAGCCGGAGGAACGGGTTCGTGCTCACCACCGACGGGCACGACAATCGCGGCACCTTCCCGGACTGGATGTTGTCCTCTAAGGACAATGGCAGCTCGCTGCTGCTGAACCACCCGGAGAACTCGAACCGCCCCGAATTCTTGCAGTTCCATTTGGGGCAAGTCAGCCTGATGCGGTGGTCTGAATCGGGTCCCGCCGCAAACAGCAGCACTACCGCCGGCTGGGTCGCTCGCTGGACCTTCCCCTCCGATTGCAAATCTAGCGGGTTCTTCTGTGGCGATTTCGGCGCCTGCTCCAGCGCCGGGAAGTGCAACTGCGTCGACGGATTCGAGCCGTCGTACCCGATCGAGTGGGGACTTGGGTACTTCGTCACTGGCTGCTCCAGGTCTCTCCCGCTGAGCTGCGAGGCCGACGGTCAGACGGAGCACGACGACTCTTTTGCCCCGTTGGACAAGCTGCAAGGGCTTCCTTACAATGCCCAGGACGAGGTGGCTGGAAACGACGAAGAATGCAGAGCGGCTTGCCGTAGCAAATGCTACTGCGTTGCCTACACCTACGGCCATGGGTGCAAGCTCTGGTACTACAACCTGTACAATCTTAGCCTGGCTGCTAGGCCTCCATACAGCAAGCTGTACATCCGTTTGGGCTCCAAGCTCAGGAAAAAAGGCTTACAAACAACAGGGATCGCGTTATTGGTCACTGGGTCCATAGCCATTGCTTCTTTGGTACTGGTATTGGTGCTTCTATGGAGATTCCGGAGGAATTCGTTTGCCTCGAGGAAGTTTGAGGCAGAAGGCCCTCTTGTGGTCTATTCTTATCCTCAGCTCAAGAAAGCCACGGGCAATTTCTCCGATAAAATCGGCGAGGGAGGATTCGGAAGTGTTTTCAGGGGAACAATGCCAAGATCAGCCGTCATCGCTGTGAAGAATCTCAAAGTCCTCGGGCAAGCAGAGAAGCAATTCAGAACAGAAGTGCAGACACTTGGAGTGATCCAACACAGTAATCTTGTCCGTCTCTTGGGATTTTGCGTCAAAGCAAACAAAAGGCTGCTGGTTTATGAGTACATGCCAAATGGCTCTTTGGAATCTCATCTGTTTAAAGAGAAGTCTAGCCTGTTGAGTTGGAATGTTCGGTACCAAATTGCTATAGGCATTGCCAAGGGTCTCGCCTATCTACACGAAGAATGCGAGGACTGCATCATACACTGCGACATCAAACCTGAAAACATACTGCTCGATGCGGAACTCTGCCCCAAGATTGCTGATTTCGGCATGGCCAAGCTCCTTGGACGAGAATTCAACTCGGCGCTGACCACTGTCCGAGGAACCATGGGCTATCTAGCACCGGAGTGGATATCCGGGCTGCCGATCACTAAGAAGGCGGACGTGTACAGCTTTGGCATTGTGCTCTTCGAGATAATCTCTGGGAGAAGGAGCACTAAGATGATGAAATTTGGGAGCCATCGGTATTTTCCGCTATACGCGGCTGCTCAGGTGAATGAAGGGGAGGTTATGTGCTTGCTAGATGGTAGGCTAGAAGGAGATGCTAATGTGAAGGAGCTGGATGTCACCTGTAGGGTTGCCTGCTGGTGCATCCAGGATCAGGAGAACGACAGACCGTCAATGGGGCAAGTTGTTCGCATGTTGGAAGGTGTCATCGGCACTGAGATGCCTCCTATTCCAGCTTCTTTTCAGAACCTTATGGAGGGTGATGACAGTACTATATATTCCGATTTCTGAAGGAGGTTGCTAGGGGTACTCCACTTAATGCTGAGTTGTGATCTGAATCTGTGTTCAGATTTGTTTGCTATTCCAAACTACAAGCTCTCTCCCTACAGACTCTAGTAGGCATTCAGCGAAGTTGAAAAAAGAAGAAACTGTTTTGCTGCAGATTCGTCGATGCATTCCTCTCCTATCGACTGACGAAGATGTCAAACAGTTACGCCTTTCAGCAGGTGGTGAATCTCTACAATGGCGTTGTGCTTAAGAAGTTGGTAGACGAATGCAAGCGGATCAACAAGGGTACCCACGCCGACATCATCTGTGTTCACATCACGCGTCTTTTCAATACTTTGAAGTCTGGGTATGGTTATTATGAACGGAAGGTACTCACCTAGTACCACCAACTGTTGTTTTTTAAGCCGGAACAATCAACTTTGCTGGAATGATTAATGCCATACTTAGTTCATCCGATGCTCGGTGGATTTTACACATGTATCTGGAACAATCCTGGAATGATTAATGCCATACTTAGTTCATCTGATGGCTGAGGCAACAAATGGTGAACACCATGCTGACCCATGCTGAGCTGAGTAGTTAACTGTAATCAATTCTCCCGTGGGATTCAGTGTTGCCTGATTCTCCGTTTCTGTTCTTTGAAATTCTTGAGCGGGACAAGAATCATTCAAGTCTCTGTGGGGCTGCGGCCATCGTTCTCCAGGTCACTAGGTCAGCCGATAGATTCAGCTTCATCATCTTTCTGTTCAGTTCAGTTTTTTCTATGATTTTTCACCCTTTAAATAAATGAGATTGCTGTTGTTAGAAAAGGAAGTAAAACCAGCTGCCCAAATGCCATAATGCACAAAATAGAAGTACTAACTCTATGCTGGCGGATCCCCTTAATTGTTACTGAAGCAGACTTTTGCCATGTGTGGTGTAGACTTTTGCCATGTGTGGTGTATCTTTTTTATGAAATTGTAACTGTAGTCTGATGTGAAGAGTAGTATAACTCCATATGGTGCCGCTTAGCGAGTCCTTCATACCTACACACAAGGGTGAGAAATTGTTCTACATACTCATTCACCGTGTCAGTCTGCTGCGGGTTCTTGGTTATGCCGAGCTGGGTGTTCCGAATTTTGGGTCTAAATTAGTGGCTGATGTGTTGAGCGAACATCTGCCATAGGGTCGGTACAACAACGGGCGCAACCAGCCAGGTGAAAGGACGCACACACAAAAGACTGCCTCCTCGGCTCGCCACCAGCGATCGACGGAGCCTGATGCTGTAGTGCATCATTGTCCCATGTTCCTCTTCCATCCGTTTGGTCTTCCATGTTGTCTTGTCTGGTGCATTGGTGTAACTAGGATAATCTTGAGAGTTGATTTAGAGATCGATTACGGACTAAGCAAACACAAAAGCTTCCAATTGCCACAATGTAATCGGCTTTTGTTACCAGCCATATGAAGTTGGTTGTCTGATCTTGCTCAACTTTTATTCCAGATTTTAAATATTTTTTTATTACTTAAAACAGTTGTACTGCATACAGCTAGATCTAGATGCTCAACTTGCCTGGTATCCTTCAAAAATGCATCGCATCTTTAAATTCTTCAGCAAATATTTATGATGGTATGAGGTCTCAGTTCAACTAACAAGGCTAATGAGCAATATGCACTATTACCAAGCATCAGTGTAAAATTTATGGGATATTAGTGATAGTATACTACAGACTTCCAAAGCTCTATGTTCATTTATGTAATTCTGGTGTTTTAATCTTGCCTTGAACAATCTTAAGCCTATGTTTATATGCACTCATAGGAGATCTGATTGTATAATGAAGTTTAGGTGCTTTCTGGGAGAACAGATTGTACAAAATGATCTGCCTCGCAACATCATTTTCTCACGAACCAAGTTCAGTGCATTGAAGTCTTCAACTTTTTACTAAGTGATTATTCAGAGCAGAAAGCTGCATGTATGCCAAGCAAGTTGGGATATGCATTGCTAGCTGTCTTGATGTCAATGTATTTTTTCTATCAGAACTGAAACTCAGGTCGCTCCTGGGTGTGACGTCAAGGAACTCCACCATCGACAAGAGCTCAATTCGCCTCCAGCCTCCCGTCCAGCGCTAGATCTGGCACTCCACCCATTTGATCGGAAAGATCACAGCGTGGTTGGCGGGTGGGATTGAGAGCACGGGCGCTTCTTAGTAGCTAATATCTCAGGTTTACAATTACAGGAGTGCATGATTTTCACTTTGTGTTAGAGCATGCGTAAGCCACTGGCCAGACAATATTGTTGTAATGTCAGACAATGCAGAGAACATTGCCATAATTTATGTAGATTGGATAGTCCTTGAAATCATAATTTCAATTTCCATTCCCAACCAGACAATTTGACTATATGTTTCTCTAAAGAAAATTTGGATATATCTCGTGTGAATTGAGTTGTTGCTTGTGTATTTGTGTTTCAAGGGTTTAATGTTTTCAAAGAAGTCATGCATAATTAATTCATATTCCATAGGTGACCGTTCATCCATGGAGATCTAAATGCTTTTCTGGAGGAAATACAACCAGTTCATCTTGTAGTTAGTACTTTATATATTTCAGTTGGCTACTGGCGGCAAGAATTGTGTGTCCTTCAAATTGTAGTGGTAAGAATGATCAAGAACATGACTTGTAGTTTGAGTAACACAAACTAAATGTTCATTAAAAGTATGTTTAATATTTATGTCCACTATGTTTACATGTACTGAGGATAAGAAACTTAGGCCGTGGCAACGCACGGGCATTCAACTAGTAACAATAGTAGTGGAGTTGATTGCAGTTGCTTCATTTGATCAGAGCCTGCAATGCAAAAATCAAGGACAATGGTGTTTTTTTTCCTTGAGGTTCTCTGTGTAAAATGTACCACCAACTATAATGAATGCAGCATCTAGGGGATCTATCCTGGTTTAAAAAGTGCTTAATTTGCTCTTAATTACCGTTACAGTTCTCTTAATTAATCCGACTATTAACCTCTCTTGCTTGCTGAATTTGCTCTGGAAGAAGAAACAGTACCAGCACCAAAACCATACCGAGTTTTCTGTCATCAAAATGTCATATGTCGGCAACATGCAGTTCCTTTGCTACTCTACAGTTCTCTTAATTAATACCTGAACGCTCAATCAAAAATATACTGCTGTTACAACATCGGCTAGCCAGACATGCACTGACTGAACCACATCCATACAAGTTCAGAGGTGCACAACACACATAGCAGACATAAACCCAAACTGTTCTTACAAGCGCAACCGGGACGTTCCAGCCATGAACAACATCAACAACCAGTGGTAGCAGCTTGGCGCCTGATAGCAAATTTGTCTGGCGTCTCCGTCTCCTGTAGCCCAGCAAACAGTAATAAAAAAGAAAACAAGCTAATCAGTAGGATCACTATTCGCTGGATAGGGTCTTTACTCTGAAAACAAGCCAAATTTCTCGTTTTTCAAATGGTCCAACTACAAACTTGCTGCATTGTGGTATTAAAAACCAAATTTCGTATTGCTGATATTAAAAGCGAAGCTTACCACACTCCACTCTTCAGGACCGTCACATTCCCATGCAATCGTCATATATGTATGCTACCCCTGTTTTTTTTTTTACATGTACCCCTGGTTGTTGTTATCTTGCCCTCACTAGGCTTTCTCAGAATATGACAGAAGACAAGTACTTGTATCATTTATCAGAATATGTTTTTTTTAACTAAGGTTTTGTTGCTCGCCCGGCCTCACAAAGGCATACCACACTAGGAGTAGTCATATAACACAAGGTCAAAAAGTACTAGTTTGTTACAGAATATACATCAGAGACAGGGTAGTTGGTAGGTATGAAATACGTATAATTGTATAATTATCATGGAGCAAGCTAGCATCTAGGTGCTGAGTTTTGACAAGCTTGAGTGGTTGGAACAAGACGCCTCATAAAAGTATAAGGTGCAAATCTAAATGCAAAAAATATGCGCATTAGACCAGTAGTAATGTGGTACTGTTTGATAAAAAGAAAGCTTACTATACACTATGATCGATATTGGTCAAGAGTCAATAAAATGCCTCCACTAACATGAGCTCGCTCATTCACATATTGTAACTAGTAGTGATACTTGATAGACAACGATAGACAGCTGAGAAGCAATCTTCTCATGCATACTTATGCTCTGAACCATATTCAAATGTCATACATGAACACTCGTGTTACAAAACATAATCTTATCAGTTATTTGCGATAGAAGAAAGATAAAAATCTCTCCAAATAGGATTGGATTAGTTAGTTCTGAGAAGCAATCTTCTCATGCATACATATGCTCTGAAGTCTGAGCCATTTTCAAATGTCATACATGAATGCCTAAATACTAGTATTAACTATATTCTAGGTATAAATCATGATATAACAACATAACTTTGTTCAAACCTTGATTGGTGTAAACCTGAGGAGGCTTCGTTTCTACTAGCCATAGACCCATAGTATCTTGAGGAAATGGTATGTGTTATACGGAAATTGTACTGCTGCATTATTAAGTTTTGAAATCAGTTGTCATCAGTAAGTCTAAGATTCTTTCCCACAAAAAGAAAGGTGAAACTCTCATCTCCATGGCTAAAATGAGAAACTTCTTTCACAGAAACTGCAAGGACCTTTTCAGAACACTCCGCTGCTTCCATATCAGTATCCATACAGATACCAAGAGTGCAGACATACTACTACTCACTGATACTTCGATGCATTTGCAGATTGGCCTGATCTCATACTCATTTAGTTCCAATATCTGTGTCCATATAACATGAGGATTAATAAGTTCACAACCATGCCATGCTCTCTTCTCTATAGATAGATGTAATGGAAATACGAGGACTCACGAGTCAAAATACAGCTTTCAGTTAGCAATGGCCAAAACCAGCATGTAACAGACATGCAATAGCACTATAGCAAACAACCAACATCCAGTCACGCAAACAACAGTGAAACATGAATGACCAGCTTATGGCGGAGAGAGGAATTTTTGCTGTGCAGTATGCATTTTCAAAACTCAACACCCTGTTCTTGGTTCAAGAAAATATGAATCTAGCAGGCAGTTCCCCTCCGCAAGCGGAGGCATAGTCTTCAGCAAGGTGCGGTGCAACTGAATCGTGAGGGATTATGTACTTCTTCATGAATGCCTTATCAGTCACCATGACTGCGGAATAGTAGCTCCTGTCACGATCTAGCAATCCATTTTCCTTGAGAAACTTCACAACATAGTACCGGGGCCTGAGCCGGCCTTCCAAGCTATAACAGAGCATTGCTGGGCGATGAGCAATGTAGGCCGGTTCCAACCCCACCTCAGAGATCAGGAATTCTGACCTACTCTGCAAAATGTCCTTGGACCTCGTCAAAATTGTCGGAAGCTTAGAAACTGCAATGCCCACCTCGGCATCAGACCACCTGAATGTGTTCTTCAAGTGCTCCACTTTGGCGGCGATCTTCTCCTCGCCGAGGAACACAACAGCGTTCAGCGCATGCCTAAACAACACAGTCCCATGGGGCACACCAAGACCTTTGGCAAACACCACCATTGCCTGGATGCGCTCCGGATTGGTGGTGAGCAGCGCATGCTTGAGCATTCCAGACCCACCGGGTACACCGAGAACTTCGTCACATGCCACCGCCGCCTGGACCTGTTCCAGGCTGGCGGTGAGCAACCATGGGTAAGACATGCACAACTTGGTAATTTGGCAAGCACCTAGCCCGCAATCCAGCAGGAACGTAACATTGGGCTTGACCACCTTCTCGAGGCTGCGTTCGAGAAGACTGGAGTTGCGCCTGAGCACCGGGAAGAGGTTCTGATAGGAGCCGAAGAGGGACAGGTAGTACGGTAGGTTGGAGACGATGGATCTGGAACGGAAGCTGCTGGGGGTGAGCGAGATGAGGCGCGCGATCTCAGCATGTGAGAGGCCGTGGCCGGTGAGCCCCGCGACGTTGGAGGCCAGGGTTTTCCCCACTTGGGCGCAGAGGAACTGTGGGTCCTTGGCGACGACGGCAGCGACATCGGAGCTGGAGAAGCCAAGGCCGGAGAGAAAGGCGACGACGGCGTCGGGCTTAGTGGGGGATTTGAGGTGGGAGAGCTTACTTGAGGCCTTGAGTGCCTGGGCTCGGGTGAGGCCGCAGGTGCCGACGAGGTACTCCTCGACATCGAAGCTAGGGATTGGGGAAACGGCCGGCACGGCGGCGGAGAGGAGGCGGTGGAGTGAGAGACGGGGTAGTTGGTGGGATAGGTGGCGGGATACGAGTGGATGTGGGTGAGGACGTAGCTTCGGACGCGGAGCATGGCGGCGCCGGCGGCGCCGGCGGCGAGGGACGAGCGGCGCGGCTGTTGGTGCGAGACCTTTTTTGTTTCAGGGACCCTCGTTCTCACGGCGCAGCGACGCAGCATGAAATGAGGCCCAGAAGCCCAATGCTCCATGCGCTGCAAAAAAGGCCATGTTAAATCATCACGTATTTAGCTCTGGCGCCAAATATAAAACATCACGCAGTTGAATAGAAAACTCTTAGAGATTCAGAGTTAACTCTCGGCTCTGATTCAAATTCAGACTTCAGGGTACAAAATTTATAGCACACTAATCCTTTGTTTACATACATGCACGACTCGTTCAACAAGTGAACATCCAAAGAGATTGCTGATTTTAATAATTTAACAAAAAGTTGTTGTACATGTATACATGCTTTGGTCGTAAACTTGTTATATATAGGGTGTGTTTTCGTAGACTGAGGCCAGATATTCCCACCCCATATCAATCTCAGTTGTTTGGTAGCCTAGGTGAGGTATCTGGGCCATACCCACCTCATACAAGACATACCTCTCAACCAGGCCAGGTTGTGAAGCTGAAATCGAGCTTCACA
Organism: Poa pratensis; assembly: GCA_947311845.1. NCBI lineage: Eukaryota > Viridiplantae > Streptophyta > Magnoliopsida > Poales > Poaceae > Poa > Poa pratensis. The sequence continues at coordinate 12,886,480 of CAMZMU010000106.1, forward strand.
TCTCATCCCGAAGTGTGGCCCCAAAAATCCTTCCACGCATCGTGGAGGATGCCGTTGGCCATGTAAGGGTAGAGCAACAGACGGAGCCGGCCATGGATGCAGCGGGGCCAGTTCTCTTGTTGCGTAGCCGATAGGGCCTCCACCTCCGAACGGAACTCCTGCTCCACTAGGCACATCAGGCCATCGCCGCACATGTTGTCGTTGAGCTTCTTCACGGCGTGTCGTGCGCCGTCCTCCATCTCCGCCAAGAACATCAGGCTACCGCCGCCTCCTCCTGCTGCCCACACGCCATAGAGGATGGGGTGGTCTGAGGATCCAATTGCTTTTTAATTTCTTTTCAAGGCCCTTTGTGTTAAAATTTGGACCTATTTATCTTTTCAATTCCTGGACATGGAGGACTTATTAGTATAAACTATGATATAATTTTTTTCCTAGTGCTGGCTCTAGGTTATAAATTAAGATAATCTAACCACTTAATACAATCATTGTTGAATGTTTTTTAGACATAGTTGAAATGTTGAATGAGTCTCAGCATGACCCAATGCATACCACCAAACAACATCTCATCTCATCTCTGCTCATCTCAACACATACAAGCCACCAAACACACAACAAAAATCTCAGCCCAACCTGTATAAGGTCAGCATGTCTCGGTTGGGAAACTCATGCAAAGGTGACACAGGGTACCAAACACACCCATAGCAGTCTTGATTGATGATGATGCCTTGAATACATTATACAATAAATCAAGCATGCATACTAGAGCCCAGCTACCCAGGTTCTTCATATCCAACCATTTTGCAGGGCTAGCAAATTGCGAGAAGTATGTCACCTTTTCATGTGTTGTTCAGTTGTTATCTCATTCATACAACCATCCAGGAGATAGACTGAGTGAATTTCACGATCTGATTGATCTAGAGATCATACCAATAGCCAGTTCCATCCGACTAGTAGGGAAAGTGTTTTTGGCTCCCGATCTAGAGTGGTCTCTACACTTAAAAAGAAAGAAAATCATATTTATGAGTTTTCAAAAAATTCTAAAAAAAAGGATGTAGCCAATGCTGCATTTCACAAACGTGCAAAATATCAATTTCAAACACTTTGTATTATGGGATACACAAAAATAACAAAATTGGTAAAATGTAGAGATTTTAGCTGGTATTATGGCATACTCAGATCTACACTTTTAACATTTTATTGTGTATCTCAAAATACAAAGTATTTGAAATTGATATTTTTTGCAGTGGAATATACCATAGTCTACATTCATATTTTTTTTAAAAAGTAAAACTCATAATTATGATTTTCAATTTTTTTTAAACAGTATCACTGTAGCCCGGGCGCAAGAAATCTCCACTCTAGTGTATCATCCTATAATCTTAGAGTAGAATATAATATTTTAAGTCAATCAGTCATCCTTCCAAATCCATGAAGACAATTTATAGCACACTAATCATTTGTCTACATACATGCACCACTCGTTCAAATACTTACATCTAAGTGAAGATCAAAAGAGATTGCTGATTTTAACAATTTAACGAGAACTTGTTGTAGATAGATACATTCTTTAGACATAACTTGATAGATATATAGGGTGTATTTCATAGCCCAAGGTCAGATATTCCCACCCAATATCAATTTCAGGTGTTTTGTAGCCTAGGTGAGGTATCTGGGCCATACCCACCTCATACAAAACAGACCTCTCGGTCAGCCTGAAGTTGTTGTACATGTATACATGCTTTGGTCGAAAACTTCTAGTGCTCTCTGGCTCCCGATTTCGAGTGCTCTCTTCACTTTAAAAAAAATCGAAAATCATATTATGAGTAGCCAATGTCAAAAATTTCTATAAAAAGAGAACGGATGTAACCAATGTTGTATTTCACAAACATGCAATATATCACCTTCAAACACTTTATATTATGGGATACACGAAAATAACAAAATTTGATACAATTTAGAGATTTGAAAACATGTAATACTCGGATCCATATTTTGTAATTTTTGTGTAGCTCAAAATATAAGTATTTGAATTCAGAAACCACAAATGGAGGCCGGGCTACAGGGAGCCCTTTATTTTGAAAATTTTGAAAACCACAATTTGAAATCGTAAAAAATTCCTGCATGTAGACAATGTTGTATTCTACCGACTTGTAAAATATCAAATCAAAAGAGTTCATATTTTGAGCTACACAAAAATGACAAAATCTGACAGATTTGGAAGAGTTCAAATTTTGCACTGTTCACTACTTTCAAATTTCAGATTTGTCATTTTTTGTGCAGCCCAAAATATGAGATATTATTTTCTGATATTTTACAAGTCGGTAGAATACAACATTGTCTACATGCAGGAATTTTTTCAGAATTTTTTACAAGTTCAAATTGTGGTTTTCAAAATTTTCAAAATAAAGAGCTCCCTATAGCCCAGCCTCCATTAGTCCACTCTCTATTTGAATTGATATTTTGCATCTGTGTGGGATATAGCATTGTCGACATTCGGATTTTTTTTTTGAACTCGCATACATGATTTTTGATTTTTTTTTTTAAAAAAACAGGATCACTGGATCCCACGTGCAAGAAATCTCCACTCCAATATATAATCCTAAAATCTTAGAGTAGAATATAATCATTCAAGTCAATCCCTCATCCTTCCAAATTCATTAAGAAAAATATATAGAGATAGGTAAATTTCTCCGAAGTAGAAAGAATGACACTTTGAGTAATCATGGCATTTTCAACAAACATGGTGGTAGGCAAAACCTGGTCAAATTGTCTTCATCCTTGTTCCAACAAGTTGTTTTGAAAAGGACCAAACACTAATCAGAATAATCACTAACGTATACTCCTCCGTACTATGTACATTTTTCCTCATGATCTCAGTTTGACAATTCCATGTTCTCTCCTCATCCTTCCAAATTCATGAAGAAGAAAAAATATAGATAGGTAAATTTCTCCGAGGTGGAAAGAATGGCACTTTGAGTAATTATGGCATTACAACAAACATTTGGTAAGCAAAACCTGGTCAAATTGTCATCCTCCTTGTTCCAACAAGTTATTTTGAAAGGGACCAAACACTAATCAGCCTATTACTAATGTATACTCCTCCGTACTATGTACATTTTTTCTCATGATCTCAGTTTGACAATTCCATGTTCTCTCCTCTTTTAGACCACCGCATGTTTCAACCTTTTTGACTTTGGTAGCTTTCGGCTTAGAAAATACGTAAATAATTGACCAACTCAACGAAGCGTGCACAAATCGTTTCCCTTGCCTGCCCAGTGCGGCAGTGACGACGCCCATCTGGCGCCACGAGCAACGTGTCCAGCGCGCACAAATCGCGCGTCACGGGGTGACCATTTGACCACCACCCAAGGCTGGGGACACTTCATCGCCCCGGCCCGCCGCTCCCTCCCTCACCTCGCACAACAGACACGCCTCTCCAAGCCAAGCAAGCGCAGCAGCCATAGCCACCACCTCCCCTCCGCTTCCACTCCGCGCCTCCATTACTCAGATCCAAGCAGCAGCACAGCCAGCTTGAACCACCACATCCTCCGGTGACCGGTCCCCACACGCACGCGGCGCAGCAGTACCCTGCCGCTCCGGCTTTTACACTGCTAGTCGCACTCCTGCTATTGCGCGCCACACCGGCCAGACGCCGACAGGGCGGCGCTGCTCGACTACCTCGCCGGTGTGGTGGCGGCCGTGTTTTTGCGCAGCAAAAAGGGTGTTGACTAGTACTCGATACAAGGTTGGACCGCCGTGGTCTGGTCTTCACCTCTCTGGTCTCCGGACAAAACCGTGTTTTTGCGCAGCCACCACCGTCCCCAACATTCGCCTATTCCAACCCCCACCCACCTTGTCTTGTCGCACCGCCCCTACTTTCTCCGGTCTTTGCTTGATCGCTTCCCCAGCTCGCGTTCCAGTCCATCCATGATGAGGATCTCTCTACTGATCCTCTTGCTCGTGCTATCGCCGCTCCACGCTTCTGCTAATTCGTCGGCCCCCTTGTATGGCATCGAGTTCCCGCCGTACAACACCGCCGTCGCCGACTCCGGCTGCGACGGCAAGCTACTCGGCGAGGAGGAGGAGCTCGCGCGCCGGTCTCCGTCGCTGAAGCTGCATATGAACCACCGGTCCGCCGCCGACGCCGCCAAGGGCAGGACATGGAAGGACTCCTTCCTGGATTCGGCCAAGAAAGACGCCATCCGCATCGATACGATGCACACGAGGGCCGCCCTGTCGTCCGGCCGGCGCAGAGCGGCTTCCTCGTCGCCACGGCGGGCGCTGTCGGAGCGGCTGGTGGCCACGGTGGAGTCCGGCGTGGCGATCGGTTCGGGGGAGTACCTCGTGGATGTCTACGTCGGCACGCCGCCGCGCCGGTTCCAGATGATCATGGACACCGGGAGCGACCTCAACTGGCTGCAGTGCGCGCCGTGCCTCGACTGCTTCGAGCAGCGCGGGCCCGTGTTCGACCCGGCGGCCTCCACGTCCTACCGCAACGTCACCTGCGGCGACAGGCGGTGCGGCCTCGTCTCGCCGCCGACGGCGCCCAGGACGTGCCGCAGCCCGCGGAACGACCCCTGCCCGTACTACTACTGGTACGGCGACCAGTCCAACACCACCGGCGACCTTGCTCTCGAGGCGTTCACGGTCAACCTCACCGCGGCCGGCTCGTCCCGGCGCATCGATGGCGTGACCTTCGGGTGCGGCCACTGGAACCGCGGCCTCTTCCACGGCGCCGCGGGACTACTCGGGCTCGGCCGCGGGCCCCTCTCGTTCGCGTCCCAGCTGCGCACCGTGTACGGACACGCGTTCTCCTACTGCCTCGTTGACCACGGCAGCAAGGTCGGCAGCAAGATCGTCTTCGGCGACGACAACGTGCTGCTCGCGCACCCGCAGCTCAACTACACGGCGTTCGCGCCCGCCACTGGCAACTCGGCGGACACCTTCTACTACGTCCGGCTCAAGGGCATCCTCGTCGGCGGGGACATGCTCAACATCTCGTCGGAGACGTTGGGCGTGGCCAAGGATGGCTCTGGCGGCACGATCATAGACTCCGGCACCACGCTCAGCTACTTCCCCGAGCCGGCGTACCAGGTGATCCGGCAGGCGTTCATCGAACGCATGAAAAGGACCTACCCACTCATCACCGACTTCCCGGTGCTCAGCCCATGCTACAATGTCTCCGCGGTGGAAAGTGTCGAGGTGCCGGAATTCTCCCTACTGTTCACCGACGGCGCCGTGTGGGACTTCCCGGCGGAGAACTACTTCATCCGGCTTGAACCGGATATCATGTGCCTCGCTGTCCTCGGCACTCCGCGCTCCGCCATGTCCATCATTGGCAACTATCAGCAGCAGAATTTCCATGTTCTGTACGATTTGCACAACAACAGGCTCGGCTTCGCGCCTCGGCGGTGCGCCGAGGTCTAAGTCTCCATTGATTGGTTGGTTGATTGTGTTATAGGTGGCTAACTGTGTGTAAAATTTTGGGGTAGCAACGAGGGTTTGCTATTGCAGGACATGATCTTCTAGCACAAGGTTTTCGTATCTCTAAAGAGGTTAGGGAACCAAGGACTTATTAGGGATACTTTTTACCATTGCAGCTGTATATAGTTTTATTGGTTAAACTTTTTGCCAGAATTTCTGTGGGTTTTAGGCTGAGAGATTATCTTCCGTTTGGAATTTATCCGGTTTTTTTTTTACACATCCAAACCTCCGTATATTCAACTCGAAACCACGTACCCAGTACATAGAACAAGAACAGAAAAAGCACAAAACGAAGAGGATGAAGATCCAGAGCAAGAACCGAGAACCGCGGCAACACCGTCGACGAAGAAGACGAAGACCGGCGACCACCTTCTTTCCAGAGCCTGGGCGTACTTTGCGCCCTTGAAAGACGCCGCCGTGAGCCTCCGCCGCGCCGGGCGGAACTTGGGTCGCTGAACGAGCGGGGCAGACGTCCCCCGGCTCTACCTCGCCGCTTTGCCGCAGCCGTCACCATCGTCGACGCAGACGGCAGCCACCGAGCCTGTCCAGCTCCGGGATCCACCCGCCAGATCCGCCGCCAGCGCGAATCCGGCAGGAAGACGAAGAACACGAGCGCCGCGCCGGGCCCCGTGTTTGGGGTTCCCCTTTGCACGGGCGAATCTCGTACACGAATCAGAAGCTACTTTCATACAATCAATTACGAACCGAGAGTGTTTTGCTAATTCTCAATCCAATGAGAATTAGCTTAGTTATTATTCGCATGACGTCATCAGTTGTAAGTGGACTTGCAACTGATTTGGACCATTTGATTTGCTTTTTTGATGCATTGCAAGTCAACTTGCAACTGTGATTTGATGACGTCATGCGAATGAGAATTAAGTTAATTCTCATTCGACTGAATTGCAAGTGGACTTGCAACTGCTCCGAACCATTTGATTTGCTTCGTGATTCGTGCTAATCATGAGTTGCAACTTGACTTGCAACTGAGATTGATGACGTCATGTGAATGAAAATTAAGTTAATTCTTATTCAACTGAGCGCTAGAGAAACCAACCGAGCTTTAACCCCAATCCAGCCAACGGAAATAACCAGTACTACTCACTCTGAACATTCACCTCCAATTTCCAGTATGCGACACTACAAAAACTATCCTACCAAGTGTGACTTAATACTTATTACAGAACCAAGCACGAGGCTTAAGAGTGGCAAACAAGTTTAAACAGCTAGCAGGATCAGTACAATAGTACTCACTCCGTTTTTTAATATAAGATGTTTTAGGTTTTGTTCACATGCACATGCACACAAATATATGTAGACATATTTTTGTGTACATGTTCACTCATTTTAGTGTGCATATAGACAACATGTGTACCACCTAAAACATCTTATATTAAAAAACGGAGAGAGTAATAGAGAAGATGCATAGAAAACGATCTCACAAGGGGTTCCAATACTATCCTTGTCAAAAGCCACTTAATTTTTTTCCTCGCATTTAAAATAGCCTGGCAAATATCAACAATTCCTACCATATCATACCATATATCAAAGCCGACCCGTTTGGCCCTCCTCACGACCCCTCCACGTCGCCCGCATTTTTAGCGCCGTCCGATCGTGAAATGGACAGCCAAGATTGTGCCACGCCGTCTGGCGGTACTGTTCATGAACAGTACCGCACTCTCTACAGAGCGTGCGTGCCTCCGCGCCGTCGATCCTCCATCCTACGGCCACAGCAACATCTTCGTGACCATTTTGTAAAAAAAACCTTCACAAATCCAGACATCAACCCGCAGTCCACAAATTCCCGTGAGGAGGGACGTGACTGCAATTTTGTCAAACTCCAAGGGCGTTTCTGCAAAAGCATCACCACTTCCCCCTACCACTCTCCCTCGCGCGCGCGGCCGAAAATTGCCGGCGGCGACGCCGCGAATCGCAGCTCCTCCGCGCCTTACCAGACGGATCCAAGCTCACCATGGTCTCCGCCGTCGCCGCCTCCACCTCCACGCCGAAGATTGCGTGCCGGGACGTCGCCTGGCCGCCGGAATCGTCGACGCCGCTCCGCTGCTCTCTGACATGTCCGTACGCCGCCGCGGCCGCGCCGGCGACCCAAAATGGGCGGCGCCGCCGTCTACGGCCACCCCGCGACCAGGCGCGTGCAGCGCGCCCAGGCGTGCGTCCTGGCTCGCCGTCGCGCGCCTCCGGCGACCTTCACACCGCCGCGGCAGCTCCGCTCGGCCGTGACGTCAGGGCGACGTCCCCGCGGGCCTGGGCTGGCCACATGGGCCAGCCTGACTGCGTTCTCTTTTTTTTTCTGCTTTCCTTTTTTTAAAAACTTTTTACAACTTTTGAAATACACCATCCATAATTTTCAAAATCTGCACCACTTTAAAGTGTGGACATTCCACAATTTGACTTCAAAAATTTGAATATTTTAAACAAATTTACAAAAAAAAAATTCCATGACATTCTTTCCCTCTAAAAATATCCGATTATTTTCTAAGTTTCAAAATACATTTAAAAAAACACAAGAATTAAAGACTTTTAATTTACTAATTAAAAAAAGAAAATATATACTCAACAACTCACAATTTACAACTTGCATAAAATAAAAAGTATTAAACAAATGATAATATTTTTGAATCCATGACATCCTTTCTATCTAAAAATATTCGATTATTTTCTAAGTTTCAAAATATATTTCAAAAATACACAAGAGTTAAAGATTTTTTCCGACCGATCAGAAGTAATAAATACTTGCCATTTATGGCAAAAAAAAACAAACATGTCTTCACACTCCAAAAAAAAGATTAACAGATCACAAAAAAAAAATCCAAATGCACTTCTTCTAAATATACAAAGGTAATTTTTTTAACAAATGTTTGATTACATCCCCAAATTATGGTACAGATTTAAATTAAATTTTACAAACTCTCATAAAATGTATTTTCTCAAATTATTGAGTTAAATTAGACATCTAACACAAGTTCAATAATTTCCAAAAATTTCCACAATTTCTAAAAATGGACATTCCAAAATTTGAATTTTATCACACGGCATTTCCCGAAAACTGAACAATTTTCCGAACGTACGCTCTCTTTGCATTTCGATGATTTCCAAATTCTCGCACTTTTAAAATAGAGACATTTCCAGATTTGAATTTTACCTCACAGGCGCGGCATGCCGCCATGCAATTTCAACATATTTGTAACTAAAAAATAACTTAAAACTCCCTGATAATGAAGCTAAATTTACAAATGTCTGAGCAAATAAATATTCAGACAACAATTACATAGAAACAGTAATATACCTCAAAACCCTCTAACAATGAAGTTATACTTAACGATTGCCTAATCAAGTACATATTTGTACAAGATGCAAATTCATTTCTCCTAATTATGTCCTCTATTTAATTGAATTTAAAAAAAAAACTCAAATAATGTAATATCTCCTACCATTGAGTCAAATTAAATATTTAATGCAAAACTCAAACATATTATACCAGTTTGGAAAAAGTTTCAATTTACAAGCACTACAACTCAACTCACTCTAATTATGCAGCTCAAAATAATAAATGTTCAACTTCAACTAAACTCACCCCAAATATGCAAGTACATACAAATAAACCGCAAACACATACTAAAAAATATCATAACACAAAACAAAAATGATAACTACTTACAGCATTAGATTCAAATATCAATATTCCTAAACTTCAAAAATTGCTAACTCTTCGCATTTCAACAGTTCTCAAATCTCCACAATTTTTAAATGTCGACATTTTGAAATTTGCTTTTTACCACACGGGTGCGGCGGTGCCGCCGCACCAAAATTACCTAGTATAAGTCATCACCAATAGGCAAGCAAGCATGAAACCCAAGCCACGAGTGGAGATTCCGTGACCTGAGCAGCTCCAGCGATCTCACTATTTTCAAAAAATAAAATATATATTTAAAAGTTTCAAAAAATATGAAAATACACATGCATGTTTTCAATGATATATCCTACAAGCGAGTAAATATTAATAGAAAATACTTTGCAGTTTGAGCTACACAAAAATGACAAATATATAAAGTTGAGTATAGTGAACAATGTATAGTTTCAAATCTCTAATTTTCTCATTTTTTTGTGTAGTCCACAATACAAAACATTTTGCAATGTGATTTTGCATGCATATAATATACATCATTGACAATATGCGGATTTTTTTCCAGGTTTTTTTGAAACTGGGATCACTCGAACTCTGGAGCCAAAATGATTTTTTCCCAATCCACGGCTTACCAAAGAGAGTTTGAACAAAGATTTGTTCCCAGAACTTTTCCTACATCCCCGGGTAAACCACAGCCACATGGTATGGAAAGAAAGGTGCCGAGCAATTTCCACTTGATTACAAAAGGAGCAAAGAGGGGAACCCAGCCAATTCCTTTTCATAAATTTATCTATAAGTAGAAAAACAGTTTTGAAAGGGTTGTAACAAATTTTGATCTTAGGAGAGATTTTTGCTTTCCATATACATTTAAAGTGAACTCCAGCCAAATTATTCTTGTTCTGATTGAATCTTCAGATCGATTAGGTATGTCGCAACCTCGCTAGTCGGAAGGAAATTTCTTAAACTCTTTCTCTGTGATAACAAGAGAGCGAGAGGGAAAATGAGAATGTACCTAAGCGCAGCGAGAAGCAAGTCTGGCGAACCTTGTGCGTCAATTCCACATTTGGACATGGACTTAGTAGTAAACTTACTATTTTTACTCACTCACCAAGGGTGTGCTTGGTATCCTGCATAGTGGTAGTTACATTGCATGGAAAAAATCGTTCATTTTGCCCAATGTTTGCTTGCCTAGGTTGCACGTAAAAGGTGGTCCGCACGCGCAATGTAAAGCAGCCTCCAGCCAGGCTCAACTGGAACGGCGGAATCGGTAGTTTCTCCACAGCCAAGGCTCTGGGAGATGGAAGTGCCAGCCAAGGCTCTGGGAGATGGAACACAATTATTTGTTATTTTATTTAATTTAAGCATACGGTTATCCATATAGTCATATATGTTCAACACATTGATTTTTTACTTAAAAATCTAGAAATTACCACGTGAATGTAATATAACCCATAGGAGTAAGGTAAATATTCGTTGGGATATAAAGTATAAAGTGTTTAATGCATGTACCTGGTGAGTATACTAATGTATAAATATTCATGATTGAGTATAAAAATATTTTAAAAACAATTACATTTATAATTTGAGTATAAAACACAAAAAAAGATACAAATGTTAAAAACCTAATTTATAAAACACTCCCCTCAAGACTGTACACCTTATCTGATGAAAGGAAAAGCGTGAAAATTAGGCAATGTAATGAGAAATATTAGTGTACAAAAACCACAAATTATTATCTAATTTGTTTAGTCTAAGCATATGCCATATGGCCGTATGCTCAACACACTAATTTTGACAAAAAAAAAACAAATTAGAAACTATCATGTGAATGTACTATAACTTAGGATTTGTCGCTTCAATTTCTTATAAATTAAAGTAATAAATAGCCTGGAAAATAGAGGGATAGTAGAAATTTCAGTAAAATGACAAAGTATCCAGTGTCAATTTAATGGGTCTGCTTTTATTGTAGACCCTGGTTAGTATATTTTTGTAAGTATAATAAAAATAGATAATCACAATTCTAACTAAAAGGTGTTAGCATGACACAAGAGAGAAAAGAGAGACATGCTAGAAATTCTCCAAGATACAAAAAGTATGCGACGGTCGATCTTGTGTACCGTATTTTCTTTGTATTATGTTGTAAATGTTATTTCTTAATTGATAGCTCCACGTAAACAAGAACACAACCTATTGGTCATCGTTATTATATCGAAATAGACCAGAACCGATATATACACTTTTGTAGTTGTATCAAAGCAAATTCATTCGACAAAATATCATTATTGCATCTAAAGATATGATCTTAACTGACATATCTTCATTGTAGTATCTAAAACATAATAATCCTTTGTATTTGAACTAAATATACTATAACTAACATATTTAGTAAGTGAAACCTAAGTCTACCACAATCAATGTTAAACATTATCAAGTTATCATTTGGTGGATTGTAATTATTAGTTGCACTACAAGAAATACTGATGTTATGGCTAACCATAGACAGACCAATCCAAACCTAACATGCTCAATGGATACATGAACTGAACCATGTAGCCTAGACCTAATCATATATTATGAAGGTTTGAAGATGAACAAATGACTAATGAGTGCATGTTTACCTTTATAAAAGATGGGTCCCATTCTATATTCGCAAAGTAAAAGTATGCTTTCTCTTTCCTTACATTGCCAATAGGATAGGAGGGACAGCCCAGAATGCTCTTGGTATCTTTATGAGTTAGTGTTGTTGCCACTCATAATTTAACGATAAGTTTCATCTTTTGTTGTCCACATCACAAGTATGTGGAACTAACTTTTTTATTTTAAGAATAAAAAATGTCAAAATTGAATATTGAAAATATTCTCAAATATATCTATTTCTTTTTATTAATATAAATAATTGAAATCTCTCATGTGCCTTTTATGTGGTATAACAAAATAGACATAAACGCAGATGCCATCGCAATATCGCGATAAAATTGACTATAGATTAAGAGGTTGTAGTTATACCTTCCAAGCCACCCAGTCATGTTACATGACGCAATAACTATAATAGCTATGCCTTCCATGTTAACCAAAGGACAAGATAACACGGAGGGATTTAAAGACAAATATATAAAATCACTATGTTTATTTTGAAATATATAATGTTGCAAAAATTCTCCAACTTTGACTATTGATGTATAAACATACCGATTTCGACCAAAATGAAATGATGCCGTTATAATTTATTAATATACTTTAGAGCCCGGTTCATATTTTAACCATTGGATTTACATCACGGTTCATGCACCTGAGAATTTCACATGAATTGCATATACAGTTGGGTGAATTACATATGAAAATGGGTGACTAGAATTAACTTAATCTCGGATAACCAAGAATTAGTCGTGTTCTTATTAATTTATTTTTTATTTTGGTCGACACGTTCATGTACAATGTAATGGCCAAATTTTTATCATGGATATATTGTCTATGCCTCAAATTGCACCTGTTTCAGAATGTAAGAAGTAATTGAGAGGAAAGAAAATCAAACCAAGGTGCTCTAATTATCTTACCAGGATTCAACGCCATGGAGTCCGAAGTTGAGCTCAAGCAGCTCAGCACAAGAACTATGGCGTCGACCGTCTAATACTTTAATCTGCGTTTACCTCATAAGAAAATGCGAGTGTTCCTATTTTCCTGGTATGTTCTGTTGATTTGGTAAAGTTCAACGCCCGAGTGGCTCTCGTTGAGCAAAAAGATCAGACTTTGTTAATTTTTTTGACTAGTTTTATTTCTCGCTGAACTTTATAACGAGGAACAGTTATTTCAATTCCCACCTAATTTTATTATTCAGTGCCTGATTGATGATGTAACTATTATATGATTAATAAAGATTGTTTGTCCCTCAAAAAAAAAAAAAACAGTCAGCGTTCCGTATAGAAAAAGAAAGAGGAAAAACTTGGTTGCTGCATGGAACGAATAACTAATTGATTTTGATATTATCAGGTGGCGCTCCGCACCAACCTACTGGAGTACTTCACAGAGGAAACGTCATTCGAGGCATCGATCCTACTGCGCTAGGATTACCGACGCACTGCCTCGATCACATGCATAAAACAAGAGTACGCACTGCCTCGATCACATGCATTCCCAAGCAGATTTGTGCACCGTGTTATTTTTCTTATGCTCCAAATACTAATCCCGTTTTATCATATATGGAGTCCTACCGGAATAATGCATGTCTACAACTCCGTTTCGTGTCCGCCAAGACAGAGAGTTGTTTGCCCCCCATATATAGCTAGAGGTAGTCATAGAATAGATCGTGAGATTGAGAGAGATCCACCAGATCCATAGCACGAGAAGGGTTTGTCCTCTCGTGCATTGTAATACTCCTCCCGATTATAGTGATACGCCTTCGTGTGTTCCGTGGTTTTCTCCCGTAAGGATTTTCACGTAAAAATCTGTGTTCTTGTTCTTCGTTTGATCTACTTTTGCCGCACAGTTTTACAACAAGTGGTATCAGAGCCGAAGGTTTCAACTTCGATCCGCTGCCATGAGAGACTCTCCGCTGCGCTCCTGGGGCAGCACCGTCGCAGCGTCAATTGGATCAATCGCCGCAATCTTGTGTCATCTTGCAGCTGAACCAAGATAAGCATCCTTTGGAGATCGGATCTAGGAGACCGAAAGTTCGCAGGTTCGTCGGCGTCTCGTGCGCCGCCATTGGTGATTCGTCCGCTGCAGTTGGATTCGTCATCACATCATGTTGTTTCCGGTGTGCAAGCACGTCCGAGGCGATTTCCAAATTCGCCACTACACTTTCCGTCGATCCGAAGCAGATCGATTTGTTGTAGCTCTCCCGTTGAAGCAGTACAATACCAAATCGTTCCTTTCGCGTTTTCCGAGGAGATAAGCTGCTGCTGCGTCGAATCGCGTCCGTCACGTCGCCGAGATGGCCAGCTTCGTTCTGCAGTCTTTCGTCCGAGTGCAACCTGTCTGGTACGAGTTCCGATTCATGGTTGTATTCTGCCCTCAAGTCTTCGGTATCAATTCCGTTCGAGAGCTGAGGAGCTGTGCATGAGTCACCGCAAGCACCAGATTTATTTTTGAAGCACATCAATTCCCGAGGAAAGAAATCAGAGCGATCAGCTCCTACTACTTCACGTGAAGGCAAGATCAATTCTTAGATCTCAAATTGCTACGTCCACCCGAGATATTACCAGGTGCTATCCAATCTAATTATTTGCTCTGCAATTTAATTCTACAAGGAATTTTTTTGGCTTGTACTACTTTGTGCATAGATATTACCAGGTGCTATCCAATCTAATTATTTGCTCTGCAATTTAATTCTACAAGGAATTTTTTTTGGCTTGTACTACTTTGTGCATAGATTATCTGCTCATTGTTATCATGGAGTATGATCTTTCGTTGTTGGATCGTAACACAAAGTTTTACTTACGGCAAGTCAAGATGCGAGCGTTGTTTGGCGAAGGCCGATTATGAGATGCACTGGTTAGTTTTCTGTTTAAGGTGGAGTTTATTGGATTATAGCCTTTTGGGACAATGTTATGGATGCAAATTCAGGATATTATATTGCTGCAATTACATGAACACAATTCATAAAAGAAAAAAATATATTATGGAGGAGTTAATTATTTAAGCCTGTTGGTAGCTAGCATATACTCTTTTCTCTCCAGTATTTTGCTGTTATGCATGTGAAGGTTTTATTCAGTTCGTGATGAGGATCAGTTATGGTGCAAGGAGGTTTGTTTTCTGCTAGATACTACAACATTTAGTACTGTTCAGCTTTCGGTACAATTCAGTTGTCTTTGCTCTTTTATGAGGGGTCTATTGCAGAGTTGATACTCCGTTGCACGTTGAGGAGATTCTTTTCATCCGACAGTTGTTTTACAAGGACAGTTTTTGACCATGTCATGGATTTTCATTATCGTCGGCAGTTTTGGTGTACGTGATGCCATCGTACCAGATGCTCTTGCATGAGTATTATTTGTTGAGGTTTGTGTTTTGTGGCACGTTCAGATTCCATGGGATGAGTTCTTCACATTGTTATGTGCACCAGATGTTGCACTATTGAGCTATGCGCTCGTTCAGGCACCACAGGAGATATGATGACTTATGTCATTTGATGATTGAGCAGTTTCAGTTTTGGAGGTCAGTGGCACAGACTCAGACTTTTATTGGGAGATCCAAGTTTCGTTCGTCTGCTTTGTTGACAGCTGTGTTGTTTTCCGTACGACCTACCGTTGATTTGCTCAATATGACTTCGAGAGAAGTTTATTCGTCCTATGGACGTTTGAAGACACAAGGTTTACCTGTGCTGACTTTAATTGAGGAGTTGATACTATCTATGACTGTTATAGAGGATTCGTCTCAAGGTGGAGTGTTATTTTTCTTGTGCTCCGAATCCTAATCCCGTTTTACCATATATGGAGTCCTACCGGAATAAGGCATGTCTACAACTCCGTTTCGTGTCCGCCAAGACAGAGAGTTGTTTGCCCCCCATATATAGCTAGAGGTAGTCATAGAATAGATCGTGAGATTGAGAGAGATCCACCAGATCCATAGCACGAGAAGGGTTTGTCCTCTCGTGCATTGTAATACTCCTCCCGATTATAGTGATACGCCTTCGTGCGTTCCGTGGTTTTCTCCCGTAAGGGTTTCCACGTAAAAATCTGTGTTCTTGTTCTTCGTTTGATCTACTTTTGCTGCGCAGTTTTACAACACACCGCACCATCCACACCATGTCTACAGGAGAGTTTTTTCCATGACAATAAGTGCAACCGCAACTAGGTGAATATGTAACTACAAATTACTTCATTTTATGGATATTTGCAGATAAATAAAGCTCTACGTTCATATGCTCAACTACTCCCTTTCCCCTCCCTCTCGTTAACAGTGCAGAGAGGCGACAGGAAAGGCGATAAGCTCCAGCGCGCCGCCGACGGCCGGATCGCCGGTCGCCTCCCTCTCCGGCTGCCCTTGTGGTGGCGGGAGGGTGGAGGGGCCGTCGATCTGTGCCCGAGGCCTGTAGATAGTAGGTTTAGTTTCCCCATCGGCGCTGGCAGGGTGGTGGTGGCGGCAGCGGTGTGGAATAACGTGGCCAGAGCTTCTTCCCCATCACGGCGAGGCCATGGCTGGCGGAGCCGTGAAGCTTTTGGAGTTTGGTGCCCCCAGATCCGTCTATCTGGTGGGAGTTGGTGCTCCGGGCGAGTTCTCCGTGGCGAAGGTGGAGATCTTGCTCTTGAGATTTTGTCCCTCGGTCTCGTCTTCGTCTTGGTAAGGTGCCTTCTGGCCTTGCTGGGGAGGCTCTGGGGGTGCGGTGGCTTGCTGGCTGGCGGCGCCGGCCGGTGTCACCGCTTGTACAGAAGGTCTTCTGGGATTTCGGAGATGCTCGCTGGTTTTTGGCGCGGGGTCCGAGCCTCTTCTGCCGGCCTTGGTGGCCTGGGGAGGTGTGCGTCGGGCAACGCGCTCTGCTTCATCTTGCCTTGGCTTCGTCCTTCTCCGGCCGGCCGTGGTGGCGAGGAGAGAAGGGGTGCTCAAGGTCTGCTATCGGCGTCGTCTCCGGCAAACCAGGTTCGTGCTCGGTGCAGGTTTGGTGGAGGATGGGTGGTGCGGGGAGGTTGCGCCATGGCTGTGCGCGTTCGGCGTCCTTCGGTCCCGTCGCTTGCGGCGGGCGGCTTCTGCGGCCTTCTACAAGTGTGGGGTGCTCCCGTTCCCGGGGTTCGCGGCGGCCTGGGCGGCTTCTTCGCCGGCGGCGTTCGGCGTGGGAGTCCGGCTCCAGCCTTGGCGGTGGTTCAGCGTCTTCTTCTGGAGGTGCTGTTGCGACGAGCTTCGGCGGCTTGTTTCGACTGCGTTCTTCTGTTCTTTCTTTGTAATTCTTGTTAAGTTCGCAGTGTTGATCCCTTCAAAAAAATAAAGCTCTACTGAAGTGCAACTAGGTGAGCAATCCTATTGGCAAGATTACACTATCAACCAAGTAAACAAAATAAACAAACCAGACGTAAACAATCACAAATAAAGAAGAGGAACGAAATATAGCCAAATGCAGCAAGAAAAGATTGATACAGTGTTGTATCCTGAACTTCAACCCCTTGAGAGGTCTCTCTAATCTTCGTTGGAGAGACCGCGAAAAAACAAACTGACAATGACCCCTCAGATCTAGCCTTCTTCTCCCTTGACGTTTCTCATCAAAGTGAGAGACCTTCCACCATTGGTTATCTTGAGATAATCTTCAAACCTTGTCAAAGTTATTGATGAAATTCCACACACTTAGATGGTCACAAGGAAACTCCAACCGTTTAGGATTTCCCCACAAAATTAAGAGTAACATTACAAAGCTAACCTCAGGTGGGAAATCAACTTTTGGTTTAGTCAAAATGTAGATTAATGTCTCATGTGTCCTTTCCGTAAAAATGCAAGTTTGAGTGGAGAGAAATGAGATTAATCAAACTTTGTCTCATATCAGCTATGGTGGCACAACTCATATATGAAATTGAGGTCTCCTTGAGGAAGAATAAAACCTTTTTAAGCATAGTTTGGAGGAAGCGCAGAGTTTTTGAACTGCTCATATCAGCTGAGCCATTTTACAGATGCACTTTGGATATAACCTCAGTGCTTACCCTAGAGCCTTCGGGCCTGACATGAAACGAAGGTCCAAAACCTTGTTGTAAGCTTTTTAACATGGGACCTTAGGGGTGTATATAGGATGTGTATAGGTTTACGGTTCCCATCTATATATCTTATAAAGCAAAATACCGCTAACATGTATTAAGGATAGTAGTATTTCTACATGCAACATATCCACGCCATCCATTATTTGAGTCATTCATTTATCCATGTCATCCCGCTAACAATTATTAATGATACTCTATTTATACATGCACGGTATCCACATCGTCAATTCATTCAGCCATCAAATTGTCCACATCACAAAAGTTTAGCTGTGAAATTCACATCGATTTAATTAGATTTTTGATTACCTACCCAATCTTGCATATTCTTATAGACCCTTCCTATTCTTCTTGCATCTTATACCCTTTCATTTACACAACCAAGTCCTTAAAGAGATTCCTTCCACAACGCACAATCTATCTTTCTAGTATAAAGGCATGAAAGAACCAACAAACTAGGAATGCTAACGATTATTGAAAAAGACCCCTCGTGGATGCATTATATACTCTAGAATTCTCTATGAACCTATATGTAAAAAGTATACAATCATGCACTATATTTTTTCTAGAAAAACGAAAGAAACCACTATCAAGATATTTTCTTTAGATTGTACGCGTTAGTGCTTCCTATCAATATATTAATGATACTGAAATAGACGTGAAATCATACTACATTCCATCCAACTACACAAGTTAATATGTCAAGGCACTGAACTTTTTGTTTCTTCTGCTAATCTAAGGGGTGGTGTCCGAAAATAAAAATAACTAACCCACTTTATTTGTAAAATATGTCTTAAATTTAGTGCAAGTGGGTGGTGTCTTAGAAACGCGACAAAAGATCACACTTTCTTCTTCAAATATGATTTAAATTTAGTGCAATTGCACTTGTATGGTAGACATTCAGAATTGTATTAATATAATATTGTATATGAATATTTAATTAATATTATATGTACAAACGTAAGTTACATACAAAGGTAATAAAATTTAGTATAAATAAGGTTTAACCGAAGGCTTCACGCCCTGTGGTCTTCTGCAAATCGTCTACGCCAAGTCTCAGGCCAACGTTGTGATAACGATGTTAGCCAAAACAATCTCGATGTCATATCGACGTTCCGCTGTTTTCTAGAAGACATATGGCTGGAGGCTCTCACATGATGTTGTATCAACACTCTGAGTTGTTTCTTGACTGAATTCATGTGCTCGACTGGCCAAATATCTCGTAGAACCAGTCTCTAGATAAAATGGTCAGATTAAGCGCCCTGTAAAGATAAACATGCAAAATTAGTAATAATAAAAGTGCAAAACAGATCTGGTTCGTTATAAACTTTTGTCTCCACTTGATAGTATGACTATCTTATGACTCAATAAACGACAAAAATAAACTATGAAGTTTAAATACACCGTCTTCTCATGAACCTTATGTATAGGACCTCAATCATCCAATGTCATCCATGTCCGGGACAAAGTTTCTGTTTATACACTTATAAGACCATTAGTCCCCTGATTCATCCATAATTAACACCAAATCTGCATAGGGGTTGAACGTGTCCTTTTAGACCACTTGCACATTTCGACCAAAAGGCAATTGCACATTTCAGAAAAAGCGTAACTACATTTAGTGAAAAGTGCAACATACTACTATATATGAAAGACGGACGGATTCCCGGCCTCTCCGCGGTCCGGCCACTGTAGCGTCGCACTACAGCTACAGTGCGACGGTACAGTAGTTTTTTTTGACAAAACAGCCCCCGGTTTTCCCACAAATTTTGCAATCGGTCCTCCAATCTAATTGTCCCTATGGTCTACAGTACACACGTCTCCGCGCCATCCAAACGCCCCGCGGCGCTTTTGCCTAAAGACCCTCGCATTTACCAAAAATTATGATTCGCTCTCATTTTCATGATAATATGTACATGAATTATATGCGCGTCGACGAGTAGTTTCCATTCCCGTGATCGGTTTCGAGTTTGGTCGAGTCTAGCTCCATAATTTTGGATCCAGATTCGCACAAACATTTGACAAATTTTATCCAATTCGTCGCACTCAGTCTTCCGTTTGAATTTTCCTTTCACGAGTAGATGGATATCACCCTTCCAAACAACTTTCATGTTTTAATCTTTTTATTTTGACGGACATATACCCATTTCTCTCTAATCTTCAAATTCGTTGTATTTTATACTGTGAAAAAAGACAAATTCTGACAGATTTCAAAATTTTGAATCCGGGTATTTGGATCCTGAAATTTGTCCTTTAGATCTAACCCATAAAAGCATTTTCGAATTATATTATTATTAGAAATTGTTAAATTCATGACAGGTGGGACCCGCCTATTTAAAAAAATTGCTGAAAATGATTAATGCTGCAAAATCAATAGCTTTAAATCTATCCATCACAAAAATATGAAAAATATATCAAAATGATCAGAAAAATACATGCTAACTATTTATCGCGAAATAAAAACATATTTAAACATTTCAATTTGCTAAATATTTGGAGATAATCTAAACGACAGATCCCGATGGATTTCAACATTTTGAATCACAACGGGCGCGGCGACATATATAGCAGGATTTGTCCGCCACAACGTGACACATAGCCCACTTTTCATATGCGTATACATATGTGTTAGTCATCGGAAACTTTTCGTTCCTTCTTTCCAACATTGACGTGTCGATTCATATAGTACTGTCCATACTACAAAATAAAACTATATAAAATTCAGCACCATTTGAATTCAAATTATATACATTTAACTTACCCGAACTTCTCACCGCAGTCTAGCAATTTTTTCCCTAACTATAACTCATTTAATTTCTTTCCATCAAGAAAAAAATAAAAAATGCCTTCTTACCTATTACAACATTCACCGTCACCACACGGGTGCGGCGTATCGCCGCGCCAAAATGTCTAGTGTGCATAATCACGAGAAAATATGCATATAACGACATGTTGCATTTTTCCAAAGAAAATTATACTTTCGTTAAGAAAAAGTGCAACTATGTTTTGGTGAAAAGTCGTGCTTGTGATATTCATTGAAAATATGGTAGTTGCACATTTTGGCTAAAGTGCAATGGCAAACGTGCAATTTGTTCATACTAAAAAAAAGCTACCGGTGCAATACGTGTAATTTCCAACCCCTTGTTTTTTTTAAGAAATTGTCAGCCCTTCGATTGTCTTTTTTTTAGGGGGACCCTTCGATTGTCATGAACAAACATACAAAAGAAAACAAAAAGATACAAGGCCTAGCTCACGTACGAAACAAATGCTAACAAAAAAGACACAGGGCCTGCACACAGAACTCATCAAAAGAGAAAATGCCACTCGGCCATCATTGTGGGAGGACCTATATGCCCGCGTTTAGCGGCGCACTGCGGGCGCGCCGCACACACCGCGCAGCGCAACGTGTGAGCTGGGCCGCGGTCCATCATGTATTTTCTCAGTTTCCGTTTTTTCTTTTCTTTCCAAATCTGAACGTTTTATTTTTAAAAACCTGAACATTTTCAGAACTGAACAGTTTTCAAAAATCTGAGAATTTTTAAATCTGAGAATTTTTAAGTCCGAACATTTTTTAATATCAAAACATTTTTCAAAAAATCTGATTTTTTTTTAAATTTGAATAATTTTTGAATTTGAACAATTTTCAAGTATGAACAATTTTTGAATCTGAACAATTTTTGAATCTGAACAATTTTCAAATTTAAACAAATTTTGGGATCTGAACAAAGTTTGAATATGATAATTTTTTGAATCCGAACAATTTTTGAATTCGAACAATTTCCGAATTTGAACGATTTTCGAATTTGAACGATTTTCGAATCTGAACATTTTTTGAATTTGAACGATTTTTATTTTGAAAGATTTTTGAATCTGAAAGTTTTTCGAATATGAACGATTTTTTAATTTGAATGATTTTCGAATTTGAACATTTATAGAATCTGAACGATTTTTAATTTGAACGATTTTTGAATCTGAACGTTTTTCGAATTTGAATGATTTTTGAATTCGAACGTTTTTTCAATCTGAACAATTTTCGAATTTGAACGATTTTCGAATCTAAACAATTTTCGAATCTAAACAATTTTTGAGTATGAACAATTTTCTAATTTGAACAAATTTTAATTTTTGATTTTTTTTCAAGTTTGAACAAAATTCAAATTTGAACAAATATCAAATTTGATTTTTTTAAAAAAAAACACATTTTAAAAAGAAACAGAAAAAGAAAACAGAAAAAGACAAAGGAGAAGAAACAGAAAGGAAAAAAAGGAGAAAAACGCTAAATGGGCCGGCCCAATGCGGCGGGGGTGTGCGGCGCGATCCTCCCGCGCCGCAAAAGGCGGCAAATGGCATTTGCCCCATCATGTGGCATACATGATTAGGGCATCTCCAGCCGTGCCCCCCAGCGCCCGCCAGGGCCGAAAATAGCGCCGAATTGGCCTTTTAACGTCGTTTTTCTTCCAGTCGCCCCCCAGGAGCCCAAATAGCGCCGGCGCTCCCAGGCCAGACCCAGCCCAATTGGTTCCGCCTGGGGGGGCGAAATGGCGTGAAAACACGGCGGGCCAGCGCTGTCAGCGACACGGGTGAAAAGGCGCGAAACAGAAACGCCCGTGAGCGGCGTTCTCATCTTCTCGGCTCCCGCGTTGGTCAAAGGCTGCCGGAGTAATGGCGTGGCAAGCGGCCAGTGAACGGCCGTCGCCGATGCGTCCAATCGCGGGGCACGCGGCACAGTAATGGCGCGTCACCGCCCCTCCGTCTGGCCTTCCGCGCCGCTATAAACCCCCCGTCCTCGCCGTGTACAGACACACTTCTCTCTCGCCCTCGCCTTCTCTTCTCACCCGCAGAGTGCAGTCGCAGTAATGGCCGAGCGCTTCCCCGGCGACGACGCCGCCGCCAACGGCTTCGGACGCCGCTTCCTCCACCCAGAGGAGGCGCGCATGCTCTACGAGGTGGGCTACCCAGCGCCGCCGGACATGAGCGTCCCAGGCGCCTCCGCCGGCCGCGCTGCTTGGCGGCTGAGCGCGGGCGGCGTTCCCGTCCCTCCGCCGCCTGAAGGAGAGGAGCGCGTCGACGCGATCCAGGAGGTACTCGCCGGCCTCACGCCGGAGCAGGCGGAGGACCCGCTCTGGGATCCGGCGAATACTGCGTTCTGGACGCAGTACTTCGCCCGGCGCCACGCGAGCAGGAGATGGCGGACACAGGGCGCAGCGGCCCTGTGGAGGGGCGGAAGAACTCCAAAGGCCGCCGGCGATGGTGGGGTGCTCGAGGGCGCAACCTCGCCTTCGTTCTCGAGCACATCCACGCCGGGAACAGGCCGCGGCTGACGATGCCGCCGCGCACGTCGTCGTGGCTGCCCCGGAGGATGGGCGCCACTTCCTCCTCCTCCTCCGGTGCGCGCTCGGCGTCGTCTGCGCCTCCCGCTGCTGCTCGGGCTGCCCCGGAGACGCCGCCGCCCATCCACAACTCCGGCCGTCGCCCGTGTGGTGACAGAACATAAATAAATTGGAGTTAGAAGTACGAAACTACTGTACAGAAGTCCTAACTTTCAGATTTATCACGACCGGACAAAAGAGACGTGAGCATACAAATTGGCTAGGATGTCATCTTCCATACAAAACCAATCTTTGTACGTGAGGTTTTAACAAATCAAAAACCATAAGAAAAAGGCTACTGATATCGTGATCCATGGGCCATGAGTGTTAATGGAAATAAGCTGGGTGTCAAAAACAACTCTATCTATTCAAAAAAGTATTTAGATTGGAAAGAAAACTTTGTTTCCAACATGAATTAAAGGATCTTAAAAATGGGACTTCAGATTCAAAGAAGAAGAAAAGGTATGGCAATTCTTACACACTTATCTGCTCATACAAAAAATCCTTAACTGACTCGGAGGTTTGATTAAAGATATTGTGCCAAGATGCCCTAAAGATTTTAATCTGCCAAAACCATAAGTTTGTTCTTGATTTAACTCTGCATACCAAAAAATAACTTCAGAGCTGTGATGATACATGACATAATTTTTTCTTATGCTTAAAGAAGCATCTCGGTAGACATCATATTCATTGCAATTGGGCGACAAAGGGTATGGCCGAGCTCATAAACTACTCATCAGGTTAATATGTGAACTTCTTGTTCCAGAACTGTTTTTTTAAGTTGATATATGATTCTATGATATACTCTGTCCCATAGTATAAGATTTTATTACAACCAGTATAGGAGTATATTGGTTGTAATAAGTAATAACATCTTATATTATGGGACAGGGGAAGTATGTAACAATCATGTAAGCAAGAGTCGAATATACTCATTCTCTAGGAGGTAGGTTTCTAATTTTTACTGTTAGTACTGCCAGAACCGGATTTGTTTTTAGTTGTTTTGTACATTTGGATCTCTCTTCGTGTCAAAAATGGGGTTCCATGGTCTTAATTATTTTCTGGGATGAGAATTAGATTAATATTTGCCTGTCACACAATTAACCGCGTTAACTTATGAAGTTCCTAGTCGCTAGGAACTGCTCACCATCAAGGTATTTCGTTCGTATTTATGGTGTACAAAAGGGGACAAAGAGAATTTAGACGATCTAAGATGGTCATGACAACCATGTTTTTTTCTAATACAAATTACCCACAGTATACAACTATTGATGTTTGTAATGTATGTACCAAGGAGTCTAGAAGAATGCAAGATGATTATCTTTACAAGAAAGATGGATACTGACTTCTAGATTTGTAAGTAAAACATGGCACAATCCTCAAACTGGTCAGAAGTTATTTAAACTATTTATGATTTTTGAATTTCGTTTCTGTATTGTCTTGGAGTCATTGTAAATACCTGTCATGATTTTGATAAATTATTTGCTCTTTTTTATGTGTGATGACTCAGGTTAGTTGTGTGCAGTAATGAGTTATGAGTTGTGGACTTCATCTAGAATTTCTGCTTAATATTTGTTGTAGTTCTGTGAAATTATAGCATAATCCTTATGGTTTGTAATTTTATTATTTACAATATGTTCGAATTTCTCTCTCTGTATATATATTAGCTAAGAGGTGCATTACATATTGTCGTGGTATCTCGAACGGCATATGTCACTGGGAGTGACTTTTTGCGTGGGGACTCAGGTGGCGTGCGACGGCGAGTGCACGGGATTGGATACGAGCAAGGTGGACACCGAGACGTACCCAGGTTCGGGGCCCTCGTGAGGAGGTAACACCCCTACTCCTGCCTAGCTGTGGTATATCAAGGTCACAAGATGTTACAATGGTACTCCTGGAGCTGTATCGAGTGTTCTCTCCTTGCTAGGAGATGAGGTGGGTCTCTGGGGTGAACTGGGATCCAACCCTTGCTATGAGGGATCTGACTCTCTTTATATAGGCAGAGCAGCCGGTTACAGAGGCGGCTACACGGCGTCGGGTAGCGGAGACAGGCCGCCGGTGAGGACGTGGCCACGGTGGGAGGCTGTGCCCGCGTGCGTGATGATGGCCTGTGCTCCCTGTCTTGTCCATCGCAGGGCATGCTGTACGGCCCACGGGGGCCGACGTCATCTTTGACTTCGGGGGCGTGGAACAGTGCCATGCCTACCACCCCCTTGTCCTTTAGTCCTTGGCTGCCTATGAAAGGGATCCGAGGCGCTAGCGAGGCGGCCAGTGAGGCGGGCAGCCCGGAGCCGACGCCGGCTCGGAGGGTGCACACGGAAGATTCCCCTGTCTTGCTGTTACCCGGGGAGAATATCCCCGACAGTAGCCCCCGAGCTCTTGGAGGTTTAGAAGCCCGCACGGCTAGAAGCCTTCAGGAGCTAATGGAGTCCTTGCAGTTTTTTGCTGATGTTGCCGAAGCGGTCGCGAAGGGAAAAAGGTTCCGGCTGGCGAGAAATCCGGCTAGCGGGAGCCCCGGCCTGCGGCGGCGAGGCGTGCTGAGTTGTCCACTGCTGGCGTCAGGGATGACGCCACATTGCGCGCGGCCGGGCGCAGGGCGACTCCCCGATTTCCGGGGCGGGATTCTTTGTGGCAACTGCCCACACGCGGGATCGCGTGCGGCAACCGTCAGGTGGTGGAGATCGTGGCCTGCCGTTACTGCCCACGCGCGATGATGAGCAGTCGTGATCGCAGGACACGTGGTGGAGTAGTGCGCCAGTTACCGTTCCCCCCCCCCCCCCTTTAAATATTCACCGCCATGGGAAGAGGTGGATTTTACTGTGCATTGCCTCTGTTCCCCTTCTTCTTCTTCTTCCTTGAGTTCATCACCCTCTCTGCATCCGCCATTGGAGCAAGGCACTCGAAACCCGCCGACGCCACCATTGATCCTTCATCGGCGATGGTGCTGAAGGGCGACTAGATAGGCTCCACGGCGACACGGAGCGAGCTGAAGCGCTATCAGCGCGAGGGCTACTTGCCGCCGAAGGAGCTCGTGGAGTGGCGCGTTCCGCCGCCGGACGAGGTCTCGCCGGCCCCGGGGCGGGCGAGCGCGTCGTTTTTACGCAGCACATCGAGCGCGGATTCGGGCTCCCCATTAGCCCGTTCCTGCGCGACTTCCTTGACTTCTTCGGCATCCAGATGCATCACCTTGGCGCCAACGCCATCTTGATGCTTTCCTACTTTGTCACGCTCTGCGAGGCGTACCTGGGGGTCCTGCCCAGCATCGGGTTCTTCAGGACCCTCTTCTACCTCAAGGGGCAGCCGGTGAGGGGCGGCGGACGCCTCGCTACTTGCGGGGCTGCGATGGTGGCGTGCCGGACGCCGGCCATCCTCCTCAAGCTTTCAATCTCGGACTCCGTGCGGAAGTGGCAGTAGAGTTACTTCTACGTGAAGAACAAGACGGACGTCGACCACATCGGCCTGGCACCGTACGTGCCCGGGGCGCCGGGGAAGGTGAATTGGGGCGCGCCGCGGGGCGCCGCCCATCCGGAGGGCTCCGAGTTGGTGCGGCGGATGAAGATTTTGCTCCGCGACGGGCTTACGTCTCGGGACCTGGTGCTCTTCTGGATAGCGCACCGGGTGATGCCGCTGCAGTCGCGGCGGCACAAGATGTGCTTCCTCGACGGGAACGCGGACCCGACGCGCATGTCGCGGAACGAGCTCCAGTTCGAGGCGTTGGCCGGCTGGCTGATCACCATCACCAAGCTGACGATGGAGAAAGGATGGGCCTACGGCCTCAAGCCGTTCTGCCGTGCGGACCGTCCTCCTCGGGTAAGCGTTCCCTGCTCTATCTTGCCGTTCGGCCCTGGTGTCACTGGGCATCTTTGACCTTGGCCGTGTTGTTTTTCTTTTGTTTCCGTAGTTGTTCGCGTGTCAGATCACTGAGGATGGCCCGAACGGCCCAGAATTCGACGCCAATCTGGGCGACCTCGCCGAGGGCGTGGGGGAGAACCAGCCCCAAGACGACGATGATGATGACGACGAGGCTGACGTGGGTGTCAGGGCGCACCCGGCGGCTTTTGTTGAGGAGGAGGAGGAAAGTCAGGCCGAGGCCTCGGGGGCGGCTTCCGGTCGGTCGGGTCCCCGAGGCGACATACGCGACTGGCCGGAGGACAAGAGCGACGACGGGAAGCGCAACGTCGCTGAGGACTCCGACATCGAAGATATCCCTCCTCCGGCCGGTGCTGCGGCGTCCAAGCGAGCGAGGGCCTCCGGGGCGACGAGCCGAGCGCCGCAGCTGCCCGTCGCCAAGAGGTCGAAGCCCATCTATTCCAGACCGCCGCGGCGACCGGTCCGCCTGGTGGCTCCCGGGTAAGTTTCTTTGCAGAGGCGTTCATGGGGAAACCCCTTGCTCGTTCCTGTTCTTCTCCTTATGGCAAGTAACTCCTGCAGGGCCATGGAATCCGTGCTTGACGATAGCACGATGCCGGGAGCGTTCCCGCTGCCCGGCAACGTTGGCGAGGGCGAGGTGGAATCGGCCGCGCCTCGAGTCCCGACGCCCTAGCCGGATGACTTCGCCCGAGTGGCGCACGAGGCCCGAGGCGGAGATGGCAGCGCGGCCGCCCCATCCACCTCCCAGGCGGAGATGCAGGTCGTGGTGTTTGACGCGGCCGTCTAGGCGGGCACTACTCCCGCGCCGGCGGGTGCACGGGTCGATGCCGTGATGACGGAGGCGGTGGCCCCGCAGTCGGAGCCGGCTCTGCAGCCGGAGCCGGCCCCGCAGCCGGAGTTCTTGCTGGGCGTGGGGCCGACCAGCGACCAGGCGTGGGTCGATGCGGCCGCGGATATGCAGGAGGTGGAGCAGCTGATGGTGGCCGGTCGCCAAAGCGACCTCGGGTTGGACCAGCAGTGCGAGCTGGCGGCGCCGGTTGCGGTCGTCAGCGAGATGGAGAAGAACCTCAAGGCCGGGCTGGCCAGGATCGGGATGATCCGGGAGTCGGTCGAGGTGAGTTCTTCGCGGCTGTGGATACCTGGAGCCGGAGTCGGTTTACCGGAGAGTTTCTGACTTTATATTGCTCTCCTTTTCTCCAGAACGCGCTGCGGGAGCCGCTGAGGCGGAACCAGCAGCTGGAGGATGAGGTGCGGCTGCTCAGGCAGCAGCTCGAGAGCCATCAGAGTAAGCGTCCTGCCTCACCTATCTTCTTCTCTTTTATCCCGCGCCAGGGCTGACGCGAACTCCCCTGCGTAGGCTCGACGGCGAAGGCGGTCGCGGCCAAGGTTCAGGAGCACGAGGAGGCGACGAAGGTGCTCCGCGAGCACGCCAACCTGGCGGACCGGCTGGCGACCGAGGCGGAGCAGCGGAAGCAGGCCGACGCCCTCCGCGAGGAGGAGTACGACAAGCTCGTCGGGTGGAAGAACTCGCTGGAGCAGCAGCTTGAGACGGCGAAGAAGGAGAAGGGTGAGGCCACTGAAATGCTTGCCGAGCGGGTAGCGGCCCTCGAGCTCCTGAAGCAGAAGGACAAGGAGCAGCGACGGGAGCACAAGCAAGCTGTCAAGCTTCTCGAAGACCGCCAGAGGGAGCTGGAGGGGGAGCTGTCCCGAGTTGAAGAAGCCGTCGCTCGTAAGTTTCTGTCCTCTGATGTTTTCTTCGTGCTTCTTCTTCTTGGTTTTGATCCCTTTCTTCTGGTTTCTTAGGCTTTTACTCCGATATCGGCGAAGAAGCGCCCGAGGGGACTACCGAGGAGCGGGTCGCCACACTTGGTGAGTTGGCGGAGCGGTTCCACAAGATCAGCGCCGACGTCTACAGCACGCTGTGGCCACAGGGTGGAGCTGACACCGTTGCCGATGTCGCAGCCCAACTCCATGACGTGCCCAAGGCTCTGGACTGTAACACCCCGAAAATTTAGGCCGAATTTTAAATTAATTTTGGACGCCGGAAAACTTTTTCCAGTTT
Organism: Poa pratensis; assembly: GCA_947311845.1. Classification (NCBI taxonomy): domain Eukaryota; kingdom Viridiplantae; phylum Streptophyta; class Magnoliopsida; order Poales; family Poaceae; genus Poa; species Poa pratensis. Next base: position 12,915,577 of record CAMZMU010000106.1, read on the forward strand.
TAATGAGCGTTTCCTAAAATCTTTCGAGGCGATTTGACATAGGGTTTGCTCTCTCTTTGAATACCGGAGGACTCCCCTACCCATTTCTAGCAGACCCGCCCAGAAATATTTCATACTCAAATTCAATATTTCCAATTTCGGAGTTAACTGTTAAATGTCGGCTCTGATCCCAAATTTATTCAGTCAACTTAGGAGTTTCAGAAAATTCTCATAATTTAGGGAGTTGCATATTTTTGCATTTCCTACACTTCTTCTGTTGGACCCAAACCCATTCGAGCAAGTTTTGACCTACTTCCTTTGTAAGCCGAAAATCGATGCCGGCACGCGACTTAGCGGACACATTACCAAAACCCAATTTACCAGTACCCATTTGGGCTCAAACTCCATAGACACCCTCCTTATGCCACAAATACTCAGTGGTAATTTTTGGGGATTTTTCTGAGATGTGCAAGGCCCCTGTCATTTCATCGAGCACCTTCGGTGCCTTTGGTTTTCTGAAAATCTTACTCCGCAAAGTTTGGAATCCTTGAGGGATTCTTGTTTGATTGTGTTGTTCTCGTCGTTACGAACCCAGTGGCGGAAACCTTGGTCCATTTGGTGCCCCGAGTCGTCGGGAACGCGACGATGCCACTTGTGGCGCACGCCGAACGCCAGAGCGTGCATGACGGCGTCCTGCGCGTTCCTATTCCTCCGGTTCCCCTGCTGTTCCCGCGACCCAGCCCAACCCCGCAGCGACCAAGCCCTCTCCTGCTCCCCTGGCTCAGACCGGAGTCGTCCCTATCCCGCCCGAGCCTATCCCCTGCCTTTTAATTTTTGGAGCAAGGTGGGTGCATCGGTGCACCGTCGGTGCAATCAACGCTCCTCTCCCTCTGGCTATAATTGGAACCCCGAGGCCTCCTGAGCAACGGTTACCTCATTCCCTCTCCCCTGTCCTCCTCATCCGGTGCAAGAACACGAGAGAAGAGCCACACAAAAATCTCCACAAAATTTCCACCATGGTCGGAGCTCCTCGAGCTCATGTGCGTGCGTGGGAGGCTGCCCCGCCATCGGCCTCGCCCTTCCCGGCCGCGGTGCGCCACCATCGGACCATCCCTGCTGCCGGCCGGCCTCCCGGTGCCCTCCTTGGCCAGCCCCGGCCGGTCGCCGCACGTCCCAGTGCGTGTCCAGGGAGGAAGACGACCAGGGATCGATCCTCTCTGTTCGTTTTTTTTTTTCTTCGAACCGTACACATCATTCTTGAGACAATGGACTGGGGGAACCGCCGCCGTCGATAGAATGGTGGAGTGATGTACCTCCCTAAAACATTAAGTTGATCTGTGATGGCGCTGGTCGGAGGTAGCTCCGCCACTGTCACCCGATCGATGATAACCAACTGTGCTATCTTTTGTAGTTGATCTGTGATGGCGCTGGTCGGAGGTAGCTCCACCACAGTCACCCGATCGACGATAACCAACTGTGCTATCTTTTGTAGTTGATCTGTGATGGCGCTGGTCGGAGGTAGCTCCGCCACAGTCACCCGATCGACGATAACCAACTGTGCTATCTTTCGTAGTTGATCTGTGATGGCGCTGGTCGGAGGTAGCTCCGCCACAGTCACCCGATCGACGCCAACAAACCGTGCTATCTTTTGTATTGATCTGCGATGGCACTGGTCGGAGGTAGCTCCGCCATAGTCACTCGGTCAATACAATTAAACAACTATTGCTTGAAATATTATGTTGCTAATGTCTTGATGTTTGGTGATATATATTATCATGATATTGTGATTGTTGTGTTGGACTAATCCTCTGTTGTTTGGACTTGTTATGATGGAACTTGATTAAATGAAACACCCTCCAAACATCGATAGGGTCAGTCCATAGTGCCACTAATCTGAACATCGAAAGCACTACCACTGTTGCTCATATGGGCGGGCCGTGGCCTACGTAACCTATTGAGCCTCCTTTGATGCTACCATTTTGGCAAGTCTAGTCGGTTACCTTTGTGGTCGGGGCTAGTCTTGCGAAGGTTCCGGAGCTAGGCGTCGCTCATGGGTTGGGGACGTGCCGGATTCACTTCGTCATAAGACATAGAGTTATGTCGGTAGCTATACAGGGAGTGTCTTGGTATCGTGAACAGTCATGTAAGTGTATCGGGTCGTCTTAAGGAAGATTTCCTAAAGTACCGGCTATATGGTGCATCTAGATGAGTGGTAACTGCAACCTCTCGAGAGTGTCAATCTAGCAGCTAGCCTCGTTCCTGGGATATGGAACAACAGTTCAGTGTCGGTCACACTGTGTGTCTTTGTCGTGTCAGGAGGTTAAACTTATGATCTGTTTGAAAGAATTGATGAACGACATGATCTCACTAAATGAACAAATAAGATGATGCAGGGAATGTTGCCTTGAGATGTTGATGGTTACCCATGATATAGGATGGCGGTGTGATCGTTGGGAGCCTAGAGTTAGGCCTGAGCCAACATCAACCGTGCATGCCCAGAGTGGAAAGATGAGGCCAGTGGGCCTAGCAGTGATCACAGGTGCTGTTGTGTATTATTTGGTACCAACTGGTACACTCGTTTACTCGTCACAGGTAATCTCTTTGTATGATTGCCGGTGCACGATCCAACCCCACCTGGCTTGGACTCTGTACTGGTGATACCCCCATTGCTTGCTTATGACATGTTTGGTTGTCAATGCCATGCTACTCTTATGTCATGTATCTACAGTACACCTTGCCATGTTGTAGGATTTTATTTCCAATGTATATCTTGCTGCATGATTGTTGGATTATTTGTAGTGAGTGGCGATTCTTGCTGAGTGCATATAAATGTACTCACGGGCCTTGTGTTTGTGGCCAGATATTGGCGAGGATTCATCTTCCACCTTAGCGAGGAGATGGAGCAAGAGCGTGCTAGGAGCAGTAGCCCAGCCAGATGCTTGTGGAGTGGAGCCGGTCCAAGCCGTTGCCTTAGTCGTCTTCCGCTGCCAGTTAAACTCTGTCCTGAGTCATGCTTGCCTTGATATTTCGTCATGCCTTAATGGCCTTGTAAACCATTTGTAGCACTTCTTGTGCTTGATTGTGTAATGATTTCCATTATGTTGCACTGTCGTGACGTGCGGCCAGATATCTTGGGCTGGCGCACGGGGCGACCGCCTCTCTGGTGATATGTGCCAGGGAGGGGTGTCACAGACGTGGTATCAGAGCCCCAGGCTGGCTGTAGACTACCCTAGCATGGAAAGCCCCGCCTTACTTTTTACCCGACAGTGAGCCCGATGGATTTAACCCATCTCCGCCTAACCGGCATGGCTGTGTCGGTCCACAGTAAGGTGTAGTAGGACTTGTCCCATTTCCCGAGAGAGGCTCGCCGGTTTCTTCCATGAGAAGGAGCCGACCCAACCCAGTTTATATGAGACCCAGTCCTAGCTGCCATTTATCCCCACCCTCGCCTGCTATCCTTAGCAACCCAACTCTCTTGAAGCAGGATACCACAAAGGAATCCCGCGTTCTCATCTCATCCTACACCCAGATCTAGAATAATCCGATGGCGAACCCCAAGGTCATCCTGGAAACCACTGTTGAGGATCATGGCGGATTTCCACTGATTCTTTGGAAGGCCGTCTGTGTTCTTCTTGGTAGGCCTGCTCGCCCTCGATATGTGGTGTTCGAGAACTCACTCTCGCCTGCCGGGAGTGAATTTCGACCAGACGTGCATGTCGACTCGTGTCCGTTCGGCACGAGTCAGCCTTACTTGATCCAAGGTAGGAGCATGGCCACTCTTAATCAAGCCATCCAGGTAGCAGCCTGGGAAGGTCTCGTCCGCCTGCGGTACTCGGAACCGGCAATGGCGAAAAGTCGAGCTTTCCACCTTCTCCCAGCCAGACCCCAGCCTGGTGTGGAGACTATCCAAACTCCCATTTGAGAAGAAGTCGACCCTACCTGAAATGGGTATACATCTCGGGTACCCTATCATGAGGGTACCTGGTGCACGTAACGACTAAGGCCCAATATTGAAGAGCCTACTCGAAGCCCAAGACAAGAGGCCCAAGAAGATGCAGTACCCTCCAAGATTAGACATAGGCATAGTCGGTTTAGACTTTCCTTACATGTAAACTAGGTCGGTTACAAACTCCCGAGACCTAGCCTATTTAAAGGCTGGGAGGGGTACCGATCAGGGGCAAGCCATACTCGAACCACCAAAGCTCTTGCGAGATTGTCATCTCGCCAGAGCCACCTTGTAACCTCGTAATCTCCAGCGATCAATAACAGACAAGCAGGAAGTAGGGTCTTTACCTCCACCCGAGGGGCCTGAACCTGGGTAAATCTTTGCCTCTGCTTGTCAGCCGACGAAACTACCAGTACTACCACGTTCTCTCCCATAATCTCAACCCTAGGTCCTTAACCATGGGAATTGATGAGGGTACACCTCGTTAATTGGCGCCGTCTGTGGGAAAGAATAGTGCTGGACTCGCGGTTTCTTCGGTTCCGTCAGAACACGGCGACTCGCCGATCGGATCTACAAACGGCAACTCGCCGACTGCATCTGATGGGGGGATAATAACCCGGTAGGCCCATGAAGAGGGAAGCATGACCCGCCAGGCAGGAGGCCCGGCCAGGCCAGCTAACCATCAGCATGGGCCGGGTTATGTTGCTGGGCCAGAGGCTTTGGCGGTAACCCGGTTCAGGAAGGGAAGTTTCTAGAAGACCAGAGGCGGTTCGGACTTGGAGGACACGAAGGCTAGAAGAGCTAGAATAGGATTCCGAGTCTGGGTAGAGCCCGGGTTCGTATTGTAAAGTGCCAGGAGACCCGGTCGTCTATATAAACCGGTCCCTGAGCCCTAGTTGAGGAGAACTTTACGATCCAAGCTTAGGCGAGAGAACCACCGAGAGAAACACCACAACCTTGTAACCTAGATCGAGATCCGGCTCTGTTGTCGTAGCCGGGTTATCGAGATCGAGATCAATAACAAGATAGCAGGAAGTAGGTCTTTATCTCCAATGGAGAGGCCGAACCTGGGTAAACCTTTGTCCCTGCAATGCTAAACAATCTCCCAGACGCTAGTGTCGCCTTGCCCATCAACTCAAGCTACCCCAAAGTAGCATCTGCCGTGTTATCTACCCCACGACAGTTGGCGCCGTCTGTGGGAACGCGTCCAAAGGTGTCACCATCATGGGAGAAGCAAAGCAAGGAGTAGAGAACTATGTTTTCGGCGAGATCACCCTCAATTCACAAGGAGAGCCCATCGTTGATGATTTTGGCTGGGGGCCGGAATCAGATCTACTTGAATCAGGTGATGTTATTCCAATTGGCAAGTTTAACGTTTTTGTTGGTATGATTGCAACTAGATCTGCTAGTGATGGAGACTATGAATCTGTGTCAGGAGCTGCCACAATTGTTCAATCTGATGGAGAAGAATCAGTTGGTACGGCTGAAGATGAGCTGCCCCTGGACGTGCACGAGGAAGATCGGGAAACCCGGCTCCAGTCCCGGGTGATGTGGTGGACTATGCAGATTCAGAATCGATCCTGCCCTTGTTCGAAGGCCGGTTCGGATATGGAGTAGAAGAAGAGGACGAAGAGGAGCAAGAGTCCGTTCCAAGCCCGGTTAGGAGGGTGGCGGTTTACACCTCCTTCGATCAACGCGGGGGCATCACCGTCAACGGTTGTGCCACCAGCTTTTACTCCGGGTCAGCAGCAGCAACAATTGCCACCAGTGTTGGAGCTGGCGGGCCAAAGGGTTGATGGAGACCCGGCTTCGGTATCAGAGGAAAGTGAAAACACGGCGCGTTACAGGAATAGCTTCGGTTTTCTCAATAACCGAGCTCAGGGTGAGGAAAGAAACAATGCAACTGGGGCCCGGGCCATGTTTAACAATGGCCTGGTCCTAGATCCAACAGCACTTACGAGGATTGTTACTCCAGAGAACGCAGCAGCAAGAGCTATAGAATTGGATACAGCACGCCGGGCCTTGGAGCAGGTGCGCAGAGACACAATGGCAGAAAAAGAAGATATGGAGATTAGGCGAAAGCAATTAGAGGATGAGGAAAATCGTCTCAATGAGATGACCAGGGCACACCGGAGGAGGCACCAGAGCCGGCTGGCCCCTGGAGAAAACGCCATAAACCCAGCAGTATTGTTTAGGACCCCAGAAGATCAACCAGTTGGTGTAACCCAGGTGGCTCCAGTTGTTAGAGCAAATAGAACCAGACAGAGGAACAGGAGCAGCTGGGTTGCAGTTGCAGCGGCGCCGGGTCTTCTCGCTGGGGGAGCCAGGGGAAATCCGGGTCTGCCGCCCAGGACACCAAGGTTTCATACGCCGGCGGGTCACTATTCCAATCCAGCAGATAACGTATATGCCGCAACTTTGGCACTAGATCGTATTCCATTAGGAGACTCGCCAGCAGAGGTTGAAGCTCGGCGTGCCATTGACATGTTACGCACTGCGGTTGCTCAGCAAGTTCAGTATTCAAAAGAGAAAAGTGCGCTTCATCTACAACATATCGTAGCAAGAGTCGCCATGGGGGAAACCCGCCATTGGCCGGGTTTGCCGCGGCACAGCAGCAAAACCCGCCCCAGCAGAACCAAAACCAGAATAATCAGCAGTATCAACCCGCCCCTGCAATTTCTGTGGCTCAGCAGATAGTCAATAGATCGCGGGCAGGAAGGAGTGCAGCTAATGCAAACCCGGCAGTACCAGCAGCTGGAGCACCACAAGGAGGACCGGGTCCCGTGCCAGCAGCATCTGCAAGCTCGCCGGGTAACATTAATCTTTTAGCAAGTTCTTCCACTTTGGCGGGTCCCAAGTGTCTTTCAGATGCCATTAGAGCAGAGCCTTTCCCTGAGAAGTTCAAGGAGCCAAGCAAGATTGCCAATTATGAGCCGAGCACAGACCCGGCGAGTTGGTTGAGCAGTTATGAGATGGCGATGTGTATACGCAATGCCACAGAGAACGTTTGTGCAAAGTATATGTATTTGATGATGAGTGATGGTGCAGCAAAGTTGTGGTTCAAGAATCTGCCAGAAAATCTATCAATTCTTGGGATGAGTTGAAAACAATTTTCATCAAGCACTTTCAGGGCACGTGCAAGCGTTTATTTTCCATTGAAGATCTTGATCGTTGCGTACAGAGGAAGGGCGAGTCAGCTCGTCACTGGATGGGCCGGGTCACGGAGATCCTGCACTCTTCATCAGGTATCGAGCCCAAGGATGCAATTTCATCGATGGAGAAAACTTGCAAGTACGCTCCCTTGGTCCAGAAGCTGGGTCGCATGAAGGAAGGACACCGGGTTAAGCCCGTTACTATGGCAGAGTTGATGGATGCGTGCAACAGACATGCAGCCACGGACAAAACCCAGGATGATAGTGAGGAAGAAAAAGGGAAAGGTGCTGCGAACAATGGAGGAAAGAACAATGGCCCGGGAAACAATAACAACAGCAATCAGAACCAGCACAAGCGTGGGCATCAGGAAGGAAACTCAGAGCTAGTTGCAAATGCAAATGCCGGGTTTCAGAGGCAAAGGATGGATGGGAATTATCAGGAAAACAGAGGTTATCAGGAAAACAGAGGTTATCAGGAAAACAGAGGTTATCAGGGAAATAATGGGAGTTATGGTGGTGGAAATAGTTATCAAGGAACACGCCCAATGAGCACTGAAGAGGCCTTCAGGATGCCGTGTCCTCGTCATAGCAAGAACGGCAGACCGCCAATCATTCATTGGCCCAGTGTGTAGATTTGAACAGGTGGAAAAACAATGAGATTCAGAGCTCTGCAAGGAGCAAACAGGAGTGGAGGACCCGGCCCGAGTGCTAACCCGGCTGCGGGACCTCTAACTGGAGCAAACGCGGTACCAACTGGAAATACAGGACCCGGCCAAAATACAGGTAATCAGGGTGGATTCTCGAACCAGCCGAGGCAACTTGGCCAATATCATATATATACCAGTGGCACGACCAAGAGAGAGAGAAAGATAGTCAAAAGGGCAGTTAATTCAGTGGCTGTAGGGGTACCAAGGTATTTGAGATGGTCAGAGCATACTATTACTTGGAGCAGAGCAGATCACCCGGATGTGGTGGAGCACCCGGGTCTGCTTGCGTTAGTTGTGGCTCCTCAAGTTCATGGCTTTGAGTTAAAGAAGGTTTTGATGGACGGTGGCAGTAGCATTAACATCTTGTACTGGGAAACATTTATGCGTATGGGTCTGAAGGAGTCACAGTTGCAGAAAACATCAACAATATTTCATGGTATAGTTCCTGGGAAGTCTGCTACACCTGAGGGAAAAATTTCATTAGAGGTTGCTTTTGGCGAGTCTATCCATAACTTCAGATCAGAGTGGCTCACCTTTGAGGTGGTGAAATTTCCAAGTCCTTATCATGCGTTGTTTGGAAGGCCGGCCTTTGCCAAGTTCATGGCGAGGCCGTGTTATGTATACTTGCAGTTGAAGATGCCGGGTCCCAAGGGGATCATCACTGTTCATGGTAACAGAGAAATTGCAGCAGAATGTGACGAGGGAGATGCAGCCCTGGCAGAGCGAACTTGTGCTAGAGAGGAGTTGAAAGCTTACAGGTCTAATCTTGACCCGCAGGATAACAAGCGCTCAAAAAACCAACAACAGAAGATGACAGGGCAAAGTTTAAAGCAGCAAAGGATACTAAGATGGTGGATTTTGTGCCTGGGGATTCCTCCAAGCAGTTCGCCATAGGGACCAGCCTAACTGATAAATAGGAAAGCGCGCTCATCGAGTTCATCCGTGAGAATCGGGATGTTTTTGCGTGGACACCTAGTGACATGCCAGGCATTCCGACTGAACTCGCTGAGCACCGTTTACATGTTGATCCAAAGGCAAGGCCGGTGAAACAAGGTTTGAGAAAAATGAACGCAGAGAGAAGAAAAGCTATAGGAGAGGAGATAGCCCGGTTATTGGAAGCCGGCTTTATCATGGAGGTTTTCCACCCAGAGTGGTTGGCTAACCCGGTTTTGGTTCTGAAGAAAAATAATGAGTGGAGGATGTGTATTGATTTTACAAGTCTCAACAAGCATTGTCCAAAAGACCCGTTCGCACTGCCGCGCATCGACCAAATTGTTGACGCAGTGGCAGGCAGCGAGCTCTTGTGTTTTCTGGACGCATATTCAGGTTATCATCAGATCAAGCTTAACAGGCAGGATTGGGAAAAGACATCGTTCATCACCCCTTTGGTGCTTTTTGCTACAAGACCATGACTTTTGGGTTGAAGAACGCAGGAGCAACTTATCAGAGGTGCATTCAAAATTGTTTTCATGATCAGATTGGGCGCAATGTGCATGCTTATGTGGATGATGTGGTGATCAAGTCAGAAAAAGCCGGGTCATTTATCAGTGACCTTACAGAAACATTCAAAAATTTGAGGAAGTACAAGATGAAGCTCAATCCTACAAAGTGCGTGTTTGGAGTTCCAGCGGAAAATTGCTCGGTTTCATTGTGTCAGAGCGTGGAATTGAGGCAAACCCGGAAAAAATCAGAGCCATCCAAGTTTGAAAAAACCTGAGGAATTGGCAGATGTTCAGAAGTTGACAGGATGTGTGGCTGCGCTAAGCCGGTTTATATCCCGGCTCGGAGAAAAAGCAATACCTTTATACAAGTTACTGAAGAAAACAGACAATTTTGTGTGGAATCAGGAAGCAGACGAGGCATTTGAAGCTCTGAAGAAACAATTATCAAAAGCGCCAGTTCTGGCGGCCCCGGGTCCCAAGGAACCCATGCTGTTATACGTCGCTGCCGGGCCTCAGCTGTGAGTGCTGTGGTGGTGGTCGAGCGTAAGGAGGAAGGCAAGGAAAACCCGGTTCAGAGGCCGGTTATTATGTTAGTGAGGTGTTATCAGAAGCAAAGCAGCGCTATCCGCATTGGCAGAAGCTAGTATTTGGTGTTTTCATGGCAAGCAGAAAGTTGAAACCATATTTTCAGGAGCATCCAATCACAGTGGTGAGTTCAATACCCTTAGCAGATATTATCAGGAATTCAGAAGCTACAGGAAGAATTGCCAAGTGGGCAATAGAGATGGGGCCTTACCACATTGACTATGTGCCTCGTACAGCTATCAAATCGCAGGCATTGGCGGATTTTCTTAATGATTGGACACAGTTGAGTGCACCACCTCTTGCGCCGGGTCTCAAGCCTTGGGTTATGCACTTTGACGGGTCTAAGCAAGCACAAGGTTCAGGAGCTGGAGTTGTGTTAACTTCTCCCAAGGGTGATAAGCTGAGCTATGTTTTGCAAATTCACTTTGATTGCTCTAACAATGTGGCAGAATATGAGGCTTGTTACATGGTTTGCGTATGGCAAAGGAGATGAGCATCAAGCATATTAATTGTTATGGGGATTCAGATCTTGTGGCACAGCAAGTTTCAGGAACATGGGATAGAAAAGATGCGACAATGGCGGCTTACAGGAGAGAGGTGGACAGGGTAGCCGGGTTTTTCTCAGGCTATCAGGTGGATCATATTGACCGCAGGAAAAATGATGCTGCAGATGCTTTGTCAAGACTCGGCTCACGCAGAGAGCCGGTTCCACCTAACGTTTTCTTGGACGAGCTATGGACTCCATCAGTCAAGCCTCAGGGCGTAGAGGAACTGGCGGGTCAGGAAGACCCGGATTCGCAATTGGTAGCAGCAACTCATGAAATTCCAGAGTGGACAGAACCTTATTTGGCGTATCTTTTGCGTGGAGAGCTGCCAGAGCAGGAAGTTATATCCCGGCAAATTGTGCGCCGGGCTAAGGCCTACGTAGTTATTGATGGCGAGTTATATAAGAGAAGTGTTTCTGGAGTATTTCAGAGATGTGTGTCTGGAAAGGAGGGCCGGCAAATTTTGAAAGAGATTCATGAGGGAGATTGTGGTCATCATGCTTCAACAAGGTCTTTAGTAGCAAAAGCTTTCAGACACGGCTTCTTCTGGCTCACAGCTCAGGCAGATGCAGAGCGCTTGGTGAGTAGATGTGATGGTTGCCAAAGATATGCAAGGCAAATTCATGTGCCGGCTCAGGAGTTGCGAACAATACCCTTGACTTGGCCCTTTGCAGTTTGGGGGCTTGATATGGTGGGTCCTTTTAGCATGTCTCCTTGCAAGAAAACCCACCTCTTGGTTGCCATTGATAAGTTTACAAAGTGGGTTGAGGTGATGCCTGTTACTAATTGTGAAGCAGCTACAGCAGTCAAGTTTTTGAAGCAGATCATACACAGGTTTGGGTATCCTCATAGTATCATCACAGATAATGGTACTAACATGTCCCTTGGTGAGATGGCAAAGTTTTGTGGAAATCAGGGTATACGTTTAGACGTTGCTTCAGTTGCTCATCCACAGGCCAATGGACAAGTAGAACGAGCAAATCAGGAGTTGCTTCGAGGTTTGAAACCACGTCTCCGGGTCCGTGTCTCAGAGCTGCTGGAGCGTGGGTTGAGGAGTTGCCATCAGTAGTTTGGGGAATCAACACAACACCAAACAGATCCACAAAGATGACCCCTTTCTTTATGGTGTATGGGGCAGAGGCAGTTTTGCCAAGTGATATAATTCATGACTCGCCTCGCGTGGCGGCTTATGTTGAAACAGAAAATGAGCAGACCCGGCAGGATTCTGTGGACCTGCTTGAGGAGCATAGAGAACAAGCACTGGAGAGATCAGCAGTATATCAGCAAGATTTGAGGCGGTATCATAGTCGCCGGGTTAAAACTCGCACTTTCCAGGAGGGAGATTTAGTGCTACGATGGGTGCAATCCAGAGAAGGGATGCACAAGTTATCTCCCCCTTGGGAAGGGCCCTTCATCATAAGCAAGAAATTGAACAATGGTTCATATTATTTGGTGGATGCAAGAGAAAAGTCCGAGTCTGTTAATGACACATCGCACTCTACCTTTTCATTGGAAGAGCGTGAGAGGCCATGGAATATTGCGCAGCTGCGCCCATATTATACTTAGCATGAGAAAGAGATATGAGATGTAAAACACGATGTAACAGGCAGCAGGTTTCAGACGCGCTCTTTTCCTTACCAGGGTACCTAAGGGGACTGGAAGGTTTTTAATGAGGCGGCTTGCTGACCTAACCTTTTCTATCAATAAAGTGAAGGTTGAACAGAAATTTGTGTTCTTTTCGTTTCTTTTTTGATGTTTGATAGTAGTGTTGCATAGTTCTATGTTAAGTTTGGTCTTGGGGCTTGCCTTGGGGGCTCGCCCAAGACCCGGCTTTTCACGGTCATCCGGGTCTCGATGTTTCGTGACCCGGCTGTGCAGTTTTCGTTACAGTATCCATAACTTTGGATTCAGAGGTATGAAGGTGAAGTTTACGTTTTAGTTGTTTATGTTTTTGTCATAAGAATAAGTGCATAGTTATCTTTGAGGACGCCCAGAGAGCGTGTCCCACCAGTATGAGGATCAATGGGGTAATGTTGCATAGTTAAGCCATTACTTTATAAACATTGATCCAGGTCTTGGGGGCTCCTACTACAATAGTTTGCAGCTGCAATCCCAAGACCCGGCTTTATGCCACTAGTTTATTCTTGGTTATCTTGCTGTTGAGCTGATGTGACTCGCAATTTTATGGCCTGATTGCTCACCTGGAAATTCAATCAACCATGAAGCCCATTGGGACTTGGTTCGACCCTGTTTTTCTCAGAGAAGTAGCGACAGGGTATCCATGCGAAAGCCGGCTCACAGTTAAAGAAATCAAAAGGGTCATCAAAACCACAGAAGAGGCATATTTCATAGCAAAAGTTTGAGAGTAGCATAAAAGTTTCATCAGGTGCATAGGCGCACCATCACAGGCATAGTGCAACAGTGCAAAAGTTATTACAATAACGCCCAAAGGGCCGAATAAGATTGTTTTCTTGCAGAGATAACAGCATCTGCGTAAGTTTTCAGCTTTGGCTTCAGGAGCCGGGTCACGGGGAGGAGAGCCGGTTGGTTGTTCTTCGACGGTCTTTGCCGGGTCTTCTTCTTCGGCGGCCGCCGGGTTAGCCTCTGGCTCCTTGGTCTCGTCGGTTTCTTTGGCCTTGGTCTTGCGCCGGGTGATTTTTCGAAGTGGCTGGAAGAAGTTTTCATCATCTTCTTCAGCTATCGCCCGTGACGGAGGAGGAATAACTGGCGTAGAGGAGCTGGGAGCAGTGGAGGTACCAGGAGCATTTTTGCCGGGTCAATGGAATCCTTATAGCTTTGGAGGAGATCGACGCGTTGTGGCTCGTCATCCATGATCTCTTCATCATTTCATTATATCCAAGCTGTAAGTGGTGAGCTTCATCTTGCTGGCAATAACAGTGGCAACATGCCGGGTTTGCTTCACAACCCGGGCATAGCACTTCTTATCGAACTCCTTGCCATCAGTGTCAAACTGAGGAAAGCCCTTCTTCAGTGGAGCCGGGTTTAGCTGGGGATGGTAGGCCTTTGCCAAGGCAAGACCTCGCATCACCCCGGCCCTGCAAGCTGATCTCTTGAGCAGATGGATCCATTGCGGCATTGTTGACAGATGCCCAAGGACTTCAGTGTACTTGCTTGGCGGGTTCTCCCAGAGCCTAGCGGCTTTGATGACCTCGCAGCTGCCAAAGTACAGCTGACGGGTCAGCGTGTACATGCATTTGATCTTCTCTGCAGCGGTTTTGCGGAGGTTACCATCACGAGGGCCTGTGTAAGAAAAAGTGTAACAGTGAAATTTCAAAAACCGGGTCTGTTTGATCAGTTTAGGTTGAAATTCAAGGAGTAGTGCTTACCCACTAAAGATTCAACCATTGAGGTGATCATTCTTTTTAGCCGGGTCAGCTCGTTGTTGGTTTCATCCAGCTGCTTCTGCAGGGTCTCCTGTTGCTCCTGGAAGTTCTCCTCGTTCTCCTGCATGTCCTTCTTCAGATCGGAGTTTTCTTGCGTCAGGCAGTAATCTTTTCTTCCAAGGCCTGGAGTTGAGCTGAGTGATCAGCCCGGGTCTCAGATTCAGTTTTGGCAGCGTCAGTGAGCCGGGTGATCTCAGCCTGGGCCTTGGCATGGTCTTCCTGTTAAGATGCAAAAAGTTATGTTAGTCCCAGGTCGCCGCAGGCGTGCAACCCGGCACTTGGGGGCTACTCAGTTTGAAGTTCAATTGTTCAACGTAATAAAGAAGTCCCAGGTTGCTGTAAACAGACAACCCGGCACTTGGGGGCTACAGGTTTGAAGTTTTTACCTAAGGAATGCATATTGTAAGCACCAAGCTCATCACAAGTGATGAACTTAGAGCTTGGGGGCTACTTAGGGTATAGTTATGCAAGAAAATATATAGGCAAGAAGTAAAAGGGTACCTGATATCGTTTTTGAATTAGGGCGACCAGTTCTGTCTCCAGGGTCTTGTGTTGAGCAAGGCGAGAAAAATATTCATCGCAAAGTGCTGGAACGGACATGGCGTCCAGAGCCGGTGAATTTGAGGAGGAAGCCGGGTTCTTGTCCTTGGCAGGAGTTGCCGGGTCAGCATCTGGGGCTGGCACCTTGGCAAGAGTCTCAGGAGCATTTTGCACTGGAACGTGCCGGGTTCCAGTAACCTGCACTTCATCTTCTTTAGTCCCAGAGCCTAACCCGGGCGAGTGAGCAGCGGGGAGGATTCTGGCACCGGGTCAACAACATTTTTTGGAGAAGCCGCGGGGGTTGCTTGCTCCCTTGGCTCGTCTTTGTCCTCCGGTTCTTCAGTATGTGCCTCCATAGGAGAAGGCTCTGTGGTTGCTGGAGGAGGAGACGCCGCGGGAGGAGATTCCGGGTCTTCATCCATAAAAGCTGGCACTGGAACAAGATAGTGTCTTAGTTAAACAAGAATGGGACATGAAATATAGAGGTATGGAAAAGATGTGTGAAGTATTTCTAACCCGGCGTTGATCTGGAAATCCTCGGGTGTGCTAACACCATCCGAGGAAGAATCTGACAAACGAGATGGTTTAGGAACCCGGATCTTGCCAGCTAAAGGGAACTGTTTGCTGGGCGTCTTCTGGATGGATTTGGCCCAGCTTGATAAAGAGCGTTGAGGGATACCTGGGCTCAGGGAAGCTTGGCTTGTAGAAGACCGGGTTCGGCGTCTCTTGTTCGCCTCAGCCTCCTTCTCAGCCTCCTTTTCCTATGTTTATGCTTAAGTTTGAAATGGTTCATTATGAAATTGAGAAAAGAGAATGTGGTACCTTGGCAATGGTGGCCCGGGTTCTCTTCTGAGTAGGAGGTGCAGTAGTTTGGGGACCCGGCGCTACGTCAGAAGCCGGGTCAGTGGGGCCTGGAATAAAATTTGCCGGGTTATCAGTAGAGGTGTCCTTGTTGGGGACTTCGTTGTTAATCAACTGGAGGAAGAGCCGGCCTACGGAGTCAGCTCACCTTCTTCTTTTTCTTCTTCTTCGTCGTCTTCACTTTCTGTATCCTCCCGATCAGGAGAGGATGTAGGGGTAAAATCCACGCTCCACCACTTGGAGTCCTGAGAAAAAGCAGTCACAGTAAATAACAGTCTATGGATGAGTTTACCGGGTTAAAGTAAACAAGATGGATTGAGTGTTAGCTTTACCGTGGGGGGTTTGTTCTTGGCACTAAATGGGGCGAGCCCGTTCAGTGCAATGGCGTCTTTCTTTTCGCCAAGTAGTCTCTTGGCATTCTTCACGAGCTGAACATCAGTTAGCGTCATCTCTGAGTAACGCATATTGTCTGTAGTTTAACCAGTGTACTGGCAAATTAGCCGGGTCCTGATGCTGAGTGGCTGGATGAACCAACCGATCCAGCACTTGACCAGATCTGTGCCCTTGAGACCATGGGCGAGCAAAGCTCTGGCCCAGCGAAGAATGGGCTCGAGCTTGACCCGCTCGGTGTCATCGGCATAACTGTTCATTTTGGCGTCATATGTTAAACCCGAGTTTCGGAAAGCCGGGTAACGGGCATCGTCAGATTCTGGTGAAGTGTCATTGCAGTAAAAATACGTGTTTTGCCACCCCTTTGGATGGCTGGCTAGAAGAAGAGCCGGGAAATCGCATTCCCTTCGGCGCTGGATTGCAACTCCCCCATATGGAGTACTTGGTCCTTGCGAGAGGGGTTGCAGTAGAAGAACTCGAGGAACAGCTCGAGGCTTGGAGCCATTGCAAGTAATCTTTACAGAACACCACATAGTTACTGATGTTCAGCATGGAGTTGGGCGTGATATCTTGAGGCCTAAGGCCGTAGTACTTCAAGACCCGGCAAAAAATAGGGAACCCGGGGGGCGAAGGCCGCGCTGAACGTGGTCGAGGAAAACCACCACTTCACCTTCCTTGGGGCTGGGGCGGATTTCCTCTCCAGCAGCACGCCATTGAATCTCATCCTTTGGGGGGAGCTCGCCGCAGTTCACGTATTCCTGAAGCATCAAGGTCGTCACCGTGGACTTGGTCCAGTTGACCTGAGTAGCAGCGGGGGCGGCGGAGCCAGATGCACCGGTGTGGGTGCTGTGAGGCTTTTTGCGAGCTTCTTCGCCGCACGGGGAGCTCCGGCCTTTGTTTTGTCCTTCACCATGGCTGAAGAGCTTCAAGGTTCTCTGAGTATAGCAATGGAGGTGTGAAACCCTAGTTCTAGATGTAGATGCGTGGAGAGGGAAATGCAAAGCAAATCTGGACAGATTCAAGTTGAAATCAAGTGCGGAGCACGGATGTGTGGGATAAACGTACCTGTGGATCTTCTTGCAGGAGATTGGGAGGCTCGATTTGAGATTGGATCCGCGGTTGCTACAGTGCGCGCGCGAGGAAGAAGATGAACTGGATGGGGAAAAATGACCGTGGTGTCTCTTGGTCTCCTATTTATAGGCGCAGTGAAAACCCTCGGGGTGTTGTGGTAAAAAGTGAAGAGAAAGGATCTTTGACTAAAAGTCAACGACAAACGGAATGAGATAATTACGGAGTATTAAATGATAAGATCGTGATTAAGATGGATAAGGATGGAGTTATAGTTGGGCGATAATTGGGTGATAATTTTCACTAAGTGTTCAAAGTGAAACCCGGGCGTCGGAACCCGGCAAGGGATAACCGGGTTACGGCGTGAACCGCCAAAGAAACTGGCCAAGCAAAGGAGAAAAGAGGCATGTTCTAATGTTAAATTTGTTCTCTATTATCTTGTGTTTCAGGTGATTAACCCGGCTGGACAGGATATCAGCTCTGCTCAAAGAAGCAATATTCAAGAATTAGAAGCAGAGCATGCCCACCTGGCAACCAAGTTAATCTGGGGGCTACTGATGGGGGGATAATAACCCAGTAGGCCCATGAAGAGGGAAGCATGACCCGCCAGGCAGAAGGCCCGGCCAGGCCAGCTAACCATCAGCATGGGCCGGGTTATGTTGCTGGGCCAGAGGCTTTGGCGGTAACCCGGTTCAGGAAGGAAGTTTCTAGAAGACCAGAGGCGGTTCAGGACTTGGAAGACACAAAAGCTAGAAGAGCTAGAATAGGACTCCGAGTCTGGGTAGAGCCCGGGTTCGTATTGTAAAGTGCCAGGAGACCCGGTCGTCTATATAAACCGGTCCCTGAGCCCTAGTTGAGGGAGAACTTACGATCCAAGCTTAGGCGAGAGAACCACCGAGAGAAACACCACAACCTTGTAACCTAGATCGAGATCCGGCTCTGTTGTCGTAGCCGGGTTATCGAGATCGAGATCAATAACAAGATAGCAGGAAGTAGGTCTTTATCTCCAATGGAGAGGCCGAACCTGGGTAAACCTTTTGTCCCTGCAATGCTAAACAATCTCCCAGACGCTAGTGTCGCCTTGCCCATCAACTCAAGCTACCCCAAAGTAGCATCTGCCGTGTTATCTACCCCATGACAGCATCGACAAACCAGAACTCGCCGACTCAGGCGGCACACGGCGACTCGTCGGCTCACTCGACAAACGGCAACACGCCGGCTTCACCCGCAAAAAGCGCATCGGATCCTCTGATGGATTTCGAGCCACACTCGCCAGGATTCCAGGAGGCCTTCTCCGATCTCGAGTCAGGTTTGGGTTTAACTGTTGGTTCGTTCAATTTTTTCGTCAACAAGCTTGGTGTGCAGGACTTAACGGATCCACGCCAACTCGCGACTCCCGCACCCGAGACTCCATCAGTTGCGGCTCCTTCGACGGCGGATCCCTCAACTTTGTCCATACCATCGTCAAACCTCCAAGCTTGTTCATCTGCAACAACCATGTCCACACGAGAGATGCGCGAGCTCATTGAAGAACTCCAGGGTGAGGAGGCCGAATCAGCATATCGCACAAACGATCCCGAGCTGGATCTCCCACTCGAGGATAGTTTCGACTGCGGGATCTCCCTCAGCGACTTCGACGAACCTGAAACTCATATCGACAACCATGTCGACTCTGAAATCTGCGCCAACAACAACCTCGACTTGGGATTCATAACAACCTCGCTGACGCCGAGATGAGCATAGGCGATGAAGGCGTTGACTGCGAGATCCGTCCAGACGGGCCACTCGATGAACATACGGACTCAGACATGAGCCTCGATGAAGATGTCGAGTCCATGACGGGACTCGAAAGCACATACACATACCCTCGGGTCATACCACAGCAGGTCTACGTTGCCATCGCCGCAGAAACATTAGACACTGCGGCCAGTCGCAGGCCTACAGAATTCCCGTGCACAGTTACTATGCCAGATGGAGTCACAACTCTCACAATCACTGCTGAGATGGCAGCGAAAGCAGATAAAGTCATCAAGGAGTGCACAATGATGCCAGCAGACGCAACACAAGATGAGATGTTGACCTTCCAGTACTTCAACTGGCAGGAGTCACTTCGACTGAAGCAGATAAGAGCAACACTCGAAGAACGCAAAAAGCAAGCTAGCTTATCGAGTGCGTGCAGAAGACAGCTCTCCCTGAGCTCCACCGGGCGAGCAGACACAAGACCCAGATCAAGGTTGTCACACCTCTCGCCAGGCGAGAAGGCGACACTCACCCGCAACTTAGGCAACTCCTTCATGACCTACGACGAGGAAGGACTGCCGGTGCCCAAAACAGCAGCAGGTGCTCTCTACACCGCTGCAGCATACCTGGAAGCAATCAAGCCCCCAGCGGATGACCCCAATTCAAAACTACACCGCCAACAGATCAAATCACTCGCCTTAGCTGCAAAGGCCATACGCCAAATTCCAAGAACTCCAGGTGGGAGTCGAGACCGTGCCCTAGTCGACGCGCCTCGGGAAGAGCATAATCACAGTGGTCATCGCCACCACTCGAAGGAAAGGAGCGGCTCGCGAAGGCGCAGGTCCAGGAGCAGGTCACGCAGATCTTACAGCAGCGACTCATACTCTGATCGAGAGCCTGAGCCACATGGAGCTCTATGCTTCACTCGACGCGTCCGCGAGACACGGATGCCCAAAGAGTTCAAACTCACTTCTGAACAGCCCAAGTACACGGGTCGACAGGAACCTTCCGGGTGGCTGGAAGATTACAGGCTGGCTGTCGTGTGCCAGCGAGGCACAAACACCACAGCCATGCAATACATACGACTCATGCTCGAAGGCACAACCCGCGACTGGCTCAAGGCCCTACCTCCATCAACATACGACTCGTGGGATCACTTCCGCAGGGATTTCGTCAAAAACTTCGAGCCTCTATGTGAGCGCCCGAAAACATTCGAGGAGTTGCGGGCCTGCGTTCAACGATCAGACGAAACATTGAGGTCATACATCAGGCGATGAACTGAGATACGTAACTCAGTTGGAGTAGTTTCAGAAGATATGGCCATGGATGCTTTCGTCATGGGCCTTGCCAGGCGAGACTTCAAAGAAGCACTTGGCCGCCAAAAGCAAAATCTGTAGCTCACCTTTTGCAGATCGCGACTGAGTGGGCAGATGGAGAAGATATGGCACGCACCACACGCGGGTCCTCACCTCGTGACAAACATGAGAATAGCAGTCGAAGCCACAGGGACTCGTACAGAGACGACCGAAGGCGCAAACGTTCAAAACGTCACTACGACGATGACAGACCCGAATTCTTGGCGGCTGGGTTCTCCACACCCCGCAATGACCAGGACAGAAGCGACCGACGGTCGGAAGATTGGCGAGACAGTCGAGATGATCGGCGAGACAGTCGAGACAGCCGAGACAGCCGAGACCACGGCCAACGCAGTGATAGCTACAAGAGAAAGGACTGGCGCAAGTCACGGGCACAATCTGAGCGATCATTCGAAGAAAAGATGGACACTGATTGCAGATTCCACCTGTACAAGGGGGACGACGGAAAACTGCGATCCAATCACTCGATGAGAAACTGCAGGGAGTTCGACCAAATGGCGACTGATTACGTAAATCGCAGAAAGGCAGTAGCCGCACAAGCACCTGCACCCGTGCCTCAGCCAAACAACGTGCCTATTCTGATGGCACCACCTCCACCACCACAGCCTGCCCCTGGCGGAAATCTCACGGGTGCCATACAGCCCGTGCCTCGGGTGGACGAACCACAGTACCCTCCGCCCCAAGGGCAGATGTACATGATACAGAAAGGTCGACCTTCCAACAGGGAGCAAAAACTTCGCACTCGACAGGTAAACATGGCGGTCATGTCACCTCCTGCGGTGACAGAATACTTGAAGGGATCCGGTACTACAATAAGCTTCAGCAAAGAGGACCACCCTCCATCGGTAGTTCGACCAGGGCACTCTGCTCTGGTACTCGATGCGCAAATTGGAGGCTACGCCATGTCCAAGGTCTTCATGGATGGTGGGAGCGGCATAAACATCATCTTCGCAGATACGCTCCGCAAAATGAACAGGTCAGTCGAAAACCTGCCAAGATCTTCAAATACCTTCCACGGTATCGTTCCAGGGAAAGCAATAAGCTCAGAAGGCACCATACAACTCGACGTGACGTTCGGGGACAAGCACCACTTCAGGACAGAATCGATTGAGTTCGAAGTGGTCGACTGGAAGTCACAATACCATGCTATACTTGGACGCCCGACGTTCGCTCGATTCATGGCAGGGCCACATTACGCATACCTCCAGCTGAAGATGCCTGGACCAAAAGGAGTAATCACAGTCAAGGGGAACTTCCAAAAGTCTGACTCTTGCGACCGAGAATTCAGCAAAATCTCTGAGATGTTTGGCATGGAAGCAACACTCGCTGATCTAGCGGTCTCCAACGATCGAACACTTATGCCAGAACACAAAAAGGTGGCAGTCGACAGAGCATTCAGTGCCACCACTGACACAAGATCGCATCAGGTGCACCCGACTGACCCGACCAAGACAGTCAATGTCTCGTCGAGTCTGCCTATCGCATAGGAAAGCGCGCTCGTCGAATTCCTCTGTGAGAACTGGGATATATTTGCATGGTGTCCAGCAGACATGCCAGGTATTCCCAGGGAATTCGCCGAGCACTCTCTCCAGCTACTTCCAGGTGCTAAACCAGTCAAACAAACAATGCGCCGCATATCCGGCCCAAAATGAACTGCAGTCGAAGCCGAAGTCGACAGGCTACTCGCAGCAGGATTCATCAGAGAGATCAAGAAATCACAATGGGTAGCCAACCCCGTACTCATAGAGAAGAAGCACACAGACATCCTTCGGATGTGCGTAGATTTTACAGCACTCAATAAGTGCTGTCCAAAGGATCACTTTCCACTACCTCGAATCGACCAGATCGTCGACTCCACCGCCGGGTGCGCTCGATTATCCTTCCTGGATGCTTACTCGGGTTATCACCAGATAAGGATGAAGGAAGAGGATGAAGAGAAAACGGCGTTCATAACCCCACTCGGGGTCTACTGCTACACCACAATGCCTTTCGGGCTCAAGAACGCAGGCGCAACCTATCAGCGCATGATGCAAGATTGCCTCAAGAAGCAGATTGGGCGAAACGTCCAGGTCTATGTAGATGACATCGTCATCACCACAAGAGAGGAAAACACACTACTCGATGACTTGCGAGAGACGTTCGCAAACCTCAAACGCTTCCACATTAAGCTCAACCCGAAGAAAGCCAGCCGGGCAACTGATGCATGTAAAATGCATACATGAACTTTGCACTTTAATTGCTTATATTCCAATCATATTTGCATCATATAAGGGTTATATCAATGTTTTATAATGATTTTGGGAATACTTCATAGTTTTCCCATTTATTTGGAATTAACCCTGCACAGGCAGAAAACCCTAGTTTTGTATTTTAATGTTTCAGGGACCCAAACGTCAACGAAATCACCTGGAAATTTACGGGCGTCAATATTTGGAAGGAAGAAGGACTACGGAAAAGGGAAGCAAGCAAACGGAGACCCGAGGGCCAAACGAGCAGGGCCCACGCGGCCACAGTACCATGCCACGTGGGACCCACCCGTTCGGGCCTCGTGGCTCCGTTGCCGTCGATCTTCGCTCCACCGCCTTCGTCTTGACCTAAAAACGCCTATAAAAAAGGTCCCCTGACGTTCTCTAGAAGGAGGCGGCGGAGAAACAGAAAACCACGAAACAGAGAGTCAGAAGGCTGTCGCCGGAGAAGATCGGAGGGGGGAAACGCCGCCGGAATCACCTCCGGAGGGCTCCACCCCCCTCCGGCGTGTTCATCATCAACATCTATAGCAAGATCATCTCCATCTCCCCACTGTAAACTCTTGGCAAACATGATGTATGATGCAATATACTATTCCCTTGATCTATTGTGTCTCCCATCTATGTTTGAGAAGTGATTTATTCATGGCACTTGTGAAATAGTTCGTTGATTGGTTGCATACAAGTGTTGTTATCTTTTATGACTGTATTTATGTACAATATATGAGTGCACGCATATGTTGGGGAATGCATGTAAGGTGATCACCGTAGCATAATGGATTAAGTAGGACATGTCGGAGTAGAGAGAAACCGGTGTCTGAGACTTGAAGTTACTTTATGGGGGATATATATGGGGGACCCTAGAACTTAAGGCTATGGTGGGACAATTATATCTTAATAATTCTTGTGCTGCACATTTATTTGGCCATGAGATCCATCATAAGAGTTGTGTTATTGCTCATTTACTTGGCTACACCTATTTATGGCTCCCACCTAAAAGAAACAACTAAGACTGAAACATGTGCTTCACTAATTGTGACAACCACGCGAATGAAATAACAATTGCTAGAACATTTGCTCCCTTGAGATATTTGCTACTTGAGATATTTGATACTTGCTACTGAGAGAAACTTGCTCTAAGAAACTTGTGTCTGAAACTTGATTGAGAAACTTGCTACTAGATAAACCCATTCCACGTTACTTGCTTCCATTAGTTAGATCCTTTCATATTTATTGCTTTGCATAAACGGTCGTATAAGAGGGTTATAGGGCTTTAGAGAATAGATAGTTTACCTTCAGCTCCTCGTGGGTTCGACACTCAATACTTATCGAATTGTGCTACAGTGATTCCTTGCTCTTGGGGATTATCAAGTACTTTTCTGGCGCCGTTGCCGGGGAGCGTTGTGATAAACTTTTATTCTTGTTTGCATTGCATACTAACATATAAATCTAAAACACAAAAAAATTAGAAAATGGAAAAGAACCAAAAAAATTAGAGTTGTATAATATCTATCTTGAGTTAGGACATGAAGTGTTTGAGGAGAAAATTAAATTTTATTTGCATAACACTCATGTTTGTGGTACTAACTCTTTGAACACCTTTATTGCTAATGCTCTGGAAAAGTTTAAGCTTGGGGAAGCCGTTGAGGATGAAAGTGATTTAATTGAGTTTGATGATCCATTATGCTCATTAGATGATAAGTCTTTATGTGGTGATTCTATTCAAAACTATGTGGGTATATTTAACTTTAATGCTTGCAACTATTATGAGAGAGGAAGAGATAAGAATCCTCTTTATGTTTCTATGTTATTTAAAATGCAAGCTACTGATCACTACATGCATTGGTTGTCACAAAATTGCTGCTATTTATTCATATATAAAATGCCAATGCATAGGAAAAGAGTTAGACTTAAAAGTTGATGGTTTGATGTCTGTGGTGTGTTCCTTATGCTTTAACTTCCTATTCGGTTTGAGCACACCTTTATATCCTTACAACATGTAAAATATCTCTACCTACTGATTTGTGACAATTAGTTTAGGATTTTCGTTTTTTTATATAAAATTTGGGAAAGTAAATGAGAAGGATGAGTAATGGAGAAGTTGGGGTCGACCTTGAACATGTGTTGTTCATGCCAATGGAACCATTGCAAAGTCTCTATCATTTAAACTTTTCCCAAAGCTAAAACCAAATAAAAAGAGTGATAATAGTAATTCGCTGTCCAGTTTTTGACATATCCTGTCTTTATTCTGCATTACTCTCATTACTTGTGTTTTGTGCGGTTCTTTTGATCAAGGAGCATTACATAACCATAGTAACAGTAGCTAATGTTTAAAATCAATTCATGATATGTCTTTGCTGTGCCTATGTGGATTTAATTTATGAAGGCACTAACCCCTCTAATCAAGTTTATGATGAGTTTTGTGTGAAGAGAATTTTAAGGTGGAAGAATTGAGGGTGATGAACAAGATCAAGAGGGACAAAAACTCAAGCTTGGGGATGTACCCCTAAGCTCACCCTACATACAAGAATTTAAGCTTGGGGATGCCAAGCCACCTCACTTCAACCATCTTGATACCAAGTAAGTAAGCCTAGCTATATGGCTATAAAGAAAGCGCTTTGCGGGAGGCAACCCGGTTATTTTTGTGTGTGATTTTTCTTTGTGTCCTCTTGCTGTAACAAGAGACTTTGTGTCTAGTTTAGTTTCTGGAGTTTTTAATAAAGTGCCAAGTTTTACCCTTTTTGGTTTGAAAAGTTGCTTATAGTTCGGAGATTTTATTCCTGCACAAGTCAGTGCACGGTATGATTTTTAATTCTTATTCTGTAACTCCGAATGAGCTCATATTTGAACTGTAGTTGCAAATTTTCATCCTCTGTATGCATGAATTTTTTCGGAATTTTTCGAGAAAGTTTGGTAGGGTAGAAAAATACGTTTTGCTGCTGCTGTTTTTCTGGACAGATTCTGTCCCATTTTGTTTGATGCATGCTTTGAGCTTTTAAGTTGAATCTTTTTTATCCAATTGAGTTTATGAGTAGGCATACAACATTATAAACTTTCTGGACATGTCATATGAATTTTTGTTCAAGGATTATATGCAGGAAGGAACCTATTTGTTTATCACTATTAATGCACCCCACAGAAAAGAAATGGGAGAAACGGTGTTTTGAAGTTTTTTCACAGGGATTGGAGGAGATGCACCAAGAGCTATCCAAGGATGGTGAAGACCATAAGCTTGGGGATGTGAAGACAACCCCGCTGGACCTACACACTCTCGGTTTGCACACGTCCAACTTCTGTTTTTCGATCGAAACACTTTATCGCATAAACTTGGAGCGTCGTTTTTTGTTTTTGTTTGAGTCTTGAGAGACCACCACACTATCAATTATATATGAGAGAGCTACTGGAAATATGGGTTGAAATATGTTGGATGCTTTTAT
Organism: Poa pratensis; assembly: GCA_947311845.1. Taxonomy (NCBI): domain Eukaryota; kingdom Viridiplantae; phylum Streptophyta; class Magnoliopsida; order Poales; family Poaceae; genus Poa; species Poa pratensis. The sequence goes on from CAMZMU010000106.1 coordinate 12,940,995, forward strand.
AAGATTGGGAAAAGGGATGTTTGAGTTGATTTTTAATGATACATATAGTTGCATGATTCATGAGCTTGTTTATGAGTAATAGTTTGCAAATCCTTTTTGAAGAGCTATAACTTATTCATGTTTTGGTGCTGATTGTTATTTTACTTGGTTTAACATGGATTAGTTAGTTCTATGGACACTCATGCATGCATCTAGATGGTCAACTTTCTCCCTTTTGCTAGCCCAAACATTCCAACAAGTCAAAACTTGTTTCCAACACCTTCAACCAAAGTTATTCCAGTGAGTCCACCATATCTACCTACTAGCTATATGCTATTCCGAGTATGTTCATCATGATATTTGTGTTATCTATACCTCTGAATGAAAATGATTATGTTATTGATTGCCATGGGAAAAGTTGGTTATATAGCTCTCACGAAATTGATGCACATTTTACTATCATTGCAATAAATAAAACATGACCCATGGTGATTAAGATTATGATGCTAGTGGCTTGATAAATGTTCGAGGTTGGGAGTTAGCCCATATGTGCTGTCACATGCAAAGCTTTCAACATGCTCCTTCATCTCATTTAGTTGATATCATGTACTTTTGTTTATGGATGCCTATCATGGTGAAATGAGGTGGAAATGAAGTAGTTCAAATGAGTTTGTATAAATGGTTAGAGAGACGCCTGGGCCGCTAATCTAAGCCATGCATTATTCATGGTGGAAATTTACTTACATGCTATGGTGAATTATCTATGACACACCTTACAATAAAAAGCTATTCCAATGGTAAATAAAAAGGGTGTTGAGGTTTTTCATCTTGTTTGTTTGTCTTGTCATTTTGATATGGGCTTGTTCCATATCCTGGGACAAGAGGCACCCCAGTTGACGCTCTTGATGATACTATTATTACTTACAATGATATATAACTTGAACTTGCTTTGTTTCCTAAGTTGAGTAATCATGGTGTAGGTACTTGTATTCAAGGGGCATGAGACATCCAACCTTTACTTTGTCAAGCACACTACTCATATTTGCTCTCACATTAAACTATAATCATTCAAGATGCTATGATAGGGGAATGATAGCTTGACACCAAGTATTACCACATTGCAATCATTAACTTAAGTAGGAGAGTTTGGAGGTTAGATGAAACTTATGCATGCTTTGCCTCTACTCACTTATTCATCTTTCCAAAGTGTCCACCAAACATATTCAGATTTTCATCATCACTCTATGACCAATGTAGGATGTCCATACTTATCATTATGCATACATGTGGTCCATACTACTATCTGTTATGTTACACTTTGTGAACTATCATTGAACATCCTTACATTGAATACTTGATATCACTTCATAAACTGTTTTGCATATTGCTACTCCTTTGAAGAATGAATCATTTGACTATATGTAGCAATTGTAATCATCTTTGATATTCATTGTTAAGTATTAAATTGCAAAGTCCATGTTAGTTTTATCATCTTCATACTCGAGGACGAGCATGGATTAAGCTTGGGGATGTTGATGCATGTAAAATGCATACATGAACTTTGCAATTTAATTGCTTATATTCCAATCATATTTGCATCATATAAGGGTTATATCAATGTTTTATAATGATTTTGGGAATACTTCATAGTTTTCCCATTTATTTGGAATTAACCCTGCACAGGCAGAAAACCCTAGTTTTGTATTTTAATGTTTCAGGGACCCAAACGTCAACGAAATCACCTGGAAATTTACGGGCGTCAATATTTGGAAGGAAGAAGGACTACGGGAAAGGGAAGCAAGCAAACGGAGACCCGAGGGCCAAACGAGCAGGGCCCACGCGGCCACAGTACCAGGCCACGTGGGACCCACCCGTTCGGGCCTCGTGGCTCCGTTGCCGTCGATCTTTGCTCCACCGCCTTCGTCTTGACCTAAAAACGCCTATAAAAAAGGTCCCCCGACGTTCTCTGGAAGGAGGCGGCGGAGAAACAGAAAACCACGAAACAGAGAGTCAGAAGGCTGCCGCCGGAGAAGATCGGAGGGGGGAAACACCGCTGGAATCACCTCCGGAGGGCTCCACCCCCCTCCAGCGTGTTCATCATCAACATCTACAGCAAGATCATCTCCATCTCCCCACTGTAAACTCTTGGCAAACATGATGTATGATGCAATATACTATTCTCTTGATCTATTGTGTCTCCCATCTATGTTTGAGAAGTGATTTGTTCATGGCACTTGTGAAATAGTTCGTTGATTGGTTGCATACAAGTGTTGTTATCTTTTATGATTGTCTTTATGTACAATATATGAGTGCACGCATATGTTGGGGAATGCATGTAAGGTGATCACCGTAGCGTAATGGATTGAGTAGGACATGTCGGAGTAGAGAGAAACCGGTGTCTGAGACTTGAAGTTACTTTATGGGGGATATATATGGGGGAACCTAGAACTTAAGGCTATGGTGGGACAATTATGTCTTAATAATTCTTGTGCTGCACATTTATTTGGCCATGAGATCCATCATAAGAGTTGTGTTATTGCTCATTTACTTGGCTACACCTATTTATGGCTCTCACCTAAAAGAAACAACTAAGACTGAAACATGTGCTTCACTAATTGTGACAACCACGCGAATGAAATAACAATTGCTAGAACATTTGCTCCCTTGAGATATTTGCTACTTGAGATATTTGATACTTGCTACTGAGAGAAACTTGCTCTAAGAAACTTGTGTCTGAAACTTGATTGAGTAACTTGCTACTAGATAAACCCATTCCACTTTACTTGCTTCCATTAGTTAGATCCTTTCATATTTATTGCTTTGCATAAACGGTCGTATAAGAGGGTTATAGGGCTTTAGAGAATAGATAGTTTACCTTCAGCTCCTCGTGGGTTCGACACTCAATACTTATCGAATTGTGCTACAGTGATTCCTTGCTCTTTGGGATTATCAGCAACTCCTCGGGTATCTAGTCTCAGCTCGAGGAATCGAGGCGGACCCAGAGAAAATACAGGCCATCTTGACGATGCAAAGGCCTTCAAAGCTCCACGACGTGCAAAAGTTGGCGGGTAGAGTAGCAGCACTCAGTCGATTCATCAGCAAGCTAGGCGAAAAAGCACTCCCGTTCTATCGACTGATGAAGAAGGCAGATAAATTCGAGTGGACGCCAGAAGCCGAAGCAGCCTTCACGGACCTCAAGCGAGTCCTCACAAGCCCTCCAATCCTCGTAGCACCAAGGAACGCGAGCCACTATACCTATATGTCTCTGCAACTAACAGGGTGGTGAGCACTGTTCTAGTGGTCGAACGCAGAGAGGAGGGACACGCCCAAAGCATACAACGTCCAGTCTATTACTTGAGTGAAGTGCTCTCCACATCAAAACAGCGGTACCCGCACTATCAGAAGCTGGCATACGCCGTGTTCATGTCCTCAAGGAAGCTGACGCATTACTTCTCCGAGCACCCGATCACTGTAATCAGCACTTCAGGGATCGGGGACATCCTCACAAACCCCAATGCAACTGGGCGAGTAGCAAAATGGCTCATCGAGCTAGCACCAAGAGACATCAAGTATGATTACCCGAAGGCCATCAAAGCACAAGTTTTACCCGACTTCCACACCGAGTGGATTGAAGCTCAGCTCCCAGGAGCACCAGATGTGTCCAATTCCTGGACTATGTACTTTGATGGCTCGAAGAAAAACGAAGGCGCAGGCGCAGGTGTCATCCTCATATCACCAAAAGGCGACAAGCTCCGCTACATCCTGCAAATGGGATTCGAGTTCCCATCCAATAACGAAGCAGATACGAGGCCCTGATCCACGGCATGAGGATGGCTAAAGCACTCGGGTGCACTCGACTGATGATCTACGGCGACTCGAATCTGGTGGTGCAGCAAACAATGAAGGCTTGTGACGCAATCGCAGATAACATGATCGCCTACCGTGACCTGTACAACATCATGGAGGGCAGCTTCGAAGGCTGCGAGTTGCGGCACATAGGGCGTGAGAGCAATGAAGAAGCAGATAAGTTAGCCAACATTGGTGCGACCAAAGCACCAGTGCCACCTGGTGTCTTCTTCGAGCGCATCGAGCACAGATCAATCAAAAAGAAGCGGGCAACTCCTGCATCAGCCGCACCAGCCAAGAGCAAAACACCTAGCACAGAGGACCCACCAGTCGAGGTACTCCTCATCGAGCCAACTTGGACTCAACCCTTCCTCGCATACATACTCCGCGGCGAGGTACCCGAAGACTTCACAGAGTCAAGACGCGTCACTCGACGATCTAAAGCATACACTGTCATCAACGGTGAACTTTACAAACGCAGCATATCAGGTATGTTCCAGCGTTGCATAGCATTTGAAGATGGCCAAGCCATCCTTCGTGATATTCATGCAGGTACTTGCGGGCATCACGCCAGCAGTCGATCACTCGTAGCCAAAGCCTTTCGCGCAGGCTTCTACTGGCCCACAGCACTCAAAGACGCGGAGGACATAGTCAAAAGGTGCATCGGCTGCCAAAAATTCGCCACAAAGCCGCGCACCCGCATCGGCGTTGAAGACAATACCATTGGCCTGGCCCTTCGCCCAGTGGGGGCTCGATATGGTTGGGCCACTCAAAAAATCCTCCCATGGAGGGCATACTCACCTTCTGGTGGCGGTCGACAAGTTCACCAAGTGGATTGAAGCAGTACCCATCACAAGTTCGACTGCCACTACAGCAGTCAATTTCATAAAATCCATCATATACCGCTTTGGTGTGCCAAATAGCATCATCACTGACAACGGTACAAACTTCACGGCTGAGGAATTCAAATCCTTCTGCAAAGAGCAAGATATCACGCTCAATTATGCATCTGTGGCGCACCCGCAATCAAACGGCCAAGTCGAAAAGGCCAATGGGCTTGTGACAAGTGGAATCAAGAAGCGCCTCCTGGTGCCACTCAAAAGGGCTGCGGGTGCTTGGGTAGAAGAGCTCCCGTCTGTGCTATGGAGCCTACGCACAACACCCAACGCCTCAACGCAATTCACTCCATTCTTCATGGTCTACGGCGCAGAGGCAATCCTGCCATCAGACGTAAGGTTCAACGCACCAAGGGTCGAAGCATACAATGAAGAAGATGCAGATGAAGCACTCGAAGATGCAGTCGACTTGCTTGAAGAAGCACGCAACACGGCGCTAGCACGCACAGCTGTCTACCAGCAAGATCTACGCAACTACCACAGCCGTCGACTGCGTACCAGGTCCTTCGAGGTGGGTGACTTGGTACTTCGACTGAAGCAAAAGAAGGTGCATAAACTTGCTTCTCCATGGGAAGGACCCTTCATCATCACTGAGGTCATAGGTGGTGGAGCATACAGACTGAAGCATGCGAAGACCGGCGAACTCTCCCACAATCCTTGGAACGTTGCGCAGCTGCGCCGTTTCTATGCTTAGATTGCTCAGTCGCATAATGTAATAGGCTCATATGTCGGATGGCTGCAGGTTTCAGACGCGCTCTTTTCCTTACCAGGGTACCTAAGGGGACTGGAAGGTTTTTAATGAGGCGGCCTGCAGCCTAACATTCATAAATGGAATATAGTCAATAAATTCCTCATACTTTTTGCTTACTACTCGCATAACTTATCAGCACAAACTTAGCCTCACCCGTATGCTCGGGGGCTGAGCTACTCATAATAAGCTTTCGCTCCTTCAAACATAATACTCCAGCCACACTCGAATACTCGGGGGCTGGATCATAACAATAAACACAAAGGAAAAAGTTGCTCAACCCCAATCAATCACTCGGGGGCTGAGCCTGCAGGCATAAGTTGAAGCTTCAACTCTCATAAAATTCATAGCCCACTCGAGCACTCGGGGGCTGTGCAATTCATGTTCTATATTAAGTAATTTTCATAAACCCCACTCAATACACTCGGGGGCTGCATACATACACATAAACAAATAAGCACTACGTACAAGTGGCAAATTTACACTCGGGGGCTGTTCCCTATACATAAATACCCTAATCTTCCGGTTCATCCTTTGCTGGAAGAACAGGGCCCATAAGTTGCGCTTGATAGCAATCAACCAATGTCCTCGCATGATCGAATGTATCGTCAAGATTCGACTGGGACAAGGACGATCCAGGCGCGGGTGGACGTAGCTGCAAATTTGGACGTTGACTTCGGAGATATGCCATGGTTGCGTTGGCGCCATCCACAAGCTTCTGGGTGATAAAGCCTCGAATGGAACCTGTTGACCGGAAGAGCTCGAGTAACGCGTGGATTCCTTGAGGTTGCGGCCCAGCTGGAAAAAGTATCTGGTTGATTCGACTGAAGGCCGACCTGCATAACTCAAAGCATAGTGCTCCGCCACACCCGATCCTGCAGAGTCGCGAGTATGCGTGCTCGGTGCTTGTCCAATCGAAAGTGCTGGCGGCCAGTCGTGGGTTCGTCAGTTGCCATGCTCAACTGCTCATCCACGCGAGCCTGCTCCGCCTGGAAATCTTGAACAAAACCTGCAACAACACAAGTTGGGTGAACAAAAAAGAACAGGCGTGAACTCATAAGATCAAGGCAGTCATGCTTACACTCGAGCTGTCTGTTCACGATCTCCATCTCGCCAAGCACATACTCCTCCCGTTGGGTGGGTAAAGCAGGCCTTGCCCTCATCCTTTCCAGCTCACTTCGGGCACTCGCCAGCTCTTGCTCCTGTTTCGCGAGTCGAGCCTTCATATAACGTATTACTGCGGCATCATTTGCCGCCTGAGCTCGAGATCGAGTAGGGGCATGATGCCGCGACGAACTGGATGAAGTGGCGACTGGCCGTTTCTGTTCCAAGCATCATAAAAGTTTCATAAGAAACTCATCACAAAGCTTAGGCGAGTAACAACACGCAGCTTTACAAGCAGAATCATAACAAGGAACATAAATTCATACAAAGGTAGCAAAAGCACATGCATACTCGCATGGTCATAAGTTTAATTACAAGACATCAAAGGCGCGGCTGCCCTACTTCTCAGACATTGACTCTGACCTAGCCCTACTCGCACGAGCGGCGACCTCTGCTGCCCGGCGCTCCATGGTGGCCATAAAAGTTTCAGCCAACTTTGCGGCTGGCTCGTTCAAATGCTTTAGGGACACCAGTTTCCCGCCAGGCTTACGAGGGAAAGCAGACAGAGCGGCTTCGAAGTCACCCTCTATCCCATGACCTAAAAGGAGTTTGAGGGTGGTCTCTGAGCCGCGTACCGTCAAAGTGCGAGCAAAGTTCGCCATAGTCGAAGTTCCCGGGCCCAGGACGTCTGCGAAGCCATCCACAGTCGAAGGAGGTTGGCTGGATGGGAACACATCCTTGAACACGGCGCCGAGCGTGCTCGTAGATTTGGCGAGTGCGTCCTTGGCTTGGGTAGAGACGACATCCAGGTCGCCGATTGCGCGGTCAAGGGACAAATCGACACTCGGTTGGTCTACAGGTGCCGATGCGCCAACAGCTCCTTCAAAAAAGCAGAAGTAACAAAAATGTTACATACTATTCAGTGGCAAAAAGAAGTAGGCAAAAAGTGAAAGGTTCAACTCACCGCCTACGTCTCGGGTGAGGCTCGCCAGGCGCTCAGCATAATTCTTCTCGCGCAAAGCGGCGGAGTCCTTGGCATCATCCAAGGCCTTCTTCGACTCGCGCGCTCCTTGGCGAGTGCCTCTTCTAGCTCTTTAACCCGAGATTCAGCGGTTGCCTTGTCACCTGAGATAGATGGACAGATGTCATTCACAATCGACAAGGCAAAGACATACAGAAACCCAAGACACTTACGGGTGAGCTGCTCCATAACAGCGCGCAGATTATCCCTCTCCTGTTCAACCTGGACAAATGCTTTACCTGATTCCACCAGGTTGAGGTAGAAGGGCTGCACGCACACGAAACCAACATAAGCTATACACAAATAGGTCCAGAAGGAAGACTCGACAAAAGACACTTACGTGTTCAACCCAAGGCGCAGGCTTGGCAGAGGTTCCAATTTGCGGAGTCGATGTACTCGCAATATTGGCAGCCTCAATGGAAGTGGTCGTGGCTATTGTTTTCACAACCTCAGCCGCAACAGGAGAGGCTTCAGGCTGATCTGGAGTCGAGGCTCTCACGGTTGGAGGAGTTGGAGGTCGCACAGTCTCGGCACTACAAGTGACCGAAAGGCATACAACATAAGCAAAAGTACTTAACTCACAAAAAAATTTAGTACAAAAAGGACAAACCTGTGCTCTTCTTCATCCTCAGTGTCGAGCTCGTCAAAGTTTGGGCCTCCAAAAGGTAGCTGCCCACCCGACTGAGGAGGAGGAGGAGCCGAGCTCAAAGGACTCACGTCCAAGGGAGCAGCTGTGGTCGTAGGAGACGGACCTGAGTTTCCATCATCCCTCACATCCGATTCCCTCGCGGGTGAGCTCGTGGAAGAAGACATAACTTGGGCTGCCCGACGGCGCTTGCGAGCAGGAACCTCGCTAACATCCTCAGTCGCGGCAGGCTCCTTGCCCTGTGCTTCCTCTACCTCTTCTCTTCAACCTCTTCTGTAGGAGATGTAGTAGCCGAAGGAAGAGGCGATTCATCTCCTCCCTTCGCTTCTACTGTTACCTCTGTTTCAGGAGTTGGGCCATCTTCAGGAAGAGGAGGAAGGGTTGAGGTAGTCGAGTGGCCCTGCATACAAGATACAACAGTCGAATGTCAAAGATGCATAGCAGAATAACAAGAGCAAGAGATCATAAAATCGATAGATTCACTAACCTCTGGCAAAGGCTTTTCAGCCCCATAAGGATCGACTGGGCAGTCGACGTTGCAGGGCTCACTTTGTTTTGTACTGGTGATGGACCGCACATGTGACACCAGTTCACTCCTGGACAGCTCCTCCTTGCTCATGCGGTGGCGTCGAGTGCACCTTCGTACTCCCACATTGGGTGGGCGCGAGCGCGTAGCGGCCACACCCGCATCTTCACAAAGGTGGCAATAAGATGCACACCCGTGATGCTGTTGAGAGCCCTCCAATTGTCTCCAGCAAAGGCGCTGCTTCTGCCATTTCTTCAGTCGACAGATCATGGTCCCAGGCTTTGTCCTTGCTGCTATACCAGCAGTCGAAAATGCTGGGGCCCCATCCTGGTCGACTCGCACATAGAACCACCTCTTCCTCCACCCCTGCGCCGAGTCGACTGGCTTCAGGGCGAAGTATCGGGTGTCGCTGCGCACTTGGATCTGCAGGCCTCCGACTGGATAGGTTCGGCCACCTCGGTTGTTTGGCCGGACCATGAAGATGGACTTCCATAATGCCCAACTCGGAGCAACACCCAAAAAACACTCGCACAGCGTGATGAAACACGCAATGTGCAGAATACCGTTCGGGGTGAGATCATGGATCTGCACCCCGTAGGCAAAAAGCAAACCTCGCACAAAATCATGGAGGGGGAGCGAGAAACCCCTAGGCAAAAACTCCGCGAAACAGACGCGCTCGTTAGCGCGAGGCTCGGGAAGTACCTCCTTGGGCGAAGGTGCGCGGACGAAGAGCTGGTCGGAAGGTGGCAGCAATCCTTCCTCGCGCAGCTTGTCCAGCTGCGCCTCCTTCAGGGTGGATTTCATCCAATCCCCATTGGTCTTCTTGAGGTCGACGGCGGCCGCAGATGTGCTAGCCGCAGTCTTCTTCCCCTTCATCGCCGCCGCATCGGGCGCGGCGGCAGCAGTCGAGGCGGAGCGCTTGTTGCCCGCCACTTTCTTCATTGACAACGAACAGGTGGGAGAGCGCGCAAAGCTTTAGCGCAGGAGCAATGGAGGCAGAGCGCGAGGAAGACGATGGAACAGGGGCGGCGCGCAGAGCAAATGGCAGGTAAAAAACAAATGCCAGCGCCGTTCCCCTATTTACCACAAGTCAAAAGCAATCACAGCCATTCAGATCCAAATCGTGCGTTACGCACGCAATCTGACCGTACACGTGGCAAACGCGGAGGGCAACCGTCGCCGGCCACTCCGCCCACTACGCACGTAAAAAGAGGAGCCATCATCACGCTTGCGGAAAAAGTGGGCCCGTATAGTCAAATCAAGTCCAAACGGCACCGTCTTCGGTCAGCTCTGCACAAATGGGCCCACCTACGTGTCACGTCCCATCAATCGCAGCATAACGCACGCCACGCGTGTCAGAAATTGCAGTCGAAATAAACGTCATCCCTGACGTCATTGAGCATCTGTTCGGAACATACAACGCATATTGGTCACTCGATTGCCTTGATTAGTTCGGGTGTGACAAAACTTCTTAAGGTAAAATTGGTCACTCGACCGTTCCTTCGACTAAGTCATATTACTCCATCGGGAGTGTATTCAAAAAATTCTTCGACTGAAAATGTTTAAGACAATGATTGAGATTATCCTCCATTTACAAGTAATACAGCATAATCTCGGGGGCTACTCCCATCGGGAGCACTGTCGTGCACCCGATAGAATTATGGCATAAATTTATTCGATTAACATATGCAGAGTAAGAGAATTTTTGAGATTATCCTCCATTGCAAAGCAATGAAGCACAATCTCGGGGGCTACTCCCATCGGGAGCGCTGTCGCGCACCCGATAGCATAACAGCAAATATCAGTCGACAAAGGATACGACTCGTCCAACAAAGTTCAGAAACATACTCGAAACATTCCCGAGTTGCGTCCGTCGCAATATCTCGGATGCTGCACGCATAGTGCAAAGGTAAGACCCGCCGAACTTTCGAGCTGGGCTAAGGACCGTTCCAGCAACGTCAATCCTTATACTTTCCGTGTCAGCAGACATGATGAAAAATCCCGACGGACGCGTTGGGTAAAATTCAAAGTTATACTGCAGATCGACTCAGTAAGACCTCAAGCGGCCTAGTCGAATCTGACCAGTTTGTTCCAGATTCGAGTCCGGGGACTCGAGTTTGATTGAAAGCTAGTAAGGTTTTACCCGAATGTGTAGTTAACCAGTCCCGATCCGTCGAGTGTACTGGGCCTGCTAAGCTATTATCCCTTGATCATCATAAAACGCAGTCGATGAGATACTCGACATAGCCAAACGTGTGCTATTCATACAGGAATTCCAAATTATATATACAGAATACAAAGCATATGACGTGCACTTACGAAAGAGTCCATGCCCGATTCTTCGAGTCAGCCAAGTACTCGGGGGCTACTGACATGGGTATACATCTCGGGTACCCTATCATGAGGGTACCTGGTGCACGTAACGACTAAGGCCCAATATCGAAGAGCCTACTCGAAGCCCAAGACAAGAGGCCCAAGAAGATGGAGTACCCTCCAAGATTAGACATAGGCATAGTCGGTTTAGACTTTCCTTACGTGTAAACTAGGTCGGTTACAAACTCCCGAGACCCAGCCTATTTAAAGGCTGGGAGGGGTACCGATCAGGGGCAAGCCATACTCGAACCACCAAAGCTCTTGCGAGATTGTCATCTCGCCGGAGCCACCTTGTAACCTCGTAATCTCCACGATCAATAACAGACAAGCAGGAAGTAGGGTCTTTACCTCCACCCGAGGGGCCTGAACCTGGGTAAATCTTTGCCTCTGCTTGTCAGCCGACGAAACTACCAGTACTACCACGTTCTCTCCCCATAATCTCAACCCTAGGTCCTTAACCATGGGAATTGATGAGGGTACACCTCGTCACTACCGTAATCACCCTGGTCACCTATGGAGCTGCAATGACAAGGTTCAGCCATTCTCTGATGGATGAACTCATGACCACAAGGCGCAACCTTGGTATTGCTCGCATGCAATTGAGTCGAGCAAGGAACCCACCTACCCACGACCATGGGCAAGCTCAGGTACAGGATTCCCGTTCCTAGATGATATGCTGGAATGCAGTCTTGATGCATCTGTGACGCAAGCGCTAGCTCGAGTTCAGCAGCACCCCCAAGAGCGTGGTATAATCCTTGAAGGCGTGCCTGCGATTCCCCACCCCGCGGAAGATGGAGATGTGGACACCACTCTTCGTCTCGGCCACACTCCACCGACTACCAGAGGCCGTCAAGCTGAGTAGAACCCCTGTTTAGTTAGCCTGAGTGGCGCTTGTATGTTGGTAGGTGAGAATCAGCAAGGTTGTTTGTTTTTCTTGTGTTAGCTTGTAATGCGAGTTGTTGTATGCTTTCTTGTTGATGTCGAATCAGCCCGTAATAAAACATGGTGTTCTGATTCTCTTGTTAACCATTATGGTTGAGATGATTATGCCATACGCCTGCAAATGTTTTGGGCCATGAAATGCAGGATTATTTCCTAGAAAGATATTTTCTCAGTGTAGCGAGTTCTTCTATCTGTATGCTAGTACCTCTGCAATTCTATCTGTGCTGAAAGACCAAATTGTGTGGCAGTGAGAAAAGTTCAGAAATGAAAATCTTGTTCCAGTGCACCAGAGGAGACAAATTTGATACATCCACTAAGTTCAGTACAGAAGAGAAAATTCAGGATCGAAGGATACAAGTTCTACTCCAACATAGAACACTACCACTACCTCAGTACAGATGCAAAGGCACCCCAGAAATTCTACTCCCTCTCAAGCTCAGTGGCGTTGCTAGAAGATGAGCCTGGCTCGCCCGAAGCCGAGTCGCGAGCCGCGCGGCGGCGACGGACGGCTCGAGCTTCCTGCTCAGCTCCAGCCGGAAGAACGGCCACCTCAGCAACCGGCGGCGCAGCCTGCCCCTCCACCACAGCCTGCCCCTCCGCTGCCGCATCACCACCAGCGCCAGACCACCAGTTGCACAGGCCAAAGATCAGGAAGACCACCGCCGCAAACAGCAGTGCGCCCACCACCGAGGACGAGATCACGAAGAGCACGAAGATGATAATACGCTCGATGAAGCCTGCATCCTCCATCATCTCGACATAGGCTCTGAAGAAATCACTAAGGAAGCCCATGGTTGCGAAGTGAGAAAAGAGAGGATTTCGGAGGATTCGGATTTATAGCCGGAGCTCAGATGCCGCTCCTCGGCACCGCACGCGGGAAAAGGGAAGGAATCGCGAGCAGTGCTCGCCCAATGGCGCGAAACCGTCAAGGCGTTGTTCCCCAAATCCGTGATGGCCGCTGCGTCGACGGACCGCACGCGCAGCAGTGCCGCAGTGGAGTGCTCCGCGCACTGAGAACCAGCCGTGTACGAAACGAGGGAGAGCGAGGAAGAAGAAGGTAGAAAGGAAGAAGGAGACTGCCAGGTGGACCCCGGTCCCACGTGTCTGCGAGTAGGCCGATAACCACGGTGTGCCTCTATCCCCTTTCTCAGAAAAATCTTTGCAAAATAATTTTGGGAAATGGCCTATCCCACAGTTTCTGTGAGCCAATTATCGGTGGCACAGATATTTTTTTTTAAGAAACCCTGTTATTTTTCAAAACCTGTGTATGCATGAAAATGAATATACAGCTTTTCTAAAATAAAACCGTAAACTTTTGTTTTCCCCAAATTTGAGGTAATTATTTGCCTAAGACAAATCCTTGATTGTTGGTTGATAGTTTGGGTGTAGATTTTGTTTGATCTTGCCATGTTTGTGTTGAGTTGAGCAAAAAATATAGATTTAATTTTTAACCATGGTGGTAGATCCTATATTGCTTTGTAGGTGTGAGCCCCTGCCATGCCATCTTTTAAATGCATGGAGTATGGTAGAAATATCGTACTGTTTTAATAAAAATCTGGTGGAGGGTTAATCTCTTGAGTGTTAAAACTCTAGTATTTTGTAGAAAAAGTTTTAAAATGGGGTATGAATTATCTTGAATAACTCCCCGAATCTCGGGACGAGATTCTTTTAAGGGGGAAGGTTTGTAATAGCCCGAAAATTTAGGCCGAATTTTAAATTAATTTTGGACGCTGGAAAACTTTTTCCAGTTTTAATGAGCGTTTCCTAAAATCTTTCGAGGCGATTTGACATAGGGTTTGCTCTCTCTTTGAATACCGGAGGACTCCCCTACCCATTTCTAGCAGACCCGCCCAAAAATATTTCATACTAAAATTCAATATTTCCAATTTTGGAGTTAACTTCGGCTCTGATCCCAAATTTATTCAGTCAACTTAGGAGTTTTGAAAAATTCTCATAATTTAGGGAGTTGCATATTTTTGCATTTCCTACACTTCTTCTATTGGACCCAAACCCATTCGAGCAAGTTTTGACCTACTTCCTTTGTAAGCCGAAAATCGATGCCGGTACGCGACTTAGCGGACACATTACCAAAACCCAATTTACCAGTACCCATTTGGGCTCAAACTCCATAGACACCCTCCTTATGCCACAAATACTCAGTGGTAATTTTTGGGGATTTTTCTGAGATGTGTAAGGCCCCTGTCATTTCATCGAGCACCTTCGGTGCCTTTGGTTTTCTGAAAATCTTACTCTGCAAAGTTTGGAATCCTTGAGAGATTCTTGTTTGGTTGTGTTGTTCTCGTCGTTACGAACCCAGTGGTGGAAACCTTGTTCCATTTGGCGCCCCGAGTCGTCGGGAACGCGACGATGCCACTTGTGGCGCACTCCGAACGCCGGAGCGCGCATGACGGCGTCCTGCGCGTTCCTATTCCTCCAGTTCCCCTGCTGTTCCCGCGACCCAGCCCAACCCCCGCAGCGACCAAGCCCTCTCCTGCTCCCCTGGCTCAGACCGGAGTCGTCCCTATCCAGCCCGAGCCTATCCCCTGCCTTTTAATTTTTGGAGGAAGGTGGGTGCATCGGTGCACCGTCGGTGCAATCAACGCTCCTCTCCCTCTGGCTATAATTGGAACCCCGAGGCCTCCTGAGCAACGGTTACCTCATTCCCTCTCCCCTGCCCTCCTCATCCGGTGCAAGAACACGAGAGAAGAGCCACACAAAAATCTCCACAAAATTTCCACCATGGCCGGAGCTCCTCGAGCTCGTGTGCGTGCGTGGGAGGCTGCCCCGCCGTCGGCCTCGCCCTTCCCGGCCGCGGTGCGCCGCCATCAGACCGTCCCCGCCGCCGGCCGGCCTCCCGGCGCCCTCCTTGGCCAGCCCCGGCCGGTCGCCGCACGTCCCAGTGCGTGTCTAGGGAGGAAGACGACCAGGGATCGATCCTCTCTGTTCGTTTTTTTTCTTCGAACCGTTTTTTTTTTGGCCCAGCCCAGCAACCGGCCAGCCCAGCCCAGCAACGGCCCGGTCAGGCACAGCACAAGCACGTGCAGCGCGCGGCGCGCAGCGGCCCAGTTCGCGCGGCCGACGGCCCGCGCTGTTTTTTTTCGCGGAACTTTTTCTTTTTCGTGCTGGACAGATTTTCAAACGTCAATATCTTTTGAACCGAAACTCCGTTTTCGGTGATTCAAGTTTCTAAATCTTCGTCTCGACGAGATCTTTCTGTTGGTACTGGTTTTGAGGTCTTTGAAAATATTTAGTTTCGTTGACTTTATTTGACACGTTGTTTACCGTTCCGGGGTTTAGTCGTTTTTCGAGTTTCCGACGCGCGACGACACCGAGACCCCCCCGGATCATTTGGAACCCGTCTCCTAAGGCAAGCTAACCCCTTGCTATGAGCAGTCCCGCAATGTTTATTTGTTAATTGCCATGTCGAGTGTTTATATTTTTGTCTGTGTACTGTTATATTCATGCATGTCTATTTGTTGTTCGTGTTTAATATGAAACTTGTAATATTGTCCCTGCCATGTTGCATATCACGTTGCATGTTTATTTATCATACTTGCTTGGTTATATTATGTATTGTTAATATTTATCAAACACACATCATTCTTGAGACAATGGACTGGGTGTCGGGGAAATAATTATCCCGCGACTTATTCACAGTCGCACCACTATTGGGCTTGCACAAATATGGCCGACTCAAGATCATGAGGAAGAATCCAGAAGCTCGAAGATAACTTGACTTGGAAGACAAGATATATGATTAGTCTCCAAGTAGGACTCCGGCTCATACTTTCCTTGATAGAAAAGTTTCCTTGTAACCTTGCGAGCCACCGTCTTTATAAAGTGGACTCCAAGGACCTAAAACCCTAGCTCTCATACATCCCGAGAGAGGCGACTCGACACATCGATCGCCAACCCCTTGTAACACCATATTTATATCAATATCAATCTAGGATAGGCAGGACGTAGGTCTTTACCTCACATTGAGGGGCCGAACCTGGGTAAAAAACATTGTCTTCTCGTGCCCTGCGATCTTTAGCTCGGAGACGCTTGACTCGCGTAATCCCACACCTACGAAGTCATCTCCATGACATCTGCGTGACAATCCCACGACAGTTGGCGCCCACCGTGGGGCCTGCGGTCAAGAGCGTTACGTTCCGCGCAGGATCTGTGCCAGGGACGGAGGATCTCGTCGTTGATTCAAACTCGGCGACTTCAAAAATCTTGGCGACTTCATTGTCGCGCCGTTTCAAGCTCGGCGATATCAACATCTACATCAAGATCTACCTCAAACTCGAGTAGAAAGCGTGGAGAAATTCGACCGCGCGATTCGGGGCTCAACTTCAACAACGCCCCTCACGCGCGGGTTACATGATAGCAGCAACGCCTGTATGGCGGACATCACCGGCGGCGGCTCAAAACTCATCTCGACGATCCCTTCGGTGAAAAGATGCGTAATCGAGTTCCCTAGCAGCTGTCCAAAAGGCATCGGATTCCGACGGTTAGATCTCCGTGGGCGACTCAAACACTGAAGCCCTGTCGAAAGATGACGGGACTCCGCGCGACTTTGGGAAAATCATTATCGAGGTCGACTCGGACATCAATTCGAAGATCCCTCCGGTGGAAACCTGCGGAACACAATCGCGAAGCCCTCCAAGAAATTTGAGACAATTCCAACGGTTAGATCTCCCTCAGCGGCTCACGCACTGCAGCAAGTTTTGCATCTAGGCGAGTTCGCGAATCCATCACTAGCGACTCATCCCGACTTCGAGTCGCGTACGGCTTCCACATTGTCAAGAAGCTGTCCAAAAGAAAGAAGGCCCCTGCCTGTCTCCCGTACGTCAATCCATCGGGAGTCCAAGCACTGCAAGCTGTGGGCGAACTTTCCCAGACATCAATGATCAGCCAAATTAGTTCAAGACCCGGCGCACATGCGTCCAACTCCTATGAGGGAAAAGCCTACTCAAGTTGCTAGCGTTCAACCACGTCGCGTCAAATAAGGGAAGAGGAGGCCACCAGCCCAACGGCCGGATCAAACCCAGAGGAGTAGAATCGTGTTCAGCTAAAGGTGCTAATTCAGTTCAGCAAAGGAAAAAATCAGCTGCGGCAGCGGGCAAATTGATTGGTTACCAAGTGGTATACGTATTGATGCTACCATGTAAAGACTTGCCAATTTTGACTCGCACACGCTCACATGGATTGAAGGAAAAATCGTCATGATCACCAAGTACTGCTTCAAGCTATGGATGGCGTACGTGAGCACAAAGGAAAAAGACCAAATCAGTTAACCAGATGGCTGCTGTTACATGCATGGCACAATTTTGCCTGAAAGCAAAAGACGTGAACAGCTAGAACTCTTAAGAGTTTGGATCACACATACGGATCAAAGAAAGTTGATCAGAAAAAAAGAAAAGAAGGAAGCATGTACATGCACTAAAGTAGGCCGGCAGCTGGGATAAGAGGACCAAGGCGAGTTCATCTCCGACGGCTCTAGCTCGGATGACAGAGACGGCTCACGTAGTATCATCGCCGCTAAACTCGCGCGCGACTCATTGACGCACCGGCCAAAGCGACTCCTGTGCATGGAATCTGTAACATCCCAAATCTGTAACCCTGTTTTATTAGTCAAAAATGTGGGCCAACAAAAACTTTGTTATTTTGTGTGTGCTTGCTTGTGTTGGATTGTTTGCTAAAACAAAAATGTAAAGAAAAGAAAAGAAACATAATAAAAAGTTCCCACATAAAATCTTGTGACAAAAGTCACACAAAATTCATCCTGTCAAGAAAATAAAATTTTATCTTCAAAACAAATTCAGAGGGGTGACATGTCATCACTCCCACTTACCCTTATATTCTTTTCCCTCTCTCTATTTTAAATTCTATTCTAAACCCTATTTTTTCAAATTTCCCAAATGTTTCTTTAACTTTGGGAAATCCTCAAAATCACCAAGCAACACTCCCAAATAAAATCATCCAGTGGTATCCCCAACCTTGGAAAAATATTTGGAAGCAAGTTATAAAAAGAAAATTCAAAATTTCAAATTTGGTTTTGGTTCGGGAGTTTGATCGAACACATGGTGGTCACCACCGTGTTCATCTCTGAACCGAAATTCAACTTCCAAATTCGAGCTCGATTTTGAGCAATCGAGCTGTCCAGTAGCATCCACTCCCTCACCTCCCCTCACTCACTCACAGCAATGCGCTGGACGCAAGCCAGTTGACCCGGAGGAGGCCAGCCGCCTGCGCCACGCCATTGCCGTCCTTGCCGAGCTCCAATCAGTCGATGGGATGGATCCCTGCATCCATTGCTTGCTCCACACCTCTCCTCACTCTCCTCGATCATCTGAGCAAGAGAGAGACGTGCTCATTGACCCAGAGCTGGTGTGTGGGCGACGCCACGCCACTGCCGGCCATGGCACGCTGCCGCACGGGTCACCTCCGTGGAGGGGACGACGCGACCGTGAGGCGACGCCGCGCTGCGTCCACCGCACCACACTCCACCCCCTGCTCCTGCTCGACGAGACAACGCCGCCGCAGACACTCGCTAAGCGTGCTCACCGTCCATGCCGTACACGCCGCTCGCCGTGGCGGGCCGCGCACGGCATCGCAGCACGCCGCGCTACCCCTGTCTCCCCCTGCCCAGCTGACCACCCCTGCAGCACCCCCTAGCTCCAAGCTACCTCTTAGACGCCTCCAGCCGGACCCCGCACCCCTCCTACCCCCTCTGCACCTCCGCGCCATCGATGGCCGTGAGGGCAGCTCCCTATAAAAGCCGCCTCGCACCACCCCTTCTTCCCACACCTCACCACCGCCCATTCCAGCACCCCTCCCTCACTCTCCACCCTCAGTGCACCGCTAGGAGAGCGGTGACGCTGTCCCGCAAGCCCAGGCCGCCTCGAGCGTCCTCGATTTCTCGCCGGAATCGAGGAAGAGGTCGAGCACGGACAGGTCGTTGCTCGCGTCCCCTCTCCCCTCTCTGGCCCATCCTAGCCTCACCATTAACCCCGCACTTACCCGCCGCCGTTTCCCCGTGTTTGGTGCACAGACGCGGAGCAGAAGGAGCACCGGAGTTGCAGCACGGCCGCGGAGGTGGAGTTGCTCGCCGTCGCCGCCAGAAGCTTCCCCAGCAAGCACACCTCATCCCAGCAACTTCCCCACGATCTCCGCCATCGATCTACCTCTTTTCCGCAGCCTCCCGAGCCCTAGGTGAGTTTCCCCGTGCTTCTCGCCGTCGCCGGAGCCGCGGCGCCGCCCGTCTGAGGACGTCGATGACCGCGAGCTCCAGGCGCCGTCCGATTAAAGATCAACGGTAGCTTACCGGTTCGCGTAATCAGTCGCTGACTGGTGGACCCCACCCGTCAGCATTTTAAATTTAAAACGCGCGCGCGGAACGTTCCGTTGAGTCACTGACGGGCGGACCCCACCCGTCAGGGTTTTCAACTTTTCCAGCGTTTTAGAATTTCCAAACTCCACTGTTTTCAGTACTGGATCTAGATTAGAAATTCAATAACTTGAGTTCTAGAAGTCTAATTAAATCAAACCAAACTGCTCTGGAAAGCTTATAAAATTCTTTAACTCACCAAAGTGGTCTCATCTCATTTAAATAAATAATAAAAATGTATTAATGAAAATGCTCCAGAAGGTTTAAAACACTAAACCATTTGTTTCTGGAGTTATATAAATCCAAATAACTTGAAACCAATTTTGGTAGCTTTGTATTAGGATCCTTTAGCTCCCCAAATTTTGGTAGAATTAATTGAGTAGTCTAAAATCCTTAGCCTTTGGTTGAATTTCAGTGCACCCTTCTGCACTAAACCAATTAGTGTGATTTATCAGTAGGTCCAATTAAGCTCAAACCAATTTTGTTAGATCACTTGTAGCCAAGGTTAGTTGCCCCTAAAAGGATTTAATTTTTGGAGCAACCTAATTTGTTTGGTAGCTAAAACTTGTTTGAAAACCTTCTGAACTAAAACAAATGTGTAGGGAGTTTGGTAACTCCAAAGGACCCCAATCCAATTGGGTGATCTTCTACACATCAGTAGCTACCCATAGAATTTTAGTTTGAATTTTTGTGACAAACATAGATTAAATGGTGAATTAATTGGTGTCCAACTAGATTCTGCCTTAGTTTGAAAATAATTAATTAAAGATTAATTCAATTAAATTAAAACCATCTTGTGTTGCTTGATGTGTGTAGTAGCTAATTGTGGCAATTATGATTGTAATGCTGTGTTGATGCTTGAGCTAGAGTAGTGATGGTTGTTTTGCTTGTTTAAACGTTTAGACGATACCGCTGACGGATTCATCGAGGAAGGAGGTTTTGCTGAACCCGAAGATCAGGACCAGTACCACTTTGTTGAGCAAGGCAAGCTACTTCACTGAGCTTGCATTTATATACCTCTACTTTAATCTCTAGAGTTTTTTCAAAAGTATCGATGATTTTGGAAAAACCCCTTTTCAAAACAATGAAAACTATTTTGCCCCCTATGTAGAAATATAGGGTAGTTAATTTACAACTATAGGATGGGAAAAACAATGTTTACTCAAAACCCCTTTGAAAGTACTTGAATGAAGGTGAAGTACCGAAAGGTCGGTATGAAGGTGAAGAACCAGAGAATGGT
The DNA here is from genome assembly GCA_947311845.1 of Poa pratensis. Classification (NCBI taxonomy): domain Eukaryota; kingdom Viridiplantae; phylum Streptophyta; class Magnoliopsida; order Poales; family Poaceae; genus Poa; species Poa pratensis. The sequence goes on from CAMZMU010000106.1 coordinate 12,961,694, forward strand.
GTTGTTTCTGGAAAGAAAAATGCACATTGTGTCCTTGTACTTACATCCCCAGCCAAAAATCTGTGCGACCACATTTACCCACATATGGGCACGGGCGTAGTCATATAATTTGCTCGTGTTAGTACTGGATGCCTCAACAACGAGGATGACCTCGTTCCATGAGGGGATGGTTTGGTGACCTACCCCCTGACCTGGGTCCTCTTCATTGAAGTCTACCGGAAGCCGGTATGAGCGTGTCGGAGGAAGAGGATTGAAGGGCTCCCTTGGGTCCGCCGGGCAGAACTACGAGTCCCCACACTTAGTTTCTGAGGATTTGAGTGTCGGTGGAAAGTGTCGTAGCGGCAGGGTCCTATACTAGCATGAGCAAAGGACAGGCTATGGCCGGGAACTCAACTTCGCATACCTCTGGTATGGCGGGACGTGGCTGACACGATGAGTTACCGGATGGGTGTGGGAAAAGCGTGCTACCTCTGCAGAGGGTAAAACTATTCGAATAGCCGAGTCCTCGGATATGGACAGTTGGGAAGAACTACTAAGGCCATGTGCAAGTTTTATAAAGTGTTGAGTTTGAAAGGAAACTGAGATGGAAAAGGTTGCTTACCTGTACCAATGAGTTGGTGCAAGGTGGTGAAGGGTTTGGAACCCTGATTGAGATTTGGTCGGACAGGGAAGGATTTTTCGAGAAAAATAGCTAAAGTGGTGTTTTCTCAAAGGATGGTTATAAATTTCGTCTCACCCTTTCCAGTAAGGATTTGAGAGTTTTCACATAAAAGTTTTTAAAAATAAAACTAGTTAAGTGCTTACTCTAGTTGGGGTAGTTTGCGAGTACAATCAAATGTACTCATATTGGTTTCGTCCCTGGCTATTGTCTTAGCCAGATTTCGAGGAACCCTACGTTGAAGAGGAGTTTGGCGACGTCTATGCGAACTGAGATCTTCATAAGTCAGCTGCCTGTCGGGTGTTGTTAGGATGGATTAGCCCTACTACCGTAGCTTCCGCTGAATAAAGATGATTTGGCCCTTGAAGGCACCTATGTATAATTAGGCCTGTATGGCCAGGTTTGTAAGACTTTAAACTCGGTATTGTATGGATGTAAACTTCGATATTCAGTTCGGATTATGTGCAACGACAGACTGATCACGGGATCGTTGTGTTAAGCATAATCGGGTATTTCGGACGGCTAGTCCGGGGTCCCCACAGAATCCTTCAGCAGCATCCATGCGTATGGGATCAAAGACAGTTCAAGTTGCTGGACATCAATACGAAGCATGGCGACTCAATAGTGGGGTGCGGCTTATCAATATTATCAACGGTGGCGATTCATTGGACAGCTCACCTGTGAAGATTCCTTCATCAATGCGGATGCGGTTTATCCCCACTAACAAGTCATGGTCAATTTCAAATGCCACCGTGGCATATTTCATCCATCTACTTGCCGCGGATTATGACGCGACATCAACGCCAGGAGCACAAAATAAGATAAGTTGCTATTATGCTCAACTTTCGCAGACTTTTACTTTTATCAGTAAAATTAAGTTCTCTTCGAGTTTATCTCGGGGGCTGCATTTTTAGGTTATTATGCCTTTTATTAAACTAGCACAGTGGCCCGCGCACATGCGCGGGCAGCATCTTAACGGTCTATTGAAAATTACAATATGGTCCATAAAAGGAAATTGACCGCTATAAAAAGTCGTCATAAAGATAAGTGATAACCTTACAGTTAAGATTTTGTATGATGAATATTATAATATTTTTAATTAGTTTATTTCTGTTTGTTTTTTTAAGTCATTGTCTTTGCGTAGAATTACTACAGTTTTTATGTGTACTATTGATTTATTTTTGTATGCTACATATGTGGTATTAAATTTGGATGATTTGAGCTGTGTTAGAAAGAAACTAATTAATGGCCTTATATGATTTTTAGATGTGCTTGATCTAGATAACGAAAAAATTCATAGTTAATAGAAACATTCAGCACACATTAGCATCAACTAATAGACCTAAATGCGAGTTCATGCAAACAACATCCCCTACATCATATTTCCACCATAGAATGAGTCAAATAGCATTCTGAAACGAACTATCGCGATACTGCAATGGCAGTACTTGAGTGAAAATATATTGGTCTCTTGGACATTGATCTTGTGGTAAATTAACGGCATAGATTAATATTTACCCCTTATATTCAAAAGGGTGTCACTCTAGGTATTTATGCTTTCCGCAAACCTCTATTACAAATGGCAAGGTCCGATCATGCGATCGCCGGATGTGGTGCTCAAACTTCCTGGCGAACTGACCCCTCGATGTACTCAAGAAATTTTAAATGGACGTACGATTGGTTTTGGGTCCATTCATCCATAAGTATTCACAGTACATAAGTTGTAAACGTATATGCATGTACATCCATATCCCATTAGAATATGTAGAGAGAGACAAATTAGAAGTGGCAAACCTTGTCCGACTGTATTGGAGTAGCTCGCGGTTAAAACAGAAGTGGCCAATGGTCTCACAAATCTTCATGACCATCTAAACTGAAGAGTACCAAACATGAATGCCAGTCGTTGTGCTGTTCAAAGAAGATCCTTCCTGATCCTGGAGCAGACAATTTCAGGATGTGAATGAATCCAAATGTAAAGTGAAGAGTACCAAACTATTACCAATTCTGTTTCCCTCAGTTTCTTACTTTTCCAATATAATAGATCCCAAGTATGGACTATCCAACTGCAGCATATATTAAAAAAAATTATACATGAGGAGTAGGAGCTACAGTTTGGCAGAGAGAAGCTTTTCTTACATATGTGATAAACACCTAATCTGCTCCTTCATTATCATGTCGCTCTCGTCCACATTATATATGAGGAGTAGGAGCTACAGTTTGGCAGAGAGAAGCTTTTCTTACATATGTGATAAAGACCTAATCTGCTCCTTCATTATCATGTCGCTCTCGCCCCAAGATAGTTGAGGGGAATACCTGAGAGGCATCGAGGAGGGTAGGTCAGTGGATAGCCGCTCGGACGATGCATCCTTGTGACATTGTTGACCTGGAGCTTACCTGAGGCCATGTGGTAATTTTACTGGATAATCGTATTAGTTTTTGAGCGCCCAAAGTTCAGATAATGCAAGAAAAATTATATACTATCCAGTGGTTTAAGCAGTGGTATTGTTACTCTCAAAATGTACAGAAATTAGAAAGTCGGCTGAGATTCCGTCTCTACTAATAACTGTAAGAGCTGCTATGTTATAAATGTGAAGAAGACTATAATCAAGATTACATCACATTGCCTGTCCATGTTTTGATTAAATTTCTTATACACGGTAAACAGTCCACTAATAGTACAATTTGGCAGAGATCTTGCATGCGGGTTCTTCAAAAAAAAGTTTCATTAATATATAGCCGTTCGCAAATATTTAGTTGAGAATATCAATCTGGCACCATGTAAGGTGTGCTCTCGTTTGACAGAAATTAATGTACTAATGTCTGTTTGATGCCAGATATGTTTCCAACATACAGGAAGAATTTGCACCAGCTGCTTGGTTTGCTACCAGAACTGGTATAGTCACTTAAAAAAAATAGTCATTGAATTGGCCTCACTTTGTTTCCTACCAGAATGGGTAAAAGTTCTGTTTATTCTTAGCAACGGCTGCCACTTTTCTTGGACAAACCCAAACACTAACCTAATTTACACTACCAAAATTTTCCATTTAGTAATGTCAAACCAAGCATGTATCCCTGAAACCGATTTGATTTTAGGGGAGGGAGCAAGATAACTGAAAGCTGTAGACTATATATGCCATTGCAAAATAAGTATTCTACGTAAATTTATAAAGGAAGAGTTAGATGCTACCCAGCTGATCGCGCACCTGATCTTCATTCACATGGTGATCAGCTCGTCCCTGAGCAGATGAGGAGGAGCGCAGGTCCACGGACTGCAGTTCGTGCAATTGCATCACGATTTGATTTTAGGCGAGGATACCAAGTTAACTGAAACCTTTAGACTATGCCATTGGAAAATAAAACCTTTAGCGGATCTGGAGGCCCAGGTCAGGACGGCAGATCTTGCGATTTGCGTCACCTCGCATTGAGGATCTCAAGCTTCTGCAGCGGATCATCGGAGGAAGAAGGCGTTGAGACTGCCGGGGTCGACAGAGGAGGCGCTGTCGCTGCGGGTTGACCTAGGAGATCGATGACGGCGAATTTTTTTCCTTTAACAGCGATCATGGACGGGACTGGACGTAGAGATGGTGCTATGATATGGTGTGCTTGATGATCTTGGCTTGCATGCAACTTGATGGACTATAATCGCCGTTAGATAATTTTGAAGGCATATGGGAAATTCGAATCATCATCACGTAGACAAATATTACCAGCAATTAAATTCAAAGATGGCTCACGCTTTTAAGAAAGAAACTTACACTCGAGTATTCTAAAACTGCATGCAAAATATCTTCAATGCGTATTATTGTGCTACTCCTCTTCCTTTACGTATCTTACCTTGTTCGTAAGGATCCTACTATCCTAGTTAATTCATCCCTCATCATATGCATCCGCTCACCTAGAGGAAGTCTGGCTTTCCGGCCGCGGACGAACCCTGCCATGGTCAAACACGTACAAAGTTAAAATCTTGGTAGAATCTTATGTGCACCTAGCTAGCTGAAACTAATTAATAAATTCCTGTGATCAAGCTTGCCTACGTACGGAACTCCTTCCGATCGCGTAGACTTCCAATGCATCCTTCCTGAGATTAGATAGCGAGCAGATTAGCCATACGTGCATGATTTGTGAGATTGCACAGAGAAAAGAGCGATCAATGGTGCATGGGAAGATTGATTGACCAGATTTAGATCGATCGATTTTCTTACTTGTCGTTTGCCGCCGCACGACTGGCCCAGAATACGTTTGCCGTATGGATGGAATCGGAGAACGGTCTGTGGTAGGCACTGCTATAAGATTGGTCAGCCGACGGAAATCGATCAATCACGACGTTGCCGGCGGCCAGTAGCCGTGAGGCAGAGCTAGCAATTCAAGTACGGTGGTGGCGGCGGCGTGGTGAGGACGTACGGTAGGTTTTGGGTTTTTCCCATGTATGATTCGGTAGCCTTTTAGCTGGTTGTAACGAAGGGGTACTAAAAATAACTTATTAAGGGCATTGGTGGGTAATTTCTTATAACTTTAAAAGTCAATTAATTATTTCTAAGATCCATCGGCTGTCATTGATTAAATAGTTAAATTGATGGCCAGATGTTTCTAATTATTGTGGATTTTCTAACTAATTCTCTAATTTCTGGTGAGCCCATAATGCACTTTTAATATACTAGTTGGTATGTACGTGCAATCCACGTTTTCACAATTAAAAGGGAAGTTTTATAAGTAGAAAAGGACCGTACCAGTATGTACATGGAATACTTCTTTTACACGTTTGCATCAGTCATAAATTTTATATTGCAAAGAGAACCACCATACTTATAAGCATCATGTAGCACACAAAACTCAGACATAAGCCAACGTACTGGTACTCAGCGATGAAGTCGTGCTCCTTAGGCGTCATCCCGGTACAAATTATGTACTATGCTCAATGTCCGACACGTATCCTTCAACACAAACTTTTAGTGGCGGCACATTCACGTGACGCTCGCTGAAACTACACCTAAAGGCAGCAGAGAAAATACTTATCATCATGCCTGTTGTGCACTGAAATGAATTTGAGGCAAAAAAGGCATACAATCAGCTCAGCCTGAATTGTTACTTAAGCTACATATATTAAACATCCATATCGATGCATAGTTGTGAGCTTTCTATATGAGATGGATCATGGGAGCTCTACTTCCAGGTATAAGCATCAGCACCACATCGCAGACATCATGTAGAGCTGTGAAATCAGCAGAAAATGAGAGACAGAGGAATTCCCTTCCTCAAGTGCTGGTTGGGCTGCAGCAAGAAATTCTTGAAGAGGACCAAGCCGTGAACCTGATCTAGAGCATGGTAGCACATAACTTGAACCCTCCGGAAATATCCAGAGGAGCATCACAGTACCATAGTCGTCTCCATGCACATGCGCATCTACACTGCAATCAGAAGCGAGCTCTGCTTCAGATTTGAATTCCATAAACGTGACCAGCATGTCTGCCTCCTGGGACTATAACGGGCCACGGCTGGACTTGAGTAGGTTCAGGGCCAGCTGCAGCATAAGACTGGACAACTACGCGGCGGGAAATCACGATGGCTGACGGAGGCGATGAAGTAGACGACCATAGCGTCCTTGGCCACAGCGTGTGCACGCAGCACGCAAGAGGCCACCAGTCGATCTGGATGAGTGGAGACTTCCGCTGAGTCGCGTCGCGCATGAACGATTCCGCCGCTGCCGAGTTGCCGTAGCATGCGGACTATCTGTGGCGCGCGAGGTCAACGACGCAGATGCCCGCGCGCTCGCCTCCTCGCCTTTCTTTTCTTTTTATCGGTGGCAATCTTTTTGTAATTAACGGCAAAACGAAAAGGTGGTGGCAATTTGGTCGTATTATGTGATTTGGTGGGAGGGCAAAACGGTCCAAAACGGACAATGTTGAGTTGTCAAACGTTGGGACGATCTGAACAGTTTGATCGGATATTGAAGGGCTCAGATTTAAAGTATCCCAACAAAACAAGTTTGCTCTTTTAATAGTAGTATAGATAATAGATGTCTTTGCGACTCATATTATATCATGTCGTGGACTTTAAATTCATATCAGCTTTTGTAGATTTAATTACATCTACTTCTCAATACATTCGTCAAATTAGAGTTCTTTATAACTCGCATTGCAAAGTCTAGCTATTTACAGCTTGCATTGAATATCAAGATCACCACTACATGTTCAAGCATTGATATTTGGCGATTTATTTGTCATTCTATGACTTATCATTATATCAATTTATGATTGATCGTTATTTAATTTCATGATTTATCATCATATCATTTTATTAATCATCATCGACTTATTGTCATATCAATTTATGAGTCGCATAGCGATTTACCCCCATATCATTTTATGAGTCGCAAACAGCTCATCATTACATCAGTATATGGGTCATTAACGAATCATTATCTTATCGATATTTGAGTTAAACAGGTGACTCGTTGTATCACATTTACAGCTAATCAGAGCTGGTTATCATCAAAGCTAATTAGAGCTCGTCACGGCTGTTGCAACCGTTAAACGCAATAATCCTGGTTATTCTCGCCTTAAGTCAGAAGTATCTTTGCACTATGCGGCCAAAGTACTGGGGTGCGGTGTCAATCGAGTGTGATCGCCTATCATGGCCGCAAGCGACCCTGAACACGCATTTTTTACCTGAGAAATTCTGAGCCGCGCGAAGACCTACTTAACGGTAATAGAGATAATTCAGAAGGACTAAAGTACCCGCGTGTGGCGTCAATCGAGTCTGATGCCTATCATGGCTGCCTATCATGGCCGTTCTCGACCCTGAACACACATTAGATTTGGGAAATACTGAGTCAAGTACATGCTATCATGCATCGTACAATATGCTATCATGCATCTTACCAGTTGCTATCATGCAGCTAGTTGCTATTATGCAACCATTTGCTATCATGCAAAATATCATGCAACATATCATTTGCATCATGAGACATATCATTTGCTATCATGCAGATTATACTATGCTATCATACAGGGTACCATATGCTATTACGCGGAGTACTAACTTTTTATCATAATTATTGCCAGCCGCCAAGGCTAACATATTATTATCAAGTTATTATCATTGCTTCCTTGAGGGCTTTGCCTTTTGATTTAACAGGAGCCTATAACTCATCCATACGAATTAGAGTTGGCACGACCAGATTTTTTATGATTGAGACAATTATCTCATGATAATGGCTGATGAAGCCACCATTATCTTTTATCTACAGCCACATCAAGTGGAATTTATATCATTATTATCTTGTGGCAACAATATTTGTCAATCTGTTGCAGGATCAAATTGCAACGATATGTCATCAAGCAGGTTGACAAAGCATGCCTGCTCAATGCCTGGGGGCTAGGACAATTAAATTTTTGTCTAACTTGAGATATTTTTGAGTCCCGAGCAGCATGACCATGCATACAACTCGGCCCTCGGGGGCTACACATCCACCATATCTGGCGGTCTTTGTTATACTCATATACCATGATTATATGCAGATTTCATTTTTGCAGCACATGAGAATATATATATCCATTTGCGAGTCAAATCAGCGACTCGGAAATCTTTCAATACAGGCTGTGGCTATATACCCTTGAGTCGCCATGCGCTCAGACGACTCGTCATGTTAACATGACAGATTATTATTCTAATGATTGACCATCTTATTTATGCTTATGGTCTTTTATGCTTCGATGTCTATGACTCAGCAACTTATACACATTTGACTGATATATCTTGATGCTCATAAGTTATTATTCTTATGATTTCAGCTCAGTCTTACACCCAACAGGAAAAGATGGTTTTCACCAAGTACTTCGCGGAAAACTCACCGCGATTCTGCAGTTTCAATGCAACCAAGACAGAAGTGCTCAATTGGCAACATAGTGGCTAGTAAGCCGCAAAGATAGCGACTCATCACTTATACATCAGCGGCTCAAGAAACCGCAATGCTAGCAACTTAACACCAGCGAGTCGGCAGGAACTATATATGTAAGCCCGCAGGATCATCATCAAGACAGAATCTTCCGCCTGATTCTACGAATCACCCGGAAGCTTGGGGGCTAATGTCGGGGAATAATTATCCCGCGACTTATTCAAGGAAAGCGCGACTTATTCACAGTCGCACCACTATTGGGCTTGCACAAATATGGGCCGACTCAAGATCATGAGGAAGAATCCAGAAGCTCGAAGATAACTTGACTTGGAAGACAAGATATATGATTAGTCTCCAAGTAGGACTCCGGCTCATACTTTCCTTGATAGAGAAGTTTCCTTGTAACCTTGCGAGCCACCGTCTTTATAAGGTGGACTCCAAGGACCTAAAACCCTAGCTCTCATACATCCCGAGAGAGGCGACTCGACACATCGATCGCCAACCCCTTGTAACACCATATTTATATCAATATCAATCTAGGATAGGCAGGACGTAGGTCTTTACCTCACATTGAGGGGCCGAACCTGGGTAAAAAACATTGTCTTCTCGTGCCCTGCGATCTTTAGCTCGGAGACGCTTGACTCGCGTAATCCCACACCTACGAAGTCATCTCCATGACATCTGCGTGACAATCCCACGACACTGGGGGAACCGCCGCCGTCGATAGAATGGTGGAGTGATGTACCTCCCTAAAACATTAAGTTGATCTGTGATGGCGCTGGTCGGAGGTAGCTTCGCCACAGTCACCCGATCGACGATAACCAACTATGCTATCTTTTGTAGTTGATATGTGATGGCGCTGGTCGGAGGTAGCTCCGCCACAGTCACCCGATCGACGATAACCAACTGTGCTATCTTTTGTAGTTGATCTGTGATGGCGCTGGTCGGAGGTAGCTCCGCCACAGTCACCCGATCGACGATAACCAACTGTGCTATCTTTTGTAGTTGATTTGTGATGGCGCTGGTCGGAGGTAGCTCCGCCACAGTCACCCGATCGACGCCAACAAACCGTGCTATCTTTTGTATTGATCTGCGATGGCGCTGGTCGGAGGTAGCTCCGCCATAGTCACCCGGTCAATACAAATAAACAAATATTGCATGAAATATTATGTTGCTAATGTCTTGATGTTTGGTGATATATATTATCATGATATTGTGATTGTTGTGTTGGACTAATCCTCTGTTGTTTGGACTTGTTATGATGGAACTTGATTAAATGAAACACCCCTCCAAACATCGATAGGGTCAGTCCATAGTGCCACTAATCTGAACATCGAAAGCACTACCACTGTCGCTCATATGGGCGGGCCGTTGATGGCCCTTGACGTAGTTACCTGCATCAAAAGAATATGGGTTAGGTTGAGACTCCAAGTGCAGAGTGTATAGTATAGGAAAGACGGTTTTCCCCACGAGGGGTGACTCGAGGGTTTAATATCGAACTCTCGGGGAATCAGTAGTGAAAGATTTATCTTCTTATCCTTCTCTTGAAAACCTACAAAACAAAGTAAATTGTTTTGGCCCTCAACCTCACCAAGTGGTTGTCAAGCACAAGGTGTGAGAATGATATCAAAATAAAATGAATGCAAAACAGTAAATAAATATGCAATGATGATAAATAAATATGCAAGGATGGTGGAAACAATGATGGATGATATTTTTGGGTTTTGTATTGTGAATGCAAGATGTAAAAGTGTTTTTGTATTTTCGGATTTTTAAATGGCAGAAAATGTAAAGTGGATAAAAGTTGTTGGAAAGGTGTTTCTTATGATTAAAAATGGACCGGGGTTCATGGTTTCACAAATGCACTCTCTCTTTAATAAAGTGGTAGACAATGGAACACTAGAATTGACATATGAGATTGCAACAAAAAGGTTTCATGACAAGTTACTAATTATATGGGCATCACGTCCTAACATAGAGATCTTTTGTTTATTAATCTCTCTTATACTCCACCAAGATGCGAACTAAATCATAACACCTTAGTAATTAAGATAAATCAGAGCATAGCATTAAGTATCATGACATGAAGTTAAAATAAGAACATGCTAGATCTAGTCATGGAGTAGTGGCAATGGTCACACCCACATCTCCGGTAGCAAGGTATTTTTCTTTATCCCTAGTGAGGCAACAAAGTAAGGTAAAAACCCAAGTGGATCGCGGAACTTTCTCTCACGTTCACCGCACTAGCCACCCCCCGTTACTCCAACTAATGCACACGTTCCCCCTCACACGCTCTCATACACATGCTTGATCAAACAAGTAAACAAGAACGGGGTACATAATATGCATCTACTTTCATAACTGAAACAAAACTATTGCAATCTCAAACATATATTAACTCATAAAAAGATCCACCACAAAGGTATTACATAGATGACCGTAATCATGTTCAGCAGCTCATACGGTACTAATTAGTGAAGCTCAAGAGAGGAGAGATACATAAGTTACTTCCACAAACCCATAGTCCAGGGTGGACTACTCCCTCTTCATCATGGAGACGGTGGAGAAGTCGTTGGAGAAGATGGAGACCACGCCGGCAGCGCCCCGCCGGAGTTTTCCCCCTCCAATCTGCAACTCCAGGTCTCTGTTTCGTGGTTTCTGTGTTTCTGCGGCGCTCCTTTCCGAAGGCGTCGGGGACTATTTTTATAGTCGTTTTTAGGTCAAGACGGAGGCTCGGGAAAAAGATCGACGGCAACGGAGCCACGAGGCCCAGATGATGGGTCCCACGCGGCCAAGGAATCTGGCCGCGTGGGCCCACTCATCTTGGCCCTCGGGCCTCCGCTTGTTCGCTTCCTTCGCTCCCACGCTTTGTTCCTTCCAAAAACTGATGCTCGTAAATTCCAGGTCATTTGGACGTCGTTTGGGTCCCTGAAACATCAAAATATAGAAAATAGGGTTTTCTGCCTGTGCAGGGTTAATTCCAGAAAAATAGGGAAACAATGAAATATTCCCAAAATCAATATAAAACAATGATATAACCCTTATATGATGCAAATATGATTGAAATATAAGTAATATAATGCAAAGTTCATGTATGCATTTTACATGCATCAACATCCCCAAGCTTAACCTATACTCGTCCTCGAGTATGAAGGTGATAAAACTAACATGGACTTTGCAATTTAATACTATCAAAGGATATCAAAGATGATTACTATTGCTACATAGAGTCAAATGATTCATTCTTCAAAGGAGTAGCAATATACAAGATAGATTATGAAGTGATATCAAATATTCAATGTAAGGATGTTCAATGATAATTCACAAAGTGTAACATAGAAGAAAGTACTATGGACCAAATGTATGCATAATGAAAAGTAAAAACATCCTATAATGGTCATAGAGTATTCTTGTAAATCTGAATATAAAAGGTGGACACTTTGGAAAGATATATAAATGAGTAGAGGTAAAACATGAATAAGTTTCATCTAACTTCCAAATGCTTCTACTTAAGTTAATGTTTGCAATGTGGTATTGGTGTCAAGCTCTCATTACCCCTATCATAGCATCTTGAATGGTTAAAGTTTAAAGTGAAAGCAAATATGAGTAGTGTGCTTGACAAAGTATGGGTTGAATGTCTCATGCCCCGTGAATACGAGTACCTACACCACGGTGTTACTCAACTTGGGACACAAAAGCAAGTTCAAGTTAGGTCATTGTAAGTAATATAATAGCGTCATCAAGAGCGTCAACTGGGGTACCTCTTGTCCCAGGACATGGAACAAGCCCATGTCAAAATGACAAGACAAACAAACAAAATGAACAATCTCCACACCCTTTTTATTTACTATTGGTATAGCTTTTTATTGTGGGGTGCATCACTGAAGGTTCACCATAGCATGTAAGTAAATTTCCACCATGAATGATGCATGGCTTAGATTAGCGGCCCAGGCGTCTCTCTAGCCATTTATACAAACTCATTAAACTCACTAAGTTTCCGCATTTATTTGGCACCATGATAAGCATCCATAAACAAAAGTACATGATATCAACAAAATATAAAGAGCACGTTGAAAGCTTGCCATGTGACAGCACATATGAGCTAACTCCCAACCAAGACTCTTGTCAAGCTCACAACTTCATAATTTTAATCACAATGGGTCATGTTTATTAAGTGCAATAAAAGTAAGGTGTGCATCAAGTTCGTGAGAGCTCTTTAACCAACTTTTCCCATAACAATCAATAACATAAGCATTTTAATTCAGAAGTATAGATAATACAAAATAACATGATAAACATACTCGGAATAGCATAAAGCTAATAGGTAGATATGGTGGACTCACTGGAAAAACTTTGGTTGAAGGTGTTGGAAAACAAGTTTTTACTTGTTGGAATTTTTGGGCTAGCAAGAGGGAGAAAGTTGACCGTCTAAATGCATGCATAAGTGTCCATAGAACTAACCAATCCATGTTAAACAAAGTAAAGTAACATTCAGCATCAAAACATGAATAAAAGATAGCTCTTGATAAAACACTTGCAAATTAATATTCATTAAAAGCATATGAATCATGCAACTATATGTATCTTTTTGAATCAACTCAAACATCCCTTTCCCAATCTTTTTAATAGCATCCAACTTAATTCAACCCAAATTTCCAGTAGCTCTCTCATATATAAATGATAGTGGTGGTCTCAAGACAAACAAAAATCAAACCGAAATAAAAAGCAAATAAAAGACGCTCCAAGTTTATGCGATAAAGTGCATTGATCGAAAAACAGAAGTTAGACGTGTGCAAACCGAGAGTGTGTTGGTCCAGTGGGGTTGTCTTCACATCCCCAAGCTTATGGTCTTCACCATCCTTGGATAGCTCTTGGTGCATCTCCTCTAATCCCTGTGAAAAAACTTCAAAACACCGTTTCTCCCATTTCTTTTCTGTGGGGGACATTAGTAGTGATAGACAAACGAATTACTTGCTGCATAAAATCCTTAAACAAAAATTCATATGAATGTCCAGAAAGTGTATAATGTTGTATGCCTACTTATAAACTCAATTGGATCAAAAAGATTCAAGTTAAAAGTTCAAAGAATGCATCAAACAAAATGGGACAGAATCTGTCCAGAAAAACAGCAGCAGCAAAACGTATTTTTCTACCCTACTTAAATATGTCGAAAAATTCTGAAAAATTCATGCTTACAGAGGATGAAAAGTTGCAACTACAGTTCAAATATCAGCTCATTCGGAGTTACAGAATAGGAATTAAAAATCATACCGTGCACAGATTCGTGCTGGAATAAAATCTCCGAATGCAAATAGCAACTTTTTCAAACCAAAATAGGTAAAACTTGGCACTTTATTAAAAATTCCAGAAACAAAACTAAAAACTAAGTCTCTTGTTACAGCAAGAGGACACAAAGAAAATCAAAAATAAAAACAACCGGGTTGCCTCCCGTAAAGCGCTTTCTTTATAGCCATGTAGCTAGGCTTCTTACTTGATATTTATTGTGGACGAAGCTCATGAGGGAGCTTGAACTTTGATGTGTCCCTCTTCCTTGGAAGTGTTCATGCATAATACCAGGGTCCCATGGTGTTCTCAAACCAATCAAAATAATAGTCAAGTTGAAACCTAGTAGATAGAGAAACAAAACACAAAAGTAATAACAACGAAGTCTAACTTTCTTTCTATGCATTGGCATTTTGTATGTGAATGAATCACAATAATATAAGTTTCCAATGCATATTAACAGTAGTACTTGCAGCTATAATTATTAGTAACATAAAGAGGGTTCTTATCACCTCCTTTTCATAATAGTTGCAAGTAGTAGAAATAAATTCAACCATATAACCACAAGAATCATTCAACTTAGATAATTAGGCACATAAAGAGGATCATTAAATTTATTTGGAATTCATTAGCATGCTTCCCTCTTTCAAAATAGTTATTAAGATCAATATCAAATTTAATATCATGTTGCAAAAATATTTGGAACTAAAGATAATTGCAAACCACATAAGTATTTCTCAACATAAGCAAATTTCTCCTCTATGGTGTATTAGGAGAGTTCAAAACAAAGTAGGACTCTCATGAGTAAGAGCACTATCACAAACAGCAAGTATATCATTTTTATCCTCGCATAAATTAGTAACAACTAAACATGGAGGATTATCAATAAGCATAGGACCATCATCTAAAGCATTATCATATAGCATATTTAAGCAACACTCCTCATTATCATCATAAGTTCACTAGTAGCATTATTAAAAAGTAAAGGAGCATTATTAGTTTCATCATAATAGCATGGGTTATCATATAGGACCATAGAATTTTCAGTTTCACACTCATCATAACATGGATTCTCATAAATAACAAAAGATTTTTGAGTTTGAGTGTTACTATCAAATGTTGATGGTGAAGTTGGGAGATCCAACTCTTCCCCAAGCTTAGGTTGGAACATATCCATTTCAATCTCCTCTTCACATACTTCCTCTTCCAAGCTTATGTTTTCATCATCCTCTTCCTGCAAAATATTAGTACTTTCCATGGAAGCAAGAATTCTTTCTTTAACATAAACATTATCACTAAATTCCTTTTTGCAAAGTTGGAGAATAATAGAAATTTGTCCTTTCATTACACGAGCTTCATGACTAGTTGTAAGAAATTTATCAATAAGAGAGTCTATCTCAAGGGCTCCAACATAAGCAATATATTTCTCAACTTGTTCTATATCAGGGCATGAAAATTTATCTTCACGATAACAGGAAATTATAGGATCACTATTATACTTGCATTGATAGTGGGAATGTTTAACAACTCTTCTATTGCAACAAGTTATACCATGTAACTCACAAAACTGAATAGCCATTCTGTGAAGAGCTTCAAGCAATTTACGCATTCTTTTTCCTTCTTCGGTCGATTCATATTCAAAGTAGGCTTCCATAGTTTTAACATAACCATTAGGTATAGAGATTTCAGAAAGTTTCTCCATACTTTAAACACATATTAAAAACAGCACTAATTTTTTTTTGGTTTTTATGATTATAAATGAAAGACTGATAGTAAAATGATACTAAACAATGCAAACCGAAATAACAAATGCAACACAAAATGCAAAACTGAAAATAAAATATGAAACCGAAATATAAATATGATATGCAAGACAATAACAAAACAAAATAAAATGCTTTGAAGGTAAAGATGGATAAGATGATGCTCACGTAGGTGCAACCTCCCCAAGCTTAGGTGTTTGCACAAGTTGGTGATGAAGTTGACTTTGTTGTGAGATACCCTTGGATAAACCTTTACAGCAATGATTCCCCGGCAACGGCGCCAGAAAACTGTCTTGATGGCCCTTGACGTAGTTACCTGCGTCAAAAGAATATGGGTTAGGTTGAGACTCCAAGTGCAGAGTGTATAGTATAGGAAAGACGGTTTTCCCCACGAGGGGTGACTCGAGGGTTTAATATCGAACTCTCGGGGAATCAGTAGTGAAAGATTTATCTTCTTATCCTTCTCTTGAAAACCTACAAAACAAAGTAAATTGTTTGCCCTCAACCTCACCAAGTGGTTGTCAAGCACAAGGTGTGAGAATGATATCAAAATAAAATGAATGCAAAACAGTAAATAAATATGCAATGATGATAAATAAATATGCAAGGATGGTGGAAACAATGATGGATGATATTTTTGGGTTTTGTATTGTGAATGCAAGATATAAAAGTGTTTTTGTATTTTCGGATTTTTAAATGGCAGAAAATGTAAAGTGGATAAAAGTTGTTGGAAAGGTGTTTCTTATGATTAAAAATGGACCGGGGTTCATGGTTTCACAAATGCACTCTCTCTTTAATAAAGTGGTAGACAATGGAACACTAGAATTGACATATGAGATTGCAACAAAAAGGTTTCATGACAAGTTACTAATTATATGGGCATCACGTCCTAACATAGAGATCTTTTGTTTATTAATCTCTCTTATACTCCACCAAGATGCGAACTAAATCATAACACCTTAGTAATTAAGATAAATCAGAGCATAGCATTAAGTATCATGACATGAAGTTAAAATAAGAACATGCTAGATCTAGTCATGGAGTAGTGGCAATGGTCACACCCACATCTCCGGTAGTAAGGTATTTTTCTTTATCCCTAGTGAGGCAACAAAGTAAGGTAAAAACCCAAGTGGATCGCGGAACTTTCTCTCACGTTCACCGCACTAGCCACCCCCCGTTACTCCAACTAATGCACACGTTCCCCCTCACACGCTCTCATACACATGCTTGATCAAAACAAGTAAACAAGAACGGGGTACATAATATGCATCTACTTTCATAACTGAAACAAAACTATTGCAATCTCAAACATATATTAACTCATAAAAAGATCCACCACAAAGGTATTACATAGATGACCGTAATCATGTTCAGCAGCTCATACGGTACTAATTAGTGAAGCTCAAGAGAGGAGAGATACATAAGTTACTTCCACAAACCCATAGTCCAGGGGTGGACTACTCCCTCTTCATCATGGAGACGGTGGAGAAGTCGTTGGAGAAGATGGAGACCACGCCGGCAGCGCCCCGCCGGAGTTTTCCCCCTCCAATCTGCAACTCCAGGTCTCTGTTTCGTGGTTTCTGTGTTTCTGCGGCGCTCCTTTCCGAAGTGCGTCGGGGACTATTTTTATAGTCGTTTTTAGGTCAAGACGGAGGCTCAGGAAAAAAGATCGACGACAACGGAGCCACGAGGCCCCAGATGATGGGTCCCACGCGGGCAAGGAATCTGGCCGCGTGGGCCCACTCATCTTGGCCCTCGGGCCTCCGCTTGTTTGCTTCCTTCGCTCCCACGCTTTGTTCCTTCCAAAAACTGATGCTCGTAAATTTCCAGGTCATTTGGACGTCGTTTGGGTCCCTGAAACATCAAAATATAGAAAATAGGGTTTTTTGCCTGTGCAGGGTTAATTCCAGAAAAATAGGGAAACTATGAAATATTCCCAAAATCAATATAAAACAATGATATAACACTTATATGATGCAAATATGATTGAAATATAAGTAATATAATGCAAAGTTCATGTATGCATTTTACATGCATCAGCCGTGGCCTACGAAACATATTGAGCCTCCTTTGATGCTACCATTTTGGCAAGTCTAGTCGGTTACCTTTGTGGTCGGGGCTAGTCTTGCGAAGGTTCCGGAGCTAGGCGTCGCTCATGGGTTGGGGACGTGCCGGATTCACTTCGTCATAAGACATAGAGTTATGTCGGTAGCTATACAGGAGTGTCTTGGTATCGTGAATGGTCATATAAGTGTATCGGGTCGTCTTAAGGAAGATTTCCTAAAGTACCGGCTATATGGTGCATCTAGATGAGTGGTAACTGCAACCTCTCGAGAGTGTCAATCTTGCAGCTAGCCTCGTTCCTGGGATATGGAACAACAGTACAGTGTCGGTCACACTGTGTGTCTTTGTCGTGTCAGGAGGTTAAACTTATGATCTGTTTGAAAGAATTGATGAACGACATGATCTCACTAAATGAACAAATAAGATGATGCAGGGAATGTTGCCTTGAGATGTTGATGGTTACCCATGATATAGGATGGCGGTGTGATCGTTGGGAGCCTAGAGTTAGGCCTGAGCCAACATCAACCGTGCATGCCCAGAGTGGACAGATGAGGCCAGTGGGCCTAGCAGTGATCACAGGTGCTGTTGTGTATTATTTGGTACCAACTGG
Source organism: Poa pratensis (assembly GCA_947311845.1). Taxonomy (NCBI): domain Eukaryota; kingdom Viridiplantae; phylum Streptophyta; class Magnoliopsida; order Poales; family Poaceae; genus Poa; species Poa pratensis. Next base: position 12,979,966 of record CAMZMU010000106.1, read on the forward strand.
TACACTCGTTTACTCGTCACAGGTAATCTCTTTGTATGATTGCCGGTGCACGATCCAACCCCACCTGGCTTGGACTCTGTACTGGTCATACCCCCATTGCTTGCTTATGACATGTTTGGTTGTCAATGCCATGCTACTCTTATGTCATGTATCTAGAGTACACCTTGCCATGTTGTAGGATTTTATTTCCAATGTATATCTTGCTGCATGATTGTTGGATAATTTGTAGTGAGTGGCGATTCTTGCTGAGTGCATACAAATGTACTCACGGGCCTTGTGTTTGTGGCCAGATATTGGCGAGGATTCATCTTCCACCTTAGCGAGGAGATGGAGCAAGAGCGTGCTAGGATCAGTAGCCCAGCCAGATGCCTGTGGAGTGGACCGCTCCAAGCCGTTGTCTTAGTCGTCTTCCGCTGCCAGTTAAACTCTGTCCTGAGCCATGCTTGGCTTGATATTTTCGTCATGCCTTAATGGCCTTGTAAACCATTTCTAGCACTTCTTGTGCCTGATTGTGTAATGATTTCCATTATGTTGCACTGTCGTGACGTGCGGCCAGATATCTTGGGCTGGCGGACGGGGCGACCGCCTCTCTGGTGATATGTGCCAGGGAGGGGTGTCACAGACGTGGTATCAGAGCCCCAGGCTGGCTATAGACTACCCTAGCATGGAAAGCGCCGCCTTACTTTTTGCCCGACAGTGAGCCCGATGGATTTAACCCATCTCGCCTAACCGGCATGGCTGTGTCGGTCCACAGTAAGGTGCAGTAGGACTTGTCCCATTTCCCGAGAGAGGCTCGCCGGTTTCTTCCATGAGAAGGAGCCGACCCAACCCAGTTTATATGAGACCCAGTCCTAGCTGCCATTTATCCCCACCCTCGCCTGCTATCCTTAGCAACCCAACTCTCTTGAAGCAGGATCCCACAAAGGAATCCCGCGTTCTCATCTCATCCTACACCCAGATCCAGAATAATCCGATGGCGAACCCCAAGGTCATCCTGGAAACCACTGCCGAGGATCATGGCGGATTTCCACTGATTCTTTGGAAGGCCGTCTGCGTTCTTCTTGGTAGGCCTGCTCGCCCTCGATATGTGGTGTTCGAGAACTCACTCTTGCCTTCCGGGAGTGAATTTCGAGCAGACGTGCATGTCGGCCCGTGTCAGTTCGGCACGAGTCAGCCTTACTTGATCCAAGGTAGGAGCATGGCCACTCTTAATCAAGCCATCCAGGTAGCAGCCTGGGAAGGTCTCGTCCGCCTGCGGTACTCGGAACTGGCAATGGCGAAAAATCGAGCTTTCCACCTTCTCCCAGCCAGACCCCAGCCTGGTGTGGAGACTATCCAAACTCCCATTGGAGAAGAAGTCGACCCTGCCGTAATCACCCTGGTCACCTACGGAGCTGCAATGACAAGGTTCAGCCATTCTCTGATGGATGAACTCATGACCACAAGGCGCAACCTTGGTCTTGCTCGCATGCAATTGAGTCGAGCAAGGAACCCACCTACCCACGACCATGGGCAAGCTCAGGGTACAGGACTCCCTTCCCAGATGATTTGCTGGAACGCAGTCTTGATGCATCTGTGACGCAAGCACTAGCTCGAGTTCAGCAGCACCCCCAAGAGCGAGGTATAATCCTCGAAGGCGTGCCTGCGATTCCCCACCCCACAGAAGATGGAGATGTGGACACCACTCTTCGTCTCGGCCACACTCCACCGACTACCAGAGGCCGTCAAGCTGAGTAGAACCCCTGTTTAGTTAGCCTGAGTGGCGCTTGTATGTTGGTAGGCGAGAATCAGCAAGGTTGTTTGTTTTTCTTGTGTTAGCTTGTAATGCGAGTTGTTGTATGCTTTCTTGTTGATGTCGAATCAGCCCGTAATAAAACTTGGTGTTCTGATTCTCTTGTTAACCATTATGGTTGAGATGATTATGCCATACGCCTGCAAATGTTTTGGGCCATGAAATGCAGGATTATTTCCTAGAAAGATATTTTCTCAGTGTAGCGAGTTCTTCTATCTGTATGCTAGTACCTCTGGAATTCTATCTGTGCTGAAAGACCAAATTTTGTGGCAGTGAGAAAAGTTCAGAAATGAAAATCTTGTTCCAGTGCACCAGAGGAGACAAATTTGATACATCCACTAAGTTCAGTACAGAAGAGAAAATTCAGAATCGAAGGATACAAGTTCTACTCCAACATAGAACACTACCACTACCTCAGTACATATGCAAAGGCACCTCAGAAATTCTACTCCCTCTCAAGCTCAGTGGCGTTGCTAGAAGATGAACCTGGCTCGCCCGAAACCGAGTCGCGAGCCACGCCGCGGCGACGGACGGCTCGAGCTTCCTGCTCAGCTCCAGCCGGAAGAACGGCCACCTCAGCAACCGGCGGCGCAGCCTGCCCCTCCACCGCAGCCTGCCCCTCTGCCGCCGCACCACCACCAGCGCCAGACCACCAGTTGCACAGGCCAAAGATCAGGAAGACCACCGCCGCAAACAGCAGTGCGCCCACCACCGAGGACGAGATCACGAAGAGCACGAAGATGATAATACGCTCGATGAAGCCTGCGACCTCCATCATCTCGACATAGGCTCTGAAGAAATCACTAATGAAGCCCATGGTTGCGATGTGAGAAAACAGAGGATTTCGGAGGATTCGGATTTATAGCCGGAGCTCAGATGCCGCTCCTCGGCACCGCACGCAGGAAAAGGGAAGGAATCACGAGCAGTGCTCGCCCAATGGCGCGAAACCGTCAAGGCGTTGTTCCCCAAAGCTGTGATGGCCGCTGCGTCGACGGACCGCACGCGCATCAGTGCCGCAGTGGAGTGCTCCGCGCACTGAGCACCAGCCGTGTATGAAACGAGGGAGAGCGAGGAAGAAGAAGGTAGAAAGGAAGAAGGAGACTGCCAGGTGGACCCCGGTCCCACGTGTCAGCGAGTAGGCCGATAACCACGGTGTGCCTCTATCCCCATTCTCAGAAAAATCTTTGCAAAATAATTTTGGGAAATGGCCTATCCCACAGTGTCTGTGAGCCAATTATCGGTGGCACAGATATTTTCTTTTTAAGAAACCCTGTTATTTTTCAAAACCTGTGTATGCATGAAAATGAATATACATCTTTTCTAAAATAAAACCGTAAACTTTTGTTTTTCCCAAATTTGAGGTAATTATTTGCCTAAGACAAATCCTTGATTGTTGGTTGATAGTTTGGTTGTAGATTTTGTTTGATCTTGCCATGTTTGTGTTGAGTTGAGCAAAAAACATAGATTTAATTTTTAACCATGGTGGTAGATCCTATATTGCTTTGTAGGTGTGAGCCCCTGCCATGCCATCTTTTAAATGCATGGAGTATGGTAGAAATATCGTACTGTTTTAATAAAAATCTGGTGGAGGGTTAATCTCTTGAGTGTTAAAACTCTAGTATTTTGTAGAAAAAGTTTTAAAATGGGGTATGAATGGATCATTCAAGAATTATCTTGAATAACTCCCCGAATCTCGGGACGAGATTCTTTTAAGGGGGGAAGGTTTGTAACACCCCGAAAATTTAGGCCGAATTTTAAATTAATTTTGGACGCCGGAAAACTTTTTCCAGTTTTAATGAGCGTTTCCTAAAATCTTTCGAGGCGATTTGACATAGGGTTTGCTCTCTTTTTGAATACCGGAGGACTCCCCTACCCATTTCTAGCAGACCCGCCCAAAAATATTTCATACTCAAATTCAATATTTCCAATTTAGGAGTTAACTGTTAAATGTCGGCTCTGATCCCAAATTTATTCAGTCAACTTAGGAGTTTCGGAAAATTCTCATAATTTAGGGAGTTGCATATTTTGCATTTCCTACACTTCTTCTGTTGGACCCAAACCCATTCGAGCAAGTTTTGACCTACTTCCTTTGTAAGCCGAAAATCGATGCCGGTACGCGACTTAGCGGACACATTTCCAAAACCCAATTTACCAGTACCCATTTGGGCTCAAACTCCATAGACACCCTCCTTATGCTATAAATACTCAGTGGTAATTTTTGGGGATTTTTCTGAGATGTGCAAGGCCCCTGTCATTTCATCGAGCACCTTCGGTGCCTTTGGTTTTCTGAAAATCTTACTCTGCAAAGTTTGGAATCCTTGAGGGATTCTTGTTTGGTTGTGTTGTTCTCGTCGTTACGAACCCAGTGGTGGAAACCTTGTTCCATTTGGTGCCCCGAGTCGCCGGGAACGCGACGATGCCACTTGTGGCGCACTTCGAACACCGGAGCGCGCATGACGGCGTCCTGCGCGTTCCTATTCCTCCGGTTCCCCTGCTGTTCCCGCGACCCAGCCCAACCCCCGCAGCGACCAAGCCCTCTCCTGCTCCCCTGGCTCAGACCGGAGTCGTCCCTATCTAGCCCGAGCCTATCCCCTGCCTTTTAATTTTTGGAGCAAGGTGGGTGCATCGGTGCACCGTCGGTGCAATCAACGCTCCTCTCCCTCTGACTATAATTGGAACCCCGAGGCCTCCTGAGCAACGGTTACCTCATTCCCTCTCCCCTGCCCTCCTCATCCGGTGCAAGAACACGAGAGAAGAGCCACACAAAAATCTCCACAAAATTTCCACCATGGCCACCATGGCCGGAGCTCCTCGAGCTCGTGTGCGTGCGTAGGAGGCTTCCCCGCCGTCGGCCTCGCCCTTCCCGGCCGCGGTGCGCCGCCATCGGACCGTCCCCGCCGCCGGCCGGCCTCCCAGCGCCCTCCTTGGCCAGCCCCGGCCAGTCGCCGCACGTCCCAGTGCGTGCCCAGGGAGGAAGACGACCAGGGATCGATCCTCTCTGTTCGTTTTTTTTTTCTTCGAACCTTTTTTTTTTTTGGCCTAGCCCAGCAGGCACAGCAGAGCAACTGGCCAGCCCAGCCCAGCAACGGCCCGGCCAGGCGCAGCGCAAGCACGCGCAGCGCGCGGCGCGCAGCGGCCCATCCGCGGCCCAGTTCGCGCGGACGATGATACGTCTCAAACGTATCTATAATTTTTGATGTTCCATGCTGTTATTATATCAATTGCTACATGTTTTGGTTACACTTTATATCATTTTTATGCATTTTCTGGGACTAACCTATTAACAAGATGCCACAGTGCCAGTTCCCTGTTTTCTGCTGTTTTTGGTTTCAGAAAATCTATTAAGGAAATATTCTCGGAATTGGACGAAACAAAAGACATCGTCAATAATATCACGAGGAGATCACGGAGTCCAAAGGGGAGTCGGAGCAGACCCACCAGGGGGCCACGCCACACTAGGGCGCGGCCCAGGGTGGGCCCGCCCCCCTATGGCGTGGTGGCCCCCCTCGGCCACCGACGCCGCCTCTTCGCCTATATATTCTCCGCGACGCGAAAACCCTATTACGGTCGATCATATTCCACGAAAAGTTCCGTCGCGGCCGTCATCGTCAATCTCAGATCGGAGGAGTTCTGAAGCTCTTCCCGGCACCCTGCCGGAGGGGAGATCATCACCGGAGGGCTCTACATCACCATGCCTGCCTCCGGAGTGATGCGTGAGTAGTCCACCCCTGGACTACGGGTCCATAGCAGTAGCTAGATGGTTGTCTCTCTACCTTGTGCCTCCATGTTTAGATCTTGTGAGCTGCCTAACATGATCAAGATCATCTTATTGTAATGCTAGATGTTGTGTTTGCTGGGATCCGATGAATATTGATACCATGTTTATTCAAGTTGTTTATCTATGTGCTCTTGATCTTGCATGCTCTCCGTTGCTAGTAGATGCTTTGGCCAAGTAGATGCTTGTGACTCCAAGAGGGGGTATTTATGCTCGATAGTGGGTTCAGTCTCTAGATATCTGGATCAGTGACAGAAAGGTCTAAGATGGTAGATGTGCTGTTGCTACTAGGGATAAAACATTGGTGCAGTGTCCAAGGGCACTTGTATTGATTACATTACACACTTTACTTCATGCAATAATCTGTTGTTAGCAACTTAATACTGAAAGGATGCGGATGCTGCCTTGAAGGTGGATTATTTAGGCATAGATGCGGTTGGAATAACGGTCTATGTACTTTGTTGTAATGCCCAACTAGATTTCATAGTAGACATCTTGGCATGTATTGCATTGTTATGCCCTCTCTATTTGTCAATTGCCCAGCTGTAATTTGTTTACCCAACATGCTAGTTATCTGTTCTGAGAGAGACACCACTAGTGAACTGTGGACCCTGGTCCAATTTCCTCATACTGTTTACACAACCTGCTGCAATCATCTGTTTCCTGTTACTTGCTGTTTTTCCTGCTGTTTTCCACACCATACGTTTAACTCTTTGTTTCTGCAAGACCGGAGAGATTGACAACCTCTCTGTTTCGTGTTGGGCAAAGTTCTGGTTTGTGTCTGTGCAGATTCCACGTTGGTGCAAGCTCCCTAGCGCCAGGGGGAGTCAACATCAACAACCTTCCGATAGATCGTCAAGTCCTACTGGATTGATAACCTTGGGTAGATTTCTCAAGGGAAAACTTCTGCTGTCTACATCATAACCTTCCTCTTGGGGTTCACCAACACGTAGCCATCAAGCTGTTTTCTGGCGCCGTTGCCGGGGACTTGGAGGCTATTGGAAAGGGGAGTCTCTCAGTTCCAATCTCTTTACTTTGTTTTTTGTCTTGTTTTAGTTTTGTTTTGCTTGCTGTTAAAAATCAAAAACCCAAAAAAAAAATTCCTGCATCTAGTTTTTAATTTCGAGTTGCCCTGTTGCTTGTTTTAGTCTTGCTAAAATGAGTAATCCTGATAATACTGAGTGGTCTGACTTTAACAAATTCGAGTTCACAGCTTTACCTATCTTGAAACCTGAATTTTCCATGATAAACATACAAGTAGGTAGTGGCTCTGTCATAGGGGAAAACAACATTGAGCAATTTCTGAACTTTGTGAGAAAGTCTGATGACTTTAAAAAGAAATCTATAGCTGAACTTGCTCCTAATTATGAAACTGCCATAGCTTCCCTTGTTCAAATGCTAGAAGCTAGGTTTGTTAATATGCATCCTATAATGCAACACATGTTTTTAGCACTTCATGATATGAAAAATGGTGAAAAGAAAGACTTTGTGTTAGAAACTTTGCATGAAGAATTGGGAGATGTTGCTAAGGAAGCTAGAATGATCTTTGCTAATATAAAATGTTTGATTGCTACACTGATGTTATGAAAATTCTTAGAACAAGAAGGGAAAATAGAGCTAAATATTCTAATCAACCTTTTGCTAAGAATGGTCTGAAAATTCCAATCCCCTATAAAATGATGGCATTGCATGACACTTTAGAAAATAATTTTGGATGGATTGTGCCTGAAAATCTTTTTGATGAAGAGAGTGTACCTAAGAGAAAAGAAAAAGAGAACTCTGAAACTAGCATAAGTAGCATACAATGCATTGTTGATAAGACTTTTAAGCTTTCATTGTATGATCTGGATCTTGACAATACTTGATGCATCTCTTCATGCCTAGCTCAAAGGCATTAAAGAAAAGCACTTCTGGGAGATAACCCATGTTTTTATTTGCTGTTTTATTTTTGTTTTCTTGAGTCAAGGATGCTTGTTTACCTCTGTAGCAACTCCTTTGTATCTTTTATTTGCTGTTTTGTTGTGCCAAGGAGAGTTACTAATGCAAAGTTGGTTTTATTTTCGGGACTGCATTGGGACAGATTGCTGTTCGTCACCGTTTAATTCAGTAGAAAATCAGAAAAAATCGAAAAATGCTGAAACTTTTTGTGCATGTTCCTGATGATGTTACGCAACTTTCATTATTTCAAAAGTTTTCATCTGAGCATCGTAAGTGCCTCGAAAAAATTCGTCATTACAGACTGTTCTGGTTTGACAGATTCTGTCTTTTATTTTGCATTCTCTCTTTTACAAGTTTTTAAGTGGTTTCTTTTCGTGTAAAAGTGCCCACTTGAGCCTAGTAACAGTGGCTAATGTTTAAAATAGTTGGCTTGTGAGTTTTGTCTTTGCTAGAACTTTGAAGTATTATCTTTTAGTGCACTAACCTGCTAATGAGAAAAGCTGTTAAGTTTTGGTGTGAAGGAAGTTTTCAAGTGTTGATAGAGGAGAATGATATTACATGATCAAGAAGAGTGAAGAGCTTAAGCTTGGGGAGGCTTACCTCCCCAGCATATTTCAAGAAGACTCAAGCATCTAAGCTTGGGGATGCCCAAGGCATCCCCTTCTTCATCTACAAATTATCAGGTCATCTCTAATGGTGCTATATTTTTATTGCTTCATACTAGTGTACTCTTCCTTGGAGCGTCAGTGTGTTTTTGTTTTCAGTTTGTTTTGTTTTGTTTGCTGTGCTATACTTGTTGGATCCTAGTATTCATGTTTGGGAGAGAGACACGCTCCACTTTTTCATTAGAATACTCTTGTGCTTCACTTATACTTGTTGAGTATTCCTGTCTAGTTGCTGTTATTGCTGTTAGCTCTCAGTTTTTCATGTATCTCTTGTTAGAGCTTTCAGTTTCTTTTGAAGAAAGTACTCTCTTGCTTCACTTATATCTGTTTGGAGAGTTGTCAAATAAGTTGATTGGTGTTTGGTTGGACCAGAAAAATGCTATGCATGTGGTAGTGGTATAAAATGCTTACATGAATCTTTTTAGATCGTTGTCTTGAGTAATTTGATGCTTGCCAATTGTTTTGAGCTGTCAAGTAATTAATGTTTAAGCTTGTGCATCATGTAAGTAATGGCTATTAATGAAGAACTACTATAAGGATTTTCTGCTATAATAATCTGTTGCATAATTGGAAGTCCATAGTAGTCTAGATAATTTTTGGATGAAGGCTATGTGTTAACAAGGAAGACAGTGGGAGTCTATGGTTCGTCAAACCTTGTGTTTTATGTACACTCTTGCTATTCCAGTTGATAATGATGTTTGCTTATAATAACCTTGCTAGCCTAAACTCTGTACTAAGAGGGAATGCTTCTTGTACATCCAAAACCTTGAGCCAAATCCATGCCACCTGTGTCCACCATACCTACCTATTATGTGGTGTTTTCACCATTCCAAGTAAATTTCTTCATGTGCTATCTACTAACTACTCAAAACAATTATCCTTTTTGTGTCACTACTTGAAAAGCTCATAAGGACGTAGTAGTGAGATTTGTCATCTTCCATGCTAATTAATTTACAAGGATTGGCAGCTTCATCTGCTTCTCCACCTTTTATTTTGCATTAAAGAGCTGGTTAGTCCACCCTATAAATAAATAAATAGACACTCCTCCATGGTGAATGTTGGTGGGCACCCGAGGATTCGGTTAGCCATGGTTTGTGGAAAGTAAATGGTTGGGAGGAGTGTCACCAATAAGTGCTTGTTACAAGTGCAGTCCTAAAAACTCTCGGAACCGCTCTAAAAGTTAGTTAGCCATGGAAGATGACAAGTACCTGCTATTTGATTTGTTGACACCTGTATACACCATTACCTTACAAAACAATATTTTATGCTCTCTATATGCCTTCGGGAACTACAGCTCTAGCACATGATGTTAATCCCTGCTTCCCTCTGCGAAGGGCCATTCTTTTACTTTTATGTTGAGTCAGTTTTCCCACTTCTTTCTGTCTACTTAAGCAAACATCATTGTCAACTCCAGTATAACAGTTTTTACATAACTTTGTGTTTGGTTGATCATATTCTTTGCATTGACATTATCTATATGATATACATGTTGAAAGTTGAAGCAAAAGCTGAAGCTATTATCTTCCTTTGTGTTGATACAAACACTTTCATGTTGAGAATTATTGCTGCTGTGAACTAACTATTATGTTAGACTATTATATCTCTAAATGTTTTATAGTATTATTCATGAAAGTTTGCACTTGTGTGATCACTTATGTTTACTCTTTATTTACTTGCTTGCAAACTATAGACCATTGGCTTGGATCACTTCATTCAGATCATGTGCATTACATTGTTATTTGATCAAAGATTGTGTTGGTAGCATGTCACTTCAAAAATTATCTGTTTTTATCGTTTACCTACTCGAGGACGAGCAGGAACTAAGCTTGGGGATGCTTGATACGTCTCAAACGTATCTATAATTTTTGATGTTCCATGCTGTTATTATATCAATTGCTACATGTTTTGGTTACACTTTATATCATTTTTATGCATTTTCTGGGACTAACCTATTAACAAGATGCCACAGTGCCAGTTCCCTGTTTTCTGCTGTTTTTGGTTTCAGAAAATCTATTAAGGAAATATTCTCGGAATTGGACGAAACAAAAGACATCGTCAATAATATCACGAGGAGATCACGGAGTCCAAAGGGGAGTCGGAGCAGACCCACCAGGGGGCCACGCCACACTAGGGCGCGGCCCAGGGTGGGCCCGCGCCCCCTATGGCGTGGTGGCCACCGACGCCGCCTCTTCGCCTATATATTCTCCGCGACGCGAAAACCCTATTACGGTCGATCATATTCCACGAAAAGTTCCGTCGCGGCCGTCATCGTCAATCTCAGATCGGAGGAGTTCTGAAGCTCTTCCCGGCACCCTGCCGGAGGGGAGATCATCACCGGAGGGCTCTACATCACCATGCCTGCCTCCGGAGTGATGCGTGAGTAGTCCACCCCTGGACTACGGGTCCATAGCAGTAGCTAGATGGTTGTCTCTCTACCTTGTGCCTCCATGTTTAGATCTTGTGAGCTGCCTAACATGATCAAGATCATCTTATTGTAATGCTAGATGTTGTGTTTGCTGGGATCCGATGAATATTGATACCATGTTTATTCAAGTTGTTTATCTATGTGCTCTTGATCTTGCATGCTCTCCGTTGCTAGTAGATGCTTTGGCCAAGTAGATGCTTGTGACTCCAAGAGGGGGTATTTATGCTCGATAGTGGGTTCAGTCTCTAGATATCTGGATCAGTGACAGAAAGGTCTAAGATGGTAGATGTGCTGTTGCTACTAGGGATAAAACATTGGTGCAGTGTCCAAGGGCACTTGTATTGATTACATTACACACTTTACTTCATGCAATAATCTGTTGTTAGCAACTTAATACTGAAAGGATGCGGATGCTGCCTTGAAGGTGGATTATTTAGGCATAGATGCGGTTGGAATAACGGTCTATGTACTTTGTTGTAATGCCCAACTAGATTTCATAGTAGACATCTTGGCATGTATTGCATTGTTATGCCCTCTCTATTTGTCAATTGCCCAGCTGTAATTTGTTTACCCAACATGCTAGTTATCTGTTCTGAGAGAGACACCACTAGTGAACTGTGGACCCTGGTCCAATTTCCTCATACTGTTTACACAACCTGCTGCAATCATCTGTTTCCTGTTACTTGCTGTTTTTCCTGCTGTTTTCCACACCATACGTTTAACTCTTTGTTTCTGCAAGACCGGAGAGATTGACAACCTCTCTGTTTCGTGTTGGGCAAAGTTCTGGTTTGTGTCTGTGCAGATTCCACGTTGGTGCAAGCTCCCTAGCGCCAGGGGGAGTCAACATCAACAACCTTCCGATAGATCGTCAAGTCCTACTGGATTGATAACCTTGGGTAGATTTCTCAAGGGAAAACTTCTGCTGTCTACATCATAACCTTCCTCTTGGGGTTCACCAACACGTAGCCATCAAGCTGTTTTCTGGCGCCGTTGCCGGCGACTTGGAGGCTATTGGAAAGGGGAGTCTCTCAGTTCCAATCTCTTTACTTTGTTTTTTGTCTTGTTTTAGTTTTGTTTTGCTTGCTGTTAAAAATCAAAAACCCAAAAAAAAATTCCCGCATCTAGTTTTTAATTTCGAGTTGCCCTGTTGCTTGTTTTAGTCTTGCTAAAATGAGTAATCCTGATAATACTGAGTGGTCTGACTTTAACAAATTCGAGTTCACAGCTTTACCTATCTTGAAACCTGAATTTTCTATGATAAACATACAAGTAGGTAGTGGCTCTGTCATAGGGAAAACAACATTGAGCAATTTCTGAACTTTGTGAGAAAGTCTGATGACTTTAAAAAGAAATCTATAGCTGAACTTGCTCCTAATTATGAAACTGCCATAGCTTCCCTTGTTCAAATGCTAGAAGCTAGGTTTGTTAATATGCATCCTATAATGCAACACATGCTGGACAGATTTTCAAACGTCAATATCTTTTGAACCGTAACTCCGTTTTCAGTGATTCAAGTTTCTAAATCTTCGTCTCGACGAGATCTTTCCGTTGGTGCTGGTTTTGAGGTCTTTGAAAATATTTAGTTTCGTTGACTTTATTTAACACGTTGTTTACCGTTCCGGGGTTTAGTCGTTTTTCGAGTTTCCGACGCGCGACGACACCGAGACCTCCCGGATCATTTGGAACCCGTCTCCTAAGGCAAGCTAACCGCTTGCTATGAGCAGTCCCGCAATGTTTATTTGTTAATTGCCGTGCCGAGTGTTTATATTTTTGTCTGTGTACTGTTATATTCATGCATGTCTGTTTCTTGTTCGTGTTTAATATGAAACTTGTAATATTGCCCCTGCCATGTTGCATATCACGTTGCATGTTTATTTATCATACTTGCTTGGTTATATTATGTATTGTTAATATTTATCAAACACACATCATTCTTGAGACAATGGACTGGGGGAACCGACGCCGTCGATAGAATGGTGGAGTGATGTACCTCCCTAAAACATTAAGTTGATCTGTGATGGCGCTGGTCGGAGGTAGCTCCACCACAGTCACCCGATCGACGATAACCAACTGTGCTATCTTTTGTAGTTGATCTGTGATGGCGCAGGTCGGAGGTAGCTCCGCCACAGTCACCAGATCGACGATAACCAATTGTGCTATCTTTTGTAGCTGATCGGCGATGGCGCTGGTCGGAGGTAGCTCCGACACAGTCACCCGATCGACGATAACCAACTGTGCTATCTTTCGTAGTTGATCTGTGATGGCGCTGGTCGGAGATAGCTCTGCCACAGTCACCCGATCGACGCCAACAAACCGTGCTATCTTTTGTATTGATCTGCGATGGCGCTGGTCGGAGGTAGCTCCGCCATAGTCACCCGGTCAATACAAACAAACAACTATTGCTTGAAATATTATGTTGCTAATGTCTTGATGTTTGGTGATATATTATCATGATATTGTGATTGTTGTGTTGGACTAATCCTCTGTTGTTTGGACTTGTTATGATGGAACTTGATTAAATGAAACACCCCTCCAAATATCGATATGGTCAGTTCATAGTGCCACTAATCTGAATATCGAAAGCACTACCACTGTCGCTCATATGGGCGGGCCGTGGCCTACGTAACCTATTGAGCCTCCTTTGATGCTACCATTTTGGCAAGTCTAGTCGGTTACCTTTGTGGTCGGGGCTAGTCTTGCGAAGATTCCGGAGCTAGGCGTCGCTCATGGGTTGGGGACGTGCCGGATTCACTTCGTCATAAGACATAGAGTTATGTCGGTAGCTATATAGGGAGTGTCTTGGTATCGTGAACGGTCATGTAAGTGTATTGGGTCGTCTTAAGGAAGATTTCCTAAAGTACCGGCTATATGGTGCATCTAGATGAGTGGTAACTGCAACCTCTCGAGAGTGTCAATCTAGCAGCTAGCCTCGTCCCTAGGATATGGAACAACAGTTCAGTCTCGGTCACACTGTGTGTCTTTGTCGTGTCAGGAGGTTAAATTTAAGATCTGTTTGAAAGAATTAATGAACGACCTGATCTCACTAAATGAACAAATAAGATGATGCAGGGAATGTTGCCTTGAGATGTTGATGGTTACCCATGATATAGGATGGCGGTGTGATCGTTGGGAGCCTAGAGTTAGGCCTGAGCCAACATCAACCGTGCATGCCCAGAGTGGAAAGATGAGGCCAGTGGGCCTAGCAGTGATCACAGGTGCTGTTGTGTATTATTTGGTACCAACTGGTACACTCGTTTACTCGTCACAGGTAATCTCTTTGTATGATTGCCGGTGCACGATCCAACCCCACCTGTTTGGACTCTGTACTGCTGATACCCCATTGCTTACTTATGACATGTTTGATTGTCAATGCCATGCTACTCTTATGTCATGTATCTAGAGTACACCTTGCCATGTTGTAGGATTTTATTTCCAATGTATATCTTGTTGCATGATTGTTGGATTATTTGTAGTGAGTGGCGATTCTTGCTGAGTGCATACAAATGTACTCACGGGCCTTGTGTTTGTGGCCAGATATTGGCGAGGATTCATCTTCCACCTTAGCGAGGAGATGGAGCAAGAGCGTGCTAGGATCAGTAGCCCAGCCAGATGACTGTGGAGTGGAGCTGCTCCAAGCCGTTGCCTTAGTCGTCTTCCGCTGCCAGTTAAACTCTGTCCTGAGCCATGCTTGGCTTGATATTTTCATCATGCCTTAATGGCCTTGTAAACCATTTCTAGCACTTCTTGTGCCTGAATGTGTAATGATTTCCATTATGTTGCACTGTCGTGACGTGCGGCCAGATATCTTGGGCTGGCGCACGGGGCGACCGCCTCTCTGGTGATATGTGCCAGGGAGGGGTGTCACATGGACACCTTCCAGGATACGGCGGCTCGCGGGGGTCGGAGATGGCAATAGCGGTGGTGCTCTCCTGGTACAAGCACGTCACGGCGAAGAGGCTTACCTCCGGCCTCCGGGAGGGCGCCGACTTCCAGGCGCTGCGCAAGGAGCCGGGCGTCGCGCTTGCCGCCAGCCGCATCATGCGGATGGTGGACTTTGGGGACATCGTGCCCCTGGAGCCGGAAGTGGAGAAGGAGATCGCCGCGGAGCAGAGCGTCGGACCGGAGCAGGCAACCTCGGAGGCGACGAGGACAACCGAGTCGGGTCGGGAGCCGACGACGGCCGCGGGGACGACCCCAGAGGCGACGAAGACCCCGAGCCGGCGGCTTGAGCTTGATCCCCGGGATGCCGGGTGTATTGTTTTTAAGGAACCCCTTTGCTTGTGTTGCCCGTCGTACTTGTGAACCTTGAAGCGGAGCTTCTGATTCCTTTATCTGTCTTACTTTTGTTCTTTGTAGGTTTTTTCCTTCGTCTTGATGCCGAGCGGGCATCCCCCAGCCCCCGAGTTTCGGGTCGGCGTGCCGTAGGGAGGCCGGGTTGGAACTTTATCTCGTCTCTTTTTTCCTTTTGTGTCTTGGTTCTTTCCGTCCCCAGCCCTCGAGTCTCTTGCCGGCTGGCGGCGAGGAAGCTGGGTCCGGTGCCGGGTACCGGCTGGCCGGGACCGGGCTCCAGTGTACGTGAAACTCATAAGTAGGGGCAAACGTGAGCAGTTGGCAGTAAAAACCAAAAAAACATGTGAGTAGAGGAGACGCCAGGTTCATGTTAGTGGAAGAAAACAACTCGCCCATTTCCAAGTGTGTCGACCTTTTTTCTCGTGCGGCTAGCCGTCCAGGCGCAGGCTCTTGCCGGCTGGCCGGGTTGCGGTTCGCAGCCGGAACCGAAGAGGTGCCGGAACGCGCATGGCACAATACTTAGGCCTAAACAACTGGTTTTGGGCGCTTCGCGGGTGCCGGCAGCCGCTCCTTCCTTATGGTTTTTTCGCGTGTAAGTGACCTCGGGCTTTTGCTCTTGCCAGCCGTACTGCCGGGTTGCGGTTCTGCGGCTGGAACCGAAGAGTGGGCCTCTGGTGCCTGTGCATGTTACTAACCCATTTTGGGAAGAAAAGAACCGCGGGCGACCGGCGAGCCCCTGGGTTACGAGCCCGGGAGGCCGGCCAGGAGAGGGAAGAGGTATGCAACTTGAAATAGGTACAAAAAGGCCAGCCCCTGAGTGTAGCTTGGGACTGCCTCCTCTTATTTATGATTTGGATACAAGGGTACGTACATCTTTCACCTAGGTGTAGAAGGGACGGAGGAGGGCGGCGTTCCACGGCCTCTCCGACTCCAAGCCTGACTTGTCTTTCTTGTTTTTTCTTGGTTTTCTCGCGTCGACGAGGTAGTAAGCGTCGTTGTGCAGTACCTCGCATATAATGAAGGGACCCTCCCATGGCGGGGATAGCTTGTGCATGCCTTTTCTGTCTTGGATCCACCGGAGGACGAGGTCTCCTTCGCGAAATGAGATTGGCTTCACGCGACGGCTGTGGTACCGGCGCAGGCTCTGTTGGTAGATGGCTGATCTTGACAGCACCAGCTCGCGTGCTTCTTCTAGGAGGTCGACTCCGTCTTCTCGTGCCTCCTTTTCTTCCGTCTCCGTGTATAGGACCACTCGCGGCGCGTCGTACTCGATGTCGACTGGCAGGACCGCCTCGGCGCCGTACACGAGGAAGAACGGGGTGTAGCCGGTCGACGGGTTGGGCGTCGTGCACAGGCTCCAGACCACGGAGGGCAGCTCGTCGAGCCAGCACCCGGGAGCTCGGTGTAGTGGTTCCTCTAGCCGGGGTCGGATGCCGGAGAGGATCAGGCCGTTCGTCCTCTCGACCTGTCCATTGGTTTCTGGGTGCGAGACGGCGGCGAGGTCGAGGCGGATGCCTCTGCGGCCGCAGTAGCGCGCGAAGACGCCCTTTGCGAAGTTTCTGCCGATGTCGGTGATGATGCTATGCGGGTACCCGTACCGGCTGATGATGTCCTCGAAGAAGGCGATGGTGTTGTAGCCATCGAGGGTTTGGATGGGTTTCACCTCGATCCACTTGCTGAACTTATCCACCACCACCAGGAGATGAGTTAGCCCGCCCCGCGCCTTCCGGAAAGGACCGACCATGTCGAGTCCCCAGATAGCGAACGGCCAAGTGATAGGTATGGTCTTCAGAGCCGACGCTGGCTGATGCTGCTGTGCTCGGAAGAGCTGGCAGCCCTTGCACTTGCAGACGAGCTCCTCCGCGTCCGCCAGCGCGGTGGGCCAGAAGAAGCCGTGGCGGAGCGCTTTGGCCGCGATGGCCCGTGATGACGCGTCGTGACCGCACTCGCCTTGGTGGATGTCCTTGAGGAGGTCACGGTCGTCCTCCCGCTGTACACAGCGCTGGAACACGCCGGAGACGCTGCGCCTGTATAGCTCGCCGTTGATGATGGTGTAGGCCTTGCACCGGCGCACGACTTGCCTTGCCAGGACCTCGTCCTCTGGCAGCTCGCCCTTGATGATGTAGGTGAGGAAAGGCTGCGCCGAGGATGGCGCTTCTTGGACGGCAAAAACATCGTTTGTTGCCCATTCCTCAGCCCCCGGGTTTGTGGAGCCGGAGGGCGGCGTCGGGTTCCCAACCCCCGAGACGACGATCATGTCTGGTAGCCGCAGTGGAGGTCGGGGCTCCAAGATCCGGCAGGTAGATGGACTCGGAGTCGGGTGCCGGTATGATGGATGGCTTGTGCAGGTGCTCAAGGGAGATGCCCGGCGGGATGGTCTGCCGAGTGGAGCCTATGCGCGCCAGGGTGTCGGCCGCCTCGTTGTTTGCGCGTGGGATGTGATGGAACTCACATCCTTCGAAGCAGCCGGAGAGCTGCTGGACGAAGAAACGGTAGGAGGCCATGTTTGCGTCTTTGGCGTCCCAGTTACCCGCCACCTGCTGCACAACGAGGTCCGAGTCCCCGAAGCACATGATCCGGCGGATGTTCATGCTTTTGGCGAGCCGGAGTCCATGGGCGAGCGCATCGTACTCGGCGACGTTGTTGAAGGCGGTGAAGTGGATCCAGCTTGTCGCCTTTCGGAGAAGAGAGGACGATGCCAGCTCCTAAGCCCCCGCGCAGCTTAGAGCTGTCAAAGTGCATTAGCCAGTGCGAGGAGTCGGGAGCCGGTGGCAGGTACTGCGTCTCCACCCAGTCGACCAAAAAATCGGCGAGGAACTGGGTTTTGATGGCCAACCTTGGCTCGTAGAGGATGTGGTGAGCCGCCAAGACGACGGCCCACTTGGCGATCCGGCCGGTGGCATCCTTGTTGCCAATGATCTCCGAGAGAGGAGAAGAGCTCACCACCGTGATGGGGTGCTCCTGGAAGTATTGCTTGAGTTTCTTGGCGGCGAGGTACACACCGTAAGCCATCTTCTGGTAGTGAGGGTAATTTTGCTTGGATCTTGAAAGCACCTCGCTTAGGTAATACACGGGACGCTGCACGAGCTGCGTTTTGCCCTCCTCCATGCGTTCCACCACAAGGACAACGCTGACCACCCGGTTAGTGGCGGCGATGTACATCATCGTCGGCTCCTTGGGTAGTGGGGGAGCGAGGACGGGCGCAGTCGACAGGGCTTTCTTGAGGCCGATGAAGGCGGCGTCGGCTTCGTCGTTCCAGTGGAAACCGCCTGCCCGCTTGAGGAGGCGGTACAGCGGGAGGGCCTTCTCCGCTAGCCGACTGACGAACCGGCTGAGGGAGGCTAGGCAGCCAGCAAACTTCTGCACGTCTCGTAGGTTCCGAGGCTGGTGCATGCGCTCGATGGCGGAGATCTTGTCCGGGTTGACCTCGATCCCTCGAGCCGACACGAGGAAACCGAGTAGTTGGCCTGCCGGGACACCGAACACGCACTTCTCCGGGTTCAGCTTCATCTGGAAGCGGCAGAGGTTGGCGAACGTCTCCTCGAGATTGCCAAGGAGGGTGCCCTGCTCCTTGGTTTTGACGACGATGTCGTCCACGTACGCGTGCACATTGCGGCCGATCTGGCTGTGCAGGCACTTCTGCATGCACCGTTGGTAGGTGGCCCCCGCGTTTTTCAGGCCAAACGACATCGTGACGTAGCAGAAGGCACCGTACGGGGTGATGAAGGACGTTTTTAGGTAGTCTTCTGGGTTCAGCTTGATCTGGTGGTAGCCGGAGTAGGCATCGAGGAAAGAGAGCAGCTCGCAGCCAGCTGTGGAGTCGATAACTTGATCGATTCGAGGCAGGGCGAAGGGATCCTTGGGGCAAGCCTTATTCAGGCTGGTGTAATCGATACACATGCGCCAAGTATCGTTTTTCTTCAACACCATCACCGGGTTCGCTAGCCACTCAGGGTGGAACACTTCCATGATGAACCCGGCTTCCAGCAGCCGGTCTATCTCTTCTCCGATAGCTTTTCTTCTTTCCTCCGCGCAGTGGCGGAGGGTTTGTCGTACCGGCTTCGTGCCCGGCTTCACATGGAGCGAGTGCTCGGCGAACTCCCTCGGCACACCCGGCATGTCCTTTGGAGACCATGCGAAGATGTCCCGATTATCACGGAGGAAGTCGACGAGCTCGCCTTCCTATTTGCTGTTGAGGCTCGACCCGACGATCCCGAACTTGGTGGGGTCAGTCGGGTCGAGGAGGATCTTCCTGGTATCCTTGGCGGCCTTGAAGGCGGACTCATTCGCCGGCTTCTTGGCATCCGGAGCCGGTGTCGGGTTGCCGGCGACCTTGCGCTTGATTTCCTTCAGCTCCTCCGCCAAGAGGATGGCGTCCGCCATTTTTACGCCAGCCGACGCGTAGCTCAGAGAGAGCCGGTAGTCACCCACGACGGTGATGATGCCCTTTACGCCTGGCATCTTCATCTTCAGGTAGGCATAGTGGGGGACGGCCATGAACTTGGCGAGGGCGGGGTGATCGAGTATCGCGTGGTACACGCTCTGGTGGTCCACCACCTCGAACCAGATCGGCTTGCGGCGGTAGTTTTCCTTTGTGCCGAAGATTACATCAAGCTTGATTTGGCCCATCGGGGAGCACGAGATTCCCGGCACTATGCCATGGAAGGTCGTCGAGCTGGGTTCCAGGCGTCCCAGGTTGACGCCTAGCTTCTCCGCCGTGTCACGGTAGAGAATGTTGATGCTGCTGCCGCCGTCGATGAGGACGCGGGAGAACGTGACGGCGGTGCTCTCTGTGAGGATGATTGGGTCCAGGAGCAGCGCGTAGCTGCCCGGACGCGGCATGACCTCCGGATGGTCCTCGCGTCCCCAGGTGATGGGCTTCTCTGACCAGTTCATGTACTGGGGGACGGGAGGGGAGGTGGCATCCACCTCCGCGTGACGCTGTCGCCTGGCACGCTTGTCATCACGCTCGCTAGTGTAGATGACATAGGCGGCATCCCGGTTGGGGAAAGCTCCGCGGTTGTCGGGTTGACGAGCCGGGGACCGGCGAGGCGGAGTCCGACGTTGTTTGTCGGGTGCCCGGCGGTCGCCGTCGCTGCGGTCGCGGTTTTTTTCGCGGTTACCGTCAGCTGGCGCGCGGGGAGGGGCTGCGGGCAGGCCCTAGCCGCGGGCGATTCGAGCAGTCCTGCTGCACTGCCGGGTAGTGTGGTTTGCCGGGCTGCGGTCATGGCCGTGGTACTTGCAGGGCATGTCGAGCATGCTGTCGAGGGTGTAGCGGTTTTTCTGCCACGGGCGGCTTTCCCTTATGCGATCCCCGTTTGGGCGAGCGCGGCCTTCCTCGCCAAGAGCGACGTACTGGGAGTCGCGGCGATTTTCCGAGTACAGGCCCTTCCTCTTGTTGCGGTCGTCGCGCCGGCCGTCCGCGTATCGCCTGGTGGAGCCAGCTTCATCGTGGTATCGAGGCGGATCTCTTTTCTTCGCCTCGCCGGGAGCCGACCTGGCAGGGTCGGATAACCGGACTGGCGCCTTCAGGGCGGAATCGGCCATGGCGTACTTCTCGGTGATGTCCAGGAGGTAGGCCATGTTGTCCGGCTCCGCCCGCAGGAGCTTGTGCTTGAGCATGGTGTCGCCGCGGCAGCCGTCGGTGAAGTAACGGATGGCCTCGCCCTCGTCGATGCCCTCGCAGGAGTTGCGCAGCTCGGACCAGCGGGTGAGGTAGTCGCGGTCGGACTCCTTCTCTTTCTGGGTGCAGAGCTGCAAGTGATGCGGGTGACCCGGGCGCTTGTAGGTGCTGTTGAAGTTTCCGACGAAGACTTCCTGGAAGTCCAACCCGGTGTTGATGCTGCCGTCCGGCAGGCTGTTCAGCCAGGTGCGAGCCGTGCCCACCAGCATGAGTGGGACATAGCGCACGGCCACCCGCCTGTTGCCACCGGCTATGCCGACCGCAGTGAGGTAGTCTAACAGCCAATCTTCCGGCTTGGCGGAGCCGTTGTACTTGGGCGTCTCCCGGGGGAGGTAGAAGCGAGGCGGGAATGGCTCCTTCCGGATGCGGGGAGCAGTCGTGACCGTGGCAGTCCTCGTCTTCGATGGCGCGCGAGGCGGTCACCTTGTTGATGCGGCCGCACGCGTCGATATCGGGTTCCGGCCCCAGAGGGCCTAGCCGGCTACCGACGGGCGCCTTGCCGCCAGCCCGAGTCGGCTCAGGGTTGGCCTTCCCTTTCCCAGTCTGCGCTCTGCTGCGGTCCCGATCGTCATCTCGTCGGGTGTCGGCGTGACGGGTGCGATCACTGGTTTCTCGGTCGTCCTTCCGCCGTCCACCGGCATGATGGGTGCGGTCCTGCTCGTCGGGGCGGTGTTTTTCCTTGCCCGAGTTGACGCTTTTCTCAAGTTCGCCGGAGCCTCGCTGCTTGTTTCCGGCTAGCGAGGAGGCCCCTCTGGACTTGCTGGCCTCCGGGTAGGGGGTTGCATCAGCGTCTGACGCATCCTGCATCCGGTTAGCAGCGCCAAGGAGCTGCTGGACTCGCAGGCACTGGGCAGCCAGCTCGTCGCCCTGGAGGTTATCGTGCTCGCGCAAGGCAGCTTCGGCCGCGCGCATGTTTTTGGCGGGGCTGTCGTAGACGGGCATGACGAAGCTCGGCCGGATGGGGTCCTCGTCCAGCCGGGCGCTGAGCGCACCTCCCTTGCGGCGGATCTCCTCCAAACGGCTGGGATGGTCGCTGGCCGGGGTGATGTTGTGGGCGGAGTCGTACTCGCGCATCCTGGCGGCGAGGCGGCGTTTGGTGTTGGCGACCTCGACGGCGCTGTCGACGAGGCGCTGGCGCTGCGCGTCCAGCTCCGCGGTCGCGACGGCCGGGTCACTGTTGATGTTGAGGGGCGTGCGGAGCGCATCGATGGTTGCTTGGAGCGAGCCGTCCTCCGCCGTGGAAGACGTGCTTCCATGCTCGCGGCGCGCGGCGTGCGCGTCCGCGTCGTGGTCGACGCCGGTGGTGAATACCTCCGCGTAGGCACAGGACTCGGCGCTGGAGTCGGAGCAGACGGACAAAGTGTCCGGATAGGGAAGTACGGTGTCGGGATACTCACTTGGCGCGACGTTGATGTAGACGCGATGGCTGCCGAAGTGGACGATGGAGCCTCCGCCTATGGGAGGAGCGTCCGCGAAGCAGGCGGCGTTGTCCATGATGCAGTCGAAGGCGCCGAGCGTCAGGATGAGGCCTGACGTGACGCGCTGGCCAGAAGCGGTGAGGGGTCCCGTGCAGAACGTGACTCCGGTCGCCGCGCTAGGCC
The DNA here is from genome assembly GCA_947311845.1 of Poa pratensis. NCBI lineage: Eukaryota > Viridiplantae > Streptophyta > Magnoliopsida > Poales > Poaceae > Poa > Poa pratensis. The sequence continues at coordinate 13,002,135 of CAMZMU010000106.1, forward strand.
CCACGGTGGGCGCCAAATGTCGTGGTATCTCGAACGGCATGTCACTGGGAGTGACTTCTTGCGTGGGGACTCAGGTGGCGTGCGACGGCGATTGCACGGGATTGGATACAAGCAAGGTGGACACCGAGACGTACCCAGGTTCGGGGCCCTCGTGAGGAGATAACACCCCTACTCCTGCCTAGTTGTGGTATATCAACGTCACAAGATGTTACAATGGTGCTCCTGGAGCTGTATCGAGTGTTCTCTCCTTGCTAGGAGATGAGGTGGGTCTCTGGGGTGAACTGGGATCCAACCCTTGCTATGAGGGATCCGACTCTCTTTATATAGGCAGAGCAGCCGGTTACAGAGGCGGCTACCCGGCGTCGGGTAGCGGAGACAGGCCGCCGGTGAGGACGTGGCCACGGTGGGAGGCTGTGCCCGCGTGCGTGATGATGGCCTGTGCTCCCTGTCTTGTCCATCGCAGGGCATGCTGTACGGCCCACGGGGGCCGACGTCATCTTTGACTTCGGGGGCGCGGAACAGTGCCATGCCTACGCCCCCCTTGTTCTTTAGTCCTTGGCTGCCTATGAAAGGGATCCGAGGCGCTAGCGAGGCGGCCAGCGAGGCGGGCAGCCCGGAGCCGACGCGGCTCGGAGGGTGCACACGGAAGATTCCCCTGTCTTGCTGTTACCCGGGGAGAATATCCCCGACACATATGCACGGTTATTAGTGTATCCAAGGTTAATATATAAATTATTTTCAGCAGGAGGAGAATCTCTACAGTGATGTTGTGCGGAATTTTTTTATCTATGGGGATTTACGTTTTTTATGCAATATTGGTGATCTCTAAATTAGCAACTTTATCTTGGTCATGTGACTCCTGTCCTTGCCGAAAGAAGATTGCAATTGGACCATGAGCTTGTTCAAAAAAAAAATTGGACCATGAGAGCGATGGTGATTGAATGGATAGTACCATATTTATGCCCTGAAGAGACTTAATGTTCATTTCTCTTCGAGGGTACTACATAACTGAACAAAACAAACGAAAATAAAGGAAAAGATAAAATAAATTATCGACCGATTGGAATGTCACTATCAGGAGCGTGGGTACTACTCCCTCCGTTCGGAAATATATGTCTTGTATTTGTCTAGATTTGGATGTAGGTAGACATGTTTTAGTGGACACATACGTCCGAATTTGGACAAATAGAAGACATCTATTTCCGAACGGAGGGAGTACATAACTGAGCGATGGCGGCAGTCAGCAGACTCGAGTAATGCATGTGTCTCTAAAGCCTCGTTGAATGTAATGTTTGGTAAAACGCCATGAGCCAACACAATTTGTTACGATTTTTCGTTATTGAATAGTCCAAAACACATTGTTTCACCATGCTTCCACTTGGACAGCTAACTGTCCTGATCAGCTTAAATACATGCTTGGCAAAACAAGTTGCTCTCCTGTTTCTAAACAACCAACCACCACTGCTGGAGAACTAAAGGAGTGCTGACTGCGAGTCTTGCTTGGAGATGATAGCATGAGGCTTCTTTGCTTGAGGTATGCATTATTGTTCCTGTTTCTAAACAACCAACCACCACTGCTGGAGAACTAAAGGAGTGCTTGGAGATGATAACAAGTTGTTCTGTGGAGAACTCTGTACATATTGATCATTTCTTGTGTTTGTCTTCTTCTAGTAGATAGATAGATTGGGCTTTTGCATGAAGAAATGAACCGCCAGTGTTCTATCTTTGTCCTCTTTGCTACACAGATCTCCTACGTATTTGATGGAACCCAAGCCGCGGTTCCAACGGATACCCTTCTTCCTAATCAATCTATCTTGGGCAGTGAAATCCTGGTGTATTTGAGCGGGGGTTCTTCACCCCGTCCCCAGGTGACAGCAAGCGCTACTTAGGGATACAGTACAAGAACCTGGCAGGCAGCCGCCCGGCTGTATTCTGGCTGGGGAACAGAACTCCTATCACCAGCTTCCTCAACGCAACGGTGTACCTCTCTGCAGGAGCATTATATATCGAGGAGCTCGGTTCTGTTCTCTGGACATCCGATTCAGCAACAAACGGATCAGCCAGTGTGGTGGCTGTTCTCCTGGATAATGGGAATTTTGTTGTAAAATATCAGACCAACCATTCTAAGGCCATATGGCAGAGCTTTGATCATCCAGCCGATGCCATGCTACCTGGAGCATGGCTAGGGCTGGACCTGAACACCCGAGCCAACATCTCGCTTAGTTTGTACTCCCTTTGTTCCTAAATATAAGATGTTTTAGCTATCTCACATGTTGACTAGGTGCAAAGCTAAATGAGTGAACATATGCACGTATGTCTAAATACATGTAGATATATGTGAATGTGGACAATAGCTAAAACATCTTATATTGTGGAACGGAGGGAGTACCACTCTCCTTATAATTGCACCTTCATGGTTGACCAAAGTAGGAAGATGGGATTTGTCATGTTAATTGATGGGCATGACCATCTTGGAACCTTTCCGGATTGGATGGTAACGCGGGAAGGAGGTAGCTCGGTCCGGCTAAATTATCCAGAAAACTCAGATGATATGGAATTCTTAAGACTGAAAATGGGGCAAGTCAGTTTGCTGAGGTGGGTAAATAATGAGACTGTCACAGGTTGGGAACCTCTGTGGAGCTATCCTTCCAGCTGCAAAATCCGCGCTTTCTGTTGTGGTCCATTCGGTGTTTGCACAAGCAGAGGAACATGTGCATGCATTGATGGTTTCAGACCAAGTGATCCAAATGAATGGGAGCTTGGGCATTTTGTTAGCGGCTGCTCTAGAGTAATGCCCTCGGATTGCGAAGGTGGCTTCTCCGCCAAGAAGTTCATTTTGTTGGAGAACATGCAGGGGCTTCCTGGCCACCACCCTCAGTATACATGGAAAGAAACAAGTGAAGATTGTGAAGCAACCTGTCTGCCAATGCTATTGCGTTGCATATTCCTATCATGATTCTGGGTGCATGATATGGTATGACATGTTCCTTAATTTGACTTTACAAAATGACAGTCTCCACAGCAATATTTACATGCGTGTTGGTTCTCATGGTAAAAGGCGGCTACGACACATAGAACTTGTCATCTTGGTTGTTGGGCCAATAGTTGTTGCTCTTCTTTTCATGCTGGTGTTTTTCTGGTTATACAACAGATCTTCAAGACAGACTAAGGTCAAAGGTTTTCTTTCCGTTTACTCTTATGCACAGCTCAAGAGAGCTACAAGAAATTTCACCGACAAACTCGGGGAAGGAGGTTTTGGAAGTGTTTTCATAGGAACCGTTGCAGGGCCAAGTGTTGTTGCCGTGAAGAAGCTTAAAGGGATCGGGCACAGTGATAAGCAATTCCGAGCAGAAGTACAGACTCTTGGGATGATCCAACACTCCAATCTTGTTCACCTTTTAGGATTCTGCACCGAAGGGACCAGAAGGCTGCTGGTCTATGAGTATATGCCAAATGGTTCTTTGGATTCTCATCTCTTTTCAGAAGAAACTAGTGTATTGAGTTGGTGTCTTTGCCGTCGCATTGCCATTGGTATCGCAAAAGGTTTGGCTTATCTGCACGAGGAATGCAGGGACTGCATCATACACTGCGATATGAAGCCCGAGAACATACTATTGGATGCTGAATTCTGCCCCAAAATCGCCGATTTTGGCATGGCGAAGCTTCTCGGACGGGACATCAACGTGGCGCTGACCACTCTCCGTGGAACCATCGGCTATCTCGCACCAGAGTGGGTGTACGGTCATGCTATTACTCACAAGGCAGATGTGTACAGTTTTGGTGTTGTGCTCTTCGAATTGATCTCCGGAGGAGGACTACTGGGAACATGAGATTTGGAAATCATCGGTACTTCCCTCTTTATGCTGCAGCTAAAGTGAAGGAAGGAGATGTCCTGTGCTTGCTCGATGGTCGGCTCGGAGGAGATGTCAGTGTAAAGGAGCTGGATGTTACCTGTAGGGTTGCTTGCTGGTGCATCCAGGATGACGAGATCCATAGGCCGTCAATGGGGCAAGTCGTTCGGATGCTGGAAGGTGTTGTCGATACTGAATTGCCTCCGATTCCAACTTCACTTCAGAACATTATGGATGGTGATGACAGTGGTATATATTCTGCAGAAGGGTGATATGAGCTCTCCTCATGGCACGACACATGACGCATTATGTATGAGCCTAGAATTAAAATTGTACTCTATTTGCATCTAAGCTGTAGTGTACTCCACTTATGGTTAGAAGCATGGTTGTATTTGTTATACAATCGTGGTACAGTTGTATTCTCAGGTGTTGTAGTTGTGATGTAATATATGGAGTATGTAATTTACCATCATTTTTTTACGGGATCATAATTACAACCTGGACAAGCGGTGTTGCCTGATTTTATAAATGGGAGTATTATCAACGATCCAAGCTCGAGCAATCATGAATTGATCTTGGAGGTTGCTCCCAAGCTCAAGCTCCGCTCGATGAGAACCTGTGAGGGGAGCTCGACCCTATTGGGTTCGAGCTTGAACAATGTTTACTTGTATGAAAAAATCGATAAAGCTGACTCTTAAAGTCGTGAAAATTACCTAAATATGCATTGAAGCAAACTTTGGAAAGCTATTCAGGCCGGTAGGGTCCTTGCCGGAGATGCTGTAAAACTCTATAAACAATAAAGCTCCGCTCTTTTTTACTTGACTCCTTGGAATGTGTTTTTTTACTTGCCGTCAGACGACACCGCCGCCGCCGCCGCCGCCGCGCTTGGGCGCACCTCCGCTGCACATACGGGCGCGGCACGGCCGAAGCAGAGGACGCGATCTTTTCGCCGGGTACAACGAATTATTGGGAGTATACGCAACCTGTGGTTTTCCCCCTCTGTACTCCAACTGGTTAGCGGCAAACCCTATACGCCGACCAGGTCGACGTTAGGGATGAATCGCACACCCCCTCGCGTTTATGGGCCGGCCCAATATCGCTGTGCTAAATAGAGAAAAAGGAGGGAATTAGCTTCGCGAGTGGGAATCGAACCTCCCACCTCTACAGAGGACACCAGAGGGAAAACCACTGCGCCACGATCACTTTCATGTCTTTACTAGCGTATCGCGCCTTTTACTGTTTCCGTTCTTCGGTTTTTTGATTTCGGGTTTTCATTTTTTTTCTGTTTTTTTTTTTGTTTATTCTTTCTTCTTTTTTCGTTTTTACTGTTGTTTCTTTTTCTTTCTTCTTTTTTCGATTTTTCCTCCTTCTTTTTTGTTCTTCTTTCTTCTTTTATGTTTTCTAATTATATATTATTTAAATATTTCCTTTTTCGGTCTGGAACCATTTTCAAAAATCAAAATCGTTCAAAAACAATTTCCGTTCACAGACCTTTTCTGGTCACCTTTTAAAATCGTTCAAAAATAGTTTCCGTTCAAATACCTTGTTTGTTCACTTTTTGAAAATGAATTTTCGTTCAAATACCTCTTTTGTTCACTTTTTAAAAATCGTTCAAAAATAATTTCCGTTCACAAACTGTTTATGTCCGCCTTTTAAAATTGTTCAAAAATAATTTTCGTTCAAATACCTCTTTTGTTCACTTTTTAAAAATCGTTCAAAAATAATTTCCGTTCACAAACTGTTTTTGTCCGCCTTTTAAAATTGTTCAAAAATAATTTCCGTTCAAATACCTCTTTTGTTCACTTTTTAAAAATCGTTCAAAAATAATTTCCGTTCACAAACTGTTTCTGTCCGCCTTTTAAAATTGTTCAAAAATAATTTCCGTTCAAATACCTCTTTTGTTCACTTTTTAAAATCGTTCAAAAATAATTTCCGTTCACAAACTGTTTCTGTCCGCCTTTTAAAATTGTTCAAAAATAATTTCCGTTCAAATACCTCTTTTGTTCACTTTTTAAAAATCGTTCAAAAATAATTTCCGTCCGTAGACTTTTTTCTGTTCATGTTTTGAAATCGTTCAAATAAATTCGTTCACCGGCGTTTTCTGTTTACTTTTATAAATCGTTCATATTCATATTTTTAAAATGGTTCATAATCATATTTTAAAATAGTTCATATTCAAAATATAAAATTTTGAAAATCGTCCATTTATTAAAAGTAGAATAAGAGAGACATATTAATAATCTGTTGAAAGTTTAACGTATAGATGGCTGAAAAGTAGTAATTGTACACTAACCGACTGGTGTCTAAGTGGCCAGCACGTACGTACTAGTTCGCAGCGAAAATCTCGGGTCGCAAGTTCGATTCCTAACGTCGCCCCATTTTTTCGCGCGCGCGTTCATTAATGGGCCGGCCCAATATAGCGTAAGGGTGGGCGATGGCTCCCTAACATCGACCATAGGGGCACCCCTGGTTAGCATCAGAAGTTACTGGCGTCGCCTTCACGGGCTAGCAATGACAAGCCCAAACCCTGCTTGTCTTGTCGCGCATCCTGGCCTGGCCTGATCCCTGAGCGACACAGCAACAATCCACCTTCGTCATCATCTGATCCCCTTTTCGGATGAGAGGTCCAGTTGTCCTATCCCTTCCACGGTTTCTCCCACAGCCAGTACTGCAACTCAAGGATTTGGCTGAAAATTACAGCACGTCCTAGCTCCGGCCTGGCTGAAGCGCCAGCTAGTTTTCGCTGCTGAAATGATCCGACGAATGATAACGGTCGAGGTACCGGTGAACTACCCAGGCTTGCTCTGCTTCGACATCCTCTATGTTTTTCCACTGGTAGTTCAGCTACTGATGCTACTTCGTAACATCAGAAGACGCTGTACGCTAGAGCTTGAGAAATGAAATATGGTTAGTCAATGACTTGCAGAGTCGTTAATCTCACATGATGATTGTCAAGCAGAATAAAGAAAAGAGTCGCTCCGATCATGGCCACAAAGTTGGTCATCGCTCCATGCTGATAGAGACTAGAGAAACGGCGTTTCAACTCAAGTCGGCAAAGAAGGCGAGGGATCAATAATGATAGGGGGTCGTCCTGATGTGATGCGCAATACGCATGATAGGCGATTTGAAAATATGGGGCGCGGTAACGTTATCCCTCGCGCCCTTTTTGGGTTTGGACGATTGAGCATGTCTTTAAAAAAATTCAACAGTTCTGTGACACTCGCATGTGGTTCAATAATATAGTCACCGGTTCCAAAAAAAACTAGTAGTTGAATGGAACTTAATTTTCGATAAAGGAAGTTTTATTAACTCAAATACAATCCAAAGTCGAATCGAACTTAGAGGCCCTCCAAATTATGTCCGCTTTGGAGGTGTCAGACACATGTCCGGTCATTTGGGGAGAGGTGGTCCCAGCGGCGCCCCCAAAAGGCGAGGGATCAACGATCATTGGTGGCCGTCCTAATGTGATGCACAATACACGTGTTGGGTGATTTGAAAATATGAAGCGCGGCAGCGTCATCCATCATGCGGTAGTTTTGGATGATTGAGCCTATCTCCATTCAATCCCTTGTCGTTTGGAAGATTTGGAATGAGCGCAGCTCTAGAGTTTATCGCCATGTTTCGTCCATGCTATCGTGCCTCATTGCGGATATTCAGAACGAGGCGAGGTTGTGGGTCTTGGCTGGTGCCAAATGCTTGGGTGATGTAATTCCGGAAGAATAATCACCATGTGCAGTGGGTTGATTTTTTGTTTATGTTCGTGCGCTTGTGTTCCACACATCCGAAGGAGCTGGATCCGGTCATGTAGACTTTTATTATTTTCTCTCGCGTCTTAATCAATGAAAAAGGCAAGCATTTTGCCTTGTTTCAAAAAAAAAATCTTCAACACTTCTGTGACACTCGCTTCTGATGCAATAATATAGTCACTGGTCCCCCTCCCCTCCCCTCCCCTCCCGGGTCGCACGCGCGAGCGACCCCGGAGGGCCAAACCCTAGCCTCTAGCAACTCCCCGCCACAGGCCCCCCTGGCCGCTGCTGCCGCCGGCGCTGGCGGCGGTGGCGGCGCCCGGCCGTCAAAGGCGGCGGGCAGGGCGAGGCGCGCCCTGGACGAGTCTTCCTCGCGCGGGGGTGGGGCGTCTGGATGGGCGGCGCATGGAGGCGGCGTGCGACGGCGCGCGGCGAGGTGGGGCGGTGGTGCTGGTCCGGTGGTTTGGCGTGAAGCTCGCGTCGCGGCGCGGGATCTGGAGGCCGTGGCGCAGGACGCGGCGGCGACTTGGGCCGCGGCGCGGGCCTCCCCGGGCCTGGAGGAGAAGATGGTGGTGCGGCACTGCGCCGGCGGCGCCCTGGTGCTGGACTCCCGAGGCAGCGGTGGCTGCGGAGTTTCCTAGCGCGGGCTGGAGGCTGCTGGCGGCGCGGGCCAGATCTGGGTCCTACCGGGCCCGATCTGGGCTTTGTGGGCTGCGGCGGCAACTGTCAGGAGTTGACAGCTGCAGGTCTGCAGTCCCCAGTTCGCTCGCATGGGAGGAGGAAGGCCGGTGGGGGCTGCGGGAAGTTGGTGTGTCCTCGTTCGTGGGTCGTCGGTGGTCCGCGACACCTCGGCTACGACGGTGAAGGCTGCGGCGGCGGCGGTTCGAGCAGCTTGGACGTGTGTCCTAGTCTTGTGGGCAGGGTGGGTGATGCACGGCAATTCGGATGAAAGTCCGGCCGGGCTTCGGTTGGTGCCGGCGACAGCGGCGCCTGTGGGCGTCGTTCCCTTCTTGGAGGTGTTGCCAAGGTGACCTGACATGTCCCTCGCCCTCGGGCTGGTAGATGTCTCCGGGTGAAAACCTAGGTTCGGAGCTGGACCGGCGCAATGGCGGCGTCTCGACGTCGTCACTCTTGTGAGAGCATTGCGTTTGGAGACACGACTTGGAGGTCCTATGTTGTACTCTTCCGGTGCTCGCCGCTATTCAAGGTGGAGTTGCAAGGGCGCTATGCACACCAGCGCTAGTGTGTTCAAGGTGACGCCTTTCTCAGGATGGATCTAGTCCTGCCATCCCCCTTCTAGGATGGTGCGTTGACGAGTGAAGTCCTGTTGGAGTTGTTCTTTCTTGAAGACGGCGGCACCGGTTGAGACGCGGCCTTGCTCTTAGCTTAGGATAGGCTTTTACCTGTGTTAGTTGTTGTGTTTGTCAGACTAGCCGTGCGGAGTGGTGTCTTGACAGTGTTGTGCGCAACGACTGTCAGTTTCTTGTACTCAAACCTCTGCCTTCTATAAAACTACGGTACGCAATTGCGTACTCTCTAAAAATAATATAGTCACTGGCTCCGAAAAAACTAGCACTCGAATCGAACTTATAGCTTGTATCAAAGAGGGAAATAATGATTTCGTACCTGGTGGTAAAAAACACAAAACTAACGCTAGATACAAACTTCAGCACAAAATTAAAATAAACCCTGAAAATATTTTCAAAATTAACCCTTTTGCATAGCTTCTTTCATAAGAGTGTTATGTTCTACAGCATCACGACGAGCACGGGGGCGCTATAGTGTCCCAGCGTGGCATCCAACACATAGCCCAAGTCCAATGCGCGTTAACATAAAGCCGTGACGGATGGCGTGATGTCGAATTATGGTGATAAGGGCCGACCCCTACAATTAATGGCGCTATGCTATTAGATATAGTGTCGTCCGTCATGGCACTATGCTAACACACACTGGACAGGGTTGTGTGTTGGATGTCAGGTACACCATAGCAACCATATGTTTAATCTTGTAAAGCATGGTGCCTACACAAAAGGTTTAGTTTCGAAAATATTTTGGAATAGGTTATTTTGTACCGAAGTTTGCATCTAGGGTTAGTTCTATTGAAATCTACTTTGGCACCTGGGTACATATGCATCTATATTCTAAAAAATCCAAAATATCTCGTTAACATAGCCCAAGTCCAATGCACGTTAACATAACGCCATGACGGACGGCGCAATGTCGAATTATGGTGATGACAGCTAACCCCTACAATGTCGCTCGATATTAGATATTGTGTCGTCCGTCATGGCACTATGGACAGGGTTGTTTGTTGGATGGAAGCATGTGCTTAATGTTGTAAAGCATAGTGCCTACGCAAAAGGTTTAGTTTCCAAAATATTTGGAAGATGGTTATTTTGCGCCGAAGTTTGCATCAGGTTATTTTTAGTGAAATCTACTTTGCACCCGGGTGCATATGCATCTGATTTTTTTTTTTTTGAAATGTTGAAAAAACCGAAATAATATTCCACGGATCATTTTCACATTCTATTTGTTCACAAAGTCATTTCACAAAAATCAAGACAAAAAAATGTCTCATGCAAAAAGTCTAATTTTAGCACCAAATTTTATCTTTTTTACATAATCCACAAAAATATCGATTTTCCCTGTAACGACTTCGTGGACAGATATGATGTTAAGATCATGCGCGAATGTTTTTTGACAATGTTTTGACGTTTCAAAATACATTTAAAATGTATTTTAAATATCGGTTACATGTGTACGGGAGGCAAAACGTATATCTCGTTAGTTTTGTGTTTTTTCACTGCCTCGTGAGTGGTGTGGGTACGCATGTGGCAATGCCTACGAACCACGATGTGCTGAGTGAGTGGTCCATTCCATGTGAGTCCTTACCAAAAAGACGCAGGAGACCAATCCCTCTAAAAAGCATGCCCATGTATGGTTCTGAGGCACGTCTCTCTCATGTTGGAATTTATGGGCCTTTGCCCATGGCCTAATTAATTTCGAAAATCTCATGGCCCATTTTTGACTAGTTTGGGAACTAAAGTTTAGTCCCACATTACTAGTTGGAGAAGACAAACACCACCTTATAAGGTGGAGTATTGAGACACTTGGTGTGCTTGAGTGAACAGAAGGCTCTCTCCCGCGCACTCCTCCTCCCCCGCCGCTCGCTCGTCTCGTCACGCCGCGTCGCGGGTTGCGGGAATCTCACCGAGCTTACATTTTTGGTGTTCAGGAAAATTAAATGAGTCATTGATTGATAATTAACGGACGCGTTAATTTCGGGAAAATTAAATGAGTCATTGATTGATAGTTAACGGACGCGTTAATTACTCAGCGGTTTCCGATTCTTTTGGATCGTGGGGCTGTTACCGACTCGATCGTGCGGCTGCGCCCACGTCCTACCCGAACCGCAATATATATACAGGCCGAGCGAATCCTAGCCGCCACTATACGAAAACACATGGTCGCTCGCCGCCCTAGTTCCAGAACCTTGCGCCGCCGTATTCCAAGTCTTCTCCATCCCGTTTTCCGGCGTGCACCGGTTGAATGGACAGTAGGCCTCCGAAACTCCGCCTCTTGTGATCCTGTACGGGAGAGGGGCGATCAGCTTTTTGGGGAGCGCACTCGCGCGAGGCTTCTCCATTTTGGAGACAGAAGCCAGCTAGTACGCTAGTTACAAGTACTAGCGTACTAGCTGGTCTCTGTAATTTGGCGAGGCTTCTCCAATTTGGAGACAGAAGAAAGCTAGTATAAGTACTAGCTTTGTCTCTGTACGCGACGCGTCCCAAAGTTGGAGACAGAATCCAGCTACTACAAGTACTAACTGGTCTCTGTAATTTGGCGAGGCGTGCTAGCGTGCATCCCCAAGTTCGAAACAGAAGCCTACTAGCACTCGTACTAGTTTGGTTCTGCCTTTAGTCCAGCCGTCCTCGGGTGCGTCCGTTCAGGAAAAGTTCTGAGACAGAAGCCAACTAGTTGGGTTCTGGTTTTAGAAATTCTTTCCAAGACTCCAAGTTCGTCTGCGCAGGGTGAACGTACAGGGCAGGATCCACAAGTGGCGTGGAGGAGGCCGGCGGAGGAATAGGAGAGAATGAGCAGGCGGGGAGATGGCGCCTGTGTCGGAGTCGTCGTCCCGGAGCCGGCATTACCGTGCCCACGCCCCGACGTGGCGTCGCGGTCATCGGCGTCAGCGAGGAGGCTCGTCACTCAGTGTGCTCCGGCAGACGGACAAGCACAGGCTGTTCGGGGAGGAGGAGGAGGAGGACGTGGTGGCGCGCCGGAGCTTTATTCCTCGGAGCCACGCCTGGCAACTATTATTGCATCAGCGATGTTGTGTTTGGAACACAACCACTTACTTCATGGGACCAGTGCCAAGAAATCAAAAGAGAACCACCCAGCTACACACACAACTACGCAGCTGATCTCTTGTCCTTGGGAATCAACCCTATCAGTTCTGCAATCTTCAGCTTATTCCTGGCGTACCGCTCATACGATCCTTGCATCCCTCGCTGCAAATGGAAAGAAGAATCAAGCTACACAAACCAAACTGCAAGTGGATACAATCTTATTTTGCCACTCAACAAACATACCCTCCAACGAATTTCCTGTCCAATCAGCTCTATGGCCCTATATTCTGGAACCTAGAGACAAAAAAAAAAGACATCACTCACAAGAATAATGTAACATATATCAATGGATGCTAGACCACACCGTATTGTACTTACATTCTCATTAAGGCCTTTGGTGCACTTATGAAACTACAAGGAAACAACACCAAAGCAATTTGAATTGTAAAAGACAAACTGACTATAACAAATGAAAGCACATATACAACGTCTGTGAAGAAAAAAACATACTAGTAGATCCCATTTGCAACCGCCGCGCGCCAGCTCATTCTTCATATGCGTATCGTGTGCTGGAAACAACTTCTCATTATAAACTTGCCTGAGAGCATCTTTGAAACACAGCTGAAAATTGTCCAAGGAAGGTTAAAACAACATTACCAAGCATAAGCCGGGAGAAAGCATTCACAAAGTACATTCAGCTAAACAACAATGTTGAATTCTGAAAATGCTACTGTACAACGGCTGACCTGATTATCCTTATTGACCAGCCTCCAAATCACATAAAAAATACCATCAAGATATTTATAATATATGAGATTTACGTGCGTATTCCATATATACTCCTGAATTGAATCGAAATAATGCAACTGTTAAAATCAACCATAACTAGGGCTGACCATCTAAATCAGAAAGGGACAAAGGAATCTTACGTCCAAACCAAGAGCTGCTAGTTTCAAAGTCATATTGGGAATGCCAGCAGCGATACTAGCTGCTTGGAACATGGCTTTTGAATGAATTTTCGACCACTAAATAATAGAACATAAAAGTTATTGTGCTGCTACAACGTGTACATAGAGAATTTTTACAAATCCATGGTTTTGAGAGGTCAAATATGTATATACCTCATAAGAAGACTCATCTTTCAGCACATGATGTTCAAGCCACTGTCAAGAGCAAACATTGTTAGCCCACGAAAACAAAAAATACTGAACAAAGTTCCAAACTTAAACTAGTTGATCGTTGCATGAGGCATACTTTCATTTTCCTCAAAAGTGCTTCCCAGTACTGGAGAAAAGCTCTATCAGCTTCAGGGGTGCTATAAAATGCTCGGTATGTACTCCACCTTGTATAATCAGTATACTCATCACCACCCTGCACCAGAAAAAACAGTAGAACGGTGTTGTATTACGTACAGCTGTCCTGATAATAGCAAGCACTGGACATAAGCGAATGGGATGCACTTAAGATTACTGATCAGAGTACAAGTGCAGTTCAAGAAGACCCAAGGAACACATAGTACTCGAGCATGCCAAAAATATGTTGCAACTCGGAAAAACGGGCAAATGTGAGTACATAAAACGGGATAGTAATCGTGGTCTAGGAGTAGCCTATAGCATGTGCGCTCAATTGAGAAAAAAAAAGGTCTGCCTTTTTCTATTCATTGCAGATTGCACATACTCCCTCCGTCCAGAAATAAGTGTCGCAGCTTGAATTTTGGAAAAAAAAAACCTTGATGTTTTTGAGACACAACCCGCAGTCCACTCGTGTGGGAACTCGGAACAGAACGCGCAGCGCTCCACCGCGACCTCCACCTCTGAGCTCCCGTCGCCTCCACCTCGCTGTGCCGCGCTCCCCTCCCATACACCTCGTCGTGTCACGCTCCCTTCCACATAGCCGTGTTCCCTTCGCCGCCGAGCTCCCCTTCGAAAAAGTTCTGATTTTCGGTCAAGATCCGGCGACGGCGAGCCAGGATCCGGTGGATGCGATTCCGTACGGGCCACGGACAGACGAGGAGGCCCCATACAAACCAGCGGCGGTGAATCAACGGTCACGCCCTCCGCCAGCCGACGACATGGGCGGCGCTCCCCGGTCGATTCCGTCAGCGCGAGGGATCAGCGGATTTCGGCGGAGCTTCGGGGATCCATGGCAGGGCAGGGGCGTCACCGGAGCTTCGGGGAGCCATGGCTGCTGGGTTGTCCACTCCCGCTGCACCACGGGCTCAAAGCTTAAAATTTTCTGCAGCCAAAATGTGAGTACTCCACGGTTCTCCTCGCGCCCCTCCGCCTGGGCCTTGCCGCCGAGGTCACCAGGCCGCGTCCGAGTATCCGCTCCAACACACCAACGCCTGGCTCTGTCCCCTCCGGCCGGTAACAAGGCCGCGCCCGCGCATCAGCCGGTGACACCTCTTCACTGGCTTCACGACGAACCCAGGCACTGCCTGGTTGTACAAAAAAATCCCATCTTCCACACGATTAAGTGCAACCGGCCGATTCTAGCTAGCTTCTTGACAAGCTCTTCTACATTTTCTTGCTGCTGTTTAGATCCGAAGCAGGAGTATGTCGTAGCTGGAGGCTGCATTCGCACGGCGTCTCCGTCCGCAAGGGAGCTGCTTCATTCCTTGACTCGGGCACTCGGATACACTTCAACGGGAGGCAGGTGAAAATCCTTCGTTCAGGAGTAGCACTCCTACCAGTTTAGTCTCTACTCTCTAGTCAATCTGCATAGCATTGTTAGTTAACCTTAACCAGTACTCCTACCAGTTTAGTCTCTACTCTCTAGTCAATCTGCATAGCATTGTTAGTTAACCTTAACCAGTACTCCTACCTGTTTAGTCTCATATCCAGGAGTAGCATTTGTTCATATAGTCTCACTGCTAATGTTCATGTCACTACTAGTGTTAAGACTAGTGTCACTGATAGAGGAAACAGAATGGTCAAATTTGGTTTATTGGTCAAGTTTTAATAGCAGTGCAGTCAAAAGTGGCTTGTGGTTACAAACTGAAGCTGTTATTTGTAATTGCCTTGGGATCTCATCTAAAATCACTACCAGCTTAACTTATTTGTTTAGAATAACGTCAAGTTCTGTTTAACTTATTTGTTTGAGGGATCAGGTTCAGCTCAATATGTAGCACTAAAATTGGAAGAATCATTCTTCACTTGTTGAAGTAAGTAAAGAACATTCTTCACTAAAACTGAAAAAGGAGTACTAAAATTGAAAGAATCATTACTCTTTGTGTACTGCCACTTGTACAAGTACTCAATTGTTTAGATGCATTTAAACAAAGCTGTCGACGTACTCAATTGGCTTGACACTAGAAGGCATTACCAGGCTTGTTCTAATTAATTTCTCTTTGAAGGTTGTTTACAAGATTGTAAATGCAAACACTGAATTTAACAGGACTAATTTGGGACTGATTTGTGCATGTTTAAGCGGAAATCCAGCGGCCCGAGGGGACCTGGATTAGGAGATCCAGCGGCCCAAGGGGAGGGGGCTGGCGGCGGGGGACTTGAGCAGGCCGGCGGGGACGGGGCTGGCGGCGGGGGACCTGGAGCAGGAGCTCCCTGATTGCCGGTGGGACGGGCCTCGGAGGAGGTGACCGCGCGGGATAGGGCTCGGCGGAGTGGGGAGGAGCTCGCCGATCGCCGGCGGGGCGGGGCTTGCTCGGGCGCGAGGAAGGAGTTGATCGCGAGCTGATCTGATCGATTCGAGATTGTATGGGTCAAAATGCAAAATGGTCCGTAGTACAAAATTTCTGCCATTTGCGACACTTATTTCGGGACGGAGGGAGTATTATCATATTCTGCCACAATTTATTGCAGGCACACACATTCTAGTTTTCTTAGACTTTCTACAAGAACCTCATGGCCCTGAAACTGAGAGGTTACTCACTTAATTGAAGTCGTGCTACAACAAGAAGAAGACGTTACATTCATATTTCCCAAATGGTCTGATCTTTCAAGCAAATATTTCGATTCAAATAATGGGAAAAGGAAGACGGAACTAGTTGCGGACTGCGTGAGTAGAGAATAAACGTAAATGCATTATTAATGAAATAAAAGAACATATACTTACATCATTTAACAGGACTAGCCGCTGATAGTCGCTCAAGAACTTTTTGTAACAGAGTTTGGTATCAAATAACCAACCAAAGCGGCCATCACGCACGTAGTGGAAAAAGTACTTGTTCTCAATGATAAGCTCCCGAGGGTACTTGCGTTTCAGCGCAGCATCATCCAGCTCGTCAACCGGCTTTCCTTTCAACAGCTACACAGATGACATATGAGGGCATGCAAAGGTTATTTATGTATACATACATGGTAGACTAATAGACAGATATGAGCACTGATATGGAGCATTGATATAACTAACCAGGGCAGCTTTGATGCGATAGAGTGCATGCCTGAGATGGACCAGCTCGTTGGTCTGCTCTTGGTCCATTTCAGTGTAAGTGTCAACTTCAGTCGTGCGATCCACTAGCACTTGACGGTATGACGAGTATTCCTCCTCTGGGATAACATCGTCCGGTTCAGAATCAGATTCTCCAGAATCCCTGTCTCGTCCCTGGATATCTGATCCCTGGAACGTATTGCATTGGTATTCTACCATAGCAGCTCGCAACTCATCATCGAGGAAAGATTTACGAGTAAGGGCTTGGACGATTTCAATGGAAGGGCGGCGCTTTGGGAGATCGGCCGAGTCTCGATTGTCGTCTTCGTCGGCTGGTAACTCCAATCGGGCGAGGCGCGAGGCGATGATTTGAAGGTACATTGGCTCTGTTGAGGACATAGAAGGCTCGTCAGGGGGCGGAGAGCATACATCCAGGGGACTGCCTACATCCATAGGGGAAGTCGTGCTGCTGCCATCCGAATCGACAAGGGATCCAGTCAACGATGCGCCATCTTCACCAAGGCGCCGGCGGGAGAATCCATCTTGAAGAGGCCTCCCGCGGCGGCCGCGGCGGCGCCTCTTCTGCGGCATCGGCACCGGATCGACGATCAAAGGGGTGGACTCGTAGTGACGGGGACGGGAGGGGATCTTTTTTTTTTTTTTTTTTGAAACACGGGAGGGGATCTCGATTCGGCAGCTAGGGTTTCGTGTGGATGGGGAGACGAATGCTGGAGAAGCTCCACAGACCATATCATATCCTTTCGCAAACTGGGCCTAGCAGCCAGGCCCATCTTCTGCCGCGATGCGGTTTTCGGCTGGGAGAAATGGATCATCTATATTTCTGTATCATCCTCTAAAAAAAAATCTTTTTACTACTATTAATTAAAAGAGCAAACTTGTCGGAAATCTTACGCGTTCAGTATCCTATGAACGACTCGGATTGTCCTAATGTCGAGCAGCAAACACCTTTCACCGGTCTAACCGTTATTTTCACAATTTATGCCACCGATTAGGACAATTTACACATTATGCCACATTGCCACCGGTTAGGACAAAATAACTGTTCGCTCGCCCCTCGCTTCCGCAGCCCTCCGTCGGGGAGGAATGCTATGGAAGCCGTTCGCCTTCGTTCCGGTGAGAAGCGCCCCCGCGCTGACAACATATGGCGTGTGTGGTCTGCTGCTCTTCATGGGCATCGAGTACAACATCCCCATGGTCCCAGCCGCTGCTATGCACGCCGGGATCGTCGACCTGCCTGGCTCAAATCACTCCTCTCCAAGATCAACACGGCGAGCACACATGGCTACCTGTCTGTCAATATCCGTTGAGCTAAGCCTGCCTTTTGTCTAGAAAATTCTTCCCGCCAAACATTTCTCTATGTTTTCTCCTTTCCCGATCCACGCATGTAATTTTGAGGGTGTTGTTTTCTTTGCCAAATGTGAAATCATCTGCTCGTAGGACGTAGGTTCGATTCAGTTCCATTTTCATGCTTCAGGTCCTGATGGCGAAGCTGCATCTAGGAGAGTTTGTCGTCTTTTCTTTAGGTTCTGATGATTCAGTTCCATTTTCACGCTTCAGGTTCACAAGGAACGGTGTGCCCAACGATTTGTTTAGCTTATATAGATTGGTTGCTTATGTTCACAACAGGCACCATTCTTTACGTGCTCTCGCATATGTGCAATGCGCGCCATTATGTTTCAGATAGGAGAAACACGTAGCTTTGTACATGAACTTGCCTCACATGTGCACTTTGGTCATGAACTTGTATTTTGTTAAAAGTTGGTCATGAAGTTTTATTGTTAAAAGATGATCCAGAAGGTATAAACAAAACTTTTATTGTTCTTATACCAAAGGTGGCGCAACCGGAGGAGGGGAAATTTCGCCCTATAAGCTTGTGCAACGTGATATGCAAAATTGCCTCCAAGGTTTTGGCCAACAGGTTAAAGGTTATCCTCCCATATATTATATCGGAGGAGCAGTCCACGTTTGTTCCGGGCAGGCTGATCACAGACAACATAATTACGGCTTATGAGTGCTTGCATTTTATGAAAAGAAATGGAGCCAAGAAGCATCAGCATTGTGCTCTGAAAATGGACATGTGCAAAGCATATGATCGGGTTGAATGGAGTTACTTGCAGGCGATCATGCTCCACATTGGTTTTAGCGATTGTTGAGTACAGCTGATTATGAAGATGATCACATCAGCATCCTTTTCATTCATGTTTAATGGGACACCCTGGAGGAATTCAGGCCCTCTAGAGGTATTCAGCAAGGAGACCCAATCTCCCTTACTTGTTCTTGATAGTAGCATAGGGCCTTTTAAGCCTCCTAAAACAGAGTCATCGCATCTCAAAGGAATCCAGGTGGCCCCCACTGCCCCCGCAGTAAACCACCTCCTTTTTGCGGATGATACCATGTTGTTTGTCAAAGCAAGTGAGGCGGGAGCGCGGGAAACCATGGCCCTTCTGGACAGATATTGTGCAGCGTCTGGACAAAGAGTAAACTTGGACAAGTCGTCAATCTTTTTCAGCAAAGGGTGTCCAGAGGTGGTCAGACAATCTGTCAAGGATATTCTCCAGGTCCCAAACGAAACCTTAAATGAGAAGTACCTTGGCATGCCATCAGACGTTGGTCGATCCTTGAATGGTGCATTCAAGTTCTTGAGAGAGCGTGTGTGGAAACGAATTCAAGGATGGATAGAGCAAATCCTCTCGGCTAGAGGGAAGGATGGTCTCATCAAATTGGTGGCACAAGCTATTCCGACATGTCGTATGTCGTGTTTCAAGCTCCCAAGAGGTTTGTGCATTCAGATCAATTCTTTCATTCGGAATTTTTGGTAGGGTAGCAAGAATGGCAAAAGGAAGACTCATTGGGTCTCCTAGGAGGTTATGTGCTCACCAAAATCTGACGGTGGATTGGGGTTCAGAGATATCGAGCTCTTCAATCTAGCACTACTTGCAAGGAAGTCATGGAGATTATTGCAAAATCATTGAATTTCGCCTTGGGCAAGCTTTCGGACATAATGCAGGAGAACACCTGAAAAAGGTGGACATGATCATCAAGAGTCTCTTTGAAGATTACTCCCGTGAAATGGGTGATTCTCTTGCTACCAATCCATCAGAAGAAGTTCAGGATGAGATTGCAGAATTTGATGATTCGTTGGCTGATTGGCAAGCTCATTTGAAGGTCCAGAAGAAACAAGTACCAAATGAGCTTGAGAGATACATGGCTGAAGAACTCTTTCCCCCAGCAAAGATTTCGACATCTTGGGATGGTGGGAAGTCCACGGTCCAAAGTACCCAGTTCTATCGTGCATCGCCCGTGATGTCCTAGCTATTCAAGCATCAACAGTGGCATCGGAGTCTTCTTTTAGCGCCGGTGGAAGAATCCTTACTGATCATAGGAGCAGGCTGAAGAGTAAAATGGTCGAGGCGCTTATATGCCTCCAAGATTGGCTAATGGCTGCTGGTAAGTGTTTCCTGAATAGAGTAGTCGTAATTTCCACTTTTGTTACTAACTCGATCATCTTTCAATTCTTCAGACCCTAAACCAATCAGTAAAGATGTCGAGGAGGAAGAATGCTTGGTGTTCTACCAAGTAAGTGAGTGCCATGAAGAAACCGCTGCCCATCAAGCCAGAGGTGTGTACACGGTCTTGTAGAAGAGATTAGTAGAATTTAGCTTCCTGGACTTAGCTGTTTGAGTAAACACACACATAGTGTAGCTTACTAATTTGCAAATTGTCATGATACATAAAGATTTTTTCTCAAACAATTGGTTTTAATTGCCTTTGTCATAAATTGTAGGGACCCCAAATGCTAATTCAGAAAACCAGCTGACATGATGGAGCATGAAGGATGTAAGGTAGCCTATTGTCTAGCACTGTACTTACTGAGTAAATAATTTATTGTCTCTGAAAGAAAATGGTGCTTGAGTTCTTCTTTGGTGTTTTTTTGGTTCGAATCCCCTCTGATATGTGCTTTGTCTGACAGCGA
Organism: Poa pratensis; assembly: GCA_947311845.1. Classification (NCBI taxonomy): domain Eukaryota; kingdom Viridiplantae; phylum Streptophyta; class Magnoliopsida; order Poales; family Poaceae; genus Poa; species Poa pratensis. Next base: position 13,022,461 of record CAMZMU010000106.1, read on the forward strand.
TTGTTTGAGCTATGTGTAAAGATCCAGAAATCTTGGATTTTGTCTTCTGCTTGGACGAACTGCTGGATGAAGCGCTGTGTTTTTTTGTCTGGAAATTTCTCTGATAATAGTTGCTGTCAAGTCTTGGTCTGCCACAAATTCTGTAGCATAATCTTTGGACAATTTGGTGTTCATTTGCAGTTTAAGCAAGGCGGCCTTTGTCGTTTTTGCACCTGCTCATGTACATGTCTCACTTCTGTAGCATAATCTTTGGACAATCTGGAGTTTGTTTGATGAGGATGCTGGCTACCACTTTGTCTCTGAATTTTGGACTACCAAATCTGATGTGTCTACTGTCTAACAGTGTTCTTGGTTCTGCAGCTGTGAAGAAAACTGAGACAGAGAGGCTGAGAGCTGATGCATGCTGGTCTTCACTGAAAGCAAGTTGAAATGCTTGCTGAACTTAATTCTGTAATAATAGCTACTGTATTCACTGAAGCTAGTGCATTTTTCCTTGTAACTGAAGTAGTATTATTTGCACTTGTAACTGAAGTAGTATGGTCATCTTAAACTGAATGTTACATTGCATAGCAGTTGGAGTTTCTGTAAGCAGTTTTTGTAATCATTCTCCTTTGTGTTAGCTAGTAGCAGCAGTCCAACTGATTGTACGGTGCGTTTTTTTTCCAGCTAGTCTCCTTTGTGTTTGGTCCGGATACGCTGTGAAATGCATCAGCTGTGAATTTTTTTTTCTTTAGAACGGATCAGATGTGACAAGCTAGCTAGCTTCTTGTAACGGGCATCAGTAATTTAAGTACACAAAATATGTAGAAGCATAGGAATCCGCCTAGAGCAGATCGATTGATGTTTGATGTTAGAAGCTAGCCTGGACCTCTTATCCTTTCCCCATCTACAGTGAAAAGAGGCGATTTTTGAGGCGAACCCGTGTGCCCAGCTCGCCGCCGGCGATTCGTCGGATTCCCCGCCCTCCGGCGGCCGCTCCGGCGGCGGGAGGACGGGGAATCAACGGATCTCGGCGTGTATATAGCCTAGGTGTGCGTGGGTGGTGTGCCGGCGGCGCTGTGGTGGTGGCGGCGTGGTCGGGGTTGGTTTTGTCGGCGGTGGTCCACTCCTCTGTCCTACGGGCTCTGGTGGAGCTTCTAGGCAGATCTGCCGTCTGCAGCGCGCTCGCCGCTCCTCGGGGCCGCGACGTGCTTTCCCTCAAGCCGGAGTTCGTGATGGCGGAGCCGGTTCTTGAAGATCTCCGTGGGGATGGCGTTGACCGAGTTGGCGTCGGTCGTGGTGCGGGATGGAGGCGCTTGGGTGCCGAGTGCTGTCGACTTCCTGTTCGCCGGAGGGCTCCTCCCAGTCCAAGGTCAAGTGGAGGAGAAGGCGGCAGGTTCCGCCGGCAGAACGTGCTGCGCGACGAAGAAGACGCCGGAGCTCAGAAGGACCTACTTGTAATTTTCCTTTGTTTCTGGGTTTATCTGTAAGATGCTCGGCTGATGTATCCTCACTTCGCAAAAAAAAAGAAGCTAGCTAGCTTCCTTGAGGCGATCAGGCGACGGAATCTCGTAGCAGACATCCGCGTACGTCCGACGGCCGCAGCGGAAAGCGCAATCAGTGGACACCAGCGCCGCTAACCAAGCGATTTGGCTTCACGGACGAAGCGGACCTGAGCGGACAGGCCGTTGGCACGTCCGCCTGCACCCTGACATGCGCCCTGACATGCGGTGAAAAAAGCCCATATTAAATCATCACGTATTACCTTCTAGCGCCAAATATATAAAACATCACGCAGTTGAAAAAAAAAGAGTTAGCTCTGATGTGGGATTGCTGTTCTTACCTTCGCCTCGAATGAATTAGGTCCTGAAAATCTAAACGATTAGTAGATGAGATTAGCTTCACGCTTGACTTTCACCCATCAAGTCTGAAACACTTTTTTTTTTTTTGAATTTTCCACATATATTAATCCAGCAAAGAGTACACGATTACATCGATTACAAAAACAAAACTAAGAGAGACTAGCAAATCTATGAGATCTTCAAGCCCTTTCTTCATCCATGACACAATCTTGTACTTTTCTGAAGGTAGCCGTAGAACAACGCCAACACCACCAAACCACAGACCTGTGAATACCACCGAAGGTTCTCCCTTTTTAATTTTGAGCCGCAATGCCAAGGCTTTGTGCACGCACGCAGCCATTAAATTAATCAAGCAACATCGGCAAGAGCACCACCACTGATATTCCAGAGACGAATAACCGAACCACTTTATCGACGTCGTTGGGAGCCGAGAGAACGAATCACCATTGCCGAAAACGTAGTAGCCGGGATAGATATTGCGAGGACAAACCTCCTCGCGGCAACCATGAGAAACAATCCAAGATTGATCTGACGAAGCAAGATCTGAAGAACCATACCTAGACAGACTTAATCTTCCAAAGCTACCATTGACGTCGGGAAGGATATCTCGCCGTCGAACGGAGCGTGGAAGATCACTTATTGTCTGAAACACTTAGTCCTTAGAGACTCGGAGAGAACTCTCGGCTCTGATTCAAATACATAGTTCAGGGTACAAATTTATAGCACACCAATCTCTTGTTTACATACATGCGCTACTCGTTCAAGTACTTACATCCAAGTGAAGATCCAAGGAGATTAATGATTTTAACAATTTAACGAGAAGTTGTTGTACATGTATACATTCTTTGGACGTGAACTTGTATATACATTATTAGTCCTGATGACCTGGTCAATGAGAAGGCCTTGAGTAGAGCCCACCTGTCAAGGTTCTTCACATCCAACCATTTTGCATGCTAAGTTGCTAACAATTTGCGAGAAGTATGTCACCTTTTCATGTGTTGTTTTGTTGTCATCTACTTCAGACAACCATCCGGGAGATAGACTGAGCATTGAATTTCACAATCTGATCGATCCATGTATTAGGAAGCTAGAGATCATAGGAAATTGTTTTTTTTATCCCAAGCACCACTGCTCTCTCCTATTTTAAAAATCAAAAATCATATTTATGAGTTTTAGAAAAATCTGATTTTTTTGGATGTAGCCAATGATGTATCCCACGAACGGCCAAAATTTTAATTTGAGATACTTTATATTATGGGCTACACAAAAAAACAAATATGATAAAACTTAGAGATTTGAAAATACACATACTCGGATCTACACATTTGTTATTATGCATAGCTCAAAATACAAAATTTTTGAAGTTGATATTTTGCATGTTAGTGGGATATATCATTGGCTACACTTGGATTTTTTTTCATAATTTTTTGAAACTTCCAATTTTTTGAATTTTTTAAACAGGAGGGAGACTAGCGCTCATGATCAAAAATCTCCACTAGAGATCATACCAATATTGAGTTCGAACCAACCAATTGAATAGGGAGTATCTAGTGGATCGAGGAGACGGGGTAGTAGGTGGGATAGGTGGCGGGAGACGAGCTATATGGGTGAGAACGTAGCTTCTGAGGCGGAGCATGGCGGCACCGGCAGCGAGGAGACGAGCGGCGCGGCTGTTGGTCTGAGAGTGAGACTTACGTTCTCACGGCGCAGCGACGCATCATAAAATGAGGCCCAGAAACCCAACCAGTGGGCGTCGAAAATCTTGCTCCATGCGCTGCAAAAAAGCCCATATTAAATCATCACGTAAAAAAGCTTCTTGCGCAGAATATTAAACACCACGTAGTTGAAAAAAAACAGACTTAGCTCTGATGTGAGATTGTTGTTCTTACGTTCATCTCGGACCTGAAAATCCAGACGATTAGTAAATGAGATTAGCTTCACGCTTGACTTTCACCCATGAAGTCTGAAACACTTAGAGACTCGGAGTTAATTCTCAGCTCTGATTCAAATTCAAAGCTCAGGGTACAAAAATTATAGCACACTAATTGTTTGTTTACATACATGCACGAGTCGATCAAGTACCTACATCCAAGTGAAGATCCAAAGAGATTGCTGATTTTAACAATTTTGACGAGAAGTTGGTGTACACGTATACATTCTTTGAACCTAAACTTGATATATACAGTAATCCTGATTGATGATGAGGCCTTGAATACATTATACAATAAATCAATCATCCATACTAGAGCCCAGCTGTCCGGGTTGTTCACATCCACCATTTTGCCAGAAGTATTTCACCTTTTCATGTGTTGTTCAGTTGTTATCCCCTTCAGAAAACCATCCAAGATATAGACTGAGCACTACAATTCACAATCCGATCAATCCATGCCTTAGGAAGCTGGAGATCGGAAAGTGTTTTTGACTCCCAATCTCCAGCGCTCTCTACACTAAAAAAAAGAGTTAAAAATCATATTTATAAGTTTCACAAAATTCTGAAAAAAAAAGAACCAGATGTAGCTAATGATGTATTCCACAAACATGCAAACTATCTATATAATTGACCAACTCACCAAAGCGTGCAGAAATCGTTTCCCTTGCCTGCCCAGTGCGGCAGTGACGACACCCATCTGGTGCCCACTAGCAACGTGTCCAGCACGCACAAATCGCGCGTCACGGGGTGACCCTCTGACCATCACCTGAGGCTGGCGGAGACTTCATCGCCTCGGCCCGCCGTTCCCTCCCTCGTCTCGCACAACAGTCGACAGAAACGCCTCCCCAAGCCAAGCAAGCGCAGCAGCCATAGCCAGCCTCGCTTCCACTCCGCGCCTCCCTTACTCAGATCCAAGCAGCAGCACAGCACAGCCAGCTTGAGCCACCACATCCTCCGTTCCCCACACGCACGCGGTGCAGCACCCTGTCGTTCCGGCTGCTCTGCCTAGTCGCACTCCTGCTACTGCGCGCCACACCGGCCAGACACCGACAGGGCGGCGCTGCTCGACCCCCTCGCCGGTGTGGTGGCGGCCGTGTTTTTGCGCAGCAAAAAGGGTGTTGACTAGTAGTATTCACGCCCTGAGGTATTCACGCAGCAAAAAGGGTGTTGACTAGTAGTATTCACGCGCAGCAAAAAGGGTGTTGACTAGTAGAAAATTTAGTATAAATAAAATTTAACTGAAGGCTTCACGCCCCGAGGTCTTCAAAAATACATATGGCTGGAGGCTCTCACAGGACAAAGGTTACCGCCGCCAAGTTTGACGGTGATAGGATGGGGCGCCAATGCTGTCAAGGCCTCTGACAAGGTGATACTGAGCATGTTCTTCCCTAGGTCCGCAAGCTAGCTGGTGTGGCCATGGTGCAGATGTATCTGACAGCTCAGTTTACAATTCTTGCATGGTTCCTTTACATTTCATACACATCCATATATAGAGGTAGTTCAGCTTTTCGATCACGCATGCGTTCACCGCTGGCTCTCCGAGAGCTTCCACCGATGAGCTCTGGTTCAGTACTTCAGTTACATGGTCATGCAATTTTAGATGGTTTCAATTGAAAATCTGTAGTCTCATGTTTTTTTTAACTATGCAGTTCTCCTACTTTGATATGGCTTCCCTTGGCCCTGCTTTGCTCTGGTACAGCCTTTGACGTGTAGGTGTGCCTACTTTGCTTTGTGATGAGCTCATCAAAATTACTCTCAGGGCATCATGTGAGCTTCAGAGATGTGATGATAATGACATTTTTTTCTTATGCTTAAAGAAGCATCTCGGTAGACATCATATTCATTGCAATTGGGCGACAATGGGTATGGCCGAGCTCATAAACTGCTCATCAGGTTAATATGTGAACTTCTTGTTCCAGAACTGTTTTTCTAAGTATATATGATTCTATGATATCACTATGTTCCATAGTATAAGATTTTATCACAACCAATATAGGAGTATATTGGTTGTAATAACATCTTATATTATGGGACGGGGGAAGTATGTAACAATCATCTAAGCAAGAGTCGAATATACTCATTCTCTAGGAGGTAGATTTCTAATTTTTACTGTTAGTACTGCCAGAGCCGGATTTGTTTTTAGTTGTTTTGTACATTTGGAACTCTCTTCATGTCAAAAATGGGGTTCCATGGTCTTAATTATTTTTGGGATGAGAATTAGATTAATGTTTTGCTTGTCACACAATTAACTGCATTAACTTATGAAGTTCCAAGTCGCTAGGAACTGCTCACCATCAAGGTATTTCGTTCGTATTTATGGTGTACAAAAGGGGACAAAGAGAATTTAGACGATCTAAGGTGGTCATGACAACCACGTTTTTTTCAATGACAACCACGTTTTTTTCTTGGAGACTGCGAGTCTTGCTTGGAGATGAGAGCATGAGGCTTCTTTGCTTGAGGTATGTATTATTGTTCTAGTTTCAGATTGTCCCTTTGTAACTCTGTACATATTGATCATTTTTTTGTTTGTCTTCTTCTAGTAGATAGATAGATTTGGCTTTTGCATGAAGAAATGAACTTCCAGTGTTCTATCTTTGTCCTCTTTGCTACACTGATCTCCTATGTATTTGATGGAACCCAAGCCGCGGTTCCAACCGATACCCTTCTTCCTAATCAATCTATCTCGGGCAGTGAAATCCTGGTGTCCAACAATGGTGTATTTGAGCTGGGGTTCTTCTCCCCATCCCCAGGTGACAGCAAGCGCTACTTAGGGATACAGTACAAGAACCTGGCAGGCAGCCGCCCCGCTGTATTCTAGCTGGGGAACAGAACTCCTATCACCAGCTTCCTCAACGCAACGGTGTACCTCTCTGCAGGAGCATTATATATCGAGGAGCTCGGTTCTGTTCTCTGGACATCCGATTCAGCAACAAACGGATCAGCCAGTGCTGTGGCTGTTCTCCTGGATGATGGGAATTTTGTTGTAAAATATCAGACCAACCATTCTAAGGCCATATGGCAGAGCTTTGATCATCCAGCCGATGCCATGCTACCTGGAGTATGGCTAGGGCTGGACCGGAACACCCGAGCCAACATCTCGCTTAGTTTGTACCACTCTCCTTATAATTGCACCTTCATGGTTGACCAAAGTAGGAAGATGGGATTTGTCATGTTAATTGATGGGCAGGACCATCTTGGAACCTTTCCGGATTGGATGGTAACGCGGGAAGGAGGCAGCTTGGTCCGGCTAAATTATCCAGAAAACCCAAATAATATGGAATTCATAAGACTGAAAATGGGGCAAGTCAGTTTGCTGAGGTGGGTAAATAATGAGATGGTCACTGGTTGGGAACCTCTGTGATCCTTCCAGCTGCAAAATCAGCGCTTTCTGTTGCGGTCCATTCGGTGTTTGCACAAGCAGAGGAACATGTGCATGCATTGACGGTTTCAGACCAAGTGATCCAAATGAATGGGAGCTTGGGCATTTTGTTAGCGGCTGCTCTAGAATAATGCCCTGGATTGCGAAGGTGGCTTCTCCGCCGAGAAGTTCCTATCATGATTCTGGGTGCATGATATGGTATGACATGTTCCTTAATTTGACTTTACAAAATGACAGTCTCCACAGCAATATTTACATGCGTGTTGGTTCTCATGGTAAAAGGCGGCTACGACACATAGAACTTGTCATCTTGGTTGTTGGGCCAATAGTTGTTGCTCTTCTTTTCATGCTGGTGTTTTTCTGGTTGTACAACAGATCTTCAAGACAGACTAAGGTCAAAGGTTTTATTTTTGTTTACTCTTATGCACAGCTCAAGAGAGCTACAAGAAATTTCTCTGACAAACTCGGGGAAGGAGGTTTTGGAAGTGTTTTCATAGGAACCGTTGCAGGGCCAAGTGTTGTTGCCGTGAAGAAGCTTAAAGGGATCGGGCACAGCGATAAGCAATTCCGAGCAGAAGTACAGACTCTTGGGATGATCCAACACACCAATCTTGTTCACCTTTTAGGATTCTGCACCGAAGGGACCAGAAGGCTGCTGGTCTATGAGTATATGCCAAATGGTTCTTTGGATTCTCATCTCTTTTCAGAAGAAACTAGTGTATTGAGTTGGTGTCTTTGCCGTCGCATTGCCATTGGTATCGCAAAAGGTTTGGCTTATCTGCACGAGGAATGCAGGGACTGCATCATACACTGCGATATGAAGCCCGAGAACATACTATTGGATGCTGAATTCTGCCCCAAAATTGCCGATTTTGGCATGGCGAAGCTTCTCGGATGGGACAGAGTAGTTAGCGTAAAACTACCACTTTACAGACTAAATCACAAAAAACTACCACTTTTGCCCGCAATCACAAAAAACTACCACTTTTGCCCGCAATCGCAAAAACATACCAAATCGCGTTTGATAGTGAATTGACGCTCAAACTGACATGCCGGGCCCACGTGTAAGTGATGACGTGGCAATAAAAACAAAGCTAGCAAAAGTAAGCTAACAAAGCTAAATTTTTTCAGATTTAGTGTCATCACTTACACGTGGGCCCGGCATGTCAGTTTGAGCGTCAATTCGCTATCAAACGCGATTTGGTAGTTTTTTGTGATTGCGGGCAAAAGTGATAGTTTTTGTGATTGCGGGCAAAAGTGGTAGTTTTTTGTGATTTAGTCTGTAAAGTGGTAGTTTTACGCTAACTACTCGATGGGACATCAACGTGGCGCTGACCACTCTCCGTGGAACCATCGGCTATCTCGCACCAGAGTGGGTGTACGGTCATGCTATTACTCACAAGGCAGATGTGTACAGTTTTGGTGTTGTGCTCTTCGAATTGATCTCCGGAGGAGGACTACTGGGAACATGAGATTTGGAAATCATCGGTACTTCCCTCTTTATGCTGCAGCTAAAGTGAATGAAGGAGATGTCCTGTGCTTGCTCGATGGTCGGCTCGGAGGAGATGTCAGTGTAAAGGAGCTGGATGTTACCTGTAGGGTTGCTTGCTGGTGCATCCAGGATGACGAGATCCATAGGCCGTCAATGGGGCAAGTCGTTCGGATGCTGGAAGGTGTTGTCGATACTGAATTGCCTCCGATTCCAACTTCACTTCAGAACATTATGGATGGTGATGACAGTGGTATATATTCTGCAGAAGGGTGATATGAGCTCTCCTCATGGCACGACACATGACGCATTATGTATGAGCCTAGAATTAAAATTGTACTCTATTTGCATCTAAGCTGTAGTGTACTCCACTTATGGTTAGAAGCATGGTTCTATTTGTTATACAATCGTGGTACAGTTGTAGTCTCAGGTGTTGTAGTTGTGATGTAATATATGGAGTATGTAATTTACCATCATTTTTTTACGGGATCATAATTACAACCTGGACAAGCGGTGTTGCCTGATTTTATAAATGGGAGTATTATCAACGATCCAAGCTCGAGCAATCATGAATTGATCTTGGAGGTTGCTCCCAAGCTCAAGCTCCGCTCGATGAGAACCTGTGAGGGGAGCTCGACCCTATTGGGTTCGAGCTTGAACAATGTTTACTTGTATGAAAAAATCGATAAAGCTGACTCTTAAAGTCGTGAAAATTACCTAAATATGCATTGAAGCAAACTTTGGAAAGCTATTCAGGCCGGTAGGGTCCTTGCCGGAGATGCTGTAAAACTCTATAAACAATAAAGCTCCGCTCTTTTTTACTTGACTCCTTGGAATGTGTTTTTTTACTTGCCGTCAGACGACACCGCCGCCGCCGCCGCGCTTGGGCGCACCTCCGCTGCACATACGGGCGCGGCACGGCCGAAGCAGAGGACGCGATCTTTTCGCCGGGTACAACGAATTATTGGGAGTATACGCAACCTGTGGTTTTCCCCCTGTGCACTCCAACTGGTTAGCATCAGAAGTTACTGGCGTCGCCTTCACGGGCTAGCAATGACAAGCCCAAACCCTGCTTGTCTTGTCGCGCATCCTGGCCTGATCCCTGAGCGACACAGCAACAATCCACGGTTCGTCATCATCTGATCCCCATTTTGGATCATGAGAGGTCCAGTTGTCCTATCCCTTCCACGGTTTCTCCCACTGGCAGTACTGCAACTCAAGGATTTCGCTGAAAATTACAGCACCTCGGAGCTCCGGCCTGGCTGAAGCGAGAGCTAGTTTTCGCTGCTGAAATGATACGACGAATGATAACGGTCGAAGTACCGGTGAACTACCCAGGCTGCTCTGCTTCGACATCCTCTATGTTTTTCCACTGGTAGTTCAGCTACTGATGCTACTACGTAACATCAGAAGACGCTGTACGCTAGAGCTTGAGAAATGAAATATGGTTAGTCAATGACTTGCAGAGTCGTTAATTTCACATGATGATTGTGAAGCAGACTAAAGAAAAGAGTCGCTCCGATCATGGCCACAAAGCTGGTCATCGCTCCATGCTGATAGAGACTAGAGAAACGGCGTTTCAACTCAAGTCGGCAAAGAAGGCGAGGGATCAATAATGATAGGCGGTCGTCCTGATGTGATGCGCAATACGCATGATAGGCAATTTGAAAATATGGGGCGCGGCAACGTCATCCTTCGCGCCCTTTTCGGGTTTGGACGATTGAGCATGTCTTTAAAATTCGTTATGTGACACGCATGTGGTGCAATAATATAGTCACCGGCTCCAAAAAAAAAATAGTAGTCCAATCGCACTTAATTTTTATTTTTGATAAAGGGAGTTTTATTAAGTCAAATACAATCCAAAGTCGAATCAAACTTAGAGCATCTCCACCGGCCCTCCAAATTATGTCCGCTTTGGGAGGTGTCGGAAACATGTCCGGTCATTTGGGAAGAGGTGCTCCCAGCGGCGCCCCCAAAAGGCAAGGGATCAACGATCATCGGTGGCCGTCCAGATGTGATGCGCAATACGCCTGTTAGGCGATTTGAAAATATGGTGCGTGGTAACGTCAACCCTCGTGAGGTCCTACCTTGTGAGTTCTGGGTGATTGAGCCTATCTCCATCCAATCCCTTGTCGTTTGGAAGATTTGGAATGAGCGCATCTCTAGAGTTTTTCGCCATGTTTCGTCCATCCTATCGTGCCTCATTGCGGATATTCCAAAGGAGGCGAGGTTGTGGGTCTTGGCTGGTGCCAAATGCTTGGGTGATGTAATTCTGGAAGAATAATCACCATGTGCAGGGGTTGATTTTTTGTTTCGGTTCGTGCGCCTGTGTTCCACATACCAGAAGGAGCTGGATTCGACCGTGTAGACTTTTATTCTTTTCTCTCGCATCTTAGTCAATGAAAAAGGCAAGCCTTTTTCCTCGTTTCAAAAAAAAATCTTCAACACTTCTGATGCAATAATATAGTCAGCGGCTCTGAGAAAACTAGTACTCAAATCGAACTTATAGCTTGTATCAAAGAGGAAAATAATGATTCGTACCTGGTGGTGAAAAAACACAAAACTAACGCTAGATACAAACTTCAGCACAAAACTAAAATAAACCCTGAAAATATTTTCAAAACTAACCCTTTTGCATAGCTTCTTTCATAAGAGTGTTATGTTCTACAGCATCATGACGAGCACGGGGGCGCTATAGTGTCCCACCGTGGCATCCAACACATAGCCCAACTCCAATGCACGTTAACATAAAGCCATGACGGATGGCGTAATGTCGAATTATGGTGATGACAGCCGACCCCTACAATTAATGGCGCTATGCTATTAGATATAGTGTCGTCCGTCATGGCACTATGCTAACACACACTGGACAGGGTTGTGTGTTGGATGTCAGGTACAGCATAGCAACCATGTGTTTAATCTTGTAAAGCATGGTGCCTACGCAAAAGGTTTAGTTTCGAAAATATTTTGGAACAGGGTTATTTTGTACAAAATTTGCATCTAGGGTTAGTTTTATTGAAATCTACTTTGGCACATGGCTACATATGCATCTATATTTTAAAAAATCCAAAATATCTCGTTAACATAGCCCAAGTCCAATTCGCGTTAACATAATGCCATGACAGACGGCGCGATGTCGAATTATGGTAATGACAGCTGACCCCTACAATAGCGCTATGATATTAGATATCGTGTCGTCCGTTATGGCACTATGCTAACCCGCACTGGACAGGTTTGTTTGTTGGAAGGAAGGTTGGTACTCCGTAGCAACCATGTGCTTAATGTTGTACCAACCATGTGCTTAATGTTGTAAAGCATAGTGCCTACGCAAAAGGTTTAGTTTCCAAAATATTTTGGAACATGGTTATTTTGCGCCGGAGTTTGCATCTAGGGTTAGTTTTAGTGAAATCTACTTTGCACCCGGGTGCATATGCATCTGATTTTTTTTTTTTGAAATGTCGAAAAAACCGAAATAATATTCCGTGGATCATTTTCACATTCTATTTGTTCACAAAGTCATTTCACAAAAATCAAGACAAAAAAATGTCTCATGCAAAAAAGTCTACAAAAATATCGATTTTCCCTGTAACGACTTCGTGAACATATATGATGTTAAGATCATGCGTGAATATTTTGTGACAGTGTTTTGACTTTTCAAAATACATTTAAAATGTATTTTAAATATCGGTTACATGTGCACCGGGAGGCAAAACGCATCTCTCGTTAGTTTTGTGTTTTTTCACTGCCTGGTGAGCGGTGTGGGTACGCATGTGGCAATGCCTGCGAACCACGATGTGCTGAGTGAGTGGTCCATTCCATGTCGAGTCCTTACCAAAAAGACGCAGGAGACCAGCCCCTCTAAAAAGCATGCCAATGTATGGTTCTGAGGCACGTCTCTCTCACCAGGCAAGATGGTAAAATTGAACATGGAGCTGGGCGTACAGATGCTAGTACAACTAGTTTTCGTCCCATACGATCGAGAGCGGTGCCATATCACCACTCCCCCTAGCTGCACCGAGGGGCCCGGCATCGCCAATTGCTCCGGCTGCCCTCTCCGTTTGCCGTCCAACTACATAACGAAAATTAAAGGCACGTAGTTTTTCGCGAAGCAAAGATGTTGTTGTTATGGTCTTTATTTTTTAGGGCAAACTGATTCTTCTCTCCGCACAGGAGAGGGGATTTTGACGCTGCCTTGTATTTTCATCTTCTCCTACCATGTTTACTCCTCTGTAGGCACATGACATGGATGATAATTGGATGAGATCATGTAATGATGAACTTCAGCTAGACTTTATACTATCTAGTTCAAAGATGTTTTTATTATGATGTTGCTGCAACTTTGCTATGCGTAGTGGTTGTTATTAGGGCTGAAGTGACATGATCTTAGATCTAAACCTTATATGTTTTGTCATATATTTGTGTCGAATTTAAATAAGGGCAAAATATTTCCAACTAAAGAATGAAACGACCCCCTTTTTTTTCGATAAAGGGAGTTTTTATTACTTAAAGAGTTTTAAGCATTACACCCGGCCTCTGCACAACTAAGGTGCACACAGCCCCACAAGTTCAACCGTCTCGACATAACGATAAAAATAAAAGGCGAGTTACATATCATCATGAGAAATTGTAAGAACGCCTATGCTGGAGGAGGACATATCCGAAGATCATGTTGCCATCCATTGAGCGAGAACAGCTCCCTGGCCACGGTCTCCAAACGCGCAGCCGCCTCGGAAACCAGGTCCCGATGCTCCACCCGCTGTAGTGGTAGCCAAGAACGAATCATCGCCGTGCACCGGTAGATAACCTGCATAAAGGAAACAACTTTGTCATTGAAAACCTTGTCATTTCTACATAGCCAGAGCGACCAAATAACGGCAATCGCTCCCATCCTAATACGCATCTTGAACCTAGGATCCACACCATTCAACCAGCTCCCGAAAATATTCGAGACACTACGTGGAGGGTATAAGGTAGAGCCTATCTGGATGGCCGACCATATAGAAGAGGCAAACTTGCATTGAAAAAATAAGTGTTGTATAGTCTCGTCATGATGACAAAAGACACACTTTTTACTTCCATGCCAATTGCGCTTTGCAAGGTTATCTTTTGTAAGAATTACTCCGCGACGAAGATACCATGCGAAAACCTTTGTTTTCAGCGGGATCTTCATCGTCCAAATTTTCTGATTATTATCTACCGGTATATCAGGTTGGATCAAGATTTTGTACATGGAGTCAACCGAGAACTTGCCATTCTTGGTGAGATTCCATCGAAATATCCGGTCCATGCGTCAGGTGGATAGAATCCAGCCGAGTTAGCAAAGCATTCCAGGATGCTAGCCTGGACCAAATAGGCTTCTTCTGAACGAAACATCAGGTGGAGAAGTTTCATCACTTTAGCTAGTGTATCACCTTTATATCTCACAATGTTATACAAGCGGGATATTGTTCGCGGAGTGGAGCTCGTCCGAGCCATTTATCCTCCCAGAACCTAATCTCAGATCCATTCTTAATAGCGAACGACCCATGTGGAAAGAAGAATTTTTTCGTAGCCATTAAGCCAGCCCAAAAATGCGAGTCTCCAGGTTTCCACACAACTTGGGAGACCGCTTTCGACCCACATACTTTTTCTTAGGAGGGTTTGCCACAGCCCTTCTTCAGAAAGGAGCTTAAATAACCATTTACCAAGTAGGGCTCTGTTCTTGATCTCAAGATCATGAATACCAAGCCCCCCTTGGTCTCTAGGCCGGCAAACCACACTCCATTTGGCTAGACGATATTTTCTTTTCTCACTATCCCCTTGCCAAAAGAATCTCGATCGGAAATAATCCAACCGTGTTAGACTCCTTTTGGTACTTGGAAGAATGATAACATATACAGTACCATGTTGGTTAGCACTGAATTGATGAGGACCAATCTTCCACCCAAGGATAATAATTTTCCTTTCCAACTATTTAACCGAACTTGCAGTCTCTCCTCCACTAATTTCCACTCGGCATTTGTTAATCGCCGATAATGAATCGGGATGCCCAAATACTTAATCGGAAACTGGCCTTGTGCACAGCCGAATAAATCAGCATACAAGGAAGCCTGGTTTTGAGCCTCTCCAAAGCAAAACAATTCACTCTTATGGAAATTAATCTTAAGACCTGATAATTGCTCAAAAGCTGACAAAATCAGCTTAAGATTCCTAGCTTTCTCAATGTCATGTTCCATAAAGAGATTGTATCGTCGGCGTATTGGAGAATGGATAATCCACCATCTACAAGATGTGGAATGATCCCCTCAATTGACCATCGGATTTTGCACGTTCGATCATGACTGCTAACATATCAGCCACTATATTGAATAGTATAGGCGATAATGGGTCACCTTGTCTAAGTCCTTTTTTGGTCTGAAAGTATTTGCCAACGTCATCATTGACTTTAATGGCTACACTTCCACCCGAAACGCAACTATGAATTAACGCACGCCACTCCTCAGAAAAACCTTTCATTCTGAGGGTTTGCTGAAGGAAGGACCATTTAACCTTATCATAAGCTTTTTCGAAATCAATTTTCAGGATCACCCCGTTCAACTTTTTGGTATGTAGTTCGTGAACCGTTTCATGCAAGATTACCACCCCATCTAGGATGTTGCGACCTTTCATAAAAGCGGTTTGAGAGGGACGTACTACATGGTCTGCCACATTGTTCAGCCTTAGCGTCGCAACCTTGGTGAAAATTTTAAAGCTAACATTAAGTAAGCAGATAGGTCTGTATTGTTGATCCTTTCTGCTTCATTAATCTTAGGTAATAAAATTATTTCACCAAAGTTCAGACGAAACAACTCAAGTTGTCCGTCATGAAGACAGCTGAACAATTCCATAAGATCTGACTTGATAATGTCCCAAAATTCTGATAGAACTCCGCGGGGAAACCATCTGGGCCAGGGGCTTTGTTGTGTTCCATTTGGAAAACCGCCTTCCTTACTTCATCCTCCGAGTATGGAGCAGTAAGTAGGTTGTTTTCCTCAACGGAAACCTGGGGGATGTCGCTTGTTCTAGACTCATCCAGAGAGAAGTTTCCTTCCTCTGGTGCCCCGAACAAGCCTTTATAGTAATTAGTAATGTATGACTTAAGCTGATCATGTCCCTCAATCGTTCTGTCCTCATCTAAAAGAGAGTAAATACGTTTCTTCCGATGTCTGCCATTTGCAATACTGTGGAAGTATTTAGTATTAGAATCTCCTTCCAGAATGAACTGGGCTTTGGAACGTTGATACCATTTCAGCTCCTCTTCACGCAGAAGTTTCGCTATCTGCGCATTGGATTGGCTCTTAAGCTCAATCTCCTGTGCTGATAGGGGCGAACCTCTGCTAACGCTTCAAGAGCGTCAATAATAGAAGAGAGTCGAATTTTTTCTTTTTTAAGTAAGCCTGTTGTATGTCGTGCCCAACCCACAAGGTGTGTGCGAGTAGCACGAATTTTATTATTCCACCTCTGAATCGGGTTAACACCTGCCACAGGCCTTTCCCATATTCGCTTGACCATGTCCTGAAACCCGTCTCGATGCAACCACCCAAGTTCAAACTTGAAACGGTGGTTACCCGGTGGTCTAGGCAAGCCAGTGGTCAGTAATATGGGAGCATGGTCTGACAAACCTTCGATACGTTCCAGCGCCCGTACCGAAACCATTGGAAATCTTGATTCCCAATCAGTGTTCATCAGTACGCGATCTAGTTTCTCGTACGTGGGTTCTGGGAGGCTATTTGCCCAAGTAAACTGCCTCCCAATCATCGACACCTCTTTCAAGTCCAAGCTTTCAATTACTGCGTTGAACAAGAGTGGCCAACGATCATCAAACCGACCTCTACTTTTCTCGAAAGGGAAACGAAGCAAGTTGAAATCCCCACCAATAATAAATGGGTGTGGGTTGTCCTTTGCTAAGTTTACCATCTCTCGCAGAAAAGCGGTTTTGAATTCCGCTTGGGCAGGTCCATACACAGCGACAAGACTCCAAATGAAGTTATCAGCTTATTCCGGATATGCAATTTAATATGAAAATCACCTTCCGAAACAGCCAACACATCCATGGTTTCCATCTTTACACCTAGTAGGATACCGCCAGAGCGTCCATGGGGGGACGAGAGTGCCACTCAAAGTCAATACCGCCAGAAAGACGATTTAATTGACTTTGCGAGAAGTCCCGTCTACCCGTCTCAGAAATAGCTAAGAAATCCAAATTATGGTCCCGAACAGAATGAGCAAAGTGCAAGTATTTAGCCAAGTCACCAAGACCTCTGCTATTTGCGAATAAGCCATTCATTGGGAAACTATATTAGATTTGGAGACCTTAGATCGTTTCACGGACCTTTTGTTAGAGTTAGATTTAGATTTTCGTCCGGATGATTTTAACTCAACCCGTCACAACTCGCCATCCAAAGAGAAAGAGGGATATATAAAATAACTCGTAAGACAATCCACGTGTTGTAGTAAAGCACACAATTGCAACCAGACCATAAATGATTATAGCAGCTGCATAAGTGGTGATTGTACATTTTCGCTGTAAAAACACAAGATCATTTTGGCATAGGAAAATAGCGCAAAAGGTGAGACATCGCCAGCATTGAGAGCCTAGAGTCAAAATGGTATCCAAATAACTATGCGCACTCGATCGGCCTCCATCTAATCCATGCTTTGCTAATTCGTGTAGACGAGTTTAATGTACAATTTGAGCTCCACATTTTGTTCCGAAGGAGGCAAAACCACATGCTGACGTGAATACATGGAACCACCGGCGCACGGCAGTTGGTACAGAATTATAGAATAGTGCCCAGACGTACACTGATTGCATTCCTAATTGCTTCTCCTACAAATTAACTAGTGGTAGATCAACAACTCCCGATATAAAAAAAAACAGTGATGCAATCCATCATGCTAAAGCCGAGACGTGTACGATACATGCAGAGCTTGCGACCATCTCTTTATTTTGAAGCCGATCGACAATGCAAGTAGGCCGTCCCAGCTAACCAACATTTTTGTTTGATTCCAAGCGTTGACATGATTGCTCTCTGATGACGCTAATGGCGGTGCCCCACAAGCGAGAGCTCTTCTGGTAGCAGGCCTGTGATGTTCAAACTTGTCTTTGTGGATCTGACAAAAAAAGAAGCGAAAGTGGAAGTCAAGCAAGCAAGCAGCCAAGAAGGCAGCAGCTGCTGGATGCAATCATCGCCGCTCCCGTCTTTTTCATGTTCGGAATCCATGGGACGCTTTTCCCGCCGGCCCGATCCGAAGATAACCACTAATTACGCTGCCTCCGTTTGTTGACGTGGATGTGTCATGTGTGATTTAGCACTGTCATGTTAGCGTTCTGTGTCTTACTTGGGTACAGAATTTTCCGACTTGTTAGCTAGGGCCGATGCAGTGATTTGCTTTTTTTTTAAACAGGACGCAGTGCTTTGCTGCTTTTGACTCTCCAGAAAGACATGTTAGAGCATCTCTAGCAGAGCCCTTAAAAGCCGCGGAATCTTAAAATAACTGGCGTAAACGGTTTCAGAACATTAAAAACGGAGATAGCAGAAACCTTAAACCATCCCGAACAGTAAAACATTTTAAGGGTGCCCTCAATTTTTTCCCTCCAAACCGGGAATGTAAGGTTTTCATGGCCGAATATAAGGTGGCCTCTATACCCGAAAGCAGTTGGCGGGAGGGAATATTCAGGACGCGCTGATGAACTTTCGCCATGGAACTCGCCAGAATCCGGCTGTCCTCCGCCAAACTCGCCAGAGTCGGTGGAAACTGAAGCCGCAGCTGACGCCAAACTCCCCACAGGCCTCTACGCCGGCGGGCCGAGGGTCGTCGTTCTGTCCACGGAGAAGGCGCTGCGGCGTCCTCGACCTCCTTGCGGCGGGGGCGCTTAAGGGGCCTCGACCTCGTGGTGACGGCGACGGTGATGGGGGCTGATCTCCCGTGGCGAAGGCGGCGGGGCGAGCCGGGCGCGGTCTCCCGGCAGCGGCGGCGCGAGGAGTAGGTGGCCGGGATTCGGAGAAGGCGTCGGCGGTAGGTAGGACGGAGGACGGAGGCGGCCACGAGGATGGGCGGCGGCAGCGTCCGCGAGGATGTGCGGTGCAGCAGCGGCGATGGCGGTCGCGAGGAGCAGCGGAGGCGGCGGCGCCCGGGAGCGGCGGCGTCCGCGAGGATGTGCGGTGCAGCAGCGGCGATGGCGGTCGCGAGGAGCAGCGGAGGCGGCGGCGCCCGGGAGCGGCGGAGGCGTCGGTCCGGCGAGGAGTAACAAGCGGCGTCGCTGGTGTCGTACGATTGGATCGAATCGTGTTGACCAGGAAAGAAGATAGGGAATATTCCGAAATATTCTTTTTTATAGTTTGTCTATACGGTTTCTGCTATGTCGCACCTCGTTTTGACCCAAAAAACGCGAGGTTTGCAAACCTTAAACCGGTTTTAAGGTTTCCCTACTTGAGGGCTCTGCTAGAGATGCTCTAAGGGCAGTAGTTGGGCATGTGTAAAGAATGTCACTTCCACATGGTTAACCGAATATGTTAATGCAGCTTTGGTTTGAACAACAATTTTGTTAGTGTGATCGAATCACCCAAGTACAGAACAATCATAGTTCGTTCTTGGCATCTTCCTGTGCTTGCATAACTTAGGAAAAAGAATGCAACCACCCGGGATCCTTTCCTTTCGTTCGAACAAACCCGGCGAATTTTTTTTTGCTTTGCGGAGACGACTCACAAATCAAGTTACCACCACCGTGTCGGACTATTCGTCACTCGATCGGAAAATGAAGGCCCGCGACTTTTTTCTAACGACGAATTAGCCTTACTAATTGTAAACAAAGTACATCTAGAAAAAGTAAACAAAGTACAAAAATAATGAAGCAAAACCATCATGAATTTATTGGAAAACAGCTTCATTGATTTAAAGAAACTTCATATGATTTTTCGAGGAACAACACTGGAATGGAATTTTTCTTTGAGTTCCATTACACTTTGTTTTGAAGAAAAAATCACCCATTTAAACATATTGCTAGAATTTCATAGTTTTTCTTTTGGTATCAAACATCTTTAAATTCAATATTCCTTTTGTAGTTTTTTAATCCTTTAGGATTCCAGAGGGCGAGACACTCTCATTTATATTTTCCATTCGGTTGGAGGGGCCTCATTTATCCTTTCCCTTCCTCTCTCCTCTATCCTCTCGTCGAGAGTCGCTCCTGTCTCTTGACTTCTCTCCCCCTCTTCTCCGGTGGCCTAGCCGATCGAAGATGGTGGTGTGTGTGGGGTAGGAGGGGGGAGGGGAGGCTGAGAAAAGAATGCAACTACCTTACCCACCCGTCCACCCGTAATCCTTTCCTTTAGTTCAAACAAACCCGAGAAAAAGTTTCCGTGAGCGGAGGGGCTCGCAATCCAGAACCCTAGCATTCGCTTGCCGTCTCCGTTTCTCGAATTTGATGCTCGGTGGGAAGAGGGAGTGCATGCGTTGGCATGTGCTCCAGAACCCTAGTATTCGCTTGTCGTCTCCGCTTTCTTCGTCCGGAAATCAACGGGTCCTCGCCTGCTCTGTTTGCCTCTCTAGTGGTGGGAGAGGGTGGGGACCTCGGACTCGCTTGGCGTTGTGCAAGGTCCCTAAAGTTAGATTTTGGTCCTGATATCCCTAGTGACATTGGCGAGGTGGTGGCGACGATGGTTCATTGGAATAAGGTGTGTTGTTCAAGGGAAGCTGTTCGTTGGTTTATGGTGGGACATCTTTGATCTCTTCGTCCATTCAGGTCTACGGTAAGGTCTGATTTTTCGAACCCTTTGGATTGGTGGTGGCGAATTGCAAGCATGTGTTGCTGCTTGCGGTGTGTCCCCATCCGATATTCGACCCTAAACACGGGGGTGACTAGGTCTCACTCGGGTGAGAATTAAGTTAACTCTCACTCAGATGACCCCCATCCAGTTACATGTGTAACTGAGATTTTTTTTAATTGTAACTTACGAATCACGATACAAAGTCTGATGGGATTAGAGTTAAGTGAGGTCTAACTTAATTCTCACTCGAGCGAGGAATAGCAAAACCGTTATTCATTTTTATTTTGTAGGTTTGTTTTCTTCCCGTGACTGCACGAACCGATCAGAAATCTCTGCGCGGCTGCCACAAAGCGCCGTGCAAGCACACCAAAGACCCAAGGTACGCCGGAGTCTGCCTCGGCCCGCCGCTCCCTAGCCAATCACCCCACCACCACTCCTCGCACATGCAGCTCCCACAAATCCAGCACAAACACCACCAATCCACCATCTCCACACGCCCCCTGCTACTGGCCGTGTAGCTCCAACTCCAACTCCCAACCCTTCCCCCTTCGCCTCGCTCGGTCGCACAACCCCAAGCCAAGCAAGCGCTGGCGCTGCAGCAGCCAGCTTCCACTCCGCGCCTCCGCTCTGCGTGTCCCTTACTCAGATCCAAGCAGCAGCACAGCCAGCTCGAGGCGCGGCGGCACCATGCCGCCCGTGCAGCTCCGCCTAGCCTTACTCCTGCTCCTCTGCTCCACACTGTCCACATCCTCGCCGGACGCAGACAGCGCAGCCCTACTCGACTTCCTCGCCGGCATATCCGGCGGCCGCGCCCGCATCAACTGGTCCACCTCCCTCCCCGTCTGCGCCAACTGGACCGGCGTCACCTGCAGCCCCGACGGCGCCCGCGTCGTCGAGCTGCGCCTCCCGGGCCTCGCCCTATCCGGCCCCGTCCCGCGCCGCACGCTCGGCCGCCTCACGGCCCTCCAGGTCCTCAGCCTCCGCGCCAACAACCTCTCGGGCCCCTTCCCAGCCGAGCTCCTCGCGCTCGAGCACCTCACGGGCCTCCACCTCCAGCTCAACGCCTTTTCCGGCGCCGTGCCCGCCGGGCTCGCGCGGCTGGTGAAGCTCCAGGTGCTCGACCTCTCCTTCAATGGCTTCAACGGGACCTTGCCGGGCGAGCTCTCCAGCCTCGCCCAGCTCCTCGCCCTCAACCTCGCCAACAACTCGCTCTCCGGCACCGTGCCGGACCTCGGCCTCCCCGCGCTCCAGTACCTCGACCTCTCCAACAACCGCTTCGACGGCCCCGTGCCTAACTCCCTGCTCAGGTTCCCGGATACCGCCTTCGCCGGGAACACCATGACGCGGCCTTCGTCACCAGCTCTCCCCTCGCCGTCACTCTCCCCACCGCCGCCCCCGAAAAAACGTGCGCGGCGGCTCACTGAGGCGGTCATCCTCGCCATTGTCGTCGGCGGGTGCGTCCTGCTCTCTGCGGTCGTCGCGGTGCTCCTCATAGCGATCTGTAACAGGCGGCGGGGCGGCGACGACGAGGTCATGTCCGGGAAGGGCGGCGAGAAGAAGGGCAGGGAGTCGCCCGAGTCCAAGGCGGTCACTGGCAAGGCCGGGGACGGCAACCGGCTGGTGTTCTTCGAGGGGCCCTCGCTGGCGTTCGATCTGGAGGACCTCCTCCACGCCTCCGCCGAGGTCCTCGGGAAGGGGGCGTTCGGCACGGCGTACAGGGCGTTGCTGGAGGACGCCACGACGGTGGTGGTGAAGAGGCTGAAGGAGGTGAGTGCGGGCCGGCGCGAGTTCGAGCAGCAGATGGAGCTCATTGGCCGGGTTCGGCACGACAATGTGGCGGAGCTCCGGGCGTACTACTACTCCAAGGACGAGAAGCTGCTCGTCTATGATTACTACACCAGGGGAAGCGTGTCCAACATGCTTCATGGTAATATGTTTCCTGCTCTCTCTCGTTCTTCATGTCACTTTCATAGTTTTGATGCTAATGTGGCAAATTTTAATTCTTTGATTGATGCCGCTGGTTGTTAGAACTGTAACGGTGAGGATAATGAGAGTGGTCCTATCGGGGACATCTGATAAAATTGGAATGGTACTGAGAATAATATTAGCATGGTCCCTGCACAAGAGTGAACCGACACTGGGGTGATATTCTAATTTTACATGGAGATCTGAGGTTGCTTTTTTGTTTGGAAAGGGGTTAGGGTTATATTTAGTAAGCAGCTTCTTTAGGTCACAGAAGTTCTGTTAACTTTATCAAATTGCATCACAGGGTGGACATTATCAGATTGCATGAAAAGGTTGGGCAACTTGTATGAGCTAAATGGTAGAATTAGTGAAGTATAGAAAGGCTAACAGCTGCACTATAGGTCCTTATTCTTGGTCTGTTAATGGTTACTGTCAAACAACTGTGATTTGCACTTCCTCTGTTTTGACTGTATTGCTCTCTCTTTTTTTTTGCTTGAATACTTGGGGCTGGTTTCCTTCTCTAAAGGCTTGAGCTTACTGTACTTGCTTCACCAAGGCTTTAGCATGCTATAGTACTGAATCTTGGAGTGTTGATCTAAACTGCGTTTTCTTGCATTCTTAGATCTAGCCGCTAAGGTATGCCTCAAGTTTCCACATCATGCTTAGCTGCATTGACTTGAATATTTGCATGTGTATTCAAGTTCACATGGCATGCTTGGTGTATGGTGAACTAGTCGGGCCAATATAGTAGCATGTGAATCTGTTTTCTTACATACCCAATTATTTATGTTAATCATAGCATCTTGTCATCGAAGCACTTCATTACCAAACTCCTGGAATTCAGATTTCACATTGCATACTTAACATGTTAGTAATGGCACACTGAGGAGTGAGGATATATATTTTTTTTAGAAATGGGGAGAAGCCCCAGCCTTGCATCACGAGGATGCACACAGCTGTTTTATTACATTGTTTTTTGAAGTATCAGGTTCCAAAGATTACATCTCAAGCATCACAGAGCGTGGCGATAAACACTAGCCAGCGAAACATAAAAAGAATGAAACACGCTGAGGATATTTGCAAGAATGAAACTAAAGATATGGAGTTATGGACAGGCACAAGAAAATGGTTAACAGGGATAATGTCAGGAAGATAAAGGCAACAAATAGTGGCCGATCTCTGTCACTACCTAGGAAGCTAATGTTGTCTAGTTTATTTGGTTGAACTTTTGAAATTGTTAGCGTTGGTGGTCACTGTCATAGCCCATCCCTATTTCACTATCAGATTGAGGACCAGAGTGATACATCTATCGTCGTGGAGAACAAGATCTAATCCTATTATACTAGATACTTTCAGTATAGAAACAGTTGGGTTTTAATTGTTTAGGTTTGCTAGCCTCATTTGCCACAAGCATTTCTTATGTATGAATATATATTATCTTACCCAGAAACAAGCATTAATTGTGGTTGTGAGCTTGCACAGTAATGCAGATAATTTGGAATGAGATCACTTCACAAGATCGGCCATTTGCATTTATTGATATCCAAAATTGAATATGACATGCATCTCATAATTCTGCCATTTTTTCCCATGCAGGGAAGAGAGGTCTGGACAGAACACCCTTGGATTGGGAAACTAGAGTAAGGATAGCCCTGGGTGCAGCAAGAGGGATCGCACACATTCACACCCAGAACAATGGGAAATTTGTGCATGGCAATATCAAGGCATCAAATGTTTTCCTCAACAGCCAGCAACATGGCTGCATCTCTGACGTTGGCTTGGCATCATTGATGAACCCGATAACTGCAAGGTCCCGTTCTCTGGGATACTGTGCACCTGAGGTCACTGACACGAGGAAATCGACTCAGTGTTCTGATGTCTACAGCTTTGGTGTCTTCATACTCGAGCTCCTCACTGGCAAGTCACCTGTTCAGATAACCGGCGGAGGCAATGAGGTTGTTCACCTTGTCAGGTGGGTGCAGTCCGTTGTCCGGGAGGAGTGGACGGCCGAAGTGTTTGACGGCGAGCTGATGAGGTACCCTAACATCGAGGAGGAGATGGTGGAGATGCTCCAGATTGGCATGGCATGTGTCTCAAGGACCCCAGAACGGCGGCCTAAGATTTCGGACATGGTGAGGATGCTTGAAGAGGTTGGCAGGAACGACATCGGAACGCGGCCTTCGACTGAGGCCTCGACTCCGGTGGGGGAAGCTCGGAGCAAGGCAGAAAGCTCATCTGCAGCCCCTTAAGCTCTCTTAAGTGTCTATTTTTTTCGTCTTACGCAAGGGGTAGGAGCACGGAGAGTTCTGTGTTTTGACAGTACTTTGTATGATTCTTTTGTCTTAAGATTTACATGTTACGAAATTGTAACACCCTGCCATGTGGAACTGGAAATTATGCAGCATCTGCTCACTGCTGATATCTAAGCAACTAGAACTGCCGTCTGATCTCTAGACGTTTTTTTTGCCAGAAATTGCTTGTCTAATCTGTTCGTAGACATTGCTGAAGAGAATATGAGTATGCTCCTTGTCTCTGAAAAAGAAGTAAAAGCACTTCCTTGAAGGAAAAGTATGGTCATTCTTATGGACAGTGATAAGAATTCGTGTATCTGAAATTTGTACAACCAAACTTGTTTCTTGTGAAAACACAACCAAACTCCTGGATATGATACACTTTGTCTGGCACAGCAACGGTTTGTCGCCTTTGATGATCCATGGGCTTTCTGCGTGGCCTAGAAGGCTTGGACAGCGGAGCTACAATTTGTGTATCAGTGACAACGGCGACTTGCGTGACGTCCACAGGCAAAAAAGGTCTCAGTCGTCCAACTGACCCGATGCAGACATGGGCGACCCCTGGGCTCGTTTGATTCCTAGGAATAGGAAAGTGAGGAATAGGAATTTCATAGGATTAGGATGACATGTCTAATTGAATCCTATGGGAAGAGAAGTTTGTTTGATTGTGGTGAAGGAATTTTTCCATGAGGTTGGATCTCATGTTATTTTCTTATGAAGTTTGTACTACAAGATTCCTATAGGAATTTTTCCTATGGGAAATGATCCTATGAATCAAACCGCTTCAAAGGAAAAAATCATATAGGATTCCAATCCTATACAAATCCTTTGCCAATCCTATGAATCAAACAAGCCAAAATTACTAAAATCGAATACTGAATTGTAGCTTCTGATGGCAGTCATGGTGTCGTCTGATTTTTCTCGGTATCTTGAGTAGCAGCTCAATATCAATCGAAACCTTGTTTCACCGCCGCACATTTGTGTTCGGTTCCAGAACGGATCGGAATGAAATGGAACGGTTCCACACCCAGAGCCCATCCCTGTGTTTGGTTTTTAGATGGAATGGAACGCACCCGTTCATCGCAATGGCATATTCCGCGTAGATGCGGAATCCACCCGTCCGGCCGATTCGACCGGACCGAGTGGAACGGGTGACTGTCACGCGCTAATTAATCAAGTTTAGCAATAATTAATCAAATTAGAAATAATTAATCAAGATTAGGAATAATTAATCAAATTTAGCAATAATTAATCGAGTTTAGTAAATAATTAATCGAGTTTAGAATAATTTCATTCTCACTCCATTCCATTCCATTCTCATCCCATTCCAAAACCGAACACAAGAATGAAACGGTTTTTTTGTCCAAACCGAACACATAAATGAAACGGTTCCATGACAATTCCTTCACATTCCGAAACCGAACACACCCAAGTCGTAGGGTGGAGCAGAACGTTGCAAATTGTGTGTGTGTGATCTGCCCCAGGCTGAATCGCGATCGCTGCGAGCGTGGCCACACCACACACGACCAAGATGAGCAAGCTGCTGCGCGCCGTCTCGCTCCTCCTCGTCGCGAACCTGGGATGGACATGGGCACTGATCCCCTCCTCCCTGGGCGGCCTCTCCGCCCGGCGCTACGACTCCATCTTCAGCTTCGGCGACTCCTTCGCGGACACCGGCAACAACCCCGTCGTCTTCGCCGACAACGACGTCTTCGACCCCGTCACGCGCGCTCCCTACGGCTCCACCTTCTTCGGCCGCCCCACCGGCCGCAATTCCGACGGCCGCCTCATCATCGACTTCATTGGTACGTACTATTGCACACGCTCCCTCCTCAGTTATCACTTCATCACTGAACAAAGTCAACAAACTCTTGCGATCTGCGGGACTGACGAGTGACATTGTGGTCAACTGCTCTGCTCGCAGCTCAGCGGCTGGGGCTGCCGCTCGTCCCGCCTTCCCTGGCGCATAACGGCAGCTTCCGCCGTGGCGCCAACTTCGCAGTCGGGGCAGCCACCGCTCTCGACGCCGCTTTCTTCCACGGCGACAAGTTCCCTCTCAACACCAGCTTGGGCGTGCAGCTGGAGTGGTTCGAGTCGCTCAAGCCTTCGCTCTGCCGCACTACCCAAGGTTCTTAATTTTCAAGTCAACACAATCGAAGCAAATGCCTATACAGAAGCTAACCCCTGTACCTGCAGAGTCAAAATTGATATGTATGTACATTTGCTCTGCAGAGTGCGAGGAGTTCTTCGGCAGATCCCTCTTCTTCGTGGGCGAATTCGGGTCAACGACTACCACTTCTCGTTCCTCGCCAAGAGCCTGCAGGAGATCATGTCTTTCGTTCCAGATGTCATCCGTACCATCTGCACGGCCATCGAGGTACTGCACGAATTAACCATGTACTGCATTCCATACTAACTACTAAGAACAGAGGCTAGTGTGGTATTGATCTAGCCATGGCAATGGTAACAGAGGCTGATCAAGCACGGTGCGACGAGCTTCGTGGTTCCTGGGACAATCCCCTCGGGATGCGTGCCGCCGGTTCTCGCCATGTTTGCTGACGCCGACCCAGCTGAATACAACTCCACCACCGGTTGCCTGGAAGAATACAACAAGCTAGGGATGCACCACAACTTGCTGCTGCAGGAGGCGCTAGAGAAGCTCCGGGGCAGGCACCCGGACATCACGATCCTCTATGTCGACTTCTTTGGCCCTATCATGGACATGGTGGAGTCACCTCGCAAGTTTGGTAAGAATGTTTCAGAGCTATATTCTGCTGGCTGTTGGCAGATGGTGGTGGTGAAGTTTGATGGTTGCCATTCTGCAGGCTTTGAAGAAGATGTTCTCACCATCTGTTGTGGAGGGCCAGGGACACTTTTCTGCGGCGATGACGGTGCTTACCTATGCGAAAAACCATCTGCTCGACTGTTCTGGGACGGCGTCCACTTAACGGAGGCGGCTTACCACTACATCGCCGATGACTGGCTGGGCAGCATAGACTCCCCTGCAAGAGAGAGCAGTAATCACTTAGTAAGGTGGTAGAAGCTGCTCGGATTCATGGACTGATGGCTATGTGGAGTCCTGTCTAGAAGACTCCATTTATGAGAACTGAGGAGCGCTGGAAGCATCCGGAGCCTGACTCTACAAATGAAATGGAAGCAACGAAGCTCCAAGATACCACTTGAAAGAGGCACATAAAGCTTAGCAGATAAAACTTCCTTATGCTAGTTGCAACATTGACACATGGGATTTTTGTTAGAAATTACTTCACTGTTAGTTTTGGAGTTACATTCTGAAGTTGATTACATGGAACTGACCTGGAAATTCCAAATTACATCTTAGCCACAAATGGCTTCGTACAGTTCAGTCCTTTAAGTTGTTAACGAATCAAAATCTACAACCATACAGAGAAGTAACTTTCACACAGACTAAAACAATATTTGTTTACTATACTGTGGTAAACCATGGAAGACAATGCTTCAAACATCAGGGGATAGTTAAGTTTGTGCAAACACTGCAGTCTGGGGTGCAGTAAATTAATCTAATAGAATTCATTCAGCGCATACCTTTTGGTTCAGTTTCAGATAAATAAATATAAATATATGAATAGACAAAAACCCGCCATCCGGGCCAGCAGAGAAAGAAGTAAGACGTTTGCTTAAAACTGCAGGATACCACAAGCCTACAAGGATAGTGGATTGCAATTCAGAACCTCGCCAAATAAGAGATAAATGCAATTTAGATAATACCAAAGACATGTAAAACTCTGAATCCTTTTCTTTTGAGTGTACGCCAATGGCAATACCATGTTTTTTTCTCTAGAAGGTAGCAAGTTAAATTACAAGAGGTTTACTCTGGTCCCGTAAGATAATAGTGAAACCAAACTCCTAGAACACCGAAAAAGACACCAACACTAACAACTGGCAACTCTGTCAAAGTCTCCCACTCCCTCTCTTGCTCTTGCAAGCTTCCAACGTTGGAATTCTCCTACTATCAGCAAGAGCAGGCACTGAAATTTGCTGCTGAACGTTCACTGCTTCCATAGACTCCAGCAAATTAGCATTACCACTTAGTCGATCACGTTGCGAGACTACATCAGTTAGATTGGGCATGCCTGCAGCTATCTGTAGGTTCAAAAGACACCTGAACCACACTTGTCTGGAAAAGCTGCACTGAAGCGAACTATGATCAACAGTGTCTTTCTATTGCAGGCAAAGGTAACAAGCTGCCATCTGTGACTGAACTCCATGCTGAACTCTACTATCCGACCCAAACTCCGAATACTTGATTCTTGAAATGTATTTGGACAAACAGAAAAAGGGTTTGGGAATTCTAAATGTCCATAATGAGTCGCTGAACGAAAAGTATCTAGGAATGCCATCCGATGTGGGCAACTCGACTAATGGAGCTTTAAAATACCTTAAGAACAGAGTGTGGAAGACGTGATCGACCCAGAATCCCTGGAGGCCATGGCATGCAGAGAGGTGCTGGCGCTTGCCAGCGATCTGTTGCTGCGTCATAATTGTTGGAGTAATCCTATGCATCAGGATGACATCACCCTCTACATCATGTGCATGTCAGCACAGTTCTAGAAATATCTATCACATAGTAAAAGAGAACTTGGTTTTCTCTACTGTTTCTTAGTGGTTAAGCAAGTAGCTAGCTGGATCCAGGCTGTTGTAGTACATGTGCTAGCTAGAAGAGTAAGCAAATTCGGTTTTGTCTTATAGGACAAATGTGCTGTAGTTTTTAGGTCGGTTTGAGTAGGAGTCGGTTTGTAAGTCCTATATAAGGACATGACTATCACTTGTAAAGCTAGAGCTAAGGAAAGATGTAGCCTCAAGCATATCTATGAAATATAGAGCATATGTGTGTCATATATGCATATGTGTTAGTGTGTGTGAAGCACAACCTAGTTAGAAGGGAGCTAAGTGATTTAGCTTCCAACAATTGGTATCAGAGCCGCAAGGTTCAGGCCGTGGTGCGCGGCGGACGGAGGCTGCGGAGGCGCTGCGTGGTGGCGCAGCGGCCACGGCGGCGCGGCGAGAAGGCCGCGGAGGTCCTGTGTTGTGGCGCAGGAGCCGCGGTGGCGCGGCATGGCGGCGGCGTGGAGGTGCTGCGCGACCACGGAGGCTGTAGCGGCGCCATGCGACGGCCATGAAAGCGGCGACCGGCATGAGCACGGTGACAACCGGCGTGTGTGTGTTCCGGTTGTTCCGTGTGTCACCGGCGGAGAAGAAGCTCGGCGTGTGTCGCCGAGGAAGAAGACCGCGTCTTGGGCACGCAGGGCCGGCCGTGTTGATCGCGTCAGCGCGCGGTCATGGTCACGAGCTGGGGCGTGTGGAGCGTGGCGATGAGCGAGGTTAGGGGGAGGACCAGATCGAGCTGCTCGAGACGGCCGCGTTGCCTGCGTCAGTGCGCGGCATGTGCGTGAGCTGAGGGCATGCCGATCATGGCGTAGTGGGTGCGTTGACGCGTGAGTGCGCGTCGTGGTCGCGACCGTGGCGACGTATTGTGCGAGCCACGGCTATATCCCCACCCCTGTAACTCAGTTGAAGCACCACGAGGTTGAGCTCGGGTGAAAGAAAGGCGTCAGTGCGCCGAAAAGAGAAGCTGCGGCGTGTATCGCCGGAGATTGGCGCTTGTCGCCAAAGAAGAAGATGGAGTCCACGTCAAGCTTGGCGGTGGCGACCGGCGTATGTGAGCGCCAGGTTGTGTCCGTGGCGGTGGCGACCGGCGTATGTGAGCGCCAGGTTGTGTCCGTGGCGGTGGCGACCGGTGTAGAGCGCCAGGTTGTGTACGTGGCGGTGGCGACCGGTGTAGAGCGCCAGGTTGTGTCCGTGGCGGTGGCGACCGGCGTATGTGAGCGCCAGGTTGTGCCTGTGGCGGTGGTGACCGGCGTGTGCGCCAGGTCGAGTCCGTGACCGCTAGACTTCCCAAGTGAACGCATCAGGATTAGGGGGAGATTGTTGGAGTAATCCTATGCATCAGGATGACATCACCCTCTACATCATGTGCATGTCAGCACAGTTCTAGAAATATCTATCACATAGTAAAAGAGAACTTGGTTTTCTCTACTGTTTCTTAGTGGTTAAGCAAGTAGCTAGCTGGATCCAGGCTGTTGTAGTACATGTGCTAGCTAGAAGAGTAAGCAAATTCGGTTTTGTCTTATAGGACAAATGTGTTGTAGTTTTTAGGTCGGTTTGAGTAGGAGTCGGTTTGTAAGTCCTATATAAGGACATGACTATCACTTGTAAAGCTAGAGCTAAGGAAAGATGTAGCCTCAAGCATATCTATGAAATATAGAGCATATATGTGTGTCATATATGCATATGTGTTAGTGTGTGTGAAGCACAACCTAGTTAGAAGGGAGCTAAGTGATTTAGCTTCCAACAATAATCTCTCTCAGAGACTATATAAGTCTGCATATCGAGTTCAACCCTCCATGCCCACAAGATTCTGCAGTGACTTTGGAATGGGAGGAACATTGACATCTAGAACACCCTCTAGAATCTGGACAACTTGCCCCATCATTGGCCTATCATCCTCAGCATCTTGAATGCACCAGCATGCAGTTCTGCAAGCTCGGCACAGCTGCTCCACATCTGCATCGCCTTCCAACCTACTATCCAACAGGCACATGACATCTCCTTCATTCAACTTGACTGCAGCAAAGGTTGGAAAATAAGTAAACTTGCCTTCCTTTATTTTCTCTGCATTCCTTCGCCCTGATACGATTTCAAGAAGCATCATCCCGTAGCTGTAGACATCAGCCTTATGTGTGATCGGCAGCCCTGAGATCCACTCAGGTGCAAGATATCCGATGGTCCCTCGCATTGTTGTCAGCGCCCGGCTGAAATCTCGACCAAGAAGCTTCGCCATACCGAAGTCTGCAATCTTAGGACAGAACTCTGCATCAAGAAGTACATTATCCGGCTTCATATCGCAGTGTATAATGCAATCTTTGCACTCCTCATGAAGATAAGCCAAGCCTCTTGCTGTCCCAAGAGCTATATGGTACCGCAGTTGCCAGCTCAACTTTGCAGAACGCTTTGAAAAGAGATGTGAGTTTAAGGAACCTTTTTCCATGTACTCATACACCAGTAATTTTTTACTTCCTTCAGCACAAAACCCAAATAAACGAACAAGATTGATGTGTTGGATCATTCCAATGGTCTGAATTTCTGCTCGGAATTGCTTCTCCCCCTGTCCAAAGCCTTTTAGCCTTTTGACAGCCACCACCGAGGGACCTGTTAATGTCCCCTTGAAAACACAACCGAAACCTCCTTCTCCCAGTTTTTCAGAGAAACACCTCGTTGCTTTCGTTATTTGCGCAGTGGAGAAAATCATGAGGCTGCTATTGGAATCAACTGGCCTCTGCAGGAATAACCCTTTTTTGCCTCTCCACAAACGAACCAAAACAATAACGATGAGAGTTAACACACCTATGGCTATCACCACTAGAACAATAATATCAACCTTGATATGAGATTTTTGTCCCTCAGTCATATGTATGTATTCATGACTATCTGGAGCAGACCACAAGACAGAGCCACAACCCCCTAGCTTAGCCGCAGTAATAAAACCACTCTGATTCAACTGTATATATACATGTGGGTCATTGAACAAGAGAAAATATTCTCCATCTTCCTGCACGCCCATCCAGCTGGGAAAGGTGCCATAATACGTTCCTCCATGTGAATAATAGGTGGCTTCAGCCCAAGGAAAAGGGATCTGTCGGATAATAAACCCTCGACTCCGGTTTGCATTCATCTTAAGAGTATAACTACTACCCCTCATATAATCATAAGTAGAAGCATTAGGAATAAGGACGACGTTCTTGCCAGTGATCCTGTTAAATCCCAGCCATCCTCCAGGTAGCAGTGTACCGATAGGGTTATCAAAGCTTTGCCAGAACACCGAGGAAATATTTGCTTGGTCTCTTACGACAAGATTTCCGTTGTCAAGAAGTACTACTGCAAGTGCAGATACAGATACACTCTTTATATAAGGTGACCAAGAAGACCCGTCATCATTATGTAGGTACAGATTGCCATCTTCTAAGAGTCTAAATGACGAAAACCAAGGGTTAACGATGAAGGAATCTGCAGCAGGCGCCCAAACTAGAAGAGGGCTACAAGATGATGAATTCATGTACCATATGCCAAATTTAGAATCCAAGTAACACGGAGGAGATAGGCAATTGAAACCCAGCTTGAAGGAACCATATTTTGAGACTAAGGTCTGGTTACCACTCAGAGACTGACCAGGAAGAAGAGTATCTGTTGCATACACGAACTTATCCCCTGAAGAGAAGACCTTGAACAAGTGGAGAAGTATAACTGTGAAGGAAAACAATGAAGGCATGCGCTTGCTTCCCCTCTCCATTTCGTAAGAGTTTTCACTAAGAATGTGGATCTTCTAGCCGCCGTCCCAAGTCCCAACTCCCAAACAAATAAGAGAACTAGAGAAGGAAGCCATGACTAAGAGCAAGAGGGCTAGCGTTCCAAGTCAATGATGTCGACTTTCTTTCAACGCCAATATGTAGCGAAACTTGTTCCTTGCGGCAAGCTGATTGTTTTTGACTCAATTATTTGGTTGGAAGAATAGCTAAGTGACAACGACCGTGTTGGTTGCGACGTGTATGGACTTTGGAGTTTGGAAGATGGTATGGTTGTTGGTTGGTACTTGGCCAAACACTTTTATTTTGAGACAGTTATGGATTCCAATTCATCCATTACTCACCTCGAGCCCATTGATCCGGACGCTGCTTCGCGGTGAGCCATTTCATCAAACAGCTTCGGACCGTGCATCCTGCCTGGCGTGGCCGACGCTGCAACCACCAGCCGCAGCATCCCCTGCACCGATGATTCACGAGACAGGCCACCAGATGCTTCGCTACACTGCATACTTTCCGTGTACGGATTATGTTCTCGCTTTACCGTCCCGATTCCAGAGCTGGAAGTGGTGGTGCAAGCTAGAACCGTAGAAGGAAGGGGAACAGGAAAAGTGGAGAGACAGACGAGCAGCCCCAGGGGCCGACTGTTTGCTTGTCGCTTGGGCCGAGCGTTGTGTAACTTGGGTTGGCAGCCCATTTCGTATCCTAGTACTCCTTCGTATCAAAATATAAACAAATGTATCTAGACATGGTTTAGTGCAAGATTCATGTCTATGTATATTTGGGCCCCAAACATGTTAAAACATTTTATATTGATATGGAGGGAGTAGTTAACAAAGCTACAATGATCGATTCCTTGTATCTGCAACCCAAACAATCACCAAACAACACATAAAGTTCAAATTCTTCAATAGTGATCTTAAGTTTTCACCATGGAAAAAGTCCGCGCCCTCAAAACAATGCCATCAACAAGGCCATTGTCAGGCACAACCAATTAAGGTCAGACCTTAGATTTTCTACTTCTCCTGTGCTGCCGCACCCGCTTGCCGATGCCACAGCTACAAGTCACGAATCACCAAGCAAAGTCCTCATAGACTCGGTCCGCCATTACTAGACCTCAGACCTCAGTCGCCATGACATTCTCTGCCACTGTCGTCACCAAAGAAATCAAAATACCGACATGTTCCGTAGTGACAACAGACAACGAAGCTTCGCGTCACTCCACAGTGAAGCCTCACAGCCAGAATATGGGTGCACACGAACCGAGTCCCATTCGATCCAGCAATATACAAGCATCAGGCGTCCAATGAAGATCGCCGGCGGATCCTTCCAGAACTCATCATCGGCTAGATGAATGAGGGCAAAGAGCATCAAGAAGGCGCAAGAAGAACCTTGGGACCGCCGCCATTATTCAAGCAAAATCCGCAGGCCCCCACTCGCCCCCGCCTTGCCGCTCCGGCTCGCGTCAAGCCACAACCAGAAGGGCCAAGGCGACCCGCGCCATGATCCCCCGGCGGCAACCGAAGGGCAGCAGAGAGACCACGGTGTAGGTTCCCGAAGGATCCCGAAACCCACGCGCATCCATAGCCAGATCGTCGTCACAAGGGATCACCACCACATCCCCCAAAGGGGCCTCGCCCTGGCCTCACGGCGACCAAGGGAAACCGCCGCCGCCACAAGACCAGAGGCGCCGCCCTGGCCTCCGCGCTCGATCCTCCCGCAGTCGTCGCCCCAACGACTCTTGGAGGTGACCGCCACAAGACCAGAGGCGCCGCCCTGGCCTCCGCGCTCGATCCTCCCGCAGTCGTCGCCCCAACGACTCTTGGAGGTGACCGCCACATCCACCCGCCTAGGCGCCTTCGGCGCCGAGGCCCGCCAGCGGCAGCGGCGGTGAGAGGGACGCCGATCGGGGGCTTTGGCGGCACTAGGGTTTGGCCTCTATTGTCGCCCTAGGGAGCGGACGCGAGACCGGACCAGGTCATCCATCTCGGGCCTATAAAATGCAGTAGGACACTTACTAGGCAACATAAACAATGTCTAAAGGTTATGAAAAAACTAAATATAATTGTAAATGTTAAGAGAATACGCATCAAGAATGCTATTGAAGTGTAGATTCAAATCTGATTATGAAATGCATAAACAAAAAGACAAACAAGGTTCTGAATCGTACCAAATCCACATATTGGCTGAATAGTATCCTACTTGTATTCCCAAGCTATTTTTCTCTCTTATTTCACGAACTGCATGCAAAATTTGAATCTACAAGTCTGTAACATGGTGTGTTTTTTTCGCGTGGCTCGTGGTATGCCCGTCCATCTCGTGGTATGTTCCTTTTCCCCTCAGAGGCTCAGACCCATATCGCGTGGTATCTCGCGTGGCGTACCCGCAGCCCACACCAACCCCATTCCATTCCCCAGGCCTAGACATCTCGCACGCTCTTCTCCTCCACAGCAGCTCCGCTCGCGACGCGGCGGCGGCCACCTCCCGACCAAGAGACGATAAATCGGGGAGACGAGAAGAGAAAATACCCTAAGCTAAATCGCTTCCCCGAATTAAGCTAAGGTCAGCAGCTCCCCCGTCTCCTTCCGCGATCTACACCACCTAGAAGAACTCGGATCTGGCTTTGCTCCGCACCTAGATTGTTCCTCGCTTAATTGGAGCGATTATTTGGCCGATCCGGTCTAAATTTTTAGTATAGCCGTTTGGAGCTAATCTTGATTGCGGAACCGAAACTCTTCTGGGAGTTTGTTGGTCCGAGGAAACAAATGGGGGGAACGAAGTTTCCATTTTTGCCGCCGATACTCTGCATGATGAAATGTCAGAGCAGCAGTACCGGCAGCTTCTCAGGCCATCAGAACTGAGAGCGTTACCATTTCTGCCGCCGATATTCTGCATGATGAAATGTCAGAGCAGCGCTACCGGCAGCTTCAGGCCATCATCAGAACTGAGAGCGTTACCGGGGCTCATTCTTGGATTCACTGGACTGGATTTAAGTAGTAGTATTATTATCTTGTCAAATGCTCCAATGACCAATGTTGCATAACACCCAATGTTCACGCGAAACTTTGAGAGCATGCTCATGGGGAGATGTTATGAATAACTTGGAATTAGCAAGTATGCAAATGCTCCAATGTTGCATAACACCTAATGTTCACACCAAACTTTGGGAGCATGGTCATGGAGAGATGTTAACGAATAACTTGACTGGGCAAGTATGCAAATGCTCCAATGTTGCATGACACCTAATGTTCACACGAAACTTTGACAGCATGCTCATGGGGAGATGTTAACGAATAACTTGGAATCGGCAAGTATGCAAATGCTCCAATGTTGCATGACACCTAATGTTCACACGAAACTTTGAGAGCATGCTCGTGGGGAGATGTTAAATAAATAACTTGGAATTGGCAAGCATGAGAGAGGACTCTCTGATCCTTGGAGAGCATGCTCGTGGGGAAATGTTCACCTGCGATTCGAACCCGGGTGAGTGACCTCACCATCGTGGGCTATAGCCACCAAGCCATCGCTTGGTTCTCGGAAGATTTTAATGAATGAATAATGTAATTATACATAGTTACGTACACACTGAGATACGCTGGCTCCCAATGGTTGAATGGACTTACTTCAGCCCTCTAGCTTTTGAGCTTCTGCTTGCAGTGCATTCGGTTCCTACTTACACAGATTGCTCAATCAGCAGGTCGTTATAAATTCATACCTTTAATTCTCTTGCAGATATCAAGTTGAAGTCGGCTTCTGCTTCACCAGAAAGTATTGTTCCTTCTTTCAATTGCATTATCTGTAATTCGAATCATTCATATGACAACTGTTGGTTTGGTGCATTTCTATTTTGTGACTATTCGATATCTACTGCTTCAGTGCGGGAGAAGGATGCGTGCTGGGAGTATGGCGACAAGCTGGATGGGAACAGGGTCAGGTGCAGATTCTGCCACAAGGTTATAAACGGTGGAATAAGCAGGTTCAAGTTTCATCTGTCTCAAATTCCGAGTAAAGGCGTCAACCCTTGCATCAGGGTGCCTGATGATGTCAGGGAAAAGGTGATTGCTCTCATAGAAGCTAAGGAATCACACAGGGAGCTCGAGCTTCTCAAGAGGAAACGTAGCTGAATTGTCGGTGCTTCCAAAAAGAAAACGGGAGCTTCCATCTCAGTCTTCATCTCCAGGTCCATCTACTTCGTCTGCTATTATTCCTGCAGTTGAGCCGACTCAGCTCCTTGGTCTTGAAGTGCCTGCTCCGGTACCGATACTATCCAGTGCTGCAATCAAGCCGCGTCCTGCTCCAGGACTGGAAGCAGAACGGTGCATAGCCGAGTTCTTTTTCGAGAATAAGTTGGACTATAGTATCGCAGATTCCATTTCATGCAGGCGTATGATGGACACACTTGTTGGACATGGATTCCGAGGGCCTTCAGCAGATGTTTTGAGGACAAAGTGGCTTCACAAGCTTAAGTCTGAGATTTTGCAGCGAACACAGGAGATCGAAAAGGATTGGGTGACTACAGGCTGTACTATATTAGCTGATTCGTGGACTGACAACAAACAGAAAGCCCTGATCAACTTCTCTGTATCGTCTCCACTAGGGACGTTCTTCCTCAAAACTGTAGATGCTTCTCCACACATCAAAAATTATAGAGGGTTGTACGATCTCTTTGATGAAGTGATTCAGGAAGTTGGTCCAGGCAATGTTGTTCAGATTATCAGTGATAGGAATATAAACTATGGCAATATAGATAAGCTCATCATGCAGAACTACAACACCATTTTTTGGTCTCCCTGTGCTTCTTTTTGTGTAAACTCAATGTTGGATGACTTCTCCAGGATTGATTGGGTTAACCAATGCATCTGTCAAGCGCAAACAATCACAAGATTTGTCTACAACAACAATTGGGTTCTTGATCTTACGAGGAAGTGTACGGAGGGACAGGAGCTTGTTTGTTCAGGGATTACAAAGTCTGTTTCAGATTTCTCACTCTGCAATCACTGTTGAGGCACAGATCAAAGTTGAAGCAAATGTTTCACAGCTCTGAGTATGTATCTTCTTCATATGCAAATAGATCTCTTAGTATTTCCTGTGTTGAGATCCTCAATGACGATGAGTTTTGGCGAGCAGTTGAAGAGATAGCGGCTGTTTCAGAACCTCTGTTAAGGGTCATGAGGGATGTCTCAGGAGGCAAGGCAGCTATTGGTTATATATATGAGTCTATGACAAAGGTGATGGACTCTATTAGAACATACTATATAATGGATGAAGGCAAATGCAAGTCATTTCTGGATATTGTGGAGCAAAAATGGCAGGCAGAGCTGCATTCGCCTCTTCATTCAGCAGCTGCTTTCCTGAACCCAAGCATCCAGTATAATCCAGAAGTCAAATTTTTATCTAGTATCAAAGAGGAGTTCTACCTTGTCTTGCATAAAGTGCTTACAGCCCAGACCAAAGGCAAGGTATCACTTTGGAACTGCATGCTTTCCGCAAGGTACAAGGACTGTTCGCCTCTAACATTGCTAAAGAGGCCCGCAACAACACCT
This sequence comes from Poa pratensis, assembly GCA_947311845.1. NCBI lineage: Eukaryota > Viridiplantae > Streptophyta > Magnoliopsida > Poales > Poaceae > Poa > Poa pratensis. The sequence continues at coordinate 13,061,081 of CAMZMU010000106.1, forward strand.
GTCCAGGTTTGTCCCTTGTGCTGAATTCTGCACTTCAAATGTTGGCTGAGTGGCTCTGCATTTTTAGGACCCTAAGCACTAGCTACATTAACATCAGCTCATACAATTTAGTGATCTTAGTTGAAGATGTTGCAAAGTCAGCTTATCTTCTGTTTTTATTTATTTTTCTTTCGCTGGATGTATTGTTTCTTTTACCAAAATTTCTGGTTGATTATAGTGACATTTTTGCTCAGGGATGTGGTGGGAGCAATACGGCGATTCAGCGCCAGCATTGCAGCACGCTGCTGTCAGAATATGAGTCAGGTCTGCAGCACCCTGACCTTCCAAAGGGACTGGAGCATCATCCTTCAGAGCCACTCCGAAAAACGCAACAAGTTGGACAAGGAGGCACTGGCCAACCAAGCCTATGTGCACTACAATCTCACTCTCCACTCTGAGTCTAAAATGGCTACGAAGAAGAAAGGGGACGGGGATCCAATCGCGCTGGACCATATCGACATGACCTCGCCATGGGTGGAGGATTCGGATAGCCCAAACCTTACCCAGTGGCTCTCGGCCTTGGATGGTGGAGACTTGAACACCAGACAGTTTGGTGGATCCATCTTTGGCACCAACGATAATCTTTTCGGCTTATGATAGTTTTCAGTCTGAAGTCTGACAGTTCTCTGGTTCTGTTGTACAAGTGCTCACTGTATGTCTTCTGATTTTTATTTAGTTATATCTTGGATAAACTAGATTCTAGATTTATATCAAGGTGAATCATACCTGTTACCCTTATGTAGGCTATATATAGCATAACAATGCTGGGATATGGATGGTGATACTGAAGGTTGTGTGGTCATTTCATTTTCTGAAAAGATGTTCTGTTCTCTTGTCTATGAGGATGTTTTGGTCTTGATCTTAATTCTTAACATGAGAATCCAGACCATGAAAATGAAATTTTGGTGGCCATGCCTTATTTTTCTGGGTGATCCTATAAAAGATGTTCTGTTAGCAATTGGTACCTGTTAAGCATCATTTTTAATTACATGATTCATGAAAGCCAAATTTACAAGATGACAGTAGAAAGAGGATAAGGTAAAACCAACGACAGAGGAGAAGCCATTGGTCTTTGTCGAGGTTCACTATCAACCCATTAATGTATCCAGCAATAATTTAGTTTTGAATCCTTCAAATATAAAATCCATGACACGTTGCCTTGATCTTATCCGGAACATTAAATAAGACAAGCAAACCCAACGGCCAACGCTATCAACAAAAGTGACATAAAGCCAAGCAGATCGCACTTGGAGGCAGTAGCGCAGCAGAGTACTAGCATTGTCATCAACACAAGCAGGAATATCCTCAAGGTTTCGGTACATCGTAGGGAGCAGGAGATGGAGGGGAGCAGCACACAGAAGCCGGAGATAACCATCGTCCCGGCGCCTAGGCCGGCGGCAGGCGGTGGCGCCGTTCACGCGGTGAAGGCGGCGAGCAAGGAGCCTATCAGCCCGGGCTCGCCTTCCACGGTGGCTGCCGGCCACCGCAAGGAGAATCAGGGCGTCGTATCCCTGCCTGGGTGGAAGCTCGACTCCCTCTGCAAGGAGTCCGGCTCGCCGCCGGGCATGATGGGGCGCTTCCCCTATTTCTGAAGCCAAGCGCCCTCTTGTACGTCCTACGCCGGGCATGATGGAGAGTACATGTCTTAGCAACGCATCTACTAGTGGAGTATATGTAAATTTGTAGCGGCAGCTAGCTCCTCGTTCTGCCGATGTAGAACTTGTATCGTTCTCGCCGGAGTTCTGGTGATCTGCCGCTCACCGGCCGGTGTCTGTCTTGTTGCTTCAACATATTTACATGTGTATGTTGCTCTCGGAGTTCCTTGTGTATGATCGTGTGAATTTGGAGAGCGAATAATCCGCAACTAGTTGCACCCGCAACCCATTATCCAAAATCGTATTTTTGTGTTTTCAAAAAATCTGTAATATGGGTTCTCATCATCCAATAGGTATAACAGCCAAATCACACACACCGGTTATGTTGTATCTTATGCTACTACCAATTTTCGTCCCAAAATATCACTCTATGTGACCTGTGCAAAAAGGAAAGAGCTAAGTGAATAGTATCATGTACTATTTCCTTATAATTTGTCTTTTTTGTACAGGTCACATGTTTTCATATTTTGGGATGAAACTTTGTAGATGTAAAAGAAACAACATAATCTATATGCATGATTTATCTCCCATTTTTTAAAAATTCGAAAGTGGGACATGCGGAATGGGTTGCACCCGCAACTAGTTGCAAATTTGAGTTTCCCGTAAATTTGTGAGTATATGATCGTGTAATTTTGCCTTGGCCGTCCATTTTCATCAGCAATTCATGATATGGAATTAGGAAAGGGAAGTTGAGATGTGACAATCGAATTCATTGTTTACTTCCATGTTCTGAAAAAAACGAAATGCGAAGACATCACCCGGCGCCGTTGGCAGCTCATGGCACACGGATCATTCGGATGAGAATTTACACAAGAAAAACGAGTATTTTGTTTGGACGCGCCTAGTGCTCGGTCGACCGAGACATAAGATAGCGCTCGGTCGACTCGCCTCCATCCTTTCTTCTCCCCTCTGGTGACCCCTCGTAGCCACGCTAGCCTGCCGCCGTCTTTCCCGCCCGCGGCGCGCTACCGCCACGCCTCGCTGCACCGCCCTGCCCCAAGCTCCTCCTCTGCCTGTCCACCGTCACCTTCGGCCATCCCTCTAAATTAGGCGATCCTTCGATGTCTTCTCTGGCCCCGGCATCCCCACCCTCAAGTTAAGTTCCTTGCTCGCCTCCACCGCCTCCGCCTTGTCGATGGCTCCGACTCGCTCCATCCCTCGTCATTGCCGTCGCCGACGAGGAGCTCTCCCTCCTCTCTCTCTCTCAACCCTCTCGATTTGCGGTGGAGATTCTCTGACTTAGAAATACTAACTTTGAGTCACTGACGTGTGGAGCCCACATGTGATGGGACCCACGTGTCAGTGACTCAAAGTCACATGACTTTGATCCTAGCAAATTCAGAGACTACGCGCAGCTCGATTTGCAGGGCGGAGGATCGACCGGACGCTAAGCAAGTTCTCGGTTAACTTAGAGCTAGCAAAAGCGCATTTTGTTTGTAATTAGTGTTCATAAACTTCTTCAAATACTTATTACTCCCTCTGTTCCAAATTAATTGACTTTCATTTGTCCACATATGGATGTATCTAGACATGTTACACGTATAGATACATCCACACGTGGACAAATGGAAATCAATTAATTTGGAACGGAGGGAGTACCTTACAGTTAAAAAATCGTCAAAATTATATGGAAGACAGATCCGACTCAAACACTGCTAAATGCTAATTGCCGGGTGTCCGCGTGGAAAACCTCTCCTCCCCGTCCCCAGCGCCCACGTCGTCCTCCTGAAAAACTACTCCATCAGCATCGACACGATCCTCCCTCCAGAACTCAAACCCATCGCCGCGCCCGTCTGCTCACCGAGCCGGTGATCACCGGCTAAGAAGGGTTCAGTGTACTCTCTCTCCGACCGCGCAGATGGACGCAGGGGATGTGGCGCGGCAGCTCTTCCAGATGGCGGGCTTCCTCCGCACGGCGGCCGACGAAAAAGCCCGCGAGATCGCCGCCGCCGCCGACGAGGTAACTATAGTTTGTTCTTCCACCGACCGTGCGTTATTCTCCAGTGATACATTAGCTCTGGATCTCGGACGCGATCGGCGACTGCGAGATCCGGGTCGCGGAGGGTTCGATCTGTTGCATTGTGTTGCTAGGGTCGCCCAATGGAGCTCACTGGATCGGAGACAATGGCGTCACCGACTCACCGTAGGAGGGCTATGTGGGGCCTGGGCATTACCGGACTGTTTACTTCTATTGCGTTTCTTATCGCGTTCTCTTGCAATCCTTCACCGCGTGTTGCAGGACTTTGGAATTTTATGATACTAATGTTTGAAATTATCCGCCGCAATGCAGTTTCTGCCGATTCTCTAGTATGACGTCCAGATAAGCTAAATTATAGTGTACCCAATTGCTATTGCTAATTTGGACATCCATTTGTCTTGTGTTTAATAGCACAGTACGTTTGTTACCAAAATGGTTTGCTACGATACAATGCATATTCAGGAAAGACAAAAGCTAGAACTTCAGACATTTTGTTCCCGTGCACTGCTCTGCTTCCTTCCATCGGATATTCGAACTGCCAATTATTTTGGATAATCGGGATTTTTTGTCACGCTATAATGTGGCTCAAGTGTTTCCATGTTTTCTGTGATGCCTTTTGAAATTTCACAATCGGTTATGTGAATTGATAACAATGATAACTCAGGAATTCCAAATTGAGAAATTGCAAATGGTGGAAGCCGAAAAGAAGAAGATCAGGCAGGACTATGAGCGGAAAGAGAAACAAGTTGGTATCAAGAAGAAAATGTAAAAGTTCTTGTTCCCATTTGCTATTTATTCTTCCTTTTACAAATTTGCATTTGAGAATACCTGACTGTTTACAAATTTGCATTTGAGAGTACCGGGGGAAACCCTAGGTCTGTCCGGGCAGCAGCGTCGTCGTCGTCGCTTTCCTTCTTGGAGGTGCTGTTTGGTATGCGGTGATTTAGAGTGCTAGGTTTGTGGTGGGAATTCGCCGGAGAGGACGCAGCGGTTGCGAGTCACTTTCGTTTTCATTGATCCGCCGATGTCGGCTTTGTTTTCTTTTCTTTTTCTCTACCTTTTCTTTTGGGCAGCAGTGGCCTCAGTGTTGTATCGGGTGGTTGCTATATTAATATAGCGGGGCGAAAGCCTATTTCTTGAATACCTGACTGTTCATCATAGGTCATTGTCAAAGGATGCCGTAGACAAAAGGTAACAGAAGAATAGGTTTCTAATTTGAATTTGTGTTACATTATGCAGTGAATACTCAATGCAGCTCAATGCTTCCCGAATTGAAGTTCTTCAAGCCCAAGATGATTTAGTACAATCTATGATGGAGTCAGCTCGGAAAGAGCTACTGTACCAGAGCCAAGACCATCAATCTTACAAGAAACTTCTCCGGATACTTATTGTTCAGGTCAGCAGAGTGGATCTGAATAAACCTTGCCAATGGGAATATGAAGCATGAATTCTTTGCATCTACTGCAAGTAGTAGCTAATTTGAACCAGCGTGCATCAATATATGGGTTGTGAATACATCCACCGGTAGGCATGTGCAGTGACTGCACTGCCGAGATGAGACACATCGAATGCATGACTGTCAAGGCAGCTACTAACCTGGTTCCCCTAGTATTGCCTTTACCTTTTTCAGGCCATTTGCTGGTCCCCTTGGGTGCTAGGGTTCTTACTGTTGGTGATAACATTAACACAACCCAAGTTTCAAGTTGATTTTTCTCAGAAACTGGTTGCCTTTGAGGAAAAACTGTCTGAAATATAACACATTTTTAGTTAATGTAAAATAGTGAATTCGTCTGTTGAAAAAAAAGCAGAAGATATCAGTTAAAATTGGTTATAATTCACTAAATGGTTTTTTTTGGATTTCTTAAGTCAAATTCCAGCACTTACTGTGAAATTTCAGGATCTCGCTGTTTTCTTCTCCCTGAAGAGTAGAATTTCTACTTGTTTGAATGAATTTCAAATCATTATATTATTCTGCCATGCTCGTAACGTTTTGTGTAGATTATTTTCCATTTATACTATTTTATTTCATGAGACTATAACATCAGTGGACAATGTATCACACATGTATATCCTGAAGTTAGAGTGCTTAGGCTTGCCCTTTAATATCCTCTATTTCCATGATTCTTCCATAGTCTGAAAATTTCTTATTATTGACGCTTGAGTATTATATCTAATGCATAAAATCACCTAACAGAGCTTGCTGCGTCTGAAAGAGTCAGCGGTTATTCTCCGCTGCAGGGAGGAGGATCTTGAGCTTGTCGAATCAGTTTTGGAGTCCGCAAGGAATGAATATGCTGAAAAAGCAAATGTATATCCGCCTGAAATTGTGGTAGACCGTCATGTCTTTCTGCCATATGCACCCAGTCATTACAAGGCACATGACCTCTCCTGGTAATATTTGCAATCTTCTGTGGATAATAAGCCACAAGTCCTCATTTGATGATATCTACCAGCAAATTTTCATACTTCACGTTGCATGTTACTCCTGAATTCATCATTTCAACAGTATCCAAAGTTTCATCAGTCCTTCCTTCATGAATGTGCATTGGTATTTGAAGGACTTTTATATGATTAGATTGCATTTTATTCGTCAAGTATTTGACTTGTGTTACAATAGAGCATATGCTTTCATGATAACCTTGATTTTCTATGAATTTATTTATTGGATGCAACATTCTTAAATGCAAGTGATACGTATGGTAACTTCATGAGATACTGAAAGAAGGGTGTCTTTTTCTCAACATTTTTGGCATGTTCATATTGATTCTTGGCAGACAGACTGTCCAATTGCTTGCATTGCGTGGATTAGAATAAGACATTGGAAGGGTTTCATCAGGCTGTTAGCATATCTTTAGTTTCTTAGCAGCTGCGCCCTTATCCTTTTGTTCGTGACTTAGCCAAGATGTCTATTGGAATATTCCCCCCGAGCTATTTGTTTGTCCTTCTAATTAAGGAGGCGGCGAATTGGTTTATTACTTAAGCAAGAAGGAGAGAACACATAATTCTTCTCTGTGGTGTTCCCCTCTTTTCTTTTGTTAAAGGGCGTTTGCATTGCAACCCTGCATGTTTTCTTAGTTTTGTTTCTGTTTTTATACAAGTCCATTTGGGTAGTTTCAAAAAAAATAAAAAAAATACAAGTCCATTTGGTGATCCTTTCTCTGAAGTAAATGCCATGTTCGTTGAATAGTAATTTGTGCGGATCTAAGTGTCTAACTCTTACTTGGGTACCTTTTAATTTAGCTCTGGTGGAGTTGTACTGGCTTCACGAGATGGAAAAATCGTCTTCGAGAACACATTGGATGCTAGACTAGAATTGGTTTTCAGAAAGAAGCTACCAGAGGTATTACTATGTTGTTCTTTTTTCCTTTGTCTGTTCTTGTCTGAAGTGATCCTGCATGGATGTCATTACATTCTAATGGATGCAGTGGAAAAGAATATGTAGAAGTTTAGCATTTTTTGTGCATTTACTGAGCTTCTTGGTAGTAGAGCCATCTAGTGGATGAAATGATCACAACTTACTTCAGCCCTCCATCTATCCAACAAATATGGCTTTGGTCTTTAATATATGCCCATTTACTAAAGAAGAACAGTTCTTGAGGGGGTCCATTGCCATGCTCCCCACTTGGTCATAGTCCTCTGTCTGTCTTGAATTCTATTGGGCATATTAATATAGAAACGTGATTGGGAGTAGTCTTCTGTCCAAGCTATCGTCATGTATTAACGCTTTGTGTGCACATTTTCGTTTTTTCAGATCCGTCAATGCCTTGTTGGGCAGGTAGCTGCGTGAACAATTATTCTTAAGCAGAATTCTGCACAGTTGCTGCTTGGTATATCTTGATGATGATCTCCAATAAATAATTTTGGCGGTTTGCCAGTAATTTACAGGCCCATTCTTTTGGTTAGGAGGAGATCATTTTGTCACTGTTGACTCCAGACTTTCCCATACCATGCAAGCAAAACAAACTGGATGTTCAGGTTTTAGCGATTTCTCTTCATAAGGCGTCGATGTGTGTATAGTGATGCCATTTCTGCAAACACAATTTGTTTTCTCATTGAAACTGCATTCTTTGATTGCCACATATGTACTTTAGAATGGCATAGTGCGACTGTAACATCGCATGAGATTTAGCCATAATCGGTCACCCAAAGTTGCAAATAAGCTAAAACCTTCTGCACTGATCAGGGATATAATTTGGAATGTCTATTTCATGGTTGTCTGATTTTCCTTATCAGTTATTACCTTGAATTTTTGTGATCAACATAAATCAACCACGTATCATCCGAACATATAGTCGTTGAAAAAGTATCCCTTTGAATTATGAACCACCCATTGCAGACAGAGATATAGAGGATCGAAATTAGACTATGAAGAAAGTACACTTTTCATCCCTCAACTTCGTATAAAGTTCTTCTTAGACTATAGTAGAAAAGATATATAGGATTGAATATTTTTAGACCATAGTCTATGCTGGCGGCGCTAAGGAGGTCTGCTTGATAATATGACGATGTTACTCCCCCGGTCAAGTATACCAGTAATGCACGTACTTCCGAATAAAACTTTGATTATTAATTTGATTAACAGAATATGAATTATATGCTACAAAAATTATACCATTGAATTGAAAACTTCTCTTAACTCTGAATCTTTGTGATATATACCAAATTTTGTTGGCCAAATTACACGTCAAGCTTTTTAATTAAATACATACATGACTTAAAATCCCAACATGAGGGAGTACTTGAACCATTTGATCTTCATCTCCAGCCCCATACATCCTGACCCTCTTGGTCATCACACAGCTGTGTAGGAAAGCATGTCAAAGTTGTACGTGTGTGCTGCTCAGCTTTGTTACTGGAAGGAGACTCTCCGTGTAGGAAAACATGTCGAAGTAGAAGAGATCCGGACCAACAAAAGAATAGGACCCTACTATAGGATTCTTTTTTTTTTAGATAAGGGGGTGCAGATCCCCGGCCTCTGCATCAAAATGATGCACACAGCCATCCGCAATTATTCAACAAATCTTACAAGTTACAACACCGATCAAACCGAAGTCCACCGCTCGGCAACAAAAAGTCGCTACAACTATGATGGAGGTGGACATGATCAAAGCCGCATGCCTTGACCTCCCACCTACGCGCATCATCTACAACCGGAGTACCGGTCCAGCAGACCCTCAACGCGCACCGCATGCGCGCGCTGCAGCAGTCGCTTCCGCCATCTTCCTCTAACCCATCTTCAGGTAAAGATCAACGCCATGACCTTGCAAGGCCAGCCGGCGACGTCGCCATGACGCCAAACAGCACCACCGCCCTGCCCTCGTTCATTCGCACGCATCCACACCGAGACCCCACTGCACCATGCTGCCGAGTCACCATTGTCGACGCGGAAAATGGCACGCCGCTCCACCATCAGACCTCTCCAGCCAGGATGTGCTCCAGCACGATGCCCCCAAGGAGGAGAACGACACCGGAAGTGCCGCCATCGTGCGATCCGGGACACCCAGATCTGGAGTTTCCTCTGGAGCATCAGGGAGGGAGGCTAGAGCGTCGCAGCAACGACTCCTTCAACAAGGTAACAACGCCCGCGGGCGTCGCCGTCGTCGGCTCCGCCATCGGAGCCCAGCTCTCGCCGGCCGACACTCTTTCCTCCAAGATCCGCCGCAAAGGAACCAGAGAGGCAGGAGGACGCCAAGATCGGAACCCTCACTGCTCCTCACTCCTCGCGGAGATCTGATCCGCGCCGCCATCACCTGAAATCCGCAGGCCGGCGAAGCCAGCCGCCGCATCCAGGGTGCCGACGCCGGCAGGATCCAACCCCACCTCCCAGTCGCCATCATGGAGGTCCCGGGTCGCCGCCGCCGCCGTCAAAGACAGAGGCGCCTCCCCTGCCGTCCGTCCACGCCCTAGCGACGGTCGCCGCCACGCGCTGCCGAGGAGGACGCCGTGGCACCCGGTAGCGCCACGCCTCCGCCAAGGACACCGGCCCGCGCCGGCCCCCTCGACTCGGGAGGACAAACGATCCTCGCCGCCGCCGGCCAGCCAGGCTGTGCCCGGCCGAGATCAATGGCGACGGCGAGGGGATGGAGCGGAGAGGGACGGCCGAGGGGCTAGGTTTAGGGTTTCCCCTCCCGCCGCCACACGGGGGCGGACGAGAGGAGAGGAGAGGAGACTATAGGATTCTTGTACCTCAACCGGTCCAGATGAACCAATTCCATTGCTTCTTGATGTGTATCATCATAGTTGTATATAAAACTACCACTACGGAGAAGCAAAACATCTTTAGGAACCACCGATAAAGTAATGAACCACTCTTGTGATATAATAACATGGCGATGAACCCATTCATGACCATCATCACCTGACCGACGTAACATCCAAATTACTTGTTTTCCGTCGAGGCGCTGAGCTAGGCATAATTCTCCACCTAGCTCAATAAAGTAGAGATGCTGATCCCCTTCCGATGACAAAATTTTAGGATGGCTTATGAAACTAAATGTTTCATCCTCTAAATTAAAGCGAAGAACGTCTTCTGGGCGCCTTTCAAGGAGTTCATCCCAGACGAGCAAATACAGAGAGCCCCTGAAGTGCGTGACGGCCCCCTCCGAATTGGCATAGGTGGATCCTCCGCAATGCTCCTCCAACACATATCACTATCATTACCACCAATAGTAAAGATCTCCATTCCCACACTATATGTCCGCTCGAAAAAATCCAGGGCGCGGTAAAAGAAGCGAGCAACCTTGTACTTGTTCGTGCGAGGGTCAAGGCCCAAACCGACGGTTGGGAATTCAGACTCGTCCTTCTGGCCATGACACAGCTTAAGGACATCATGTATGGCCGGGTTGAAGACATATACCTTGGTGTTGGTCGAGAGCAGTACAAGCCCATCACAGTGCACCATGCCATAAACCGACCCAAACTCACCGTGGAAGGTCGTGGAGTGCACAAGGCTCGCACAGTCCTTGCCCTCTTCCCATGACTAGAAGGTGACTTGGTTGGAAACAATGGTCGGCCAGACCTCATTGTCGATCACCGAGTCCAGGGTATGTGGGATGATGAGGAAGGAAGGCTTATGTTCTTGGTTCTTGGCAGATTGGTGGAGATGCGAGCGGATGAAGCATGGATCGGAGATGACGGCACGCCAGGTCTTGCTGACGGACTTGAACCGCACGAGAGCTTCTACAGGCAGCCGGACAAGAATCTCAAAGACGATCTCATCAGGTATCTCAGGGACCTCCCGTCGTTTTTCTGAGCTGGTTTTCGTGTCCATGGCCGTCTTAGCCTTCGTGGCGTCCTAAATGCACTAAAAACTATGTTCGTGGAGATTGGAGAGCGATGTGGATGGACGCATATATAGTGGAACACAATCAGGCAGGTAATCTGATGACAGACATGAAAACGGATCGTACTGCTGGTTCCCAGAAGACCGATCCGGACACCAGACGGTCAGCAACTACTCCCGTCCGCCAGCGGAAACTGTAACTTTTTTAGACAAAGGTACTTTCGAACAAAAATATCTTGTACCAGTATAGCAAAGAATACAAGCTAACTCAGGGCAACATCAACGGGAGACCCAAATGGATACAAATATGTCCGGTATTTGTCCGTTTGGCTCGCCGTCTGGCCGGGTGGACACGCGCATCCATCCGGTGCACCCAACGGTGCTATCCCATTTGGAACGGATATGTCGATTTTTAGCCTACTTTTTGCAAATAAAAATTATTTAACCAGATTAAATACTGAGTGCGGTGATATGGCTCCCGGACACCATGGAGCCTTTTTTAATTTTTTTGAAAAGTTCAAATTTGAAGTTTCAAAAAAATTACAAAAGAATATTATGATTTAGTCAATACTTTGTTCTATCTGTTGTAAAATTTTCAATACAAAAATATCATATATTCTAGCAAAATTTTCAATATGAAATATCATGCATTCTAGCCTCAGCAAAAATGACAAATTCACATAACTGAGGCATGAACGCTTGAATAGTACCACAATCGAATTTGAGCCAAATTTGTTGGATTTGTATTTTTTGCTGAGCCCAAGATACGAGGTATTTGACATTGAAATTTTACATACTTTGCTAAGGTGGCATATGGATGGTTCATTGAGAGCAAGTCTAGAATAATATCTGTAAGGTTGTTGGAATTGTTGATAATGAGCTCAGTTCTTATATACCATGGAGCAATGAACCATGCAGATTTAATAAAAGGGCAAGTAAAGAAGAGGTGTATTTCATCTTCCTGCATACCACACCTACAGCAAACCTTGTTGATGTGTTTGGAGTAACGCCCCGCTCTTGCTCCTGTTGGAAGCGCTTTGCGAAGGAAGCGCCAAGCAAATGTTTGGACTCTTGGAATGATGTCCTTGCACTTCCATACCTGTTTGAGTAATTGGATTGTTTGTGGTGATGGTTTCCTTGGCCGATCTGCTTGTCTCGCTCATACAATACCTGTAAACAAGCATGATATGCAGATTTTGCATTGCACCTACCATCTTGAGTTAGTTTCCAGCAAAGCATGTCTTGTTCTTCCGTATCAATAATTGTGGTTTGCTTAATGGAGAGGGCTGCCGAGGGCGAGAACAGGGAATTAACAAGATTTTCATTCCACCGTTTTTGATTTGGGAGCCACAGGTCTTTGACTAGAGCTGGATAAGCAAAACCCGGAGATTGAATGATTAAGTCATCATAGATAGAGTCCCATGAGGAGTACCAAGGCGTGCTCCAGATAGAAATATTGCCTTGGGTTAGTTGGTAGGATGTATAAGTTCTTAGGATAGGGAGGACTTTTAGGATGGAGGCCCAAAAAGCCGATTTTGGAGTATTGGACTTGGGCCGCCATATGGATGCACCTGGGAAATATTTAGATTGTAAGATCAGATGGAGGTGATCATTGGGGTTTTGGGCTATTCGCCAGGCTGCTGTGAGAATGAGGCTTTGATTTATCGCTTGCAAATTCCTAATTCCCAGTCCTCCATCTTTCTTCGGTGCACAAAGGTCTTTCCAGGCTTTTAAGCAGAGGGTTTTCTTCTGTGATTCTTCTCTTACTCCAGTCCACCAGAAAGTTCTTATAATAGCTGTGAGTTTAGATATGAACTTTTTAGGAAAAAGGATGTTGGACATGTAATAAACTGGAATCGAGGAGAATACAGATTTAATGAGTTCCAAACGAGCTGCGTGTGATAGTTTGTCTGCCTTATACGTGCCAAGCTTTGCTTTAAATTTGTCGACAACGAAGTTGTAGGCTGATGATCTATCCTTTGCAGGGAGATGAGAGGGTGCCCAAGGTGAATAAAGGAAGCATCTATATCTTGAACCGGAAAAATAGTTTTAATGGCAGCTGCATCATTAGGTTGGACATGTTTACTAAAAAGGATCCCAGATTTAGACCAGTTTGGTGTTTGTCCGGATGTAGAACAGAAAGATTCTAGAATTTGTTTCATGGCTGCTGCTTCCTGTAGTGTAGCTTCACCACAAATGAGGAGGTCATCGGCGAATAGAAGAGAATGAATGCGGGGGCAATTTGGGCCTAAAACCACACCTCGAAGAGAGTTATTCGCCATAGCATCCTGCAGCGAAAGCGACAGCTCATTGATACCAAAGACGAAGAGGTACGGTGAAAGGGGACAGCCTTGTCGTATTCCTCTATGGCTACGGAACCTCGCAAATGGTTGACCATTTATGACCACTGAAAAGGAGGGCGAAGAAATACAGGCAAAGATCAAATTGATAAAGTGTCCATGCAGCCCTTTACGAGCGAGTGCCGCGACAATGAAGTTCCATTCTAGGCGATCAAATGCTTTAGCAAGATCAATTTTTAACATAAAAGCATGATGGGGCCAAGAAGCTAGGGCAAAGGAGTGGGTAATTTCTTGGGCAATAATTATATTGTTGCTAATACGTCGCCCTTCAATAAAAGCCTGCTGAGCTGGACTAATATAATCAGGAAGATGAGGTTTGAGTCTGTTGGCTAGAGTTTTGGCAATGAGCTTGTATACTACATTACATAGGCTAATAGGTCTATAATCCGCAGGCACAAGAGCAACAAGTTTTTTGGGGATCAACACAATGTGAGTGTCATTAATATGTTGAGGCATGACACCCGAGTGATAGAAAGAGCTTACCAGATTTGTTACGTCATCCCCTATCCAGCTCCAAGTTGCTAGATAAAACTCCACGTTGAATCCATCTGGTCCTGGCGATGCATTTCTTTTCATGTCCTGCAATGTATCCCATAATTCCTGCTTGTTCGGCACCGTGTAAGTATGGTCTGTAATGTCTGTTGGGAGTTGTGTGTGAATAAAGGGCCTGCCAGTATTAGTATTAGCAGAAGCAAAGATATGTCGAAAGTAATTGACAAAGGTATTGCTTATTTGTCTTGGCATGTGTTGGATAGTATCATTTTCATCCTTGATGGAAACAATCATATTTCTTCTCCTTCTTTTGAGAATTGCTCTGTGGAAATAAGCCGTGTTCCTGTCTCCATCCTTTATCCAATTCTTTTTTGCTCTCTGCATATAAGAATCAGTGAGTTTTGTGAGGTTTTGTTCATACCTTGTGATTAGAGAGTTTTCCAATGCTTGATCCTGAGCTCCCACCGGTTTGGCTTGTATCTGCTTTATTTGCTCTTCTAATTCGTTGAGCTCCTGTTGTATTGGCTTCTTTTTCCTGCACCAAATTCTTAAAGCTTGTGCCAAGTGGTTAGTTCTTTTGTTAAAAGGTTTTCTGCTGGACTTCGACCAAATTTCTTTAGCATGAGTATTGAAGTCTTTCTCCTTCAACCACCAGTTTTCAAATTTGAAGGTCCTTTTTTGTCGACGTACAGTACCGTCAGTGGACAAAGAATAGGGGCATGATCACTAATTGCATGCATGAGAGGCAGATTGTAAACATTTGAAACAGGGAAGTGAGCACACCAATCAGCATTGACAAGGCATCGATCAAGTCTTTCATAAATAGGTTTCGAGGAAAAATGTTTGTTTGTCCAAGTGTAAGCAGGACCACTATAACCCAAGTCAAACAAGCCACAAGATTTCACAAGAGATTGAAAAGTATTCAAGCGAGAACGATTTATAACAGGGGTATTCTTGTCGATATCATACAAAAGATCATTCATGTCACCCATACATAACATAGGTAGATTTGCATTATCATACACAAAAGAGGCTATCTGATCCCAAATCGAGCTAGTCTGCCTATGATAAGGATCGCCATATATACAGACTAAACCAAACTTCTGATTACTAGACTTAATACTAGCAGTAGCTAAAATAAGGTAGAAGGTAGTGGTATGCACAATGATGTCCAGATCGTCGTTCCACATCAGCCAAAGACCCCCGGAGCGACGCCTCGAGGGAACTACAAAGCTATTAGACATATTAAACCTAGTAATAAGATCTGCTGAACTGACTTTAGAAGATTTGATTTCAGAGATAAAAATTACCTGAGCTTTTGTGGAGTCGATCAGTCGGGCAAGGTGAACCATTTTGCTACTGCTCAAGGTCTTGCCCATACCTTGGCAGTTCCATCCGAGGGCTCTCATGGCGCCCGTGGCGCCTCCTGGGCTGGCGCCATTGCCCTTTGATCTAGTTCCATGCCTTCATTGCTATCTCCAATGTATTTGTGTAGACGAACTCCCTCGCTGGGATAAGTGGTTGAAGATTGAGTTTCATCTCCATCATGTCCCTGGTTTCCTTGACCAGCAGCCAAATTACCAGCATCGATAGCCATGTAGTAGTTGTCAACCATCTGAGTAGGTGAGAAAGCTCCTTGGCGAGAATCCGGCGTGCCCGGTGACCAGATAGGCGAAGGATTGCGAATCAGACAGGGATCATGCTCTAGAGGGCTCAGATGGCTTTCCCTTGGAGCTTGTCTGCGTGGTGAGCGAACATAGGGGTGCACCATACTTCCCACAGATGCGCTGCGATATCGGCGAGGATTGCGGATTCGTCCCACTTGACCGGCGCCTCCTTCATGGATCCAAACAGCAGCTCCAGGTTGATACTGAGTAGTCCCCAAAGCAAATTGGTCGTCACCTCGATCATGGGAGGGCGGCGGAATATCCCAGCCCGTAGCGCGACGACGAGGCCTGCTGTTTGTAGCAGTTGGTGCTGCATCACTGGTTGGTTCGGTAGCTGCCTCTGTGGACTCTATTGTTGTTGCTGCTGCTGCAGCTCCATTTTCATCAGCGCCTGCTCCGGCTATATCTCCTCCGAGATCTCGTGATGAGAAGCGCGATGTGGGGTTGCTGCAGGTTGTGGAGGATCTGCGATGCCCTGATCATTCTCGGGAAGGTGCTGTGGCGATTCATGGTAGACTTGTTGGGGAGGACAAAAGGAGTGGAAGTTGGATTTTTTGGTTAGGGGGCAGTGGCGGGCTCATTATTCGGTGCCGGCCGTTTTGGTGCTTGACCCTGCATAGTGCTCTGTGTGCCCATTTCTTGAAATCCCATCTTCTCTGTGTTATGACTCTGCACAGGTAGATGAGTAAGGCCTTGCTGCTGGCTGAAGTGGCTTCCATGCATCTCATGCGTGGGTCCACCACTGTCAATCCGAGAGTTCCTGAGTGAATTGTAGTGGGAGTAAATGTCGTGAACCGCTCACCAGATTGTTGTGCCCTTACATTTGCATCTAGAAGATTCTGCCCCTGATGAACTAAATGAACTTGTTCAACTTGTTTTCCTTTTCCCTTCGGATCCTCGGCGAAAAGCTTCTGCAGCCTTTCAAGAATTGGATTGGGTCTCTGCTGAAGTCCAATGCTGGTGATAGATGCATTCCGAATTGCTTCCAGTGGCACCAAGTCTTCATCAATGACCCACTGTCCAAGCCTCTGTGCCGGAATATCATGTACTGGCAGACCTCGCTTTGATCTTTCCCTGAGTATATTGTTTCTTGTTGGGCAATGCTGCACATTATGGAACATGATTCCACAGAACAAGCAGATCCTCTTGATTCTCTCGTAATGTAGATATGCGAAACCTGAACTGTTGTCCGGGTACAAGACCTCAACTTTATCCTGAACTGGTTGATTCACTCTCAGTTTTGCTACTCCCCATATGTAATCTTGGTTGGCAAACAACATATTTTGCTGAGGAATATGATATTCAGAAACAGATCCCACTTGATTCAAAATGTCAGTAAGCAGAGAGATATCTCTAGCAACTCTAGGAATACCATAAGCTCTAACTGTGACGAAAATGTACTCAAATCTGTAGTCTCCACTAGAGTGTACTTCATCTTCCGGGTCAAACCAATCGAGAAGTAAATTATCTGAACCCGTAGTCCACGGCTGACGAGTGTAAACTGACTCCATGGCTTCATGTGATCGAAAGTGTGCTAAGAAAACCGAATCCGATACATGAGAAATAGCATAGTAGTTATTCCTCCAAGCCTTGGCCATGGACTGCTGTAATGCTTGCTTGGTGATATTTCTTGGGGTTCCTCCCGTACAGGCAATCTTCATGAGAAGGCAGAAGCTGAAGTTTAGTTCCTCCTCTTGCTGCAGCTGACTAGCGTGGACGGAGCTGATTCTTGGGCCTGCAATACTCATTGCTTGTAAGTTCATCGCCAGATCTGGAAGCTCTGGCACCTTCGGCCGCCTCCGCTGATCCTCTGCTTGGTTTTCCTCATCCTGTTGCTTCCCGTCCATCCTGAGATGGTCTGGTTTCTCGAGAGAAATTGCCTAAAAGTTGAGAAACGGGTGTGGATCTGATTGTCTGGAGGGAGAATAGTGTTGATTTGGTGTGATTTGGTGCGATTTGGGAGAGATTTGAGGGAAGATTTGGTGCGGAGATGAAGAGAAAGGTTCAGAGCGGCATGTCGCCAAGCGCCACGTAGGGCAAGTCGAGAGAACTCTACTAGACACACTAAATAGGAGCGACCTTGCATCCGGACTAAATGGGTCTCCCTTTGGAGTTGTGCTCACACCATTCAGGGGACGGACATGTCCCAGAAGAATCTACTATGGGAGCATAAAAGTGAAACAAGAAGGTAACTTAGGGCAACTCTAACTGCACCCCTATTCCGAACACATTTTGTGTCTGTTTCTGTCTGTTTAGAGTCAGCCGCGGACAAGAACGAACATGCCTCTGGCACTGTCCGTTCAGTGTATCCAACTTCAGTGTACCGAACGTTTAAAATTTTCAAAGTTAAAATAATATATACATAGACAACTATTGAAATTTAACTAAAATTTAAATTAAAACATAAAATTTAAACTAAACTAGCCCTAACCATATTGCTCCTCGTCCGAGTCGAGAATGATGATGACTGACGGAGAGGTGACTGCCCGCAGGTGGCCACGCGCTGCCGCCGGTGCTGCCTCCTATGTCACACGAGAATCCTACTGGACTGAGCTTCTCATGGGTTTGCAGGTGGCTACGGCGCAGGTGCTGGCCTCGCTGGCGCCGCTTGTAGATCCGGCCACTCCTCCTCCGGGGCGTCCTCCTCCAGCTTGCGTTCTGTGCCTCCCACTCCTGCTTCGTCGTGGGCAATCGGCGTCGCGCGACCTCCACTGGTAGAAGTTGGTGCGGGTCGTGGCCACGCCCCCTACCAATACGAGCTCGTCGTAAGAGTCGAACCACTCCGTCCATGGCTCAGCCTCCTGATTGCCGCTCGCTCGACATCGTGCTCGATCTCGAAGAACCTCGACCATGTTGAATATTGTATATCGGTTCGGTTAGGGTTAGGGTTTAGTCTCTCTCTCTCTCCCTCCTATATATATGTACCTTTGGTGATTATCAATGTGTGGAATATAGATTTCTATCCAACAGCTTGGTATCAGAGCCTCCCTCGCGCGCCGCCTCTGCGCCGCCGCAACATGGCCACCTCGGCTACCTCTTCTTCTTCCTCCACCACCACCCTCCCCATTGCCTCCACCCTCAACTTCCTCCAAGCACCATGAGCAATCCCCTCTCTACTCTCCCTATATCCCTAACAACCACCGATCCCCTAAACCTAAATGGCCTCTCCGTTCATCTACCCACCACCACCTTCTCCAATGCGCAACCCTCCCTTGCTCTCCCCTCTCACCTCGTCCCGCCCAATCTCTCCCACCCAATCCTCGGCGTCCACATCTCCAACTACATCAAATTTCAGGTTACCGCCGACGGTGCCAACTTCCCCAAGTGGCGCCAGATCATCACCAGCGTTCTCACCATGTACAAGGCGCTCGATCACATCCAGGAGGGCGCCGCGCCTGTCAACCCTAGCGACGACTGGCTTGCGGTCGACATCCACATCTCGCTATGGTTCATGGCCACGCTAAGTGACAATCTCTACCGCCTCGTCCACAGCGCCGACGGCCGGACCTGCTCCACATTGACACGATTGCTCCGCTTCTTCCTCAACAACGAGGCCACGCGCTACGTCTTCCTCAGCAAAGCCTTCCGCAACACTCAGTGGGACGACCTCTCCATCACCGCCTACACCAGCAAACTCCAGAATCTAGCTGACGATCTCGCCACCATCGGCCAACCGGTGAGCGACTATGACCTCACCCTTCAATTCCTCGACGGCCTCGGTGGCAAATACAAGCTGCAGGCCGAAATTCTGAAGACCTCCATGCCTCCCTTTGCGGATGCTTGTTCCCACCTCCAACTCGCCGAGATCGACGAAGATGCACAACAGAAACAGGCCAGCGCCCAGGCCATGGCCGTACACACCAGCGCCGGCCGTGGCGCGCCCAGCGGTGGCGGCCATCCCTCTGGCGGGCGTGGAGGACCCAGAGGCGGACACCCACGTTTTCCCGGTGTCAGCCCCAATTACCGAGGCAAGAACCCGATCCCCGGATTCCAGTACGGCGGCCCGAAGACACCTCAGCCCCACGGCCCCTCGTCCTCGTCCGGCGGTGGCGGTCGCGGCCGCGGTCAGAATACCTATCTGTCTGGTGGACACGGTGGTAACCAGCAACCCTGGCTTGGCTATTTTGCTCCGATGGGGTCGCCCTTCCCCCCGCGCTCGCCCTGGATCCCGCCCAATGCCTCCAGCGTCCTCGGACCCCGCCCTCCTGCGCCGCAACACGCCTACCCACTGATGCATGCCCCGACCGATCCCGCAACACCTTCGCCACCACCATCATGGGATCACAGCACACTCTACCAGAGTGCCCCAAGCTATGGCGCCGCGTTCCCCCCCCCCCCCCCCCCCAGGAGGCGATTGGATCAAGGACTCCAGCGCCACCTCTCATGTCACCGGCAACCAAGGTACATTGACCTCGCCTCGTTCCCTTTTAGATGTCAATTCTCATCATATCGTCGTTGGTAATGGGTCTCGTCTTCCTGTTGTTGCTACTGGCACTGCACATCTCACATCTCGTCCTTTTCTTCTTCACGATGTTCTTGTTTCTCCATCCATTATCCAAAATCTTTGTGCCACTCGTAAATTTGTTCGTGATAACAATTGCACTGTTGAATTTGACCCGTTTGGTTTCTCCTTGAAGGATCTTTTCACCAGGAAGGTCATCATGCGCTCCGATAGTTCTGGCGACCTTTACCCTTTTTTTGCTGATCACGGGGGTGCTACCACCACAGCCTTCGCCGTCTCCAGTGATCTTTGGCATCAGCGGCTTGGCCATCCCAACTTCTCCGCATTGTCCCATCTACCGCTAGAGTTTCTTTCTACTTGTAATAAAAATAGAGGGCACTCAAACTTTATGTGATGCTTGTCAGTTAGGAAAACACACCAAATTACCGTTCTCTGCTTCGCATTCTCATGCAATGTCACCGTTTGATCTTATACATTGTGATTTATGGACGTATCCTATTATTAGTTGCTCTGGATATAAATATTATCTTGTTATTTTGGATGATTTCTCTTGGTTTTCTTGGGTCTTTCCACTTCGTGCTAAATCTGAAACTTGTGACACGTTACTTCGATTCTTTACCATTGTTGGCGCGCAATTCCATACCACCATCCGCTGCATCCAATGTGATAACGGTGGAGAATTTCTTACAACCACACTCCGCACTTTCCTTTCTTCTCACGGTGTGTCTTTGCGCCTCTCCTGTCCTTACACCTCACCTCAGAATGGTCGGGCTGAACACATGATCCGCACCACCAATGACGTTGTTCGCACCCTACTCTTCCAAGCCACTTTACCACCACACTTTTGGGTCGAAGCCCTCAACACCGCCAACCACCTCCTCAACATTAGACCATCTCGTTCCATTGGAAATTTCACTCCATATTTTCTCTTATACGGTGTTCACCCCACATACGATCATCTCCGCACTTTCGGTTGTCTCTGTTTCCCTAATCTCTCTCACTCCATCGATCATAAACTGTCTCCCCGCTCCACACGGTGCATTCTTCTTGGTTACCCTCACGAACACAAAGGCTACCGGTGCTTTGATCTCACCACACGAAAAATAATCATTTCCCGACATGTCGTTTTCGACGAAAGTTCGTTTCCTTTTTCCGCGGGCACATCTCCACCCACACCGAGCCCTTCCACAGTCGATCCCACCCCACCTGCACCGATCCCACCGCCACCAACCCCCAGCTGTCCCCGCCACTCCAACATCTGCCAGCCACTCGCGCCCCGCCACCTAACCCTCTGCCCCCTCCCATCCAACCTACCTCCCCGACAGCGCACTCCCCGGCGGGTCCCCCAAGCCCACCTGGTCGCTCCCCTCCCGCTTGATCCCCCTCGACCCACGCGCCTCTCTGACCGCGCCATCCCCGACAGCACCAGGAGATTCTTCCCCAGCCAATCCCATGCCGCCACGTTCCCCACGCCTTCCACCCGGTGCCATTCCGATAGATCCACCCCACAATGCACACAGGATGCGCACCCGGGCCAAAACTGGTTTCTCTCAACCAAAACAACGCCTTCAACTTTCTATTTCCACATTCCCTCCTCGTACCGTACAACACTTAAGGACACTCGTTGGCACGATGCTATGCGTGATGAATTTGATGCTCTAATTCGGAATGACACTTGGTCTCTAGTTCCTTGTCCTGCAGGTGTAAACGTGGTCACCGGAAAATGGATCTTTCGCCACAAACTCAACCCGGATGGCTCCTTGGCACGTTATAAGGCTCGATGGGTTCTACGGGGTTTTACTCAGCAAGAAGGTGTGGACTTTGGGGAAACTTTCAGTCCTGTGGTGAAACCAGCTACCGTGCGTGTGGTTCTCAGCATTGCTACATATCAGTCCTGGCCCCTTCATCAGCTTGATGTGAAGAATGCGTTCTTGCATGGTGAACTTTCCAAAACTGTGTACTGCACCCAGCCAGCTGGTTTTGTTGATGATGCTCGTCCCACTCATGTTTGCAAACTGAAGAAGTCCCTCTACGGTCTCAAGCAAGCCCCTCGCACATGGTTTTTGCGCTTCACCAAGTACCTCCATACCCTTGGTTTCATCTCCTCCAAGAGTGACTCCTCGCTATTCATCCTCCACTCCAACAATGCCACTGCCTACTTGCTCCTATATGTGGATGACATTATCCTCACCGCCAGCACTGCCACCCTTCTCCAGAGCGTCATCGCCTCTCTTCACTCCGAATTCTCCATGAGTGATTTGGGTGCTCTCCACCACTTCCTTGGTGTCAACGTGCATCGCACGTCTCGTGGACTATTTCTCTCACAGCAGCAGTATGCACTCGACCTCTTGGAGCGAGCCAACATGTTGAATTGCAACCCTATACCCACCCCCATCGACACCAAGTTCAAACTTTCCGCCAATGCTGGCTCGCCAGTTGCTGATCCATCCCAGTATCGCAGTTTAGCGGGTGCACTACAATACTTGACCCTCACTAGACCGGATTTGTCGCATGCAGTTCAGCAGGTGTGTTTGTTCATGCATGATCCTCGTGATGCTCATCTTCAACTCATCAAACGGATTCTGCGCTATGTTAAAGGGACTGCTCATCTCGGCCTTCAGCTACATGTGGGATCTTCCTCGGACTTGGTGACATATTCTGACGCCGATTGGGCCGGCTGTCCTGACACTCGCAAGTCTACCTCCGGCTTTTGTGTTTTTCTGGAACCAATCTGGTGTCATGGTCCTCGAAGCGGCAGCCGACGGTCTCTCGTTCCAGTGCCGAGGCTGAATATCGAGCCGTGGCAAACTGTGTGGCTGAATCTGTTTGGCTACGTC
Source organism: Poa pratensis (assembly GCA_947311845.1). NCBI lineage: Eukaryota > Viridiplantae > Streptophyta > Magnoliopsida > Poales > Poaceae > Poa > Poa pratensis. Next base: position 13,083,853 of record CAMZMU010000106.1, read on the forward strand.
AACTACTTCTTGAGTTGCATCAACCCGCACGGAAAGCCACCGTTGTATACTGTGACAACATCAGCGCCACCTATCTGCCCACCAATCCTATACAGCATCAACGGACGAAGCATGTTGAGATCGACCTTCACTTTGTCCGTGATCGAGTCGCTCTTGGGGAAGCACGCGTGCTCCATGTTCCTACAAGTTCACAGTATGCTGACATTTTCACCAAAGGATTATCGACAGCTGTGTTTCAGGAATTCCACACCAGTCTCAACATTGTTCCTAACCCAGTTTCGACTGCGGGGGGGGGGGGGGGGGGTGTTGAATATTGTATATCGGTTCGGTTAGGGTTAGGGTTTAGTCTCTCTCTCCCTCCTATATATATGTACCTTTGGTGATTATCAATGTGTGGAATATAGATTTCTATCCAACAGCTGACCAAAACGTCGAGTTCCCGGTGAAGAGATGGTTTTGGCGGTACTCCGGCGCAATTGTTGCTTGGCGGCGCCGAATCTCCTCCAGGCGCGCCGTGTCTTTCTTGGGCCGTCGGCACTAAAACCTATTAGAGTTCAAGTGCCAGCCGGTTGGTAGGCGGAGTACGTACGCCACCTCTTACATGACATTGACGCTGCCCCCATACGGGGGCGAGGAAGAAATCACGGTCGCGGATGTACGACGAGGAGCTCCCCTCGTGGTCATTCTTTGACCTGCACCACTGTTTGGCATCGTGGCAGAGGGCTAGAGGGGAAGTCAGAGGCGAGGTGTGACATGGCTGGTCGCGTCGTCTCATTAAATGGTGGGTAGTTGGCGCGTGGGGATGCTCACGCACGGGCCAGGACATGCGGCGGATAGAGCCGGACGCGAATGCGTCTAGTTTGACCGCATTTGTGGCCAAAATTTGGTCCGGCAATGGGTCGAGACGGACGCGTACGACCCTTCGTTTGGGGTGCTTTGTTGGGTGCTTCTTTTTGTCCGTGCAGATTGAAATGGACAACCACAGACGAAATGCGGAATGATGTTGGAGTTGCCCTTGCATCATTGCAACCACTGGGCGAGGCCACCAAAATCCCGCGTTAGCATAACCTAACATGTTACCACCTACTCATTTATTCTTCCCCCTCTTTCTCTCTTCTTGCTACAGTACCTGGGCCTCCTTCTCGTCTCAGGGCTGATACGAGGCCTCTCCTGCTGCGGTGCCAATCAGAGATGGCTGAGGGGAGGGGCGACGTAGATCAGTATGTATAGTAGCAGTAGTCTTGGTCCCCTTGTGGCGTTTGGGAGTAGGCTGCTGGTTCCTGACATCCGGATATGGCACTCCTCACTCACTGTGGTGCTCGTGTGGCGGGGGGCTGATGAATGTGGCAGACTTGGGGCGAGGGATCTCCGATAATAAGGTCGATTCCCGAAACTCGTTTGTCCTGGTGTTTGGGCGCAGTGCCGGGCAGTAGTGGATGCTGATTCCGAGGAGTTTCCAAGGTGGAAGGCTTTGGAGGGCTCCGTTGTCGCCATCTCCGGTTCGACGTCATCCAGGTTCTTCTCGATGACACCGAAACGATGGGCCAGATTTGCAAATAATTTTGCCCGGGGAGAGATGTGGCATTAGTTTTGCCCAAGGCCAGGATTTGGCAAACAATACGAATCTGGATCCTTCGAGACCTTCCGAGTTAAAAAAACATAACCTAACATGCGAGGGCGCAGCGCCGAGCAGCAGTGGACGCCGATTCCGAGGAGTTTCCAAGATGGAAAATGGCTTTGGAGGGCTCCGTTGTCGCCATCTCCGATTCGACATCATACAGGTTCTTCTACTCTGATGGCATTGAACAGAGTGACCAGATTTGCAAATAGTTTTATCGGGGTAGACGTGACATTAGTTTTGGCTAAGGCCAAGATTTGGCAAAAAAAAAAACTATCTGGATCCTTCTAGACCTTTCCGAGTTATAAAAAGAAAAAAACATAACCTAAGATGCGAGCACAAGCCTCTCAAAGCAATCCGTCCAACTGCAGGATTGGTCCAATCTTCCCGCCAAAGTTTTGGAAATCCCTCCCTGCAGGCCCACACTAGAAAAAGAAAGAAAATCTAGAGCCAAGCCAGATCTACTGCCCCAACCAAATTCCTCCCTGCATTCCCCTCCTCCGCCGCCGTCCACCCATGACGGCCAGCGCCGGCGAGCCCCACCGCGTAGTCCTCCTCGTCGACCTCGACCCCATCCTCCCCTCCCCAAACCCAAGCACTCCCACCGCCCAGTCCGCCTCCTCCTACCTCGCCGCCGCCCTCCCAGCAGCCACCTCCCTCCTCGCCGCCTCCCCCTCCCCCACCACCCTCTCCGCCGCGCGCCTCTTCTTCTCCTCCCTCTCCCCGATCCTCTCCTCCTCCCTCCTCCCAAAGCACCTCCCGCCGCCCCAACCCCGCTTTCCTTCCACCTCCACCCGGCCACCCTCGCCTCCCTCGTCCCGCTCCGCCGCCTCGCCCTCCCGGCCTCCCCGCACCCCCGCGTCACTGCCTCCTCCTCCATCGCCAAGTCCCTCCTCCAGATCGAGCACGACTACCCCTGGGACGCCGAGCCCCAGCACGGCCGCGTCTTCGACCGGCCGCCCAATTTGGTGGTCCTCTTCACGGCCGCCTCCAATTTCGAGGAATTCGGTGAGGACACGAGCTTTGGGAAGAGGTTTCGGACGGTTTTCGGGCCAGTGAGGGACCGGCTTTCGTCGAGGGGCGTACAGGTGTGCTGGGTTGCCGTTGGTTCCGCTGGGGAGGGGATCCGGCGGGCGGTGACGGAGCTAGGATGGAGGTTTGCGACAGCCGATGCAGTCACGTTGGGGTCGGCGGTTGCCCCGCCAGGGCTCGTTTGGGGAGGTGTTGGGTTCAGGTGTGGAGGAAGTGGAGGGCGAGGTGAGCTGGTGCTGGAGATTACCGATGTGAAGGGGAAGCCGCTGGTCTGGAAGAGCTGCGAGGTTGAGATAGTTAGCTCCGCACCGTGGCAGCTGGGTAGCCATGGTGTGTGCAGGATACGTGTGAAGGCAGTGTCCGAGGTGGGGAATTGGGAGCAGTTGATGGGTGAAGAGGGCGAGGTTGTTCTGGTACGCGGGTTGCCACAGGATAGGAGCAAGGGTGACAGTGAAGCAGCGGTGGACAAGGAGTTCTTCCCACATCGGCTTCTTGAGTTGGTTCTCGCTGATGAGAACAATTGCCTTGGCGCTGGAATGCCTATTTGGCAGCTCATTATAGTTTTCCTTCATAGGAAGAACTATTGTGCAATGGTGTCGATTTCTGGTGGAGATGGGAAGTCTGTAGATGGTGTTCTCGTACCTTTCTCGATGAACTGTGCATTACTGCATGTCAAGAAGAATGGCACTAGTTTGGGACAGGTGGTTGCAAAAAGTCCTGAAACATTGGATAGTTCCATGCCTGATTCATTAAAGGAGCAGAGTGCGAGGAAGAAGAGAAGCAAGCTGGTCAATAAGCTACTTGAGGCAACCAGTTGGAACACCTTCTGTGATGTGCTCCTCAAACATGCTGATGGTAGCATGGCAGTGGTGGACTTGGAAGACCTGTATTTCAGCAGGTATGGCGCTGCATCGAAAAAGTTGCGGTTCTTGAAATGTTGGTTGAAACAATTGAAATTGTCATCTCTTAGTACTTCATCAAGCCTTCATACAGAAGGAGAGACATGTCCTTCCTCCAAGGATGAAGGAGAGGCAACGCTTCAAGTTTCAGAGGAGGATGCCTCAGCTCCTCATGTCAATAGTTTGGTGGATGAAGCAGATTGTAACAAAATGGACAAATCAGTGGATGAAGCAGATTGCAACGAAGTGGAGCAACAAGTGGACGGACAGAGTTCAGCTTTCTCTTCTATGGAAGAGTTAGAAGCATTTCTTGGGAGTATCCCTCAGAAGATTGAGCAAGGTCTTTGTTCTGAAGATGCGGATTTGGGGAATTTAGCTGAACGGTTGGTTGGCTTGTCTGTCCACGCACTGCTGATTAAGAATGGAAAGATTGCAGTGAATTATTTCGAACACAAGGCAGTACATGATGCTTCTGATTCAAATATTACCTCTGAAGCTTCAAGTATCCTGCTGAGGAAACCCAAAGAGCTTCTGTTGAGGTACAAAGACAACAACTCAGCATCTGCCGCATCAGAACAGCCATCAAAATACAGCACAAGTTACAAAATCCGAGAGTATCCTTTTAAATCCCCAGTTATTTTTAATCCGTCCCTGCAATTATTTTTAACGGAAATACCCACTGCAATTGTGAACTGTATACATATTAAATGTTGTGGTCTTGTACACCTTAACAAGCATGTATCAGACATGAACTGCAGATACTGCTTAGGATGGAAATAATCAGGTCTAAACTTGGACCTGAGTTTGAGGAAGGTTCAAAACAGAAGATGGTAAAAGAGATCTGCTCTCTTTTGCAGTTTATTGATATAAACATCCAAGGGGATTCATTTCAGTCTGACAGTATTGTCAAGTTTGCTGAGAAGACCATTAAGTCCAGGTATGTCTTAGATTTGCATGCATTGAAATCACTTTAGCGCTTTATTTGTGGAAATATTGGAGCTATCGATGCTTGCAAATATCACTGTTTAAGCGTGAGTAGTTTTGTAAGGTAGTATGAAGGTTGCACTTCTTGCTACTATATCATTAGAGGCAATGATAGGTTACTTAAGGAAAATATATACTAAACAAAGTACACAGAATTTGATCAAGCACTTGTTTAGAAAACCTAGTATTGCATCAGTGTAACTAAACATAATACTCCCTCCATCCCAATTTAGGTGGCGTCCTTGTTTTGCGTGCACCAACCTTGACCATATATTTCACCAACAAATAATGTGATATTTGTCACAAAAATTATACCGTTAAAAACTATGTTTGAATACGAATCCGATGGTACAGTTTCTTTAGCAAATAACACATATTTTGTTGGTAAAATTTATGGTCAAAGTTGTTGCACGCAAAACTAAGACGCCACCTAAATAGGGACGGAGAGAGAGTACCTCAGTGTTGCAATAGCAAAATATATGCATGCTCAGTATTCAGTACTGCCTTTGCCAGATGAAGCTGTGCGCTTCAACGCAAATCTTTGGTTTGATCACTAATACGCTAAAGAATTGATGGACACACCAACTTGAGATACTTATACTTTTGTTATTACTGCTAAACTACAGGTTAATAACTCATTCTGTGTAGATGTTAATTCAATTCCAATCACGTAAAAACAATGAGGTAGGGCCATCACAGTTCACAAAGAAGTGGTGCTCATTTTCGTTTATCTTCTGAGGAGTGAATGCATTGTTGACATTGGAGAGCAGAGTGTCCTAACTCCTAACATCCAAGGACAGTTGAAATGAGATGCTACCGTGCTGCTGAATGTTCATAAATATGAGTACATGACACTTGTGTTATTTTACCTTTTATTTGTCCTTGTTGAGTTGTGTATACGTATAGGAACAAAGTAAAGCTTATTCCTTAAGAAAATACTGTTTTAGTTAAAGCTGAACAAGATGACAGAAATATGCATAGATACTCTTTTTTTATACTTTGATGTATACATACTCTGATGGTAGGTTCAAATGCCGACTTCAGTAACAATGTGTTGCAAAACATTACTATTAGACTTTTTGGAGCCATTTTGTAACAAAAATGAAATTTGGTTCCTATCCAAAAATTTGCTTTGTTTTCATGGCAGTACTTGTAATTATTACACCTACTGTAATACAATGCTGAATTCTGCCCAATAGTTTTGATGCAAAGGCTGAAAAATATAATCCCACTGTCCAATATTTCCAGGTACATGGACTCCATGGAGGATGTGATCAAGAAGATATACACGGAGATGGAGTTCGATCTGTTCGATGAAGACGATGTGCCATGTTCAGACTCTGTACCCAGCAGCAGCAACCAAGACGACGCCAGGGCGGACAGGAGCCGGAGAAGCCACGGGAACTGCACCGGCAGTGCAAGCGCTCCCACGAGGAGCAGGCACCAAGACAGGCATGAGGCACAGCTGGCTCGAGCGCAGGAGCGGCGGAACAGGGAGCGGAGGTTCTCCTCCTTCACCAGCTGGGTGCCTGACCTGCGCCGTGTGTGGGCGCTCAAGCACCCGGGGAAGGAGCCTCCCTGTGAGGTGGCGGTGCCACGGTCCAGGCAGCACTCCAAGCGGAGGAAGCGGCGCGTGGCGTGCACCGACATGGTCTGCGAGACGCCCATGACGGCCGCGAAGAAACAGCAGCAAGAATCCAAGGAGGGAGACGGGATGAGGTCGCTCGGGTCCGTGTCCAAGAACTTGTTCGACGATGACACGGAGGTAAGCAGCTCGAGCAGCGTGTAAACGAAAGAACTCGAACAAAGCATTGCTATAGCCTACTGACAGATTGCCTAGTCCCGCATTTACGATTTTTTTCCTGAAGCATGGCAATTCCAGAGTTCTACCGAAGTTTCAGTTCTCAGTATAAAGTTGTCCTGATCCCGGCCGGTTATTCATTTCCTTGTTGAACCTCCGCACCTGTTTCGGTGACTTCACTAGCCTGTCTTCGGCGATGAACTCTGCACTCGTGCTCCCGTCCTCTTATGTCGCCAGGAAAAAAAAAAACAGAACCATGACTTCTGCCCTTAGAGCATCTCCTATATTCTCGTACCGAAAAACTCATATCGGGTGACTCACAATTTTTTTATCCGGATCGGAGAGAGTAAGCGTAGATAAGATCCACGAAATGGTACTGGATATTCCAACAACAGTTCGCGCTAGATTTCATCACACAAAGTTCATCGGAGCTATTTTACATAGTAGTAGAACAAAAAGTGAAATTAACCTAGATCTTCTTCTTCACCGGCTGATCTAGTGCTCGTCCACTACGGCTTGGAAGCGGGCCGCAGAACCATCGTGGCCGTGGCGGCCGCGAGCTTGTTGTCAGCTGAGCTACCCGCCTCCGTGTCGTGCAAGAAGGGGCAGTGGCGCGTCGCTCCTAGACGCGAGCCCGATCCACCGACGCCCTCGAAACTGGCTGCGCTTGTACGAGGCGGCCGAGCTACGACGGCGGGCCTCCTCATCCTCGCCCGGAGGACCACGACCTCCATCATGCCCGCCGTGCCTGTCGGTGCCACGCATGGAGGACCCGACCATCTCTCTGAAGTCACGGGGGCGAGATGTGTGACGGAGCTCGAGTAATTGCTCGCTGGAGAATATCGAACCTAGCAGTGGAGGGAGACGAAACACAGAGGAGCTATCGAGGGGTGGACCCTAAATGTCCCCTGTACCGTTCGCCCGAGTCGCCGCTTACCCGGAGGCCCGAATAAAATTATCCGGGGCGACCTGATATGCGGTATCAGTTCGGGCCGGAAAACCAGCCCAACCCGATAGAAATGTTCTTAGAGCAGCATCTCTACCGGCACCCTAAATCACCCCCAAAGGCTCAATGGGATGCCAGACACGAAAAACGGCCACATCGGCACCACCAAGTATCCGACCCGACCTATTTTTTGTCCGGCATCCCGACTTGGGGGCGGACTCGGAGCTGCCGGCCACGCCCTCCGACAGGCGTGACCCACATGTCATAGACACGGAATGGAGCGTCATGGTCTATTGGTCGTGCAGGAGGCCGTTCTGCCAATTAATGGCAATCACTTCCTCGGTCGGTTCCCTAGACGATGCAACGGGATGGGAGGTGAAGCGACGAGACAGCGGTGCGCCTTCCAACACGAGTCGTATTAACGCCGGCGCCAGTGCAGCGCTAGTCTAGGCGCCTGGCGTGGTATGTTGCATGGCAGTGCCACACGGGGTGGCTTGAATAGAGGAGTGGGAGCAGCATGTGGCAACGTCGGCATCCGAAGGCGGGACTGCGCATGAGCTCTAAGACACGATGTACCCAGGTTCGGGGCCCTCAATGAGGTAACACCCCTACTCCTAATATCGGTGGACACAGTACAGTGGCGCTCCTTGAGCTGTTCGCAAAGCTCTCCATGGTTCTGGTTCTAGTTCGCTATGGGGGGTGGAAGAGATGAAGTGTTGGTTACCCTCTACATGGGTGGCCAGGCCCTTATATAGGGCCGTCTGTCTGGCTTACAGGCGGGGCCGGCTGGCCGTACCAGTCGGCTGAGGTAGGCTATAGTGGATCTCAATCATGACGTTAGCTACAGCGTACGAAGTGCGTCTTTGTCTTCACTGTTGGCGACGAGGGCAGTCGGATTGTCCGCTACGGCCGGCTGCCTCCAACCAATCGGGTGCCATTGACTTTGGCGTGTAGTCACATCAGAGTCCTTGGCAGCGTAGGAGACGTCAGGCTAGGCTTGCCTTTAGCCCATGCTGCGCGTCGTGGACGGCCAGCCGGCTGGGGCGCCGGCGTCCACACTGGTCTTGTCAAGTACGGCGGACATTCTTCGAGGTGTCCCATCGGCGTGGAGGGTCGTGGATGACGTCGATCTTGTTGTTCAGTTTTTGCCCATACTATCTTGCTAATCACGGCGAGCCAGGCGGAGGCCGGCTGCCCTTGGAGCAGGCGGATCCGGCTGGGCTCCGGCACCCGGAATGAGGAGGTGGTTGTGCGGTACTTGATTTGCTTCGAAAGATCCTCTGTGGGAGTTTTGCCACCTTGGGGTCATCCCCACGACAGCGCCGATGTCGTGGTGTTCTGACGCAATGCATTTACACCGCAGGCACACCGCCCACCTCGGTGATATAATCCTCGCCTCGCCCGCCTCCAGTCGCATCGCACCTCGCCGCCCCGCCTTCTCCCATCTTGCCTCCCCACCTCGTCCCACTTCGCCTCCGCTCGCAATGGCGAACAACTAAGAGGCGGCAGCTCGGCACACGCTGCGGGACGAGGCGCACGACGACGAATCCCCCAGCATGGGCTGGGCTCTGGTGGCGTCGGTCAGCGAGTTGGAGAAGGACTCGCCGGGCTTCTTGGAGACCATCGTGGCCTCAGCGTCCTCTTCCGGCGGCGTCTACCTCACGTGTTGCCTTCCCCATCACCGTCGTCAACCTCGACGACGACGACGACCACGACAACGTCGACCGGAACAAACTCGGCGAGTAGTTAGGGTTAGGTTTATGGAAGCCGGCGAAGCCAGTTTTGTAATTTGAATGAAATTTAAACATTTTAATTCGCAATTTTTTTACTTCGGTTTGGGGGTGCCGGTGTGGGTAGTACCCCAGATTTGGCCGGAAAGTGTCCGGCACCCCCCAAAGCGGACATAATTTGGGATGTGCCGGACAAAAAATTGGGGGTGTGCCCGTGGAGATGCTCTTAGCCAGTTTGGATATGTCCCGGGGTGTTCGTTGAACCAAGGCTAGACGAGCCCGGGTACTCATCCGTATAAATGCTCTTAGTGCCAATTGGCAATGGCTCGGACGAGGTATCTTCGCCAGACAAGATCTCTTGGCGCCCCTTGTCATTGGGTTTACTCGGCCATATTCGCCTATAGGTTCCAGTTTGAAGGATCTATGACGTGGGCCTACCTATCGGGTGCCCCACCATGAAGGTACCTGGTGCACGCAAGGACTAGGCCCCAGCCGGCGGCCTACTGGAAAATGACGTTCAGGGCCCACTAAAGGAGCCCAAGAAGGATAGTGTATGCCTCAAGGCAGGCGAAGCTTATGTCGCTAGAACCTACCATACCTGTAAACCCTAGTCGGTTACGAGCTCTCGAGACCCAGCCTCCTTTATAAAGGCTGGGAGGGACGCCGATCTAGGGTACGCTCATATTCCACCACCAAAACCCTAGCGAATCGACGTCTCGCCGGGATCGCCATTGTAACACCTCCAAACTATCAATAACAGACAAGCTGGAAGTAGGGTATTATCCTCCGGGAGCCTGAACCAGGGTAAATCGCCTTACTTGTCAGCCATGGTAACTACGAGCACTCCAACCTTTCTCCCTCTCAATCAACATGGGGTACTCGACCCTGGGATTTGCCGTGTCCACCCCACGTCAATCTTCCACCTCAGAATTCTCTTGTATTATCTGCGAGGCTATAGGAGGCCTCTCAAGTGACGGTTTTTCTTGTGGGCGACAATGCAGCACAAGTTATTTTTAGAGCGTCTTCAACAGGACCCCTCACTTCGCGCGCACAGGCCGGAAATATACCGGATAGAAAAACGCTACCCAACTGGATCCCTCATAACTAGACCAAACGTCTGGCTTGTCCGACACCCCTCATAGCCAGCCCATACCATACGGGGGCCAAAAATAGGGTTGCGCGGACACGTCGGACCACATATACCCACTCCATCCCCACTCCGGAACAAACCCTAGCCTCACTCTCGACCAATCCTCTCCGCTCCCACTCTATTCCACTCAACTCACCCTCCTCTCCCCTCCCCTCCGCTCCACCATTGACCGGCTCTGGCAACAGATCTGGGTCCACCGCTACTCGGCCTACCCGGCGGTGTATTAAGGTGTCCTCCTCGCTGCTCGCCTTCATCTCTCTCCCCCATTCCCTTCTGTCACCGGCCACACACGCACGCCACCGGCGCCATGGATGTGAATAGAAGTGGCTCTCCTGACACGAGGCCTCCGACTTCTCCGAACACAACATCCTCGCGCTGCCGAAAGGCTTTTCGATCAGCTTGGCGGGGGTGCCCGTGCGGTCTGTCCCCACAAGATTCAACGCCAAGTGTGAGATCCACCGCGCAAGCAGAATCTCTGGTTCTGGGTGAACCCACTGTAATATACCGACAACGCCTAATGGCCCATGTTTTTCCACGAGAAGCGAGAGGCGGTGTTTAACCGCTTCACCGACAAGTGGAGGCTTCAAGTGGCCCGTCGTGACACTACAGAGGCCGCATCATTGATATTGCGTCCGACATCGAATCCAACGAAGCCACGCATAGGGTTAGAACGTAGAGGGTTTTGCGTAGATTTAAATTTTGCTCGAATAATTGTAAAATATAAAAAAATGAATGAAATGGTAATTGTCTACTTTATATGTGATCTCAATTGTACCGGATATGTGTCCGGTGCCATAAAGCAGACACGCTTATTTCGGGGTGTAATACACAAATTTCCGATGGCGGCAGTGGAGATGCTCTGAAAGCAGCTCCTGGACAACGGGATAAATTGAAGAAAAAGAAATGCGTCTGCTAGTGCTAGAGATAGAATCAATCTAGTAGTGCAACCTATAGCAGGACGTGACGGGAGCCTGCGCGCGATAACGCACCTCGACGTTGACGGATGCATGCATGTGAGCAAATTAAGGGCGGGGAAGGCTGCCGTGTGCAGTACATTTCTCCAGCCTCGACCTACCGTGTGTCCGTGTCGTCTTCTTGTCCAGATGCTTCAATGATTCAATCGCGAGCGGCATAGATCAAAACTTTATCGAGAACTAGGAACCAAATCAAATCAATGTAACGTGATGATCAAAATTCAAAACCGGCTCGTTCTTATGTCGATCTACCTTCCAGATCGTTTGTTAAGTAGGAGTATCACATGTGCAGAGGAACAAGTAGCAAGTAAATAAAATCCTTTAAAAGCCAGAATTGAGCGCCATCCTTAAAAAAGGCAAATCCTAAGCTGACGGATGGTGTCATATTTCTGAAGGACAGAATATTCAAAGTATTTATATTGTTATGTCATATGATGGATAAAAAGCATGCCAAGGTGCAATTACCCCAATGTTTTCACTAACGCAGTATGTTCATGTACTTGTTTCAAAAACAAAATGTTCATGTACGACACTTCTGGCGAAAAATACTCTAGCAACTACTCCTTCCGTTCCAAATTAGATGACTTCCATTTGTTCACATACGGATGTATCTATACTTGTAACATGTCTAGATACATCTGCATGTGGACAAATGGAAGACAACTAATTTGAAACGGAGGGAGTAGAATAAAACCTCTCGTAACACTGAGAGTAGAATTATATACACATGGGCGTTCTTCCAAAGTGTGGATCAATGAAGAGAAATACTACTTGATACAGGACACGCTGATTACATATAGAAACATGAACATCGGCCTTCCGTTTATCATCCATGCTCGCAACATAAGTAACTGCAAAGAATTAGATGAAACGAGAGTAAGTATTTCAAGGTCCAAATGATGAGAGAGAGAGAGAGAGAGAGAGAGAGAGAGAGAGAGAGAGAGAGAGAGCTCCCTTCAATCCAAGCACGAGGGGAAGATGTTGGTAGGTTCATCTCCCGGGTCATGCAAACCCATGCAGGTGCGCAGGATTACAACGCTGCAAGCACAAGAGAGGTATCCATGAACCGGCAGCTGCATCCGACCACTTCCCCTTCTGGATTGGATCGAAGGGAGCTCTTCTTTTTTTCCTTTCGACTTCTTGCCCTCTTCATCACCCCATGAATTTCATCCTCGAACTAAAAATGTCAACAAAAACTAGACAAAGTATATATATATGTGAGATAAAAACTCTATATGCATCGGTCCTTTGTTGCTATGGGTTTCGTGGATCATAGGCGAGTTGAGTGCAAGGATTGCTTGGGGTTGGTAGGCATTATATAGAGCTAAGCAGCAAATTTGATCCGTCGGATCGGTCCTCCGGCCCTCGCATATAGGACAGAAAACTTGCCCCTTTTTTTGCCATTGTCAGATACTCGCATGCATGACAAGTGAGGATACAAATCTGTCTTAGTTTGGCATCTGTTTATGAAGTGCCTCGTGCTTAAAATATTTTTTGGAATCTCATAGTGCTTGAGAAAGCAATTTAACGGCCGGATTCGACCTTTAGAAAGGCATCTCTCTCGTTCAGGACCCCTCCCGCTCAAGCAATTGCAGTAAAATGGAAGTTATCTGTGCAATAATGGTGAAATATACCATATTATATAATTGGTAAGAGTATATGAGTAGAGTAAAATTGGTAAAAGAATCGTCTACATTTATTCTCTCCGAATACTGCCAGGTAAATTGATTTCTTCCGTTATGGAGTAGTACAATTTCATGAGATTTTCCATCGGTTTGTGTATTCTTTCATATCGTCCTTGATACCCATTTGTTTTTTCAGGGGACCTTGATACCCATTTGAACGAATATATAACTGACTAGTGCACGATAATTAACCAATTTCAAAGTGGTTGTAAAAAAAGCTCATATGTTTCCGCATGACATTTTTTCACACGCCGTGTGCAACAAAAAAGAAATGTCTGTAAGTATCTGGAAATATTTGATCCATATTGTGTGAACACTTAAAAAACTAAGTTCTTGTGGAAACGGAACAAATCGTATCTACCTCAAACATTGTAGATGTTCTGACCATGTTGGTGGTAGTTTGACACTTTGACATGTGGAATTGAAAGTCACAACAAAGAAGTAATCTGTGGAAAGTTCTCCTTTCTATATCATTTGGAATGATGCACTGTAAAAAATATGTGGAAAGTTCTTCTAACAACTCATCAACATGCTCATTTTCAAAATGATCCATTTTCTCTATAGCAAGAAACAAGTTTATTTAAACTATATGTTCACAATTAATTTTGCACTACTTAACTCAATAAATTGAAATTAAGATATGCTCCCACTAAAACCAATAATTCTAAAAATTGGTGCTAAGTGATTTAAGATTCGAGAAAAGGATCCTCACCAAGGATGGATACATCTCAGTGGCGAGAACACTTAACCGGTAGGCGACCTTGCCAATTGCAGCAGCTGTAATTCTGATTCATCTGTCGATGGATGTGTTCACAACTCATAACTAGTTATGCCTGAACGTAAGACAACCAACTGACATTTGTTTCTGAACTATTCATACCCGCCTCCTGATCACCAACCCAGTAACTCATGGATACATGTCGACAACATAGGTTGATATTCAGTTTGACAGTGCTACAGTTCGGAGAACATGTTCAACTTGATATTTTTGTGAGGATTCACCCTAATAAATATCTAATCTGCAACCAACAAATGATAAACATCACATGCAATTAAAATAATTATCATGTGATTCGGTATAGCCTTTATTCTTCGGGAAGTCTTGATGCATCACCAAGGAAGATCCACCATCTCCGTTTTCCCGCCACAGCGGAAAATCCGAATAAATTCCGCCGCAGCCAAAATTACTTCAAGCTTTTCTACGGTGGAGAAAAGTTGTGAGTGTGAAGCCAACTCTAAAAGTGGGTCTGTTAACGACCACTTTCTCCTGCCGTGGACCTCCTTCCTCGATCCGCGATGAACTCGTTCTTCGCTTGAGTGTCGATGACGAACAAATACACAATCCCTTGGCATTGGCCAACACAGTAACAAAACAGCTATACCAAATCACATGTACACCCTGCAAAACCAAGTTAGATGCCGCTAAAGCTTATTTGCAAGTTTACCATGGCTGTAGGTTTTACGTAGTAAATGCCAAAACCTACGTTTATCAAGCATGATTATTCAACTTGCTAGATTAAATTTTCGGGGTGATTGGAGCGGGTGACAAGTTTCCAAATCTCACACCCCAATCTAAACTTCACAGGTGTGCGTGACCCAGTGTGGATCTAACCCACATGCCCTTTCCACCGTATCGCCAACGTTTCCAACTATAGAGAGATTCAGAGCTACTGAAGCACTTCTTTGGACAAAACAACCAACATACTTTAATTATAGGATATACCAAACCCCACAAAAAAGGAAATATGGGGGGAGTGGTGCGCCCGCCTTAGTGGGCCCGAGGCCCATGCAGATGCACCACCATGTGTGGCGCAGCCGTAGGGCACCCAATGCCCTCTCCGGCACTCCCCCCTTTCCGGGTTTCCTTCGAAACTCTTCCAGAACCATGTGAACCCTTTAGATAAATCATCGACTCTACCCAACGATGTCAGAAACACTTTCTAACATCCCGGTACATCTCATGTCCGCCTATAACTCTCCCGAAAAGCTTTCAACCTCTCACCGGCATAATGTGCCTCTCATGATAACTACTCCGGAACACATCCAATTGACATCGGAGTTGTTCCTGAGACATCAGAATAAATCCGACCACTTCTCATAACCACTATAACTACAAAACACTCTCAATAAAAGATTGACACAGCTTAAGCGTGTGACCCGGAAGGTTCGGCAATACACAGACATGTCCGGAGTACCTTCCGAACCATAACCAGCAGCGGAGCCATTGACGCCCATGATGACTCTTGTGTATTCATGAAGAACGTTGGAACGTTTTATGTTTCTCATTACGCTAATCCCCTTAGCTTCACGATACTAATGATAGCACGAGGTGAGACAATGTGTGCTATGTGATCAAACCATTTGATCGCTACACATGTAAACTCGTACCAATATCATTCTCATTCATATCTCCGATATCCTTGTAATAAATCACACTATGTCTGGCCAGAAGATTGGTTGATATCAGTGATACTGAGAGGGCCCAGAGTATGTATCTCTCCATCGATTGGAGGAGTAAGTTCCCAATCTTGAATAATCTCACCTCCATTACACACTTTAGGTTATGCCCGAAAGCCACCGTTATAATCTCCTGCTACGGCAGACGGTTGATGACGATCAGAGTATAACTGTCAAGATGTGCGTCACTGGATGTTGTCATGGTATAGGGACATAAGCTAATGAAAACTTCATAATCACTTTGCCAACTTTAACAAAAACGATTCGTGTATCTTAGCAAGATCATATACTTTGGGTCGGTTCGGTACTATTGTTATCCTAACAATATACCCTCATAGTTGTTTGACTTATAAAAAGTTCATGATTAGGAAAACGTGATCATCACACAACATATAAGCTAATCTCAGATACTAGATTAGGAACACTTGTTTGTTCATATCTCTACACGTGCATGTGGGTTTTCCTTCGAATACTCACTATATATTCAAGTACCACAACAATTATAGAATAAAGATATAAACCTTAATAATGAACTTGGAGGTAAGTAATAACTTAATATTATTGTCTCTAGAGCATACCTCCAACACCACCATGTTGCAAGTTCATACCATAAGTTATTGCCTCATAGTGGATGTTTGAGGTCGAGCATTCAAAGCTGTTAGTGCTCCAATTCGCTACCTTCTTTTCGATTTCCTTCGGTTTATTTTTGTAATGAACAAGTTCCTTACGTTGAGCTTAATGGAAAGGAAGATATCCCGGTTAGGAAAAAGTTAAGAGTTCTTATGGATTCTAAGCTCAGAGGAAAAGGGAAGAATGGTGGCTAGGGAGCAGACGAAGAGGGGAAACTTATGAGCAACCATTCATTGGTTGAATGAGTGATGGCCGCTTGACTAAGAATAGGTTTCATTAAAACTAGGTTCAAGTTAAAATATTTGGAGTGTTGTCCATTAGCACACAGTACAATATTTCTCGAAGTGAAAAAGTGTGCCCAAAAAGTAGTCATTGTCTCAAATGGCATCTAATTAGGTCGGGATGTTGCCAACTTTGTCTAGCTTTACAATAAAAGTAGCAATTTCTATGATTTTATACGACAAAGTGTCGCGAGTTGTTTTACTAGTGCAAGTTTACACTGCATACCTAGGGATGACTTGACCGTCCTCAAATCCATATCTTTCCATTTATGGGTTGGAGGCCAGTTTCATGCCATTTGTTTACATCTTAACCATGCGGGTTAAGTACACGGACACACGGTTCTTCTAATTAATACAGTCGATGTATCTAACACCAAGGCAAGGTTAGGTGCATGCTTAGGTGTGTTGTTTACACTTGGCACAAGTGCAAATTAACTTTAAATGGAACCATGTTCTTTTGAAAGCATCTTGATTCTGTTGGAACAAAGTGGTAAAAGTTCTACCTGCTACCAAACTTGTATGCTTATACACAATCAGACTTAATAAATGTGTTGTGTGGGCATTCTAGTGAAAATGGGCTAGTTTTGATTGTAAATTTAATGAAATAAGACCCAAGTTAGGATATCATGTTTTACATTATTACAATTTTAAGTAACAAACTCAATCATGTTTGTAAAGGAAATGATAGATCTCCTATTTACGTAAACAAAAACCAAGTTTACAAAATCCCTTTATTTATGAACTTTTAATTTTTTCATCATTTTATCATATCGTTTTGTCTTTCTTGTTCCTACGTTTTTACAATCGTACAAACCAATGAGGCCATTGGTATATTTCCGCATGACTTCTGATCTTCAATTATGTTTTTGTTAAACATGAGCTACAACTCGGATTTAATAAGATTATGTGATTCGTTGCAACCATTTTCTTACCAGCTGAAGCATCAATTTTATTCTTGTATGCTTTATTCCAACTGTTCCAGTTCAGCTTTAACAGCTTTGTTCAACCCAGAGATAGGATTCCTCATGTACCCCGATGCTTGGTTTGGCAATGTATTAATATTTCATACTACATCAATAGTATTTAACGAAGCTTATCTTATTTAACTCTGGCATGCATGGTGTGTGCTACTCATGACATAAGCAGGAAGAAGCCAAGGCACCTTCTTTGTATGCTTTGCAGCTGCTACAGAATTGGTGTGCATCATGTCATTAAAAAATGCAAAGGAAAATCCAAAAGACTACTAGTAACGTTATTTTCGGGTTCTCTTGAACATTGGGTACTTGAGCTATCAGGCCGAGTCTGTTGGTTTCCGTATGGCGTATTCGTTACTATTTTCATATCAGATGAGACACATAGTTTGAGATTTTGGTCACTTTGCTGTATTATGTATTTTGACAGGACAGACCACAGAGGACTTCATTTTGGTGGGGATCACGAGATTTATCTTTAGAACTCCGGCCCATTTTATTGATTAACAATTTCACACGCATGCGAAGAAATTTTGGTTGAGATAAGAGCCACGAATAAGAGCATTTTCAACTAGATTTGGACAAATTTAACCCCATATATGTCCACGGACACGTCCGGACATCTCCGCGGTCAGAGTTCGGCAAACTCTCAAATGTCCGGATCTATAGCCGTCCGCCTCAAATCTCACGCCTACAACCCATGCAACGTTGACCTTGTCGACAGCGTATGCAACACAATTTTCATACATACGGACAAGTTCATCACATGGATAAAACAAGTTCGGCCGAACAACGTTCAGCAAAATGACATATATAAATAGATGGACATACCAACAGGACATGATCACCGCGGAGCATTGCCTTTCTCTTTGCATCTCCGGTATCGGGGTGGTGTTACTTATCGAAGATGGCGAAGGAGTCAGAGGAGGACGTGTCGTCATGGGGCTGCTGTCGTTTCCGAAGGGGAGCACATCGAGGATCCCGACAGCGCGGGCTTGGTCGTTGGCGAGGCGGAGGGCATTGGCTGCGCAGGCATATTTTTTCACCGCCTCCCACTCCGAAAGCGCGATGACCTCCATCAACTCCTTGACGTTCTTGTGACGCGGGCGACGGGCGTCCGTCTCCGTAGAGATCATGGACTTGTGCAAAACCTCCGGGGATTGGTTCGTCCTCCACCTGGGTCTCCTCGAGCCTTCATCTCCTAGGTCATTCACCACTTTTTGGCAGTCGGGTGCCACTTCTAGGGAGAGATCTTCCGCCAGCGTCAACGGTTACACAAGCAACTGCCTGAAAGTTACGTAGTATTTTTTTAGGCAAAGCCTGAAGGTTAGATGACCAATTTCGGTTGAGTGTCATGGGCTGAGCTCACATTAGTCTCATAGGCCCAGCTCACTGAATTTCATGGGCCATTACCACCACACAGAATTACCGCCATGCAAATTCTGTGTTCGATAAATCGACCCGTGGGATGGTTCAAACTCCCACCCTAGAATCGTAACATTTTTTAAACATGACTACATGATTGTATACATCTGTATTATTGTACGATTTGAATGTTAACGAAAAGAGCTTCACTCTTGAACTTGTATTTTTTGCATCTACTATTTCACACATAAGATCATTGTCGGCAACACGACACCATGCTGTTTCTTTTCATGTTATCAACACGACTTCGCTCGTAGCAAGGGGGCTCGATCTTGATGATATACCGAGAGGCAGTTGGTAGTATTGACAAGATCTATCTTGTTGAACGTTGAATCCGAAAATAGGTTCATATTACACTATTTTTTGGATCTATAGTTTTCTTTCATGTATGGTCATCACCGGCAACATTGGGTTTGGCACATTTCAAGCTCAAGTGTCACATGGATTTGGCTACAGTGGTCCAAGACGGCGTCAAAGGTGAATATTCTCCTTTTACACATATCCATTCTGTTACATGGAGACTCGTATGCAACTTGACACTATCTTTTGGAGTCAATCACCTCAAGTTCATGAGGAAATTATAAAAAACTACCACAATTGGGGCAGAATTAACAAGTCAGTACCGATCTTGGTAATTATTTAAAAAATGTACCAACATTGGGGCTAATGAAAACAAGCCGCGCTGCTCGCTCGTGTTAAGCGTTCTGACGAGGCGGGGCCACTGTCAGCGCTGACGTGGCGCAGACGGCCGTTTCTTCTCTAACAGTGGGCCCGTGGGTCCACCTACCAGCCTCCTCTCTCCTTCGTATTTTCTTCCTATCCTATCCAAAAAAAACTTCCTATCCTCTTCTTCCTCGCGACACACACAGAAGAAGGACCGCCGTACTGCTCGCCGTCGCGCCGCCGTGTTCGGTCGCCCCGTGTCCAACCGACAAGAGGAAGAGCTCCCCCGCACCTTCCTCTTCGTCCCCTATGAGCAGCTCGTGTCGGGAAGCCGCGAATCGGGTTCTTCTTCCCGAGCTCCGGCCACCGCCGTGCACTCGATTCGCTCGCCTCCGCCCTTCCCAATTAGATGTGTCACGGGATCCGTGGCGTAGGAAACCATGGACAGCGCGGCGGCGCTGTTCTTCCTGCTGCTGGTCGGCTCTGTTCGGCCGAGCTTGGGCACGCCCGCGGTGCTATGCCCTCCGTTGGCGCTCTGAGACTGTCGGCCCGTGCCGAGGTGGTGCTCGTAGAGGGAGTATCCGACAGCGTTGGCTGGCTGCGCCGCCTCTTGGGGCCCTTCCCCTCGCCCCCTCCACTTCCGTAGTTTGTGGTGCCGTCGAGTGCGGGAGGGCGATGGCGCGAGCGCCGGAGGCTACGGGCTTCGACTGGCTGGACGCACCGCTCGGTGGTGGGCGAGCTCGTTGACGTCCTCTCTGCTCCGCCCGGACCGAGAAGAGGAGCCATGGCGAGAGAGCGATGTACCTCTCTGCTCCGCCCCTCCCACGGCTCCGCCCGGACCCGCGGTCCGCGCTGCCGCGGAAGCTCTGGAGCGCAGGGTGTGACCTCCCCCGAGACGATCTGCGCGGGGCATACCCAGCACCCTCGGCCATAACGGCGGCAGCATGCACGGCAGGAGCATCGGCGGCGGCGGCCCCAGCACCACGACGCACACGAGCGACGCGTACACGACGGAGCGCGACATCTGCGCGTCCACAAGCCCCCTGCAGCATATCGCCGACGACATGCCGACGGAGATGAGCGGCGGGAGGCGACGTGGACATGTTTGGGAGCGCGTCCACCACGCTGTTCTCCAGCCCGAAGTTGAGAACTAGTCCGATTAAAAAAAGTCTCACCAGTCAGTCCAAGTCAACCCTTACATGTGGGACCAACCTCTCAGGTCTTGACCAGACACAGACACGGTCCGAACGGCTGCAGCTAACGGCCGTCAGCCCTGACAGTGGGACACCCTCGTCAGAGCGCTTAAATGAGGCTATTAGTGCATTCTGTTATCGTTAGCCCCAGTGTTGGTAGATTTTTGAAAAAATTATCAAGGTCGGTACTGACTCGTTAATCCTGCCCTAATTGTGGTAGTTTTTTATAATTTCCTCCAAGCTCATCTCCAAGTTATGTAAGACGATTGAAGTAAAATATAGCCCCAATGGTGCTCCTATGTCGATGTTTTCTCTGTACTGTGCTCCCGGCGGTTTTTGCATTCCCGATGGCCGGTGAATTTAGACTCCCGTTGGCCGCGCGGCCGGATGGGACTTTGATTTGAGGTGTCTTCGGGGGTTTTGCTTTCTGGCGCACTGTTGCCCCTGCCCCCGCTCGCCTGTTCCGAGCCCTCACGTCGCCGGTCATTCCAACCGGCCGTCTCCTGCTACCTACCTGCACAACATCTCCGATCACACAAACAGCCAAGTACTCAAGCAAACAGCGAGTTCGTCGTCGTCCAAGCCAGGAAACAAACGCCTGCTCTTGCACGTGACGGCACATTGTGTATGGGTAGTGTTTTGGTTCGGTTGGTGCGTTTCCATACAGCAAGCGTCGTAGGAGTAGATGGCTTTATTAATTCAGGCGCTGTTCGATTGGACGTGGCACCTACTGTGGCCTCAAAGAGTGGGTCGTTGGTCTTTGGGGGCGTGTTTGGTAACCTACATGATTTCGGCGAGTGAAACGAGAGTTGAGCCAAGTTCTGCATCTCATCTGGGTTGTTCACAATGCTTCAACTAGGCCCGTATGAGAATAACCTACTCGTCACATCGAGAATAACCTACTCGTCAGAGTATATTTTAAACGCTCAATGCAGTGCGAAGAATTTGACAAAATTTGTATAAAAAAGTTATGAACATCGGTTCGAAATTGAGAAGTTACAGTCAACGTGTAGGAAATTGTGTCTTGCAACATTTTATATATCTACTACATTGTCCGGAATTAAACTTCAGTGTGGAAGTGTCACGGAAATAACAGGGAATTATTGATGTGCAGTACTTAATGAAGCCGGTACGTCTATACTGGAACACAGTATATATGAATATGCTGGAATTATACCCGGGAACAGTATAGAGTGGAATGCCAGGTTGTCCGTAGGATTGGCTCTATGGATTGTTAAAGCCTGCGAGTTTGATTGTGTATTCAAACTCAGCGCATGACTCACACATGCGTGCTGGGACCTAATTGTTTAACAGTAATAGGCTCGGTAATGGGCTGTTAGGTATGGTGGTCGTTCTAACATGTCACGAGTCCTATCTGGAAACAGATTGATTTATCTGGAATTTGGAGTCAATATAAAGGTCCCACCCTCTAGCCTCAATATGCATTGAGAGCGGCACCACCGATAAACCAGAGGAATAGAGGGTAGACCGAAATTGCTCCAACCCTAATTTTTTTCTACATTGGTATCAGAGCCGCCGATGGTTCGTCGCCGGCGGGAACCCTCCGTGCAACGCTACCGTCGCTATCGCCGCCATATTTCGCTGCGCATCTTTCATCGGTCCGGCCCGTCGCATTGATGCGTTGCTGATGTCGCCACGCGTGTTTCTCCGTCGGTGTGGAACCGATCGGGAGGAGATCACGTTGTTGGGAGAACAACCACGGAACATCGCCAAGCCGGACGCAACCTCCGTCTCCGCCGTTTTTCATATCCGCTGCTTCGGTCGATCGATCCCACGGCCCCGTCGCATCCGCTGCTGCTTCGGTCGATCGATCGATCGATCTCGTGACTGATGTTTCCGTTACGTGCTGCGCTGGCTGAGGAAAGCTATCCTTCGGCCCACGTTCCTTGATTTGTTCAGCATAACTAGCTTGGATCGAGGAAAGTACAGAAGAAGACAGCTGATCGATGAAGGCGGAATTAATTTGCAGTCTGCAACAGTTTATCAATTACTCCATATTAAAAAATTCCATTGCCCCGGTGTGTGCATGCATCGTGCCGCCTGAGGCTACACTCGATCTGGAAAGTACTCGTGTCGCTGCAGTTGCAGTTGCACGTACAGATCGAGGAAGTACTAGAAGTACAAGTTCCTTGGAGGATCGGTTGGTATTTATACAATCTAGAAAGATATTCACGTGGAGGAATTTCTCACCGAACTTGCTGGGCCAGTGGATTCTCCATCACACGGAATTAATCTGGGCGTTCTTCTACACCAAAGTCAACCACCTATTTTTGGGTTTGTCTACAGATCGGTAACATTTTTTTTTCTTCATGTCACTCAATACTATTGTTTACTCTGAGCGTTTTTTTTACACGGTTTGGAAAGGAAAATACATGTATGTATTTCAGCCGGGAGTACTGATTAGGTTATTGATTCATTCAAACCGGAAAAGCCAGAGGAAGAATAGAACTATGGAACCTGGACTAAGGAAAGCAAACTAGTTCACATATTTAAATTGATCAATGATTGATTATTTTGCTGTTGAATATGAGAGTGCACAGATTACGTGGAATATTTTACGTAACCTGGAAAAAGTTTTTTTTTTGTGGACTTCTTTTATTGGACTCCACTCGCCTCTAGAAGAAGTTGGAATTCACTCTGAGTAAATTATTAAGCTCTTGGTTGACGAATTAATATTGTTTTGTTACTATGATATTTTCAATTGCTACGGGGATTTACATTATCACCGGAATATATTGGACACACTGGATTACTTCGGAATCGATCGGAGTATTTTAATAATTCATCGGAATTCTCTGGGGCAATGATGATGAGGTGACACGCATGAAGCATGTTTATAATGGAAGTGACATTACTTATTATTTTGGAGGAATATGGGAAATACTCCAATGGAAGAGGAAATCGATATTTACTCAACGGTATGTCCAATGTTATTTCTCGCACTAAATATTTGTTTTTTACTACTTTTCCATATAGTTGGATAATGGACTTTGCCTCTACATCATAATTTGATGGAATAAAATAGCAAATTCACTGACATGTGAACAATTCCAAAGGAATAATAAGTGTATTAATTAGTCACTAATGATAAATTGTATATACTTTGGAATTGGAAATTATATATGTAATTGAACTCTGTTTATGGAGGAACTTTCTTTTTGTCACTTACGATGAGAAGGAATTTTAATTTACACTTCTCTATCGGAATTTGTTGATTATGTATGCTATCTGGAAAAGGAAGAGTGAAATTATTGCTCAACGGAAATGTTAGTGCAATATGGAATTTAACACAACGGTCTCATGTTCTATTAATTCCGTTGGAAGTTTGTTATGAAGTAACTCCATAGGGAGGAATACTGATATTTAGAACACATGCTCGGAATTTATTATTGATGTTATATACGACTTGGTCATACTTTACAAACATAATTACGTTTGTTGATTCTGGAATTATAAACTTTAAGTGGGAGGACTATTAGTTATGGATTTCTCAATGTGACATTTGGTTTTACACTCCCATTAGAGGTTCAATTATTTTATCTCATTTACAACGTGGTCACATATCAAGGAACATAATTAGTGGATTATTAATTCTGGAATTCTAAGCTTTAGTGGGAGGATTATGATACTTTATCAACACATATTTACGGTATTTTTGGACACTCCTACTTGAGGTGGATATATTTATTTATTTCATGATTCACTTGATAAGGTTATTAATATATTTGACAATACAAGTCGGAAGGTTTTTTGTTGTATTAACATCTCATACTGAAGTGGAAAATCAGTTCATCAAAGGTTTACAAGGTTTGAAACTGATTGGTGGGGGAAGTACACTTCAGAAATATTAACTGAAACTAATGTGATGAGCATGGAATTATTCACCATTGTCTTATGTCATATACTCCATGGTTGAATGGAGGAACACAACTCTTGGTTATTCACTGGATTATGAAAACATTACATACTACTATTTGTTGAGTAAGTCATTATTTATCACAGTCACTGTTTATATTTTGTGAACTGGAAGGAAGTATTCTATTTATATTTTGGTAGTATGGAATTGGAATCATTGTTTACTACATAGCACACCAAGATTTTATTTTTAATGTTTATATTCTAGTGGATCAAATGGTATTTCGTTTTTCGATCTGGAAAAGGGAAAATTGGTGGAAAGTAGGAATATGTTATTTTCTCATGAAGGGTGTGTTTATTAATAGTCACACCAAAATATATGTGCCAAACTCAAAGGAAAACACCAAGTTACACTCCCAACACTAACATGCTTAGGAAAAGTGGGAGGAATTAAATTGGGCCATCATATCTTGGCTACTATTGTGTGTTATTTGAGGAAGTTACTCTATATTTTAGAGGAAAGAAAATACTGAAACTTATTGCTGATGTTAACTATGGATGGAAGCATTGCGGGAAGCAATAAACTCAATGAGGAGGAACCGCATGCCTATTGGTTGTTAATGGATTTATTTAGATGGAAGTTTAATGCAACATGCTTAGTGTAAGTTACAATTCTAAGCTTGTTGTTTAATTCTTTACACAAAGGAAATATTTATACTTTGTGGAAACTCTGGAATTTAGAGGAGTTGTTGTTGTTTAATTATTTACACAAAGGAAATATTTATACTTTGTGGAAACTCTGTAATTTAGAGGAGGTGGGAATAATGACAGGATTTGCTAACTGAATAGATCAATTAATTTTATTGGAACAAGCTTCACATCAATGGAATATCATGTCATACGGTTTTATTAATGATGGAAGATGATCATATGCAAAGGTTAGTGTGAATTATTTTGTGTTATCGTTATATGTGCTAACTATGTTCTTATTATTTCAAAAATATCACATTGATGGAAGTGAAAGCTTGGTTCAGTTCTAATTTCTTATGAAAGGATTGTTCAAAGCTTCCTGCGTTTTGGGAGTGGAATCACATAGTGAATGTTTTGATATATTTTTCTATGGAAAAGTGCAAACCTGTCATGTACCTTTTGATTAAGGGAATGATACTCTGCGAGGAATTATATTTGAACTCGTGAGGAAAAAGGAAGAATAATTGTCATACCACAGTTATCGTGGGACATTATTCGTGCGACCTGAACTTAGCCATGCCACCGTAGTTGTTGCTATTTTTATTAGCACGGAAAAGGATTTGCTGGAATTTTTAGCAAACGGAATGTTAATTTCATAAAGATTCTTGTAATCACATAAAAGTATTTGCTGGCGCAAGGAAACGTGGATTATTCATTCTTTGATGCTCTTAACCTTCAACTGCGTGGATATATTGACACTATTTTTGGAAATAGGATCTTCGTGAAAGGTAATCTATTTTTATGTTATGTGCTAATATTTACATTTGTAGGTATTTATTATTTACAATGGAAACATGGATATTCTTTGTTTACGGAATATGAATACTTTGATGCTTGTCAAGCATTGAAGGAAGGTACATGGCTAAGGAAATTTCTTCGTGAACTTAAGGTCGTGGAAGGGTGCATCATAACCTGTTACTTTGTGATAATTTGACTCCAAAAGTCACAAAGGTTTATATACAACGTGAATGCACTGAAGGAAGGAATTAACGCCTAACCATGTGATAGCATGGGAATTCACTTAGCTGAAATAAAATGTTTTCAGTCAAGTGGGAGATGTAGGAAACTGTGTCTTGCAACATTTTATATATCTACTACATTGTCCGGAATTAAACTTCAGTGTGGAAGTGTCACGGAAATAACAGGGAATTATTGATGTGCAGTACTTAATGAAGCCGGTACGTCTATACTGGAACACAGTATATATGAATATGCTGGAATTATACCCGGGAACAGTATAGAGTGGAATGCCAGGTTGTCCGTAGGATTGGCTCTATGGATTGTTAAAGCCTGCGAGTTTGATTGTGTATTCAAACTCGGCGCATGACTCACACATGCGTGCTGGGACCTAATTGTTTAACAGTAATAGGCTCGGTAATGGGCTGTTAGGTATGGTGGTCGTTCTAACATGTCACGAGTCCTATCTGGAAACAGATTGATTTATCTGGAATTTGGAGTCAATATAAAGGTCCCACCCTCTAGCCTCAATATGCATTGAGAGCGGCACCACCGATAAGGCAGAGGAATAGAGGGTAGGCCGAAATTGCTCCAACCCTAATTTTTTTCTACACAACGAAACTCGAAACTGAGGATGGGAATAAAACCTACTCGTCGACATGCATATTTTTCGTGTACATTATTTTAAATTCGAATATATTCGTGTAGATTAAAGAGACAGTGAGCACTCACCCCGGGCATAAAAGACCGAAACTGAAGACCGAACCCAAAAAAACCGGGACCGAAACCGAAATACCGGGTACTTCGGTCTTCGGTCATCTCTTCGGTCATGCGAATGAACTAACCGAAACAATTACGGGTTGTTTGGTCATCGCTGCTCGCAGACCGATTTGACCGGAATGACCGAATTGATCTCTCCCGCGAGCAAATCAGAGAGCATACATCTCAGATTTGCAGACCTAGCGTGAGGAAATCACTCCATTCCCAGTTCTTTTCGTGACCTAGGAGAGCAGGGACGGGCGCCGCGCCGCCGCCAAATCTCAACTCCACCTCGCCTCGCCCCATCGCCGCTCCACCGTTGCCTCCACTCCACCTCGCCAGTCGTCGCGGCCATCCTCAGCTCCTCACGGTCAACCTCGCCTCGCCCCATCGTCCCCCCGGCCGGTGGCCGCATCTAAGCTTCTCCGACCTAGGCCGCTGCTGCGCCGCCATATCTTCGACTGGGCTGCCGGTGCATTTCCAACTCTCGACGCCGGCTTCAGCAGCTTGTCCGCCCGCACCCACGGCTTCAACCAGCTGCAGCTGCGCATCTCCGACTCCGGCCGCCGGCTTCAGCAGCTTGTCCACCGCCACATCTTTGACCAGGTACGCATCTTGGCCTGCAGGAGTACACGCAGTTTCCGTTCCACTTCCAAGTACGCATCTTGGCATGCAGGATTACCGAAGTGTGTTAAACTGTTAATTATGCACAAAAGTTGTTGATACAGCTCGACCAGATGCAGCTAATATTTCCTACACTCCGATGCATAAGTAGAACTGAATGATCCATGTACCAACCTTCCGCCGTATGGTTTTGTTCTTCCATTTGTGTGCTTCCAGTTTATTATATACTTGTGACATGTACTTGTGCTGCCAATTGTGTTGTATACTTGCTTATTGTTTAATATATGCCTGAAATAATCGTAGTTTTGTGCTGCTGTTTCATCTATTTGGTAGCTATTTGGTATGGATATTTGCTTTAGATTATCAACTATTATTTGTGCTGGATTGTGCTACCACCGTGAGGTGTTGTGCTGCATTTTTTTGTGATGCCTTTTTTTTGTGCTGCCATTTCTTATCTGGTCTATATGCTCATGACCGAAGACCGACCGAAAAGACCAAAGACCGAATACAGAATGACCGAAAAGACCGAAGATAATATGGGTAGCATTTCTGGATGACCGAAATTCTCGATGACCGAAAAGACCGGACCGAGCAAACCGAACAGACCAAACGCCCAGGGTGAGTGAGCACAACAAAGCTCACCTACTATGTGAGCCAATCCAGGTCACCCCAAGTGGGGTTTTCCATGGTTTTCTACTCAGCATGGCTCCGTACTGCTTTAAGTGCTATGCAAAAACGCGGGACGGTCCAGTCAATCATACAAGCCGAAATTCGCATGCAGCGGGGCGAAACGAAGCCTTCCACGCAACCAAACACGCCCTTGGTCTCGGGGCACCGTCTCATTTTAAGCTCTTTGACTTGTCCGTCTCTGCATCTCCCCCGTCCCATGTAAACAAGCAAGGTATTTCTACTGATTCATAGGATTTGCAGAGCATATCCACGGGCAGCACTCTCATCTGTTCGGGTCGACCTAAATCTGTTCGGCACCCCCATACAACCCCATGTTTGAAAACACGTTACGGGGTGCCGGACATTTCCCCGGACAGGTCATCTGACAGGCGGGTCCCGTCCATCATAGATATGGAGCGGCAGAGGCCGGTAGGCATTTGCCCCTCCCACCTTGTTCTTTAATTTTCTCTACCCGGCGATTTGTGCCATCGACACCTTTGTCGTCGTGGACTCACCGCCAGGAGTCCGCAACGACCACGCAGTTCGACTCACCGCCTCCTTGTTGTCGTTATGCACCGCCACAGCTTGTCCCGCCGGCGCCACCACTATTTCCATCCAGGCGCGAATGCAAGGTGTTAAGTCGTTTCCCAATAAGTCATTGATTTTTGATTCATTGCATTGCTTTATTGTTCAATAGACTATGGATAGCGATGATGAGATTATGTTTCACCAAATGATGCAAGAGAACGTCTTGGCAGCCGATTACGAAGGGAATCAAATGGTTATCAATGTTCTTTTAGCTGTGTAAGAGGAGCTGGAAGCCACTCCCAAATACGTAGGATCGAGGGCACGGCTAGCCAATAACAACCGTCGAACAACAATGGGTCATGTGCTGCTGTTTAATGACTATTTTTCGCAGAACGCAACAAACAATGATCGTGATATTTGCCAACAGTTTAGAATGAAGAGGGACATGTTCATGGAGATTGTGCATGATGTTCGAGGCTATTATGACTACTTCAAGGTGAAGAAAGATTGCACCGGACTTTCTGGTTTCTGATCATGATTTTTGGCGGTAGTTTAGAATGCAGAGCTGCTATATAGTTTCTTGTATATGGAACTCCCGCTGATCCTTTGGACTATTACCTTTGTATGTCCTTGAAGATGTGGCAAATTATGACCTATGGATTTGTCACGTATTTTTCGTCATGGATGATACGTCTCCAACGTATCCATAATTTCTGCTGTTTAATGCTTATATTATACCATTTGCTACATGTTTTATATACACCTCGTATCACTTTTATGCATTTTCTGGGACTAACCTATTAACAAGATGCCACAGTGCCAGTTCCCTGTTTTCTGCTGTTTTTGGTTTCAGAAAGTTACTTCTGGAAATATTCTCGGAATTGCACGAAACAAAAGTCCACGTCCCTATTTTTCCAGCACGTACACGGAGTCCGAAGGAGAGACGAAGATGAGCCACGAGGTGGCCAAACCACACCCAGGCGCGGCAGAGGGCCCCACCGCGCCAGCTGGTGGTTTGGGCCCCTCGGGGGTCCGCCGACATCGCCCCTTCGCCTATTTATTCCCCGAGACGTGAAAACCCTAAAACACCAAGCCAATTTCCACGAAGAGTTCCGCAGCGCCGCCGCCATCGACGACAAGTTTCGGGGGACAGAAGTCTCTGTTCCGGCACGCTGCCGGGACGGGGAATTGCCCCCGGAGTCATCTCCATCAACACCACCGCCATCTTCATCGCCGCTGCTGACTTCCATGATGAGGAGGGAGTAGTTCTCCCCCGAGGCTGAGGGCTCTACCGGTAGCTATGTGGTTCATCTCTCTCTCCCATGGTGTGATCTTTATGTGATCATGAGCTTTGTAATCTAGTTGAATAAGTAGATGTTGCTCTTTATCTATTATGCACTCTATAGGTTACTTTAATATGAACTCCGGTACTCTCCACGGTGTAAAGGTGACAGTGTGTGCACCGTGTGTGACTCCTTTATGACGTTGTGGCGCTTGTTTACTCCGGCTTGAGGTGTGCTTTTGTAGCCCTACACAATGAATGGTGTTTGTTATCCAACAAGAGAGTGTTTAAGAGTAGCTTTTATTTATTCAATTATGAGATCATTGTTGAGAGTGTCTACTAGTGAAAGTATGATCCCTAGGCCTTGTTTCTAAGCATTGAAACACCGTTTACAACAAGTTCTGCTACATGTTTGCTTGCTGCCATTTTTATTCCAGATTGCAATTACCACTTATAATCATCCATATTACTTGTATTTCACTATCTCTTCGCCGAACTAGTGCACCTATACATCTGACAAGTGTATTGGGTGTGTTGGGGACACAAGAGACTTCTTGTATATTAATTGCAGGGTTGCTTGAGAGGGATATCTTTTACCTCTACCTCCCTGAGTTCGATAAACCTTGGGTGATTCACTTAAGGGAAACTTGCTGCTGTTCTACAAACCTCTGCTCTTGGAGGCCCAACACTGTCTACAAGAATAGAATCGTGCGTAGACATCAATGGACAGTTCGCACAATGACATCGATGTGCTGCAACGCTCTTCGGTGTTTGCGGGACTTGCTGAAGGCCAAATTTTGGAGTGCAATTATGAGATAAATGGCCACTCATACAAAAAGGGGTACTACCTAGCAGATAACAACTATCCTCGTTGGTCGATATTTGTGAATAAAATCAACAACATTGTTGGTGAGGCAAACTCTCACTTTGCAAAGAGATAAAAGTGTCTAGAAAAGATATGCAGCGAGCATTTGGTGTGCGCCAAGCTCGGTTTGGGGTTCACAGGTACTCTTCTCTATCATGGTCGCTAGATCAGACGTGGGAGATCATAAATATGTGTGTTATCATGCATAACATGATCATCGAGAGTGAGAGAGACCAACATGGTGTTCGATCAGTTTTTTTGAGTATCAGGGCCCTCTTGTTGAGCCACATCAGGACGTGTCGCCCGATTTTTTCCTGATTTTCTCGCCATGCATATTCAAATTTGTAATAAAACAACGCACGACCAACTGAAAAATGATCTAGTTGCACACTTCTGGCGCTCAGAGGACACGAGTAGTTCTCATGTTGTTTACTGGACTTGCCAAATTTTAATTTTAATTTTAATTTTTTAATAAGTATTATTTGCCTATGTTTAAATTATTATGGGACCATGCAATCATTTTTTTGTGATTTAGAGACAAATATGAACATACTAATAAAGCTGGGCAAACAATGGATAGGGCCAGCCGTTCCGGGGGTGCCGCTGGGGGCAGCACTCCCCATTGTGTCCGCCACCCCCCAAACTGGAGACATTTTTGGGTGTGTCGAACACATTTGAGGGTGGGGGTGGGGTTGGAGGTGCTGGTGGAGATGTTCTCAAATTACGGAACTATATGATTTTGGATCCACAAGTGTTGGTTCGTACCAAAAACCAAATGAAATGTAAAAAAAGGTTGGAGTGAAGGGAAATTTTCCTCTAAAGTAGAGACTAAAACAATTCTTTATAGGAATTCAAAAGGATTGTAATTAATCATGTGAATCAGACAATCATTGTAGAAAAATATCCTAAAGATCCCAATCCTTCAAAAATCCTACACAAATCATTGAAATCAAAGGAGCCCCAAAACTGTGATTTTATCAAGGGAGCCCGAGGAGCGTGATTTTCTCAAACTCAGATCGGATGTGTACCCAACAACGAAAACTTGACAAAATGTATTGCTATAAGGTATGAAATATGGAGACAAAAACTTAGACAATTACGAGCCATAGAAAAATATGGTACATGTGATATATGAAAAATATGGAATAGAAGATATGTAGACACCCATACACATATGATTTGTGACAAATATGATCATTTGCGAGGCAGGGATAATTCACAAATTTGTTATTGTAGAATTTAATTTCTAGGGTACATATTACGTAACTTGGCATATCAATACATTAGATTATAATAAGCGGTTAATCATAATGAGTCGCTATATTTGCCGCTCAAGGTGGTCATAATCTTATATAATTTTTACGTCACATAAATTTTTTATTGCCCCGGAAGTCAAGAAGAAAGTAAAAATATATATAGACATGACGATTGTTTACATGACGTAAATAAAATGCAACATAAAATACATATATCTATGCATTTGTTTTGGCTTACACGTTGTTGCGTCGCATATATTGTGTTTCTTATGTTGATTGTTCCGTTGTGGTTCAACATGAAAGTAACTATTTGTCTACCAAACATAAATTATAAATGTAACAACATATGAAAATTTGGAGTGCAAAATAATGTACTACACGTTAAATAGCATGTCTATAAAGTATAAACACAATTGTAATTTAAATTTTACCCAAATTTACGTGTTGACATTTCTACGTATTCTCTATTTATATGCATAACTTTTTTACATTCTTTTGGTACAGATGAAACTTCCGTGAATTTTCCATTTTAGTTGTTGGAATTTAGCACACACTTAACATGATCTAAAAAAATACAGTGGAAAAAAGTATAGTTTCCGCGTAACATATGTACTGATTCAAGAATCATTGATCCTCATATAAGGAAACATATGCATTAACATATAGGAAATATAATTTGATTGATTCACGTTGGGTGAACTTCGGACGAGTCATAATTGCTTTCTGCATGCAGCAGGAGAAATGGTATAGGTGTCTTTAGCGGTGTTTGTGATGTCAAGCAACAACACGAAATTTAACCATGGTGCATTAAAATGCATGTGTTTTACTATTTTTCAAGAATATATTTTCTATATGTGTAGCATATATACATAGCTTTAACATAATAGATTCGGCCTCCTAGCACCCCCATAGGTCTTCGACACACAAGTAATATAAGTACAAAGTGTTTGCCAATATACTTAACAGTGTAGCACGGACATCAACACAAGTACACTATATTTTAATGTGGAAAACTTCCTAGTTATACTCGTGACTTGGAGGTTATGGAAGCATAGTAATGCCTGGGTGTTCCACAATAATGAGAACCAACACCTTGCCCAAGAATTGATCCGACTGGTGCTTGCGGAGTTTGGCACCTGGGTGAGTGTACTAGGAAGAGGGAGAAACATTGTTGCGAGGAGTTAGCCTAGTAGTTTTTTCGGAGTTTTAACCCTCACATCGCCTGTGATGTTGAGGGCTTTTCTTATAAATATGATTCTACTCCTTCTATAAAAGTAAGGTACGACTTTAGCGTACTCGCAAAAAAAAATGTGGAAAACTTCGTAAACAGGTAATAATCATGGGCTGAAGCCAACACTAGTACAAAACGACACATCGGAAACAGGCCAAAAACCCCATCGGCAACGGAGAAAGGGTCTGTGTCCCCGACCCTGTCACTGATGTGAAGAGCTCAATGGCAACGGAGGTGATAAACCGTTGCCCCTAACATGGGCAACGGTTGTTATATTTGATCGTCACTGATACGTTTCACATTAGACACGAAGTTTTTCAAATCACCGTTTCTAATAAGGGTTACAGGAAAAAAACACGGTGACGGGCTGTGCCGTCGATGGAGCCCCGCTCCATGCGACTAGACGGCCGCCCGGTCGTCACCGTATTCTTGTACGCCCTGCTTTACAAAAGTTCATCAGTGCGCGTGGCTGGAGCTCTGCTCCTATGTCTTCACGGCCGCCAGATGAACATCTACTGTCTTTATCCTGCTGCGCAAAATGTACTGCTCCTAGTGACGGCACCGTGTATGGAGCCCCGCTCTTAGGTCTTCACGGCAGCAGCATCGTCACCAAGCATCCACCAAGGTCTTGACACAACGAATATTCTTTGTTAAAAACAGCAAACAAAGCTAATAAACAGAGTCAATAAGCAGTAAACAAAGCAAAATGTAGTGGGATAAGCAGCTAACAGAGCAAACGGAGCTAAATAAGTAGCTAACATAGCAAATATATAGCTGAACCGAGATAACTAACAAAGCAAACCGAGCTAAATAAGTAGCTAACATAGCAAATACATAGTTAAACAGAGCTAACTAACAAATCTAACCGATCGAAATAATTAAGTAGGTAACAGAGCAAATACATAGCTGAACAGAGCTACAAAACAGAGCAAACAGAGCTAAATAAATACTCTAACAGAGAAAATAAATAGCTGAACAGAGCTAACTAACATAGCAAACCGACCTAAATAATTAAGTAGCTAACAGAGCAAATGCATAGCTAAACAAACCTACAAAACAGAGCAAACCAAGCTAAATAAATACTCTAATAGAGCAAATACATAGCTGAACAGAGCTAACTAACAGAGCAAACCGATCTAAATAATTAAGTAGCTAACAGAGCAAATACATAGCTAAAAAGAGCTACAAAACAGAGCAAACGGAGCTAAATAAATACTCTAACCGAGCAAATACATAGTAAAAAGAGCGGTCATTTAGCTTAGGCGAGACGGGGTCGCTTTCCGTCGCGGATTGCGTCCCAGGCGCCGGCGCCGGAGCCACTGCCAGAGGAGACCTCGTCCTGCTCGAACACCGGAGCGTCCTCCTCCTCCTCCGCCGCCGCCGCCGCTGCCGCCGCCGCATCTGGCCCAGGGCCCTGGCCAGGGAGAAGAGAGCGGTCTATGGCCGCCCGGAGCTGCGTCTGGAACAACGCCTCCTCGGCGGCTTCTATCGCATGCTCGGCGGCCGAGATGCGGATAGCTCTCTGCATCGCAGACGCCCGAATGACACCGTCGGTGCGCTCGCGCTCAAAGGCGGCGCGAGAGAGGAGGACACCGACCTCCAGATCCTCGTCCTCGTCGTCCGAGGAGGACGAGATCCGGGCGTCGGTGGCCGCCGCCGCCGTGGATCCGGATGAGATTTGATGGCTCCGAATGAACTGGCGACCGTGGTCGCCGGGGATCTCGCCCCAGTTCTAGGGGA
Organism: Poa pratensis; assembly: GCA_947311845.1. Lineage (NCBI taxonomy): Eukaryota > Viridiplantae > Streptophyta > Magnoliopsida > Poales > Poaceae > Poa > Poa pratensis. The sequence goes on from CAMZMU010000106.1 coordinate 13,118,829, forward strand.
GATCCGGACTGCGCCTCGGAGGGTGGGAGGAGGAAGATGCTCCCTCCTGACTTCCGTCGGTGCCGGAGGGGTTCGCCATCGATGGGTGAAGTAGGAGGATAGCGTGTGACTCTAGGGTTAGGAACTAGGGAGAGTGAGAATGAGAGTGAGATACACTGGAGTGGGAGATATTATTACCGGCACCGCTTAATGGGCCTTCACATGGGAAACAGAGATAGACCGATCTCCGTTTCTGATGTGGTCATATAAGCAACGGGGATATTATTTCCTCCGTTGCCCATATATGAGCAACAGAGCTGTTTTCCGCCTCCGTTACCATTGTGTCGGGCCCATCGACCGACTAGCGCGCGCGCACTCGCGGAAGCGCGCCGGAACTCATTCTTCCGTCGCCTAACTCTTGCCGTTGCCATAGAGGGGTATCCGACGTGTTGTTCTGTACTAGTGTAACTAAATGGTATTCTCTACTGTTATCAAATATGAAGTACAAGAAATACTTGAGAACTTGAATATGGTCGAAGCGGCTTGAATGAGACGAGATTGTGAATTTGAACTCCACAACCATGTGGAGAAACTTCTTTTTCTTATGATTTTATTAATCATGCACGATACCAGCTTTCCCATCAAAGCCCAGTAGGTGGAACCCTAATATAAATATGAACCAGCCGTGTTATCGTTCCACCCGTGCACACTCCACTCCAGCTGTCTCCCTTCATCGACATATACCTGTGCCCAAAATTCTAACCTGGCCGGCCAGGCGTTGCATGCGGTAGTTGGCCTCCCCGCCGGCCGACCGGCCGATGACTTTCTACGTGGCATGTCAAATGGTTGTCACGTCGACTCTTTCTCGCCGCCTCCGGAGCGGGTTCCCCATCGTTCTTGCATCTACCATTCCGAGCAATGTGGACTGTCCAAGGCTAGAGTTTCCCCTGCGTAGGCTTCTCTTTGACACCCCCCCACCCAAGTTGTTATACCATGTATGCATATGTTCATATTTTTATAGGTTGGGTCACGTGTTAGTTCCCTTTAGCAAGGCCATATGTGTTTTATATTGATAGAGTGGTTATGTTAGATTTCTTTATATGCAGTAGGCTAAATATGTTACTGTATTTTAATCTGTTAGAGTGAAAGAATTTACAATATCTTGTTAGTATCAATGTCTCCCAGTAGTAATGTGCTAAACCAAATGTGTGACTATTTTAATGTTTGACCGGATGGATTTGTTAGAACATGTCATTTCCATATTTAATTATGTTTTTTCATTTAATACTTCTGTAATAGGGATCTTATTTTGGTGTCACTGCATAAGAAACAAGAGAAGAAGAAGTTGTGTGACATCGTGCACACTTCTCGTTTTGCCTATCTATACACTTGATAGCTTCTTGATGAGCCCACTAATCATGTGCACAATTTACTCCAAATTTCATTTGGTTTCGACTCATTGTGGATGGACGTTGGACTCCGTTCATTCTTAGCATTCCATTACTAGACACTTGGAGAATGGTGCACGGACTAGTTATAGGGCTTGCTCGTAGAGCTTCACGCCATTCCACTGTGTTCTCTTCGCCATCCGTACTTGCTACAACGTGACTAGTCATTTAAATTTGCATAGTTTTTCCATATACATTCTCAAATTGAATGAATATTTTTTACATAACATGCAAAACCTATGAGAAATATTTGCAAGTACGAAAGTGCTCCATCTGCAACGAGTGGCGTCTACCATTCAACGTTGAAGCGTGGTGGCCCTTTGCTGGCGTGGATCATACACCCGTTGGGAACCCCAAGAGAAGGTGTGAAGCAGCGTAGTAGCAAGTTTCCCTTGAGAACAAAACCAAGGTTATCGAACCAGTAGGACTTGAGAGAATTCAACTTGGTGTCAAACTGGCGCCAGCAAGTTGACATGGACCTGCACACAACACAACCAAACTATTTTGCCCCAACGAAACATGAAGGTTGTCAATCTTCCTGGCTTGCCGAATCAAAGATATTAAATGTATGGTGTGGAAAACAATTGTAAATGCAAAAAGGAACAACGAGCAAAAGGTGATTGAAAGCAATGAAACGGTGTTGTAAACAATTTAAAAAATGGACCGGTGTCCACAGTTCACTAGTGGTGTCTCTCCATAAAACAGTAAACATGCTGGGTAAACAAATTACAGCTAGGCAATTCACAAATTGTGAGGGCATGCCAATGCTATTATGACAAGATATAGTTCATTGTAGTATTTAATTGGGCATTACAACAAAATACATAGACCGCTATCCAGCTGCATCTATGAGTAATAATCCACCCCAAGATCGCTATCTAGCATGTCACCTGAAAGTTTAAGTTGCAAGCAACAGATTATTGCAGTAAGCAAAGTGCATAATGTAAGCAATGAATATAAACATATAGTAATAAACACCGCTGTTTTACCCCTAGTAGGAACAACACATTCTTGGTCTTAGTTGTTTCTGTCAACTCGAGCCCAGACTCACACAAGGCATGAACCTACTATCTAGAATAATTCCCCTTTCTTGGAGATACAAGCAACTACTTGGCCAAAGTAACCACATGGATCGGAGAGCATGCAAGATCTTAAATAAAACATAGATATAAATAGATGAACAAACTGATCATAATTTCACAATTCATCAGATCCCAGCAAACACAACACGTAGCATTATAAAATAGTGATCTTGATCATGGTAGGCAACTCACAAGATCTAAACATAGCAGCACAAGGAGAAGAGACAACCATCTAGCACTAGTACAGAACGACACATCGGATACCCCTCTATGGAAACGGCATGAGTTAGGCGACAGAGAATCGCGATTTTAGCATTGCGGACGAGGCCTGGCAGAGGCTTGTCCGTCAACATTGGTTACGGAGAATTTTATATCTCCGTTACCAAAAGTATTGGCAACGGTCATAAATTTGTCTCCGTTTCCAATATGTATCTCTATGGCTACGGTTGTTTATGTATATCCGTTTGCGATGTGCTTGGGAAATTGCAGTTGCAATCTGGAAGCGCGCCTGTTCAATGCGGCTTAATTCACGAGGGATTGGAACCGCCTGATCGACGCTAATAAAATGTGACTGGAACCGCGCGAAGCCAGGCAGGTCCCGCATTCTCCCCTTCGTTCTCTCCCACATTATCTACCACACTAGCACAACCGCCATGGAGGAACCCTGGTGGCAGAACGAGGAAGTCTCGAGCGACGACGCGAGCGCGGAAGACCGCGGTGAAGTTCCATGGTGGGATCAAGACGGGCCGCCGGACTCGGACCCCGACGACTCGGACCCGCCATCTTCACGCTCTGTAGAAGACGACTCCGACGACGCGGACCCGCCGTCTTCACGCGAAGGAGAAGACGACTCCGAAGAGGACGAGTCGCCGGAGGAAGAGGAGCCGGAGGACCCGCCGGAGCCGTATTATTCTAGCCAGGAAGAATACGACGCTGCCGACGACGACGACGAGGAGGCGTCGGAGGAGGCGCCGGAGGAGGCATCGGAGGAGGCGCCGGAGGAGGACGCGCCGGAGGAGGACGCGCCGGAGAAGGAGGATCACGCTCCGGAGAAGGAGGCGCGAGAGGAGGATTCGCCGGAGAAGGACGCACGGCCGGAGAAGGAGGAGCACGAGCCGGAGGAGGAGGAGGAGCACGCGCCTGAGGAAAAGGCAACCGGCAAGAAGCGACGCCGCGCCGCGGATGACAATGGCGCGGAGGCAGGGCGTAAGCAGAACAAGTAGAGTAGATAGTTAGTTCAATTACTCTATCGATCCTTTGTAAGTAGGCCCAGTGTGTCAGTGAAGAAATTAGAGGAAACGGTTGTTTATCGCCTCCGTTTGCGATGTTATATGCTATAAATGTGCCACTGCGGCAACCCTAACGCTCTCGCTCTCACTCTCACTCTCACTCCACAGTCATAGTGTGGCGGCGGCTCCAGACCTAACCCTTATCTCGCAGATCTGAGCGGCGCGTCCGGCCGGCATCGCCGCCGTGCATCTTCCCCCAGCGGCGCGTCGGCGCATCTTCCCCCAGCGGCGCGTCGTGAGCCGCCGCGTATCCCCCCCAGCGGCTCGTCGGCGAGCCGCCGCGCATCTTCCCCGAGTATGTCGCCGACGCGGATCTACTGGTCTATTGCCGTGCATCTTCCCCAGGTATGTAGCCGACTAGATCTTACATTTTGTTTAAAGTAGCACAGAAAACTTGTCTAATATTTGAAGTCTAGTATTGTGTTCTGTCTAGTGCCGATGATGAATACACCCCTCGACACTAGATCTTACATTTTATTTAAAGTAGCATCTACCGATCTAGTATTGTAGTACTGTCTAGTATTGTAGTATTGTGTTCTGTCTAATATTGTAGTACTGCCGATGATGAATACACCCCTCAACACTAGATCTTACATTTTTTTTAAAGTAGCATATAAAACTTGTCTAGTATTTGAAGTCTAGTATTGTGTTGTGTTTGTTTTTAGTACTGCCGATGATGAATACATTACCTTCAACTTGTCTAGTATTTGAAGTCTAGTATTGTGTTGTGTTTGTTTTTAGTATTTGAAGTCTAATAGATTAATTTTAACCCTTTGTCAATGTGCTAATCCTCGTTATGGTTTTGTGTAGCTAGTGTATGAAGTAATAGTATATTTCGGCGACAATGCATAAAAATGGTGAGGCAATTGAAGGTAACATCACCTTCAAGTTCTGCCTCCAAATCGTTTCGATCGGGCAGCAAGCACACGGATATAGGCGCTTAAGGTGTAAACTGTTTTCATCTTAAATTGTATTTATGTCATGTAGCATCATATTTAGCTCTTTTCTAACTAGACATCCATGTATTTTATATGCAGAAGCGCCATGCAGATCCAAACAAGCTTTAAAAGAGCTAAATACAAAGTGGGATCATATCCGTGAACCGTCGCTGTTGTGACGTTTCGCTGCACTGTTCAAAACACTTTTTTAATTAAGAGTGTCTTGGACAGTGTGGCCGAAATGTCACAGCGGTGACGTTATTATATTTCAGCGACACCGTCCAAGATGGAGCAAGCCTCGCTACGAAGAATTTGGCAAGATTAATTTGCTAAGGAGGCTTGCGAGCTCGGTGTGGTTTCTTGTTTTTAGTTTCTCCATCTATTTTGTGTATGTGTGTAGCAATTTGGCTGCAGATGTGATTTGGAGAAGCATGAAACCGCTACTCGAGTCTTTTGCTAGGTCGAATTCCGTTTTCGGCGCTTCGGAACTGAGGAAGAAGGTGGAGCTGGAGAAGAGTGGAGTGTCATAAAAGTTAAGTTTAGGGAGGCATGAGAATGATAGGATTAGCGAGGCATGTGTAACTCATCTTTTGATGCTATGTAATGATGACAATTATTATATACGTTATGAATGGATTTGGTAGCAACTTTGTGCTTCTGCTGTGAGATTTTGAATGTAATTTGGCAACCGAATTGCTCCTGTAGGCTTCTGAAAGAAACTCAATGCAAACGAGTAAAATAGAATCTCCGTTACTGATGCACCGATACATCGGAAACGGAGATGGGTCCGCAACCGTAGCCAACTTATGCCTCATCGGTGACGGTTTTTTGCCTCCGTTACCGATGAAGGCCTTCACATCAATGACAGGGTCGGGGACACGGACCCTTTCTCCGTTGCCGAAGGGGTTTTTGGCCCGTTTCCGATGTGTCGTTCTGTACTAGTGTAGCTACTCCTATGGACCCGTAGTCCAAAGTTGAACTACTCACGCATCACTCCGGAGGCAGACACGCCGATGTAGAACCCTCTGGTGATGATCTCCCCCTTCGGCAAAGAGGCGGTGAAGGAGGCCTCCAGGCGGCCCTTGGGCGCGGTCCCACCCTAGGCCGCACCCAGGGGTCGCCCCCACCCCTGGTGGGTCCTCTCCGGCTGGTTTTTGGACTCCGTCTTCTCCTCGATGAATAAATAATCCTTGTAAATTTTCAGGTCTTTTGGAGAATATTTCTTTAATAGATTTTCTGAAACAAAAAGACAGCAGAAAAAAGAACTGGCACTGGGCATCTTTTTAATAGGTTAGTCCCATAAATGCACTAAAATGATATAAAACTATAATAAAACCATGTAGAATTGATATAAACCAAGCATGGAACAATCAAAAATTATAGATACGTTTGAGACGTATTCAAACATATTACCCTTTAGACATCTACCCTTCAAAGACTAGGCCGATATTCTTAAGTGGTATTCTCTGCAGTTTGGTGAAGAAGAATCATCATTTTGTGCAGCGTGGTGCACAAGGTTGGTGACAGAAGGGAAGGAGGGAAATGTCCACCTTTCTTTTATAACCCTTGGAACCTACCTTTTCTCACGGAGATAAAGATGTAACCAAAAGAAATTCTAATTTTTTGTATGTTTAACATTTGTATAGTTAGGAAATGATACTTTTGTAGCAACCTGTGAATGCGTAATGTATGCTATGTGGATTGATGAAATATAATTGAAATTTGCTACTATATGAATATTTTGTTGACATATGCATGGTTTGCACCTAGGGCTATCAGTATGTCCTGCAATTTCAAAACATGTGTGATGGTTTTTTTAACACACGGGATTAACTTCAATAAGAATTTTTTGGATAAAACACCAAACACACACAATAAATGATGCCTGAGTGTGTGCGATCATTCCAAACACGGGTGAGTGTGTGACAACCGTGTTTGATGATTATGTCATTGAGTATGGGTTTGTTTTACCATGTTTCGTCTGTGATGGTGAACCCTATCACACACGGTTTATGAACCGTGTGCGGTTAACTTTCTCATCGCCCACACACGCATAATGATGGTTTCGTAAATCGTGTGCAATGGTCCATTTTAAACGTGTGTGGTTGTCTGCTTTGTGCTACTGTTATAATTTATATCTATAGTATTTGTTTGGTCTGTAGTATTTAAATCCACATGATTTTTTCCTAGGATCTACCTTGCATGAAATTCCATAGGATAAGTGCATTAGGTCCAATCTCATGGATCTTTATTTATTTATATGACAGCTATGGAATACACATAACCCTTCAGAAAATTCATAATTACTTTTCCTGAAGTGCAATCCACATCAATTTATGTTTTTTCAATCATGTAGATTCACATGTCATGACAATTTATTTCTACATTTTTCCTAACCCGTGTTTCGGAAATCTTTCGAACCAAACGGGCTCTATATTTTGTAGTGGTTTTTTGCACTTGTATTCTATTTGTGTATTTTGTATATTTTTGTTTATTATTATTACGGCGAAATATACCTTAAACATTTATATCCACACGCTGTCGTTTGAGTGAACGAGCATTAGCTAGCTAGCTTAATCTCCAATTAAGTAACCACTGGAAGCAAATCAACCAACCACTTTACCACCATTAGAGATGATCTAGCTACGAGAACAATATTCTCAGTTAGCATAATGGCATGGTCCTTACGTCCTGTTAGGGTTTGGCCTTTGGACCCCTTTGGTCGGCCCTCGTGAGGCTCGTGGTCTTTGCTTACGAGCAAAGGGAGAAGAAAGCCATGGAAATGACATAAGCCCGCTCCTTGAGCCACCTCCTCGCTATTTTATACGTCTCGCATCGTGCTCGGGATGTCATCGCACCGTGGGTCTACTCTATTTAATGGCTTTCTCCATCGTCTCCCCTACGCCTTGCCGTCTTTCTCCCTCTCTAAACCCATCTGTCGCCCACTACGACCCATCAAAACGACCTCCACAAGATCCACATGAAGAAACACACCCCATGTCTCCATGAAAAGCTCTGGAATTCTTTTGTGTGTTTAGTGTTTGTTCGTGGCCTTTTGTTCTTAATGTTTCTTGGCTAAGCTAGCTAGTTTTTCTCATACTGATTGGAGTGATGGACGGAAGAGAGCGTCCTTCAGTCCACTCACGGACGGTGCTAGGGTCGAATTAGCTGCCGACTCATTCATCCACTTGCCGAGCAAAGTAATTTTGCGAAAGAGCTTAGCAGGTGAGTGAATGAAGCGGGAGGTAAAGTCTTTGATCCCGCACCGTCGTTGCTTGGACTGAAGGGTGCTCCCTCCTCCTCTACCCATGCGACGCCCTCTTGATTTGTTCGTTCGTTTCTTCGGCTAGCACATGTGCTATGCCTTGATCTGTTTTGTTGCCAGGTTCTTGGGCATGAAATGATACCACCATTGCTTCTTGCCTCTGCGTACTGTTTACAGTTCTTGTGGTTTCTCTCTAGTTCAGTAATGGATGTCCAAGTTTTATTTCTGTACTTGTTTAACCAGCTCTTTTTGTACAAAATCCTTGATCTGCTCACTGAGCCTTGTTTTTCTGAAAGCTTATCTGCTTTACTTGTGGATGCGATGCGTGGCTCTTGCCTCTTGTTGTTCTTGTGGCTAGAAGTCTGGAACTGCATCTCCATCTAGTCCTTTATTTTTACTCTCCGTGATGCGTGATCTGTCGATCGTACTCGTAGGTGTGGTGCACTATTGAGGACTAGGACAAAAATACGGTGCTTGCTTTTCCCGTGTGGGAACCCGGGGGATCGATCACATCATCTCATCTTTCGGCTGGTGCAACAGTGAGACGTCTTTCCATCTCCCTGTTTGCTTTGGAACTTGGCACGCAACCAGTGTGATTGGACGTGTCCCTGGTGCTATATGTTTTTTAGAGCATGGACACAGCTTGGATTCGATCGAAAGGGTGATTAATTCCCTCAAGGGTCTTAAGGGGTAAGTAGCATGATAATTCGAGATTTGGGATGCACAGTGTACAAGTGTTACTATCAACCTACAATTTGCATCAGGATATAGGATTTCTCCTCTCACATGTTCTCAGAAAGAATGATTTGGTACATGGAAACATGTGAGCATGTATGTCGGCTGATGTGATTTAAGAAGATAGTATATTCATTGTTGTGCTTTTGGTGAGCTGGTTATTATTTTCACTCCCACTGTCAGTGTAAACTTGATGCATTTTATACATCTTAGCCCATCATTATATGCTGTACATATTCAATCTAAGATTTAGCACATTACAACATTCTGAATAGGCCATTGCATGATGACATATAGCAAATCATCTCCTAACAAATTATTGTTGCTATATATATTCAATCTGAATCTAGATAATGTGTGCTATTTTATTCTGATAGATAAACTCCTTGATTTGGAGCAATAACCGTGACAGACATGAATCATACTCTGAAACAATTTGGTTCATGTTTTGTTTGTCGCATATTCATCTTTAGTTTTTGCTACACACTCCTTGGTTTGGAGTTTTACTTCCCTTTTCCCTTAACCATAGCAATTGCAGCGGACGATGACTATTTGATTACCGAAGATGTACTGATAGAAGACGTATCCCTGGACTGTTTCTCCGTCATTGTGCAATGTACTCCCAATTACACACGCTCTGGTTGAGTAGAAATGACATGGTTTTTTCCGATAAAAATTCTTCTCTCATAGAGGTAATCTATCGATGCACCAGTTTGCTCCGTTCGTGGTCCTTCATTGTGCAATGTATTCCCAACTACACACTGTGCATTCTAGTTATGCAGAGTAATATAAAATGCCCATTATAAAAAAATGTACACACTACATAATTTTCTTCCCCTCTCTCTTTTTCATCACCAATTTAAGGCGGTGAATTGATGATGAGTTTTGCAGAAATGTATGCTACTTGGGAACATAGCGAGGAATAAATGTGTGGTTATGAGAGTTTGTGGTTGTTTCAGCCTATGTGTCAGGTTTTTTTTGCAGACATAATTACTCCTGTAATTTGGGTTATACTAGTAGTCATGCTGAATGACAAACTGGTAGGAGCAGTGATCATCCTGTTTTACTATCGCGATTAAGCTTGGATCTGAAGCGCAGCAGTATTCATGCTGAATGACAAACTGATACTCGTTTTTTGTTCTGAGCTCAACGTGGTTTCAGCAAATGCGCACGTTAGATTGTCTGATGCTGTTCTGTTCACATACTTGCATGTGCTTCTCTGGGTCTTAACTGAGGGTGTTATCTTGCAATGTCCAAAGAAATTTATACAAACTCTTGAATATTAATCATATTTTCTGTTTCGCAACGTTTTCTGAGATTGTCACAAGCATGTTAATCTGGGCATGTCATGAATTTGACTAAAAGGGGAACATCATGGTAATTTTCACGGTAGAAGATCACTATGAGACACTTCAAACATCTATATTATGAAAATCTAGCGAACATGTATGGAACTGTGCACCTCGCATTTTGAGGGAAGAACTGCAGAACACTGGAAGTGCAGAGCAGTTAGAACTACCAAATCAGATTGGCGTTTTTCATGGATGACCCCATATGCAGCACCCCTGGAACCTTTTTTTTTTTACAAGCCCCTGGAACCTGAGAACCCTGCAATTAGCCGTTCTTCTCACCCGTGTGGCATGCTTCCACTGTTCCACACGCAGCGTTTCCCTGCAAGTAAAGGCTACCTTGTTCAGTTGCTGCTGTTCATGGCAGATCTGCAGGACCGCGACTTGTCAAAGAAGATGAGAGAGATTCCTGAGACTGAGAGGGAGATGGTCTTGCGGCACCTGTCATGCATGGTGTGAAACGAAAACTCCAAAGTGAACTGGAGCGCGTTTGCTCCGCTTATCCATTTCTAATCTAGCCAGTCGTTTCTTTAGGTGACGTCATATAGAGACTTGTATAAGCCATTGTAAACGAACCGGCGAATACGCCCCCAACCACCTTCGTCGTAAGAACTGAACGGGATGCATCCTGTTTAGCGTGGGGTCGAGCTGCTGCCGGGGACAGCTGGGGAATCGATTTAATGCATCGGACCTGTACCACGGGCGCTATCTACCCGGGGACGCCGTTCCCCATCTCACCGTCCTCCTCCGAAATCCCGCAGTATCGAGTCCCGTCCGCGCGCCGGGCACCATGGCTGGATCTTCCCGAGCAGTCGCTCGTGCGCATCCCCCCTTGCCAGAACTCACGTGCTACTAAGCGGTGGTGCGCATATGGAAAGAGATTCTACAAGTGCGCAGATTTCCAGGATAGTGTTCATCTTTTGCTTCCCCATGATCTTGAACGCATCTATTCGCGACCCATTCTCATACCACTCTTTTGGTTTTTCTTGTGCACTGCTTTTTCGTAGGAGGGAGACGACAAATCTTGCCGATTCAGTTTCGTGTGGCACGGCGAGTATGGCAAGATCCGAGGTTTGAGGCAATCAATCCGCGCGAAGATCCCTTGGACGAAGGCTCAGCAAATCAGGAGTGCGAGGCTGCACGCAGCACGCTCCAGCCTGCCGTCACCACCATTGCAGATCGGAGGGCAAAGCAGAACCGACAGCGACTGCACGATGAACTCGCTGATGTGCATTAGCCTAGGCACTCTCACTACGAGCATTGCGCAGTTGGTTTTAGCTCTAGCTATCTACGCCAGGATCTGATGGATCAACTGACAGAGCTACTAGGAGTATTCATTTAGGGACCTGGGCTAAATTCTAGGTGGAGCATGCGCATCAAGGTGTCACCATCACTGTAGACCTGTGCGTTATCATTGTATATGAATCAAGTAATTCAGTGTTTGCTGATAATCTCACTGCTCTCTGTTCGCATTATCGTTCACATTAATATCTGGTTTGTGTGACAGCTAACAGTTCAAAACAGCACCATGTCCAGACCTACAAATAAGTTGGTTCTTAGGCAAAGATTCACATACACTTGGGCAACAGTAAACTGTACTTAACTAGGCATCTAATGCATTTGTACAATTGGGGAAGAAGGCGACGAGTGTTTTCCGGACTTAAACAGCGCCGTGGTGTGGCACATGATGTACACCTCGTCCCCCACCTGTTTTCGCAATAAATTCGTACCTCAAACCATACTCTCACGCACGCAGTATACCGTGCTGTATCTCCATATCAAGAAAAGAAATGCAACAGCATTGAATGCTCGGCCAGAGGGGCTAACACACACAAATATATCGGGAGCAAGCGAGCACGAGAGCAATAAATCCGCGTCCTGGTGTGAAACCCTAACCCTAGCTAGAGATCGAGAGGGGTGGGTTGGAACTTGGAACTCGCTGGATGTGCATGTGGGGGAGGCCAGGCCTCGTGTTTGCAACCTCGAAACCACATATATTTAACCACTTTAAACCCCTCACTGGATGCACTTAAAAATTTCCTTCAGATGTGGGCGCCTCCAAACTCCAAGGGAGAGAGGGCTCCCTTCCCGATGTATGGCCAGCTTATCCTCACTTTTTAATTAGGGCTTTGTGTACTTTGGTCTTTGCAAAGTTGCAAGTGCAACAGGTTCCGTCTCACTAGGAGGACCATGGTGTTTATTCTATTGGATCAGGAGGGGTTCCCCTCTTCTTTTCTTGCAAAGTTGGAGAGATTCTATAAAATTTTAGGGCCTACTTGGTTTAAAGAATTTCATAGGAATCTTGGTGAACTCTGTTCCTTTGGAACTTTTTCAGTAGAGTTCGTTTCGAAATATTTTCGAGAAGAACGGCTACTTGGTTCGAGAATTACGAACAACGTGAATTCTTCGTATGGGCTACTTTGCATGAAATTGTACATGAATTTTTTTCCTTTGATTGAAATTGTATCTACAATTTTAATGTCTCTTTTGTCCAAGTAATTTCATTATTTAGGGGATTATATTCCTTAAATATTTTTCATATAGAGTTTATTTGGTTTTGAATTTTTAGCCCTAGGAATTTTTAGTATGCACTATTTTGCATGCAATTTCATAAGGATTTTCTTAGGTCTAGATACACCTTTCTTTATTTCAATGATAATTATGGTAGACACCATTGTGTTTGGACAAAAAAATCATGTGTTTTCTCATGTGGTGCAACCAATCCAAACAATTTCTATTTAAGAAACATATTTACTTTGTTAGGATTCAATAGGACATGTCTCTTAATCCTACCAAATCACGTGAGGCCTTTAGATCAGGAGTTTGTTTGTTTTCTCCTCGAGTGAATAAATAGCCATGTATTTTGCTCTTCTAAAATGACAGGTGATTTTTTTGACCTCAAGCGTACCCATAAGAGCACGCATTTATTTTCACCACAATATATGTGGAGATGTATAACAGTTTGAGAACGTCACGGAAAGCCCAACCGTCATACGAGCCCATCTATGATGGTTTTGGACACTTGTGTATCGCGTCGGAACGCACCAGCCCATCCACTGAACTTTGCAAAATTGGACCGTCTTGGTACGGGTAATCCTTTATGTTGTCTCTAAGATCTTGATAGGCTTTTCTTCATAAGTGAGATCACTCTCCAGCGAACTTCCTCCAGTGGCACTGTATCACTCAATGGAGTTTCTTCCATCTCAAGGTGACACTTCTTCAACTGGCTCACATGAAATATATTGTGAACTGCTGATAGAACCTTTAGGTATAGATATAGACTTCCTACATTTATTAAAAACAATTTTTTTCTTTTGTGGTCATCTTGGTGTGCAAACTCACTTCGGTTGTGCCGTCTTTGATAGGAACACTTTGAATAAGGAAAACACTTCGTACCGGTCGAACCATGGAAGGAAACCGTAGATCGCACGGACTGAGCTCGCCTCGCGAGTGTTATGCCGGCCTTTCATGAGCGCAATATAGGGTTGCGTGTACGGTAAATTAAAATTTTCCGCCTAGCATACTACGCAACAGTCAAGATCTACTATGAAGATACAAGGGAATATAGCAATTCAATGATTTAGCTATAGTACGTCACCAACACATGGTGGTGCAGCAGCCTTGTGGGCCCCATGGGCCCACTTGGCAGCCCCTCTTGGTGGACACCAAATTTTTCTTTTTCGTTTAACACTTTCCTTTATTTATTTTGTCTAATTAATTCCTAATTGAATATTTCCTTTTACAGAAATTTTTCGGAATTAATTACTTATCATATAAACATATTTATATGATCCGGGACACACAGTGTCCGCAAACAAAAACTTCAGATAAATATTTCCCTCTTATATAAACCTTCGGAATAAATCCGATAGTAGTAGAAACTCTTCCTATTACCCTGAGACATCCAATGTCTCCATTTCCTATAGATCCACAGATATATCCCATAAATCAATTATTGATTCATTATATCTTTGTCTATCTCATTAATTGGTAAGTTTCCTTTTACTCGTTCCCGTATTACGATATCCCACACGACGAAACTTCATCATGAATTGTCTGCAAAACATATTGGATATCTCTCATACCGAGTGGGCCCAGGAATTATCTCTCTTTTGACAAAGGAGTAATTTCCCATCTTGGAATATTAGGATATATGCACACCTTTGGAATTACCCAGTGACTGCCGTTTTGATCACCCAATTAAGGAGGTGATGATTGGCAGTACCAAAGTAAAACTTCATATATGCACAACCCTAATAACCTCATGGTCTAAGGACATGTCATATAATAACCTTACTGTGATATGTTACTCAGGACAAAATATACTTTAACGGAATCTTTTAGCATATCACCGACTTGGGTCTACCCAGCCATATTGTTCCACCAACAATATGCCATCCAGTGCTGACATAAACAATGTCCATGACCAGGAAAGCACAATCATCTTGCATTCAACAAATTAGTTTATAGAAAAGACTAGGGTATATGTTAACTATTCATGTTTACTACACGTGCGTGTGAGCTTTCCTCTGAATCTCACATTCAGGATCCACATCAGTTATAGCATATAAACATGAAACCTAATTAATGAATCAGATGTATAAAATCATTGCCTTTTGGGCATACATCCAACAGTCTCCCACTTGCACAATCGGCAATATCTAGTTCGCATAAGTTTAACATCTGAAATGATGCATGTGATTTCTCATGCTAACTCCTGTGGTATAGACTTTTGTCATCATTCCCTTTCGGTGTTGTGTGAACCTTTATGATTATCTAGAAAATTATTTTCTTACAGAATTACTTTGATCATGTGATCACTTGTAGGTTTGGTTATTCAAGGTGAAACCTTGGTATTTCAACTAAGAACACATTCTTGTTGCTTTCACAACATGTCTGTTTCTTTCGCAAAGAACCACACCTAGTTCATCTAATGAACCGACAACCCTTTTTATAAGTATTTATACTCCCACTCTTTTTGCTACTTGTTGTAGTTTTCGCAATATTTCCTTATGTTTTAAATTAAACATCCCATCCTTCCCTATTCGATATATACAGAATTGTTTACAACTCTGTTTTCACACCTTAGCTTATCCTTTATACTTATCTCATAAGTTTCCTAATATAAATCTTACATCATGAGTTATTCTCTCCTTGGAAGTAAGTACTTAAAAAATCACCTTTTGGAGAATACTCATCATAATTGGAGTCAACTGAATTTTTGTTACAAAGTCAATTGCCAAAAATTATCTTTGATTACTTTACATTTGAACTCAAAATGCACTAGTCAAGAAATTACCATAATGATCAAGATTATAAATCAATTGATCATGCTCACCACCGATTATCTGTCATGGTTCTCGCATATGAATTTCTCTATCTTTATGAGAATTTTAACTCTCTCATGCTTTGAACAATGTTCGAAACATCCTTGTAAATATCAGAAAGTTCACAGGCAACAGGATATACCCCTTTTCAGTGGAACAGTTATGTAGTGCAGGTTGATTTTCAAAAAATATTGTGGACTAAAATGTAAAATAATGTTGTGCCTCATCTAAGGTATGATTGTACGGTGGGGAGAGTGGCCGATTTTGACCTTTTGTAGGTCTACCTACGATTCACGCTTGCCTTTGATATGGAACGCGATGTCCTATTTGCCGACTTGCGAGGGAGCGATTCGCTCCCACTTGAAGTGTTTCCCTCGTGGCGACTCCGAATAGGGCCCAATAACAGGTATTGTTTATCTTTTTTATCTTTTATTTTATCCTTTTTTATTTATGTTATATGTTTTATAGCAAAAGAAGAAAAGCAAATAACAATTCAGTTGTAAAAAATTCACATATATAAAAACTAATAAAAATATTTACTTTATTTGTACGATTTTTAATATGCACATTTCTATTATTCGAACGAGTCAAATATGAAAATTTACGTTATTTCAACGATTTTATAAAAATATTGACGTTATTTGTATGATTTTTCAATACAAACATTTATATTATTTAAAAAGAGAAAAATAAACAAAAAACTAAAATAAAATAAAATGAAAAAATAAATAGAAAATAGAAATAAAAGAACATAAAACTTGAGATTTTTTTGGAAAACACGGGGAAAACTGGTCAAAATGTTCCAAAAACTTTTCAAAACCTAAGGGTGCAAACAGCTGGGACGGCCTATGAAGGTATGCCCGGAGCGAATTGCTCCCGTCGGGAGAAATAGGATTGGCATAAAGAAATTCACTTTGGCTCCCGGATGCATATGTGCCCGGTATTTGTAAAATATATTTCAAAATGGATGCATATTCACATTCTATGTGTTCACAAAGTGGTTTCGCGGAAAACCGACATTTTTTGTGACCTGTGTAGAAAAGTCTTATTTTAGCACCAAAATTTGTGTTTTTTATACAAGCCACAAAAAATTCGGTTGTTCATGAAACGAGTCTATGAACACATAGAGAAGTTAAGATCTATGCGCGGATAGTTTTTTTTTGTAGTTTTTTACATTTAAAAATGAGTTTAAAATTTATTTTGAATGAAGGGATGCCCGGGAGCGAATTGTTCCCGTCGGGACAAATAGGATTGGCATAAAGAAATTCACTTTGGCTCCGGAATGCATTTCGCCCCGTATTTGTAAAACATATTTCAAAATGGATACATATTCACATTCTATGTGTTCACTAAGTGGTTTCGCGGAAAACCGACATTTTTTGTGACCTGTGTAGAAAAAACTTATTTTAGCACCAAAATTTGTCTTTGTTATACAAGCCACAAAAAAGGAGGTTGTTCGTGAAACGAGTTTGTGAACACAGAGAAGTTAAGATCTATATGCACGGTCAATTTTTTAATTTAAAAATTGAAGGGGATCGTATGCAGAAAACAAAAAAAATTCTAACAACGATAACCTAAATAGCCAAGATCTATTTCTATGCAGATATAAAGTAATGGAGGGAACGGTATTCATACCTTTGAAGACCGTAAGCGTCGACGATCAAAAGATCTGTTTTGATGACAACGCACGATGAAGACGTACGGCGATGCCGACCTCAAGGTCGAGTAGACGAACTTCTCCAAGTGCCGCAAGTGCAACACCTCGTAGCTCTACACACGTACGGTGTAGACAGTGACCCCCGGGCTCCAGTTCCAGCGAAGCAGCGGAAGCAGAAGACTTGGATCCAGCAGCACGGCGGTGTGCGTATGGTGGAGAGAACTTCTCAACCCGTGCGTAGCTCCAATTGCGGAGTCACGACTAAACGGATGAGAGAGAGGAAGGATGCCTTCAAAAGGCCAAGGGGCATCCCTATATATAGGTGGAGGGGGCTGCCAATCTTGCTGGTTGGGCGGTTTGGGACTAAACACCACACCAGCCTACCTCCCTCCTTGGTGCAGCAGCCCTAGGTGGGCCCCATGTGGCCCACCTAGGCTGCACCATGCCTGGAGCCCTCTAGGGGGAGATTCCCCCCTTATGGGCCCTTTTTCCCTTTGGTCAAGGCCCATTTAGGTGGGCTGCCTTTAAAATTTGAATTAAATAAAAATTAATTAATATTAAATACATGTTATTTAATTTATTCGACCTCCGAAACATCTTTCGTTGCCCTCCGAACTCCATCGGATATGTCCTGGAACCATTCTGGCACCCTTCTCTATTTTCTCTTCCATATCCAATCTAATTTAAACCGTCGTCTACCCTTAAGTGTGCCACCCTACGGTTCGGGATCACTCCATACATGATCGAGACATCTCTCCGATCAATGACTAACAGCGGGATCTGGAAACCCATGATAGCCCCTGTGCGTCCATGAATATCTTTGTCGTCTGAACCTTAAATGTCAAGTCCCATACCTTTTGACTGGCGATACTTAGTTTGTCCAAGACTCGATCTCCGGTATCACGATACCTAGCTCGATCTTGTTACTGACAATACTATCTTTACTCGTCTGTGATATTACATCCTCGTGACCTAGTCACATGCTTGCAAGCTGATGGCCCTTCACGTAGTTAACTGCGTGAAAAGTAAATGGGTTAGGTTGAGACTCCAAGTGCAGAGTGTGTAGTAAGTGGAAGATGTGTTTTCCCCACGAGGGGTGACTCGAAGGTTTAATATCGAACTCTCGGGGAATCAGTAGTGAAGATTTATCTTTCCTATCCTTCTTTTGGTTACCTACAAAACAAAGTAAATGTTTTGGTCCTCAACCTCACCTAGTGGTTGTCAAGCACAAGGTGTGAGAATGATATCAAGATAATATGCAATGCAAACAAGAAATAAATATGCAATGGTGGTAAATAAATATGCAAGGATGGTGGTAGCAATGATAAATGATATTTTTAGGTTTTATATGATGAATGCAAGATGGAAAAGTATTTTTTGTATTTTCGGATTTAATAATGGCAGAAAATGTAAAAGTGGTAAAAGTTGTTGGAAAGGTGTTTCTTATGATTAAAAATGGATCGGGGTTCATGGTTTCACAAATGCACTCTCTCTTTAATAAAGTGGTAGACAATGGAACACTAGAGTTGACATATGAGATTGCAACACAACAGTTTAATGACAAGTTATAATTATATGGGCATCATGTCCTAACATAGAGACCTTTTGGTTATTAGTCTCTCTTATACTCCACCAAGATGCGAACTAAATCATAACACTTTACTAATTAAGATAACTCAAAGTATAGCAATAAGTATCATGACATGAAGTTAAAATAAGAACATGCTAGATCTAGTCATGGAGTAGTGGCAATGGTCACACCCATGATGGCTATGTGTTGGTGAACCCCAAGAGGAAGGTTATGATGTAGACAGCAGAAGTTTTCCCTTGAGAAATCTACCCAAGGTTATCAATCCAGTAGGACTTGACGATCTATCGGAAGGTTGTTGATGTTGACTCCCCCTGGCGCTAGGGAGCTTGCACCAACGTGGAATCTGCACAGACACAAACCAGAACTTTGCCCAACACGAAACAGAGAGGTTGTCAATCTCTCCGGTCTTGCAGAAACAAAGAGTTAAACGTATGGTGTGGAAAACAGCAGGAAAAACAGCAAGTAACAGGAAACAGATGATTGCAGCAGGTTGTGTAAACAGTATGAGGAAATTGGACCAGGGTCCACAGTTCACTAGTGGTGTCTCTCTCAGAACAGATAACTAGCATGTTGGGTAAACAAATTACAGCTGGGCAATTGACAAATAGAGAGGGCATAACAATGCAATACATGCCAAGATGTCTACTATGAAATCTAGTTGGGCATTACAACAAAGTACATAGACCGTTATTCCAACCGCATCTATGCCTAAATAATCCACCTTCAAGGCAGCATCCGCATCCTATTCAGTATTAAGTTGCTAACAACAGATTATTGCATGAAGTAAAGTGTGTAATGTAATCAATACAAGTGCCCTTGGACACTGCACCAATGTTTTATCCCTAGTAGCAACAGCACATCTACCATCTTAGACCTTTCTGTCACTGATCCAGATATCTAGAGACTGAACCCACTATCGAGCATAAATACCCCCTCTTGGAGTCACAAGCATCTACTTGGCCAAAGCATCTACTAGCAACGGAGAGCATGCAAGATCAAGAGCACATAGATAAACAACTTGAATAAACATGGTATCAATATTCATCGGATCCCAGCAAACACAACATCTAGCATTACAATAAGATGATCTTGATCATGTTAGGCAGCTCACAAGATCTAAACAAGGTAGAGAGACAACCATCTAGCTACTGCTATGGACCCGTAGTCCAGGGGTGGACTACTCACGCATCACTCCGGAGGCAGGCATGGTGATGTAGAGCCCTCCGGTGATGATCTCCC
Source organism: Poa pratensis (assembly GCA_947311845.1). NCBI lineage: Eukaryota > Viridiplantae > Streptophyta > Magnoliopsida > Poales > Poaceae > Poa > Poa pratensis. The sequence continues at coordinate 13,138,728 of CAMZMU010000106.1, forward strand.
CTCCGGCAGGGTGCCGGGAAGAGCTTCAGAACTCCTCCGATCTGAGATTGACGATGACGGCCGCGACGGAACTTTTCGTGGAATATGATCGACCGTAATAGGGTTTTCGCGTCGCGGAGAATATATAGGCGAAGAGGCGGCGTCGGTGGCCGAGGGGGGCCACCACGCCATAGGGGGGCGCGGGCCCACCCTGGGCCGCGCCCTAGTGTGGCGTGGCCCCCTGGTGGGTCTGCTCCGACTCCCCTTTGGACTCCGTGATCTCCTCGTGATATTATTGACGATGTCTTTTGTTTCGTCCAATTCCGAGAATATTTCCTTAATAGATTTTCTGAAACCAAAAACAGCAGAAAACAGGGAACTGGCACTGTGGCATCTTGTTAATAGGTTAGTCCCAGAAAATGCATAAAAATGATATAAGTGTAACCAAAACATGTAGCAATTGATATAATAACAGCATGGAACATCAAAAATTATAGATACGTTTGAGACGTATCAAGCATCCCCAAGCTTAGTTCCTGCTCGTCCTCGAGTAGGTAAACGATAAAAACAGATAATTTTTGAAGTGACATGCTACCAACACAATCTTTGATCAAATAACAATGTAATGCACATGATCTGAATGAAGTGATCCAAGCCAATGGTCTATAGTTTGCAAGCAAGTAAATAAAGAGTAAACATAAGTGATCACACAAGTGCAAACTTTCATGAATAATACTATAAAACATTTAGAGATATAATAGTCTAACATAATAGTTAGTTCACAGCAGCAATAATTCTCAACATGAAAGTGTTTGTATCAACACAAAGGAAGATAATAGCTTCAGCTTTTGCTTCAACTTTCAACATGTATATCATATAGATAATGTCAATGCAAAGAATATGATCAACCAAACACAAAGTTATGTAAAAACTGTTATACTGGAGTTGACAATGATGTTTGCTTAAGTAGACAGAAAGAAGTGGGAAAACTGACTCAACATAAAAGTAAAAGAATGGCCCTTCGCAGAGGGAAGCAGGGATTAACATCATGTGCTAGAGCTGTAGTTCCCGAAGGCATATAGAGAGCATAAAATATTGTTTTGTAAGGTAATGGTGTATACAGGTGTCAACAAATCAGCAAATAGGCAATACTCTACTTCACTAGTTGATCAAACTTTACAAGAGCGGCTCCCATGAAGGACGTTATTTCTACCAGCGGGCAGATCATCCCTCTTCTCTTTTGTTTACACACTTGTGAACATTGCTTGACTGACGAATCAGGGGCAAAAAGATGTGAAGAGAATTGTTTGGTTAAAGTTGTAATTAATTGGGACTGGGCACCCCGTTGCCAGCTCTTTTTGCAAAATTATTGGATAAGCGGATGTATATGCCACTAGTCCAGGTGTGTAAAATTTGATCAACCAGGAAATAAAGACCACCTATCTACGTCCTTATGAGCTTTTCAAGTAGTGACACAAAAAGGAAATGTAACAGTTTTGAGTAGTTAGTAGATAGCACATGAAGAAATTTACTTGGAATGGTGAAAACACCACATAATAGGTAGGTATGGTGGACACAGGTGGCATGGATTTGGCTCAAGGTTTTGGATGTACAAGAAGCATTCCCTCTTAGTACAGAGTTTAGGCTAGCAAGGTTATTATAAGCAAACATCATTATCAACTGGAATAGCAAGAGTGTACATAAAACACAAGGTTTGACGAACCATAGACTCCCACTGTCTTCCTTGTTAACACATAGCCTTCATCCAAAAATTATCTAGACTACTATGGACTTCCAATTATGCAACAGATTATTATAGCAGAAAATCCTTATAGTAGTTCTTCATTAATAGCCATTACTTACATGATGCACAAGCTTAAACATTAATTACTTGACAGCTCAAAACAATTGGCAAGCATCAAATTACTCAAGACAACGATCTAAAAAGATTCATGTAAGCATTTTATACCACTACCACATGCATAGCATTTTTCTGGTCCAACCAAACACCAATCAACTTATTTGACAACTCTCCAAACAGATATAAGTGAAGCAAGAGAGTACTTTCTTCAAAAGAAACTGAAAGCTCTAACAAGAGATGTATGAAAAACTGAGAGCTAACAGCAATAACAGCAACTAGACAGGAATACTCAACAAGTATAAGTGAAGCACAAGAGTATTCTAATGAAAAAGTGGAGCGTGTCTCTCTCCCAAACATGAATACTAGGATCCAACAAGTATAGCACAGCAAACAAAACAAAACAAACTGAAAACAAAAACACACTGACGCTCCAAGGAAGAGTACACTAGTATGAAGCAATAAAAATATAGCACCATTAGAGATGACCTGATAATTTGTAGATGAAGAAGGGGATGCCTTGGGCATCCCCAAGCTTAGATGCTTGAGTCTTCTTGAAATATGCTGGGGAGGTAAGCCTCCCCAAGCTTAAGCTCTTCACTCTTCTTGATCATGTAATATCATTCTCCTCTATCAACACTTGAAAACTTCCTTCACACCAAAACTTAACAGCTTTTCTCATTAGCAGGTTAGTGCACTAAAAGATAATACTTCAAAGTTCTAGCAAAGACAAAACTCACAAGCCAACTATTTTAAACATTAGCCACTGTTACTAGGCTCAAGTGGGCACTTTTACACGAAAAGAAACCACTTAAAAACTTGTAAAAGAGAGAATGCAAAATAAAAGACAGAATCTGTCAAACCAGAACAGTCTGTAATGACGAATTTTTTCGAGGCACTTACGATGCTCAGATGAAAACTTTTGAAATAATGAAAGTTGCGTAACATCATCAGGAACATGCACAAAAAGTTTCAGCATTTTTCGATTTTTTCTGATTTTCTACTGAATTAAACGGTGACGAACAGCAATCTGTCCCAATGCAGTCCCGAAAATAAAACCAACTTTGCATTAGTAACTCTCCTTGGCACAACAAAACAGCAAATAAAAGATACAAAGGAGTTGCTACAGAGGTAAACAAGCATCCTTGACTCAAGAAAACAAAAATAAAACAGCAAATAAAAACATGGGTTATCTCCCAGAAGTGCTTTTCTTTAATGCCTTTGAGCTAGGCATGAAGAGATGCATCAAGTATTGTCAAGACCAGAAAATCCAAAACCATAATTTGTCTTGACACTAGTATCATGTGAGTATTTCATCTTCTTCCTAGGGAAGTGTTCCATACCTTTCTTGAGTGGGAATTGAAATTTTATATTCCCCTCTCTCATATCAATAACAGCACCAACAGTTCTCAGAAAAGGTCTTCCCAAAACAATAGGACAAGAAGGATTGCATTCAATATCCAAAACCACAAAATCAACAGGGACAAGATTGTTATTAACCATTATCAAAACATCATCAACTTTTCCTAAAGGTTTCTTCATAGAAGAATCAGCAAAGTGAACATCCAAATGACATTTTTCCAAAGGTGCAAGCTTGAGAATATCATATAAATTTTTAGGCATAACCGAAATACAAGAACCAAGGTCACACAAAGCATTGCATTCAAACTCACTCAGTTTCATTTTAATAACAGGTTCCCAATTATCATCTAACTTCCTAGGGATAGAAGCTTCAAGTTTTAATTTTTCTTCCCTAGCATGCATGAGAGCTTTGATAATATGTTCAGTAAAAGCCATATTTATTTTACTAGCATTAGGACTCTTAGCTAGCTTTTGCAAGAACATGATGACTTCAGTTATGTTACAATTTTCGAAATTGAAGTTGTTGTCATAAAAACAATGGAGCAATTATCACCAACACCTCTAAAAATTTCAGCACTTTTACTAGGAACAAAAGTAGTGCTATCAGGCAATTTAAAACTTTTTGTAGAGGTAGTAGAGACATTTCCAACACTTATTATCTTTTCACTAACAGTAGGGGGCGCATTAGCATGTGAGGCATCATTTGTTTCATTAGTAAAAATAGTGCAAACTCTAACAACACTATTTTGTTCAGCAATTTCAGCTTCTCTTTCTTCTCTCTCCCATCTTTCATGAAGTTCAGCAAGCATCCTAATGTTATTATCAATTTTAATTTGGATAGCATTGAGTGTTTTACTCTCTCTAATATCACTAGGAATAGCTTTTATTTTCAGCATTTCAACATCATGAGCAAGACTATCAACTTTAGCAGCAAGAGTATCAATTTTTCCTAGCTTTTCCTCAACAGTTTTATTAAAAGTAGTTTGTGTGCTAATAAAATCCTTAAGCATGACTTCAAGATCAGAGGGCACACTTCTATTGTTACTGTAGGAATTGCCATAAGAATTACCATAAGAGTTGCTACCATTAGCAGGATATGGCCTATAATTGTTGCTACCAAAATTATTCCTATAAGCATTGTTGTTGAAGTTGTTATTTTTAATGAAGTTTACATCAACATTTTTCTCATCATGAGCAACCAAAGAAGCAAGAGGAATATTATTTGGATCCACAACACCATGTCCATTCGAAAGCATAGTCATAATAGCATCAACTTTATCACTCAAGGAGGAAATTTCCTCAACAGAATTTACCTTCTTACCAGTTGGAGCCTTTCAGTGTGCCATTCAGAATAATTTACCATCATATCATCAAGAAGCTTTGTAGCAGCACCCAAAGTGATGGACATAAAGGTCCCTCCAGCAGCCGAGTCCAATAAATTCCTTGAAGAAAAATTTAGTCCTGCATAAAAGGTTTGGATGATCATCCAAGTAGTCAGTCCATGAGTGGGGCAATTTTTAACCAAAGACTTCATTCTTTCCCAAGCTTGGGCAACATGCTCATTATCAAGTTGCCTAAAGTTCATAATACCACTTCTTAAGAGATAATTTTAGCAGGAGGATAATATTTTCCAATGAAAGCATCTTTGCATTTAGTCCAGGAATCAATACTATTTCTAGGCAAAGATAGCAACCAATCTTTAGCTCTTCCTCTTAAAGAGAAAGGAAACAATTTCAGCTTAATAATATCACTCTCTACCTCCTTATACTTTTGCATATCACAAAGTTCAACAAAGTTGTTTAAGTGGGCAGCAGCATCATCAGTACTAACACCAGAAAATTGCTCTTTCATAACCAGATTTAACAGTGCAGGCTTAATCTCATAAAATTCTGCTTTAGAAGCAGGTGGAGCAATGGGTGTACAGATAAAATCATTGTTGTTTGTGCTAGTAAAGTCACACAACTTAGTATTTTCAGGATTACTCATTTTAGCAAGACTAAAACAAGCAACAGGGCAACTCGAAATTAAAAACTAGATGCAGGAATTTAATTTTTTTGGGTTTTTGATTTTTAACAGCAAGCAAAACAAAACTAAAACAAGACAAAAAACAAAGTAAAGAGATTGGAACTGAGAGACTCCCCTTTCCAATAGCCTCCAAGTCCCCGGCAACGGCGCCAGAAAACAGCTTGATGGCTACGTGTTGGTGAACCCCAAGAGGAAGGTTATGATGTAGACAGCAGAAGTTTTCCCTTGAGAAATCTACCCAAGGTTATCAATCCAGTAGGACTTGACGATCTATCGGAAGGTTGTTGATGTTGACTCCCCCTGGCGCTAGGGAGCTTGCACCAACGTGGAATCTGCACAGACACAAACCAGAACTTTGCCCAACACGAAACAGAGAGGTTGTCAATCTCTCCGGTCTTGCAGAAACAAAGAGTTAAACGTATGGTGTGGAAAACAGCAGGAAAAACAGCAAGTAACAGGAAACAGATGATTGCAGCAGGTTGTGTAAACAGTATGAGGAAATTGGACCAGGGTCCACAGTTCACTAGTGGTGTCTCTCTCAGAACAGATAACTAGCATGTTGGGTAAACAAATTACAGCTGGGCAATTGACAAATAGAGAGGGCATAACAATGCAATACATGCCAAGATGTCTACTATGAAATCTAGTTGGGCATTACAACAAAGTACATAGACCGTTATTCCAACCGCATCTATGCCTAAATAATCCACCTTCAAGGCAGCATCCGCATCCTATTCAGTATTAAGTTGCTAACAACAGATTATTGCATGAAGTAAAGTGTGTAATGTAATCAATACAAGTGCCCTTGGACACTGCACCAATGTTTTATCCCTAGTAGCAACAGCACATCTACCATCTTAGACCTTTCTGTCACTGATCCAGATATCTAGAGACTGAACCCACTATCGAGCATAAATACCCCCTCTTGGAGTCACAAGCATCTACTTGGCCAAAGCATCTACTAGCAACGGAGAGCATGCAAGATCAAGAGCACATAGATAAACAACTTGAATAAACATGGTATCAATATTCATCGGATCCCAGCAAACACAACATCTAGCATTACAATAAGATGATCTTGATCATGTTAGGCAGCTCACAAGATCTAAACATGGAGGCACAAGGTAGAGAGACAACCATCTAGCTACTGCTATGGACCCGTAGTCCAGGGGTGGACTACTCACGCATCACTCCGGAGGCAGGCATGGTGATGTAGAGCCCTCCGGTGATGATCTCCCCTCCGGCAGGGTGCCGGGAAGAGCTTCAGAACTCCTCCGATCTGAGATTGACGATGACGGCCGCGACGGAACTTTTCGTGGAATATGATCGACCGTAATAGGGTTTTCGCGTCGCGGAGAATATATAGGCGAAGAGGCGGCGTCGGTGGCCGAGGGGGGCCACCACGCCATAGGGGGGCGCGGGCCCACCCTGGGCCGCGCCCTAGTGTGGCGTGGCCCCCTGGTGGGTCTGCTCCGACTCCCCTTTGGACTCCGTGATCTCCTCGTGATATTATTGACGATGTCTTTTGTTTCGTCCAATTCCGAGAATATTTCCTTAATAGATTTTCTGAAACCAAAAACAGCAGAAAACAGGGAACTGGCACTGTGGCATCTTGTTAATAGGTTAGTCCCAGAAAATGCATAAAAATGATATGAAGTGTAACCAAAACATGTAGCAATTGATATAATATCAGCATGGAACATCAAAAATTATAGATACGTTTGAGACGTATCAACCCACATCTCCGGTAGCATGGTATTTCTTTTTATCCCTAGTGAGGCAACAAAGTAAGGTAGAGATACCCAAGTGGATCGCAGAACTTTCTCTCACGTTCACTGCACTAGCCACCCCCCGTTACTCCAACTAATGCACACGTTCCCCCTCACACGCTCTCATAAACATGTTTGATCATGACAAGTAAATAAGAACGGGGTACATAATTTGCATCTACTTTCATAACTGAAACAAAACCATTGCAATCTCAAACATATATTAACTCATAAAAAGATCCACCACAATGGTATTACATAGATGACCGTAATCATGTTCAGCAGCTCATACGGTACTAATTAGTGAAGCTCAAGAGAGAGGAGAGATACATAAGTTACTTCCACAAACCCATAGTCCAGAGGTGGACTACTCCCTCTTCATCATGGAGACGGTGGAGAAGTCGTTGGAGAAGATGGAGACCACGCCGGCAGCGCCCCGCCGGAGTTTTCCCCCTCCAATCTGCAGCTCCAGGTCTCTGTTTCGGTGTTTCTGTGTTTCTGCGGCGCTCCCTCCAGAGAACGTCGGGGGACTATTTTTATAGGCGGTTTTAGGTCAAAACCGAGTCGGTGGAGGAAAGATCCACGGCAACGGAGCTCCGAGGCCCAAAAGGAGGGGTCCCACGCGGCCAGGTACATGGGCCGCTTGGGCCCACCTATTTTGGCCCTCGGGTCTCCGCTTGTTTGCTTCCTTCGCTCCCAAGTCTTCTTCCTTCCAAAAACTGATGCTCGTAAATTTCCAGGTCATTTGGACGTCGTTTGGGTCCCTGAAACATTAAAATATAGAAATAGGGTTTTCTGCCTGTGCAGGGTTAATTCCATAAAAATTAGGAAACATACCAAATATTCCCAAAATCATTATAAAACAGTGATATAACCCTTATATGATGCAAATATGACTGGAATATAAGTAAAATAATGCAAAGTTCATGTATGCATTTTACATGCATCACAAGCTCATTGATGCAATCTCACCGAGTGGGACCAGAGTATCTATCTGTCACGTGGATTGGCAAATCCTGCTCTCGATCATACGCCTCAACCTATTCCTTCGGATACCTGATATGCAACACCTTTATTGTCACCCTATTTAAGGTGTGACGTTTGATGCAATCAAGGTAGCCTCCAGAGATAGTGATTAAATACGATCTCACGGTCGAAGGTTTGGGTACTACGTATTTCATGTTATCGCAATGTTGAATATTTGTGACTAGATCACACTGCGATACATACATTGGGTGCGTGTCCATCACATCATTCACCTAATGACATGATTCCATTATCAATTGACATCCATGTCCATGATCAGGAAATCTTGATTATCTGTTGATCTCAATGGACTAGTAAAGAGGCTACTAGGGACCTGATTTGTTTACATACCACACGTGTATTAATGTTTCCGCTTAATACAGTTATAGCATGGTATAAAACTTATTATGAACATATATGAGATATACTAATAATACATTTATTATTTGCCTCTAAGTCATATCTCCTTCAAAAATGAGTTTAAAATGTATTTTAAATAGAGGGTGTATATGCAATGGGAGCCAAAACACCACTCGCAGAAAGAACTTGCATATATTTATTTTTTGAATGGTAAAAGAGGGGTCGCGAGGACCCCCAGCTCCCATTAAATTAAAAGAGTCACGTGGCGGGAACAATTACAAGGAGGCCCCTAAGCAACACTCGCTCAAATTGAAGATAAGGGCTCCGATTTTACAAAGAACCCCTTAGCACAGAAAGATAAAACGCAATCAGGTGCCTGGGCTTCTCCACCACCGGTCGCCGGCGACTTCCAGGTGCTGAGCGCACCGAGATCAGAGAGGGAAATGCTCGTCATCTCTCCTCCGGCGAAGAACCACTGCAACCGGCCAACTCGAAGTCTCCAGGGACGAACCACTTGGCGACGACGAGATGCCGAGCTCCGGCGCAGGGGTCGAAGAGTCTCCATCGTGGAGGCAGAGAAAGGGCCACCATGCCGTCCAAGGATCACGGCTGCAATCACGGCCGCTGTGTATGTCGCTCGAAGAAGCAGCAGTAACCGAGCGCCCCGCCCGTCGCCAGCTTCACATGGCACCACTATATTCTTCTCCTCCCCCTCGCCGCCGTGGCCGGCCAGGAGCATCAGCGTGAAGTGGAGCTCCTCCACTGGAGCAAGGCAGGAGCACTCCCAAGAAGAACCTCGAACTCGAGCTTATTGGACCCGCAGCGGTCAAATCCAAACACAGGGGAACTCCACCATGGAGCTCCACATCGCAGCAGGATCTCCCACTCCAACGGTGTGCTTGCAACGCCGCTAGGATAGATGCAGAGCATCTCCAGCCACGCATCTCCCCCCTTCTCCCCCTCACCACCAATGTCGTCCAGGAGAAGAAAAGAGAGCAGCAGCAGCAAGATGCAAAGGCGCTTATTGAAGAAGGCCTCCAGCGATTTGCAGACTCCGCTCCTCCTCCACCACGGAGGCTCAACGGAGAGCATCTTGTTGGCCTGACCGGCGCCACGCCTGTACGCCGGAGAAGTCAACTTTCAGGGCAAAGGAAGAGGCATAACTCCAAGCGCCACGGAGGACGACACGCCTAAACTACTACCTAATCTCGACGCCAGCCAGCGCGAGCGCCAGCAACGGGAGCTGCCGGATCTGGGCAGCAGCGACGGTGGACTCTCAAAAGGGGAAAGGGGAGAGGGGAGAAAATTGCACATAACACCAGTCTTTGGTGACAATGTTGCACAGAAACAAACATCGTTTTGCAGATGACCACAAGTTTTGGCTTAATTTGTTGCAGCTAGCCCAAATATAGGGATTTCTAGCTTTTAATAACAAATTAACCGCTTCAGCCGACCGTCAGAGCTAAGCTAGCCCAAATATAGGGATTTCTGCTGCTCTGCTCTGCCGCATCCCGGCTCACGACCGCCTCGTGATCGGCAATTGAGGAGGATACACCTTAATTCCTTCGACACCAAGAATCAGGATAAGGAGGTGGATCTAGTTGACAAGGGTTAAGGGCTCAGAGAGAACCACATCAGCGGAACACGGAGCATGCCGGCGGCGGCGTGAACCGAATGCCAGGGAGTGACGCGCACGAGCGGATGATACGGGGACGACGCTGCAGGGGCGGTGCTCGGCCGCGAGCACGGGGGCTAGGCACGGCCGCGAGCAGCGAGCGGCGTTCCGCTGCCGCGAGGATAGGGCTGGACTCGACCACGGGAGGGAGCGATGGTGCTGGGCTGCTGGCCACGAGCAAGGGGGACGAGGCTTGGCTGCAAGCAGGAGCAGCGGCCCTCGGCCGCAAGCAGGCATCGTTGACCACGATCACACGGGCAGCGTTGCCCGTACGGGCGGTACCAGGGAATTAAACAGCCAGCTTAGCTTTGACGGTGGCTGAAGCGGTGGCTGAAGCGGTTAATCTGTTATTAAAAGTTGTTAATCTCTATATTTGGGCTAGCCGCAACAAATTAAGCCAAAACCTGGTCAGCTGCAAAACGATGTTTGTTTATGTGTTTTGTGCAACATTGTTACCAAAGACTGGTGTTATGTGCAATTTTTTTTTGACATGGAAACTAAACTACCATTAACCAAACTGCGCAGATTGCTGCTGGCAACCAGAAGTTGGCAGAAGGTAGGCACGCGGCCCGGCCATACGGCTTGGGGGCAAGCAGGAGCAGCGGTCCTCGGCCGCAAGCAGGCATCGTTGACCACGGTCACACGGGCAGCGTTGCCCGTACGTGCGGTACCAGGGAATTAAACAGCCAACTTAGCTCTGACGGTGGCTGAAGCGGTTAATCTGTTATTAAAAGTTGTTAATCTCTATATTTGGGCTAGCTGCAACAAATTAAGTCAAAACCTGTGGTCAGCTGCAAAACGATGTTTGTTTCTGTGTTTTGTGCAACATTGTTACCAAAGACTGGTGTTATGTGCAATTTTCTCGGGAGAGGGAGAGAGCCCCAGAATCAGAACTTGCGTATATTTGTTTTTTTTTGAGAGGACAGAACTTGCGTATATGAGGGGCGGAATCGGCCTTGGTGGGCCAAACTTTCAGACGGGCTAGGCTAAGTTCTCAACTATTCGGCCCATCTTGATCTTTTTTTTTGTGACCGTTTGTCGGTCACCGCATCACAGTGATTTGGAGATAAGGCAGGCAGCAGCAGGAAAGCAACGATCACATGCTCTTCGTCGCACAACTCTATATTTTACGCTCACGCTCGAACGCGCATGGACGCCGGCGAGCTCCATGTCTTCGACACCGGCCGTTGCGCCGACGGGTACCAGCTGGGCCTCGCCGTGGGCCAGCGATTCGGCCAGACGATCAGGAGCAGAATGCGCGGGGACCTCTTCCTGCACGAGCAGCTGCTGCCGTTCGCGTCCACGGCGGCGGGCAAGCCGCTCCTCGCCGCACTCGAGGCCGCCAACAGGGAGAGGTACCCACGGTACTGGGACGAGCTGGTGGGCACGGCCGACGGCAGCGGGGTCCCACTCCTACACGTAATTTTTCTCCGTCCCGTTACTTGCTCTTTCCCGTCAGTAATAATGTGATAATGTTTCTATAGAGAAAGAAACCTGAATGGCGTCCATCAGGTTGCAGCACAATGGTTCATTACTGACTGTTTCTTGAGCAGATAATTCTAGTCAACTTCAAGAAGGAGATTCGGCCGTTCATCCCAAAAAAGGCGGAGTACGAACGGAAAGAGGAGCCCGACGATGACTGCTCCGACATCCTGATGGTCAGCGAGTCGACGGCGATCGCGGCGCACAATGAGGACGCCAACGTCGCGCTGCTCGGCCACACGTAGCAACTGTTTTGTCCATTCCAAACAGTGTTGTTCCTGCATGTACCGATCGAGGCTTCTCCGTTTCAGCTACCTGGTGAAGGCGACGTCGCCGGACGGCGCATCCTCCTTCACCGCCTACACCTACGCCGGCGAGCTCCCGACCTGCGCCTTCGGCTTCAACAGCAACGGAGTAGTACGATCTCGTCTCATCACAGAAGCAAGACCGTATGGCAACTGCTACGTACATCTCACGTGACTGAACTTCCAATTCCAACGATCTATTTCAGGCCTTCACGCTCGACTCGGTTCCGCCGGCGATCGGCGAGGTCGCCGCGGGAGGCATCGCCTTGAACTTCGTGTCGCGCGACCTGCTGGAGGCGAGAGACCTCGACGACGCGATGCAGAGGGTGTCCTCGCCGGGCGTCTCGGTTGGGCACTGCTATAACCTGATGGACGTCAGAGCCCGGCGCATCGTGACCGTCGAGACCGCCTCTAGGAACCGGTCCGCCGTCCACGAGGCCGACCCGGCGCCCTCCTTCCACGCAAACATGTACCGGCATCTCCAAGTGGAACAGGTAGGTAAACAGATTCCCCGAAATTTAACTGTTTCATCATAAGCTTCATTGTGTCGTGTGGATTTGCAAAGGTGCTGGACGAGAACTCCATGAGCAGGGAGAGGAGAGCAGCGCAGTGCGCCATGGACTCCAAGGAGAAGGCGCTGTCGGTGCTCGGAGACGCAGCCGATGACAAGTACCCCATCTTTATGACAGGTGACCATCTACGTGCCTGACTTTTTTTTTTATGTAGGCCGTGTACTGAGATAAAATGTCAAAGTTTGAAGCAAAAGCATGATCTGTTTCCACCGGTGTCTTCTGTTCAGGTCCAACATTGTACACTCTATGCACCGTTTTGGTCGATCTCGACGAGAAGACGATGACCATTTACAGGGGAAATCCGAAGAACGCAGATGCTGTTCGACAAGTTCTTCATATGATGTGAAGTGACAGCCGGATAAGCTCAGTTTATTTATCTGAAACTGGATTAGCTTAGTTGTTGGGAAAGAGAGAACTTGGCAAGTATTCCCAGTTCCTATTTGTGATTGTAACAGAACATTGATTCCGATTCTTGGGCTTAGCAGGTGCCATATAATTGAGCATAACTATTTCTTTTCTACCGAAGTGTTTCATTTTAAGTTTTTTAAAAGAAAGCATGATCTGCAACATTTCAGATAGCTTCTGTTCTTAGCACCCACCATTCTCTGTATGACTCCTGCCAATAGTTGTTACCTTTGTACTGTAGGAAGACGAAATGATGTAATACAGGACTGTACTAGAGGAAACTGTTCAATACAGTGGCTTAGACTTTCTGAAATGACTACTCCGACACTCGGTGTTGTGCACACAAATCAGTGTGTCCTCCGCTTAACAATGCTTTGGTTAAAGGTGCGGGCTAAAGAAGAAAGCTCCAGGGCATTTACAGCTTTTTGTCCAAAAGTCACACTCCACTTGAATTTTCTACCTGTTCTCAGTCCGAAAACCAATCACGCTGATGACGCTGATGACGCCGTGTCGTGGAAAAGGAGGCAGAAATTCTAGTCAGCAACAGCAAATCATCTCATGCATACTATGATATGTTATGAATGGTGAATTTCCTGTAGATAATAAAGACTTTCAATATATCGCTAATATATCAGTGTATCACTATTACAGGTGCAAAGAGCTAGATTGCTGATTTTTCTGCACTGGGATTAAAGAATGTTTTTTAGAGGATGTTTTTCTTTTGTAGCATTACCTTGTCAGTAAACGATGTATCTGATGCAGACCTGCCATGTGCTACGTCACAGAAACTTGAAACCGCTCTCAAGTCATGAGCTCGCGATTTCAATTATTGTAACGGCAGCAAATGCTAGGAAGAGGCTCCCTCCAATGTATGCTATTATCTGCACGAATGAGGACAGTGCAGGCAGAATTGTTGAAGATCAATGGTGCAAGACTATTTTTATCAGTAAGCCAACAGTCAGTTCTTTTTAATTTTCAAAGATACACCCTAAATGGACATTATTCACTACTACAAAAAATGAAAACGAGAAAATACTACTCCCTCCGATCCACTAAAAGTGTCGTGGAAATTGAACCTACGGTGTAGAAATCGGTAGTTACACTAGCGACACATTTTACGGATCGGAGGGAGTACAAGGTTTCTATATTATAACTTCAGTCAGTGTTTAAGTATGAGTAGATTTCAGCACCTTCTACCGATGGCCTAAGCTTTTGGATGAGCTCATGAGTGTGTGAAATCGAACAGTTTGTTTAGGAAAAGCAATCAGTTGATACTGTTTTAGCAACTTATATGTCAAGTGGCTGTTGAGTGTCAGACAAATTGAATCCAGGTCACAAATCTGGAGCAATTTTAACATGGGAGTGAAACCACCAAGTCAAATTCAGTCACATGGGAAGTCAGGTTCCCTTGGTACTACTGCTTTACCTTTTCCGACAGGAATGTCCCCAGTAAAGAGCCACCAAGAACTGCAATCTGTGTGAGAAAAAAAATGGTTAGTGTTAAATTTCCATACAATCAGAGCCAACAATCTGAAAATAAACAACAGAATATCTGATCAGTATGTAGTTGCTACTCATACTGTTCAGGTTCCGTAAAAATATTCTTTACCATATTTTACCTAAAAAGTTCACGTTGGAACTTAAAGAAACCTCGTGTCAATAATCCACCAAAGGCGTAAAGGTAATTAGTACATGCAATAATTGAGCAACCAGAGAAGGTAGTTGCAAAACAGAAGGCTGGCGCAACAACAGTCAAGTAGTCAATTGATGATGGTTGGGTCCTGGATTAATGATCAAAGTACAAAACCAATTCTTGTATTCTCTTAATTGGAATGTTATAACGCTTTATGATATGGTAATTTTTTTTTATCGTGCCAATGCTTCATATTATTATATAGGACCATTTTGGTGTGAATTTTTTCAACTACTGCTGTTTCTTACCAATGTTGCAACACCATGACCAGCGAGCGACCCTGCAATGACGCCCGGAGGGGATGAAGCTGCAGCAAGTGCTGTAAAATAACATGAGACCCAGTGTTAATATTGGTTGTGAAAAATAGAAATGTCACCCTTGTATGGAATGGTAGTAAGAAATGTACCAATAGTTGAGAAAAACGATTTATCACCCCATTCAGCAACAAAAACCAACACAAATGTGCTAGCAAGGGTACTGGCGACAGATACTATTCCTGCACCATTTCCAGAAAATTTCGAAACTGCTAGCTCAGCCTGCCATTGTTCAATATAGTGTTATAAAGGAGTTTCACTATCAGATAGAAATGGGGCTAAACACAAGAAGATCATCAGGGGCATTAGACAACCGTAAAAAGCTATATATTTAATATAAAGTTATAACTTTTGCAGTATGTTTGTCCATGTTCATCTTTTTGAATACTTAAATTGAAAGCTACGTGCTCTGGTAATCATGTAAGATGTACTGTAAGGGCTCGTTTGGCACCCATCATTTCAAGTTAGAATCATGGAATTCATTTGTGATTCCATACTCAACCTGTTTGGCTATCACGGAATTGGACATGTCATTTAATTTGGAATTCCACCAAATACCTATTCTATGTTATACCAATTCCTATCCCTAACCTTGTTATTTCACTTTCCAAATGAAATGAATGTCATTTCATTTCTGCCAAATGAAATGAAATGATGGGTGCCAAACGAGCCCTAACAGATAATACTGGCGAACTCTTAGAAGGTTTTCACTATAAGAAAAAAACAAGGCCAAAAAGAATGGATTACTATGCATATTACTGCTCTAACGTCTAAGTATATTAAGCATAAAGCAAGACATCAGAATACAAAAGTTCAACGAACAGTTTTTAGAGAGTATGATATTAATAAGTAAAGTCTTAGTTGATTAAATGGTATTGAAGTTTTTTTCTTTGACCAATGTCATGAATTTTTAACTTGGAAATTGTGAATATAATCGACAACCAAGAATTCGAAATTTGAAGCTCTACCTCCTCTTGCTCCTCATTCATCTTTTCTCCATCACCTGAAGCGGCATCAAGTAATGTAGTAACTCCATAATAAACCTAAAAGACAGTAAAGTTTGTTAGAAATGATAATGATTTTAAAACCTGAAATAGTGATGCAAGAGTAATACCATGCACACGCTTGAATTTCTTTGAAAATTCTGATTCTGAGTACATATATCTATATGTTATATATGTGTACATGCAACAGCGATATGTGAATTTCACTCACCAAGAGACACACGGCAAGGATGTCGTCAATTGGAAAATCTGTACCACCAAAACTGCATATGCCAAGAGGTACATTCGATAAGCGCAGTAGTTTTAAAGGTTCTTCATTAGAGCAGCAAACAGAAGGTCCTCAACTAAGGGTAGCAAATAGAATGTCCTCTTCAAGACTCAAATAACAAGTACACTTACCTGAATGGAATGACGCCATCAACATAGTGAAATGCTCGACCAAGAACTACAGATATAACTGTCATTACCCTGATCAAGACAAAAAAAAAACGTTTATACAAGTCAGATATGTCCAAGCAACTTGAAACTTTAATTCTCTGTCATGGAAAAAATTGTATTCCTGTAACTTAAATTTTGTAATCAGAAGAACATAAAACATGTAATGGTATAGGAGGAGCAACTTATCATATAGAGGAAAACATGAAAAAGGCATTTCTAGTACTTACGCCAGAGCTCCAAATGTGCCAAGAAAAATGACTCCTCCAGAATTTCTAGCTGCTAAAAGTGCCTATTGAAACACATGAAACTGCAGCATTTATCAATCACTCATTTTAGCATACATTACTATGAAGCAAGTATGAAGCCGCATAACTTGTAAAACAGATTGCAACTCTTTCAGAAAAACTAATAGCATTTACTAGCAGTAGGAGTGTTCATTGCCGGTTTTGTCGATTCGGTCACACCAGATTTTTAACAGAATGTAAGCATGCATGAAGCATTAATCTAGTTCTAACTGACAGTTTCAACACTCCACAATGAACATCCCAAACCCAAAAGCCATGTAGTTTGCCCAGTTGAACATGTAGGTAAGCATAGTGTAAACAAAGGCCACAATCTAAACCGTGGCAACATAATCTCACTGTATGCATGGATCTACTCACCGCAATGAAAAACGTCCTGTCTCCTAGCTCAGAAAAGAAGATGAGCAGAAAAGCCTGCAATTGAATTTTGGACACGAGAGGATGGCATGAGAAAGGTACACAACTTGCACTTGATGAATTTCAGATACATATCAGTTCGCAGAACATTGGACTACAAGGAAACGAAAAGGCGTGAAAATTAAGGGCAGAGGCGGTTCTCCTAACTGAAGCAAAACCTGTACTGATGTCCCCAAGATCCCCCAGCGCGTCCGCCGGCGGCTGCAGGCCCATGAACTGCGTGCCGGCCAGCGCCTGCTCCGACCCCTGTAGCATGAGAACCCCCGCCGCCGCCGCGAACGCGAGCCCCCAGGACGCATCGAACGGCGCGGTCCCACCCCGTTCCTCACCGGCCGGCTCAGCCCCAGGAGCTCCGAGCAGCGGCGGATCGATCGTGTCGCATTTCTGAAGGCACCTCAACACCTGAAGCGGAGGCAATTCACGTCAGGCACGGCGCGGAGCCATCTCTCTATTTCCTCCGTCTAGGGATCGGGTGCACTGTACCGGTCGGCCGGGAAGGCTGGCGCGGCGCGGCGGCGGGCGGAGTGATGGACGGGGTGTCCCTGTTCGGTGGGGTATGGAGGAGGAGGACGCGAATACGGTGGAAGAGTAGGCGGCGACGGAGGCCATGGCGCCGCGGTGGTGGCTTCTCCTCCGGGGCGGGGCGGGGCGGAGCGGAGTGGGCGGTTAGTGGCCGCTTCCTCTTGGCCGTTGGGAGTGGATAGAGTTCGAACGGGTTGTTGGTAAATGGGCTCAAATGGCTGATGGTTTTCATGGAGAGGCCTCGCCAACGCTACTTTGGGCCAGCCCATGTTTATGGTTCTCTTGGCAACAAGCCACTGCTGCGGCGGCACGTCTTCGGCGATCCTCGGTTTCGGCATCCTCGGTTTACGGAAGCGACGAGCGAGTGAGCATCCATGGCCACAGACGGCGGTTCTATCACTGCGCTTATCCCGTCGATCGAGTACGATAAGGCAAGATTGGATCGGGCTAGTTCCCTGGGACTGGGAGGGAGGGATTCTGTCTGTTTCCACCGCCGTGCCCAGAATGCGCATCAGGTGCTCGATGCTATGCTTATGCTGATTATCTCTAATTGTTCGTGCTTACGATGTAGCCTGGTCATGTGTGGTTTGCCTACTGAAGTGCGTTTTCCTCCGTTCATCTCATGCTGTTCGCTGGGCTGGTGTCTTGGCAGGTGAAGGATGTAGTCTGTGGTGGATTGGACGATCATGTGTCCTCCTCCTCTTGGTACCACTGGGAAGATGGAGGTGATTTTCTTTCGCTCTGATGGTATATACGTTGTTCTGGATTTGATGATGCTGATTGTTCTTATAAAGCTGACCACTTCAGTTTGCTACAAGTGGCTCCAGAGAAATAAATGATACTGATTGCTCTTATAAGATTAACCAGCACTTGATATCATTGCATGGGAATAGATTACAAGTATATTCTCTATTACATTTGCTAGATCCACTGACAAACATCAGTAACTCAACACACCTGTCCCCTTCCTAGTATACGAAAGGGTAAAAACGCTTTAAGATCAATGGATTCTCTTGGTAGATAAGTAAACGCTTAGTTCTGTAACCTGTCGGAATAATTTGTCAGTGTCATTGAATGGTTAGTTTCCAGTCTGCTGCTTGAACCTGGCAATCTGGGAGAGATTATCAACAGCTTCAACCAAATGATCAAGCCTAGCAACAAATTCAATCAGTAGTGATGTGAAAGTCGCCAGCGACAGCGCTGCGGTACTTTCAAGTGCACGCATCCTCGGGATCATATCAGAAACGACGTTTTCATCATCATCAAAATCATCCAGCGCCCGAGAAGGCCACGAATGCAGCCTCCTCTGTTGCCTTTTCATCATTTCGTGGTAGGATTCAGGTTGCACTGACCCAGCTACTTGTGTTGCTGCATTTTCAGCTATCTTACTCTCTGGGTCATCAGATTCTTTGATGTGAGGTTGAAAGTGACAGCCCTGGAGGTTTTCAATTGTGATTTGGCAGAGTTGTCTTCATGACTTGCAGTAAAGAGGTAGGAGTGCAGGTCGATTGAGTGTTGCAGACGCTCGGTTGAATCATGCACATGATTGAGTAGGCTAGCTTGGAGGCTCCACTTCATGTTGTTTATATCCTTTGCCAAACTGCGCAACAGCTCTGCAGCTTGGTTTGTGGCATCTAAGATCTCAGAGTGGAAGGCACATCTTAGGTTGTATGGTGCCTGGAGAATACAATGATTAGATTTATATGCAAATTAAGGTAAAGAGATTACTAAATGTCTTATTCATTCTATAATTTTCTAGGATGATATGAACTCAGCAGAAAGTATGCGAACAAGAAAATCAAATGAACTCGGTACAATAGTACATCATGAGGAAAGGTGCACCTTTCAACTAAATATTATCTGCATTAGTTTTAGATAAGATGAGCCTTGGTTAGTTGCGATCATATTCTCCACCTTGGCTATCAGTAGATAGTTGACTTGTAGTCGTACTACAGCGTGATGCATTTTTCATTTCTTAAACAAATCTGCATTTCTAAATTGGCATAGCTTTTATTTATCTATACCGCTCACAAACTGAGTATGTTATAGTTCTCTTAAGTCGAGTTGACAGTCTCAGGTAACGAGCTACTTTTAATAGCCAACGTATTTGGCATTTAGTTATCTGGTCAACTGCTTATGTTGCTCCTATTGTATTTCTCTTGCATATGCAAGAAACCAGTAGAAAGTTCCCTACTGGAAGTGAACTATAAAGAATTTAAAGCTAGTTTATAAGCGGGGTGAAATTTTTGATCCTATGACCTATGACAGTTAGGTAGAGGCAGGATCAGAGCATGTGCAGCACATGGACTTGTGATGCTAGGACTATATCAGTATGGTACCTGAATCTCTGAGTGCAGGCAGCCATGTAAAGCCATCACCTCGTAGGCACAGTGCCGAAGAACATTGCCAACCTTCACATACTCTGCCCAAGGGTAGAAGAAGTGCTTGAATCTACCATGTGGTGGCTCCCACTTAGCAGAGTTTGCCTGGACAATATTCACCATATCAACAGAGAAATGTTATCTGGTATGCTGTTTATAATATAATACATACAAATTAAGGTTGACTAATTACCAGTGATTCAAGTTTTGCTGATGAATTTAAGGTAGCTCGGCACTTCTTGAATGCTGGTTCATCAGGGAAGTCATTCATGACTGTCTTTGAGAACTCAGGATGTTCGGAACCATCGTCGCTTAGATACTTCTTGACACACTCTATAGCAACAGAAAACAGAAGGACTGTGTTATACAACCTCTTCAGGATTGACTTTAAAAAATGTATCATGTGGACTAGAGCAAAACCTTCTAAGGAGTCTGCCAGAGAGTTGAAGTTGTTAACTAGCTCCTTGTGTAGTTGTTCCCCTGCCCAGATTGGGCAAATGGTGACATTCACAAGAACAGCTATGAAGGCTCCAATTGCAATTGAGTAGAGTCTATCCATTGCAGTCCTAATAGGGTTTCCCATGCGGTAGCCCGATACAATGATCAAGCAGTAGGTAAAGAGGATAACTCGAAAACCATACTCGTATGGAACTAGTGATGGCCATAGCTTCATAAAGGATGTTACGGCTCCTGCATATCATATTATTGCACATTAAAAATGTTGAACTGAAATACCAGGTAAGCAAAGAAAAGTTCTAACCTGGATCTCTTGTCAATACAAAATGAACATTCATGGCTTATATGGATTTCATATATGTTTGTTGCTGATCGATTTTAGGACGTACCAACAAGAAAGATGCTGAAACCAATGATGTATGGTTCTGCAATGTGGCCACTAGACATAGCCACTTGAATAACAACTATCGCGAATACTCCAGCAAGTACACTTCCAAGAGCTCGATTGAATCCACGATTGAATGTTGCACCTGCAGATAGTAAAAACTATTATGATTTCCAGTGAAAGATATTTGTGCATATTTCATCAATGCTCATCTAAAGTTCTAACCAAGCAATTTTTTTTAAGTTCTAAACAAACATTGCCCACCCAAATATTGTTCATAATGTTTCAAGCAGCTTCTTTAACTAGCTACTAAGGAATAGGGATGTTACTTACCGACAGTGTACTCGAACATAATAGCAACAGTGAGGATGGACCATATGATATTAGTCCCAAAGATGTCATAGGGGGCACGGAAGAGTATGAGAAGTGACACAAGGAGGCAAGCAAGGCCAACTTTGAGTGCAAAGGTGACCCTGTTTGTGTCCTGCCAAGCAAAGTCCCAGACATCACGTAGCCATTTACTCGGGGACAGGCCTTCTTCATGGATCTTCTTCTTTACACTTTCTTGCTCCACACTTTTTGATGGCAGGCAAATATCAATCCTTATACTACCCTTCTTGCCATTCATTCTCTAACTGAGGATGACTTTTACACAGTAGCTCTAGTGACTGCACGGAGCAGCTCAGACAACGCCAATGTAGCAGTTGTATTTAGGCTTCAGTTGGGCTTTTGAAGTGTGGAGTCTTATGGATGGCACAGGGTATATATATAGCTTCCTTGGTAGCTTAACCTGCAAGTGATAAAGGGGTGGCATATCGTCATGTAAGGAGAATATAGCTTCTGAAAATAGTTGGCGGTAACATTATACAGGTGATTTTCGAGATGCTCTCACTCAATAATGTAGGTATTGATAGAGAACTGGAATCTATCATTTGAAATAATGTTACCTTTCCAGTACTGATTTGCAGTTTACGGTGTATTGTTTGCCAAGTTCCCAGCTTCACGTGCATGAGAGTGGACGTGTTTGGACCAGATCATTAATAGCGGCACGACGTCTTTATTTTGAATGGATACTACCACGAAATATCATCACTACAATAGTTTTAGACTACTCGGTTTCTTAGATTCGTGAGACCAAATTCATGACTCTCAAAATTGAAATTTTTGTCTGATAAGAGAATCTGAACTGGTTCATGGACATAAAAGGAAACCCAAGAAGTTCAGTTTCTGCTGGTTTTGCTTCCCAGTATGGTTTCTCAGCGTCTGATAATATTACATACTCGTAAGCTTATGTTGCAAATCCCTTTGCGACCAAACAGATGAAGTTTTACCAAGAACATACATTTACAACCTAATGAGTCGTGTCATCTCTCTCCAGCATTCTCACTGATGCGTGTTATCACTCTCCAGCATTCTCACTAGCTTTAAAGATAAAGGGTTGCAAAGACTGCATGCCAGAAGGATAAGACTTCGCATTTTTGCATGTTACTACTCCACTACTCTGTCAAAAACGTTGCTATGGTAAACAAACAAGTTACTATGTTAGGACCCCTCCGTTGACCGGTGAAGGCTGCTCAGTTTAGTCCCACCTCGCCTAGGGGAGGAGGCCACACCCAGCTTATAAGGTAGAGATTCCTCCTCCTTTCAGTCCGGGCTTTTGGGATGGAATGAGCTCTCCTCTTATAGTTGAGCCATGTGCCATAAATGTCTGAAACTAGACCGAGTGCTTGGCTAGATCTGAGTGGACGCTAACATTTGGTATCGGAGCCAGCATCGCCATGCCCGCCTGGGGCTTCCCAGGGGATGGGATGTTAGGACCCCTCTGTTGACTGGTGAAGGCTGGTCAGTTTAGTCCCACCTCAGCTTATAAGAGAGCGATTCCTCCTCCTTTCAGTCCGGGCTTTTGGGATGAAATGGGTCTCCTCTTATAGTTGGGCCGTGTGCGCATAAACGTCTGAAACTAGACCGAGTGCTTGGCTAGATCTGAGTGGGCGCTAACATTACTATACCAATTAATGGGGTTTATACTGGTAATTTTTTTATCTTCTATAATCTGTGTGGCATTTTCTAAATTTTCACTTTTTGCAACGGTCACTGGAATCCTCTAAGTGCAAAAGTGTATGTCATGTACTCATATCCCATGCTTGAGTAATCTATGATCTATGATTTACTCACTCTTATGTGACAATTTTTTTTATGTGCGTGAGCATGCACAAGTATGGGCTGATTCTTTTTGTACCTCTGTTTTGGCAGGATTAGGAGACCTGGACATTTGAGCGACTGAAAACATGTAGAGATAAGATTCAGCAAAGCGTGTGATCTCATGCTGCATGGTATCAGATTCCACATGGCCTGCCCGCGTATGGACCGATGTTGGGATTAGAGGTTGCATGGAGTGATGCTGTTAGTGATCCTAACATGAATGGATTAATGATGGATCACGAAATCTTCATTGGGCCAACTGTCTATAGACACGTCAGATAAATGTGTGGCATCCTGTTCCTTCCAAAAACATCACTAGGAATAATTTGCAATGGATTTCCTTCAGTTGAGCAGTTCCTTACTTCTAACCATATGTCATAATTACTGTACGTTAACAAATGATCATATTTACCTTCACCGGAAAATGATGCCCTTTATGGTTTTGTACAGCCAGAACAACTATATTTGAAATTAGGGAATGCTGTAAAAAAATGAATATATGGGATAAATGGAGGGCTTCCATCCCGCTATCTCAAAATAGAAACTTTAACAATATTACTGGTTTTATGGAGCTTGTAATCACTTATGTTTTTCTATCTTCTGGATACTAGATTGAGCTGGATTTAACAAATAGTTGTTACTGACTAGTCACCACTCACCACCTGCCTTGTTGTATGGTGTATTTGATAGTAGAGGGTAAACTTGTAATGAAATGTTTGACCTGCATTACATTACAAACTGTTTGAAATTATCTTTTTTGTATTTTTAAAGCTGTTTTAAATACATAGTCTTGTCTGAATAAACAGCTTAATCTCGTATTTGATTATGTTATCAATGTAAGCTCCGAAAGTAGGCCTATTAATCACAATCAACCAATATTAATACAGTAATGATAAGCAGCCAAACTTGCTAGTTCTTCCGTGTTAGTGTGTTACCATCAGATGTCTTTACTAAAGTGCAAGAAAGTATGGAGGTGTCTAATGCAATATCATGTTTTCTTTTTAATCAAAAGCGCCGACAATAGCAAGTGAATGACATGAGGTGTTTGCTGCGGAACTTTAACTAGGGTAGGTGCCATTCAGAGCTCATTACTTTCTTTTATGCCTGTTGATGAAAAACGTCAGCATGCAAGTATGTTCCATTCCTGGTCCTGTTAGTGTCTTCCCCTGTATAGTCTACATCGTGTTTCTTCTGTGTAAACAATTAGCAACTGGCTGATGTTTGCATGGTCCATGCGCATTATAACACTGAGGGAGACTTGGCGCGATAAACTCCACGGTTTCTTATGTTTGTAGATACACGAGGCCGCTCAACCACAAGGAAAAAGAAGTTAGGTCCTGATTAAGGTAGCTGAGTTGAGCAGCTGGCTGTGCTGGAAGAATCAGGCATCTCAAAATGGGAAATCTCGGCATATTCACAACTTGTTCATGGGCAACTCTTCTTAGATATATAGTGTATAAGGTTACAGAAAGCATATGGGCAACTTGTGGGGTTGATGGCAGCTGGAAGGTTGCTCAGAAATTGCTTGTCCTACTTCTTACTGAAAATTATTGGAAGATCATATTCTTATCGAGAATGAAAGCATTATTCCTTCAGCGTCGACATTAGAAGCATGTGCTCTGTTATGGAGAAACAAGAAACAAGCTGGGTATGAGAAACGTGAAGGCTTTGTCAGGACCCAATTTATTTTGTCCGGTGGCATGCAAGAGGGAAGTGGACACAACCGAAGTTTCATATGAAATACACATGCTTCCTGTTCAGGTAGAATTATTCGGTATGACTAGTTTTGCTTATCTTGTTAAGTGTGAGCATTTTGGACCAGCAGTGTGTGGCTTAAAATTTGTCAAGCTGAGTAAGCTTCTACAAAATGTTCCCATTTCCAAAATAAGCTGAATTTTGTGGACCGCTTGTTGCTGCTAGACATCTGAAATCGTTTTCCGCAACTGTATATAGTGGCCTATTGTTGTGGGCCTGACCACGAAGAATATGAAAATTAGTAGGTTTTCCTTCAAATTATCACTGTTGTGTCAAAAGGTATGCATGATATTGAGACATCCATGTGAACTATTGTTTCTGCTTTATAGTAATTATTAATGATCAAATTGATTAATGGCCATGAAGATGTGTTGTTTGACGGTTTCTCATTCTGATTCTCAATATGCATGCAGGTCATATATGATTGAAGTTTTGGGGCTGAAGGTAGAAACTGAACTTTTGTGACACTCTCTACTACCTAATAAAGACTGTCCGACAGAGTGTGAAATGTGTTACAGTTCCATAACATAAAACATCGATACTCCCTCCGTTCACTAATGTAAGGAGTATTTGTTATCGTAGAAATGTGTTTAGTTTTTATACATGCATTTGAAACATGTTGTTCCAGCTTAGCATTGATCTTTGTTGTTTCTTGTTCTGTTTTTCCCTTGAGCGTTCATTTCTGATTGACTTCGCACCTGCTGCAGCTGTTGGTGTGGTGCTACATGCACTTAGAGCATCTCCACTCACGGCGCCCAAATGGCCACCTAAAGGCCTTCCAGACAGGCCATTTGGGCGCCGTCCGGACAGATATTTGCCTAAGGGGCGTGCGTTTTCCCAGTCGGAGGCCCCAAAGTATGCCGTTTTCTTCCTTTTTTATCATCAGGCAATTTCACAAACAGCTTGTGGGCGAGCAAAAGGTAGACAGCATGACGTCCATGGACCTGCCCCGGTGCGTGCCGGGTCGTCGCCGGAGACGCGCAGGGAGCCGTTGGCGCCGGCGGTGAGCGCGAGGTTCTCGTCGGAGAGGGACGATGGCGCGCGCGGGGAAGGAGGAGCGCGCGGAGGACCAAGTCAGGGAGCGCGGCGTGGTCCGAAGCTCTCCGTCCGCGCCCCTGCCCTCGCGGCCGTCCTCTCCGTGCGCGGACCTCGCTGTGTCCTCGCCGCCGTGGCCGTCCGCGCCCCTGCCCTCGTGGCCGTCCTCGCCGTGCACGTGTACTGCGTGGAGGCGGCGAGCGCGGGCACGCAGCCACCTTGGCGAGCGCGGCCACCTCGACCAGCGCGGGCACGCAGCCACCTCTTCCCCTCTGCTCGTCGTGCCGCCGCCGGGAGGCTGCTCCTCGACCTCCATACGCCTCCTGGCGCAAGGCAGGGCGTCTGGGTCGCGCGCGTCCGAACGGGTGGTGGAGAGCAGCGCGTGTCGTCGTTGACGAACGTGTGCTCCTGGGAGGCCGGCTCCACGCGTGTGCTCCTGATCGACCAGCTCGCGGCGCTCGTTGGGCGCGGCAAGGAGGGTGGCGTCAAGGGTGCGGGCGGCGCAAGGAGGCCTGGCTCCGTCTATCTCGGAGCAGAGCAGCAGGACACGGCGGCGAGCTGGCAGAAAAGCGGCAGTCCACCAGGGAGCAGCAGGCGGTGGGCGGCGTAATCGGCGGCGTTCGTGCCGGCCGCGACGGTGAGCATACACGGCGCCCCGGCGGCGATGGAGGCGTCGGCGTGCTGCTGCTGGGCACCCCGGCAGCGATGCTGCGGCTGGCGGGGGCGTGGTGGTGGGCGTGCTCTGCTACTGCTGCTCTCTCTCTCGATGCATGTGAGAGAAAAGATGGGGACATGGGGTGACAGAGGATGAAGGAGAGAGAGGGGGGAGAGGTACGTGGAGTTTGCCGATTGGAAGGAGCGGACAAAGTTTTGTGTCCGGGGCCGCCCAAGGCCTCCCCATTCCAAGGGCTTCATGTGACGCTGCCGGACATAAAAGTGGACGTTTCCGAACCAAATTTGCTTTTGGGCGCCGCGAGTGGTAGCAAAAATCTGTTTGCCACGCCCCAGAGGCCTTTGGACAGCCATTTGGGCGCCCCGAGGGGAGATACTCTTAGCACATGATTTCGTGAGTTGATTTCGTTGGAGAAGGGAGTATCGCAGGCTTGCAGCTTTGTTATTTCTGGTTTATTAACTGAGACGTTCTGTCTCGAGTAACTATAGTATCGCAAATAAGAGGCAGAGCCATCAAAAATAATGTTTGATTTCATGGTTCACAATATACTGTTTTATTAAACTGTAAATATATTAAAATGGAAACTAGTGGTCAAGCTTTTGCTTTGGAGACCATGCCAATGTCCCCATCCACAGCCTTTAGGTAACCGGATCTAGTATGCGACACGCCATGGAGCATTGTCAAACTGGATTGCTGGTTAAGAAATTTAACAGCCAAGAACGTATGGCTGGTTAAGAAATTTAACAGCCAAGAACGTATGTAACACCGCAGTTCATACAGCTCAACCAAGAGCAAAGTTATCCTGTATAAATATATTTACTGTACATATATACAACAGTTATGGTTCAGTACTACTCATTAGTGACATGGTACACTACACAATACAAACAAAAAGGCAAAAATTGTAAGCATCATGGTAAACCCACACTATCCTTCTCCCAGATTTGCTAGGGAAAGCATATGGTGTCTGATCCATGCCAATCTCGAACAAAATGGTGATGTGCTCAAAGATTGAGACGAGGCCTCAAAATAAGTTGGTTTTGGAGTGGATGGACAGGTAACAGCTCTGATTAGCTCTTGAACAGACAGGCCCTTGAATTTTGTTGGTGGGGTCATTGCGATGTTATGTACCTTATGCTCATAGATCTTCCCATTCTTATCAAGTTTGTACACAGAGGCGCCGTCAAAGCGGGCATGGCCATCCCATGGGACTCGAGGAGTGCCGTGGGCAATCCAGCGAATCATAATAAGATTCTCAGCAGGCTGCCATATACTGACTATATCAACCCATAATGCTTTGAAGAAGATACGTCCAGTAAAGCGCAATCCCCAGAATAAACTTCTATAATTGTCAATGCCCTCAAATTTATTGAAAGGGTCTCTGAAGACAATATCATCTCTGGCAAACAGTTACAAATGGAGTTAGGAAAAGATCAATGGTAAGACTCAACAATACAATCTGTACAAGACGGTGCAATCATCATGTACTGCAGTCCGCAGAGTGCCGACCACATAAACGAATCCGAATGGGAGACACGAGTAATATTCAAAGTTGCAGAATCAAGTTACTCGACTCACTGGAGCAACTTTGCCAAGCATTAATCAGATACACATGGCAAAGTTCAAACTTTGCCAAGATCGAGTGAACGATCAAGAAAGGGTCCATTTTTACACTCTAACCTCAGCCCTCGACCGGCACTAACCTGTTAATTCATATTCTCATAAGGTGTTTTTTCTGTTTCTCTTTTGAGCCCATTTTTACACTCTAACCTCAGCCCTCGACCGACACTAACCTGTTATTTCATATTCTCATAAGGTGTTTTTTCTGTTTCTCTTTTGAGCCAAATATGATTCAGGATGCAAGAATTGTATTGTATACTTTGTAGGGCCAACCTCATGAGCTCAACATTTGAAGGACAATAAAAGGTACTAAACACTAACTGACAACTGAGACAGCTTAAGGTTAGCGCAAAAGAAAATGAGTGCAAACAACTGATGGAGGTTCCTTTTGTTGAGGTATGTCAAGAAAACAATACTACAGCACAGGAAAGTGTAAAATAAACAACGGGTGTTTATAAATATTTTGCATTAAGAGGATAAAAAACGTCTGAAAGGTAACACAAGATATCGCAGAAACACCACTATAGAATGCACACCATACTGGAATAAAGAAAAAAATGTCAGAAGACAACTAAGCGCTAAACTATCGCCATAGATCAATGATCATCGAACCTACCAAGAGGGAGTCTCGACATTTTAACTCTTGATCACCCGTTTCACCCTACCACCGGTGGTCTTACACCTTGATTGCTCGATTATATTTTTCTATTTACAAACTAAGGCTTTATTCCTATTACAATGATTAACTTAACGAAATCCCAAGAAAGAACCAAAACTCTGGCAACCAAAAATAAAGAGGCAGAAGCTAACCAGAAATATAAAATGAGAGAAGAAAATAGATGTCATCCCTTGTAAATATGGCACAGCCTCATCTCTACTGTCCAGTCCATGTTTGAGTTCATTGTACCAATAATGTTCCACTCAAAATCAACACTACAGGGTCAATGTCATCACCTCGAAACACTACGAATATTAAACAACTTAAAGAATGCATTGGGCACCTCTTACAAACAAGAGGTCCATTGACATCCATAAGACAATCCATATCCTAATTAGTGTTATCTAGGTATAGAACTATAGATATTTGGCCTTCATTTCTGAAATATAGTTGGTCTAATGTACTCGGTAGCACAGTAGTAGGTTGTCCAGTAACTAGCTGTGCTGCCTAATTTATCCAGTCAACTCCAAAAACCTCCTAGACTAGCTAATACACGTGCGAAGACTAGGCTGAGCTAAGCTAGACTACTATTTCAAGCTAGAAGAGGTGCAGTATCACACAATTTACTCCATCAAAACAATCTGCCATTTCTATCAGTCTACAGCAATCACACAACTACTACAACAAAACAACCACTTAACCGAGATAGAGGCATGTAAGCTACTGTAGTATTTGGTAATCAGAATATATACTCGTGTAAGTATGTAACATGTTATGATTAGAACTATTGTCAGTCTGCAATTATCAACGCTGGCAATGATCAAAATTTCACCCCTGGTTCAGCCGATTTCCGCCTAGAAGCTTCTCAATTTACTATCGAAAGGACCAAAATGAAGGAAACACCAATGAAACAGCCGCACGAACCTGTAGATATCGAAGCTGGGCTCTTTGTTGAAGACGTTGGGGATCTCCTCCCTGAGGGTCCGGATCGCGTAGCCCATGTTGAGGTAGTACCTCCGCCTCTCCTCCTCGTCGTCGTCCCGCCGCTTGGTCGCCGCCGGCGACTCCGACGCCGGCGTCACCGGCGAGGAGAAGAGCGGCGGCAGCGGGAGCGGTACCGGCAGCCTCCCCTCCCGCACGGGATCGGTGACCCTGATCACCCGGCCCCGGCCTCCTGCTGCTGCTGCTTCACGCGGCCCCCGGGCGCCGCCGCCGCCACGACCCTGACCCCCCTCCTCCGCGCGACGCCGGCCGCCGGCGGCCTGGCCGCCGCGAGGTCAGGCAGGTGCAGTAGGTTAGCCATGCGAGCGTGAATTTGGAATCTTTCTCTCTTTTGCTGTGTGTGCTTGCTTAGGTTTTGCTTGGATGGAGGTAGAGAGAGGAGGAAGAGGAAGAGGAAGAGGAGTGTGTGAACTGCGTGAGAGAGGAGAGAAGGGTCATTTGACTTTGTTCTTCATTCATCAGCCAGTAAAAGAAGAGGACATTTTGTTAGGTGCGTTTGCAGTTTGGGATATTCAGCGGCGGCGTCAGATGGCGCTCTTGTTTGGCCACCCCAGCCGCATACGCGTCGCTGCCTCTTCCGACCACGACAACCGTAGCGGAATATCTGATAACCCATGGGTCTGCGTCGTCACCCTTCTGGATGATAGACAAGCTACGACTTGGTTTTATATATTTTGACACACAAAAAACAGAGTTTGACTGTTATGTCTGAAATTTACTCGTTTCCGGTGATGGAGTACATATCTTATCCATTCGCTTGCTTTATTTATAAACGGGACGATAGCCTGTTTCGGGACATATATTATCCATTCTAAAATACACTACGATTCATATTTGCAACTTGGACTATTAATATTTGTTAGTCATCACTATGTTAGTCATGTTTTCTGCCTATGAAATTTGGGCTTGGCATGGCTTGTCCTTTGGAGTAGGTTCTGAGTGCCGCAACAGCTGAGGCTCGCTGCCAGGATTTTTTCAATTGCATATGTGGATTTTTGTTTTGTTTTGCATCACAACAATATAAGATATGAAAAGCTCACATAAGAACAACACAATTAGAAATTGTTTGTAGCAGTAACGTTCTTCGCCAATAGCTGAATAAGGAGAAACCAACAATTTAACACTACAATTTCTCTTTTGGAGGCAAAAAATAATGTACACAATTTCCTCTATTAATAATTCACAGCACCAGCTCCGCCTACAGCGCGCAATTCCACGGATCCTTCCCAAGGTTTGGAGCTGACAAGATTTGGACCGCTCATGCCGAACCAAAGTGCAAGCTTTTTGCTTGGCTGGCCATCCACGGGAAACTCTTGACGGCTGACATGCTTGCTATCAGGGGATGGCCCCACGAGGCCACGACCCCAGCTGTCAGCTTTGCCTGGGCGCGCCTGAAACTGCGATCCATCTCTTCAAAGAATGCCCCTTCTCCATCGCTGTGGGAAACCTGGTAAACTCTTGGGATGGCATCAACACCCAAGCGCAGGGGCCTAGCTTCACGTCTATCTCGGAGTGGTGGGATGACATGATCTCCGAAAAGGCCAAGAAGATCCAGAAGCGGACTAGTGGCCGCCTGCTTTACATTCTCTGGAACGTCTGGAAGGAGCGAAACAGGCGTATCTTCACCGGAAAACGCATGACTTTTGTGGAGGTCGCCACCCTTGCTTGGGAAGACATTCTGCAGCGAGGCCGCGCCTTTGCCGCCTACACTCCGGCACCCCCGCCCGACCCGGATTAGTTTTTTGATATTTTTTAGAGCTTCGTGGGTTTTGGCATGTTTTACCACCTATCAAAAACATGCCATCTGTGTACACTCCCATGTACACTGTGGTTTCACTTCTTTCTATCTATATGAAGAGGCAGTGCTCTGCCGGTTGCTCTAAAAAAATTCACAATTGTGGATAATCGGAATTTGAGAAGAATTAATAAAACACTCATGTTGTCACTAGTGCCCTGTTGCATATGTCAAATGTGTTTGCCGCTGTGCCGGCGGAGTCGGGCAGGTGGGGGCTGAGTGTAAAATGGCTAGGGTGTAGTGGGCGCTGACCGTGCGGCTCCTGTAAACGAGCCGTGTTGCACGACTTGTAGGAAGGGGCAGAGGATGACAGTTCCTAGGGATGGTATTCCCTTTTTTTTAGGGAAAGGAATGTTATCGCCCTGGTTTCTTGTCCTAGATCAAGTAGCCTAGGAACTTCAAAGGCCTAGATGGCCAATGGCAGCCCAAACTGAATACTAACCCGGTCGTGGAAGCCAGAACATGGGATGGCGCTAGAAGCCTCGAACGCTGCTTGTTACGACTTTTCATGAGCTTTTTTTTTTATACAAACGTCGCAGCTTTAGTGATTAAGGCACATCAATACAAAGTTCAGCCCGGATGCACCCCCGAGCGAAATCAAAGAAAAAGTTACAGACTGAAAGAACACTAGTACGTGCTAAGATATGTGTTGGAATTTATGGGCCTTTGCCCACTTTCTGCCCATGGCCCAATTAATTCCGAAAATCTCATGGCCCATTTATTTGGCTGTTAAATGAGTCATTGATTGATAATTAACGGACGCGTTAATTTCGGAAAATTAAATGAGTCATTGATTGATAATTAACGGACGCGTTAATTTCGGGAAAATTAAATGAGTCATTGATTGATAATTAACGGACGCGTTAATTACTCAGCGGTTTCCGATTCTTTTGGATCGTGGGCTGTTACCGACTCATCGTGCGGCTGCGCCCACGTCCTACCCGAACCGCACTATATATACAGGCCGAGCGAACCCTAGCCGCCACTAGACGCAACACATGGTCGCTCGCCGCCCTAGTTCCAGAACATTGTGTCGCCGTATTCCAAGTCTTCTCCATCCCGTCTTCCGGCGTGCACCGGTTGAAGGGACAGTAGGCCTCCGGAACCCCGCCTCTTGTGATCCTGTACGGGAGAGGGGCGATCAGTTTTTGGGGAGCGCACTCGCGCGACTACTGGCTTCGAGTTCTTCCCCAACGACGACTTCTTCCCCGACATCGCCAATCTCTTCATCAACGACATGGGCGACCGGTTCCGCTGCTGCTGCTGCCGCATCGTACGTTTTCTTGATCTTCCTGTTTGATATGCTGCTAGAGTTTCTGCTTGTAGTAGTTGCTCTAGATTCGTTCTGTTTTTCTACTGTTATAGTAGATCGCATGATTAGTTTAATTCTGTTTATTCTAGTCATAAACTGTTTATCAATTTCATGGATTAAATCTACTGCTAAATTGCTTATCAACTGCTAAATTGTTATATATTCAACAATCCAAAAACCTGATTATAGGCAATTTGTATCGCCTGGCTTTCTCGCGTCAACGAAGCCATTTCCCTTTAAAGGGGTGCTGTACAAACGGTGGCGCATGAGAGCAGTTTACTGGTTTCAGAACAGTAACTGCTATGCTGCCACCAAAGGCAAACCTGAGGGCGAGCTTAATCCTGAACAACAGGAAGCTTTTGAGAAGCTCGATACTCTGTTTAAGAGTGCCCTTCTGAGTATTCTTGACGATTCCATTGTGGATTCGTATATGTCTTTTGACACTGGCAAAGACATGTGGGATGCGCTCGAGGCCAAATTTGGGGCCTCGGACGCTGGCAGCGAGTTGTACGTCATGGAGCAATTCTATGACTACAAGATGACTGATGAGCGTTCTGTTGTACAACAGGCTCATGAGATACAGTCGCTCGCTAAAGAACTTGAGCACTTCAAGTGTAATTTACCGGACAAGTTTGTTGCCGGTGGCATTATCGCCAAGCTTCCACCTTCGTGGAGCAACTTTGCTACTTCTCTGAAACACAAGAGACAAGAGTTTTCCGTTTCGGATCTCATTGGGTCGCTTGATGTGGAAGAAAAGGCGAGAGCGAAGGATACACGTGCTCGAGTTGCTGAGGCTGGTTCTAGTGCCAATATGGTACAGAAAAAGAATTACCAGCCGCCCCACAAGTCCAAATTTAACAAGAGCAACTCTGGGGGTAAAGGCAAGTCTGATGGAAGGTTCAAGCCTTCACAGCCTACCAACTTTAAGAAGAGCAACAATAAGAAGCCGAGGAAGGGATCATGCCACGTTTGTGGTGATCCGGAGCATTGGGCACCTCGCTGTCCCAATCGCCATGAGCTACGCACATCTGAGAACAGCGGCAAGACTGCCAATGTTGTCATTAGCGACACCGTGATGAAGGAATCTGGGTACGGTATATTTCCTACCATTCTTTCAGTTTGTCATTCTCCTGAATGGTTGATTGACACTGGTGCTAATGTACATGTTTGTGCTGATGCCTCGATGTTTTCTTCTTACCAGGTCATAGGGACTTCCCCCGTGCTGATGGGGAACGGTTCACATGCTTTTGTTCGTGGTGTTGGCACGGTCGATCTGAAGTTTACTTCGGGAAAGATCGTGCGGCTGAAGAACGTGCATCATGTGCCCTCCATCAATAAGAATCTCGTCAGCGGTTCGCTACTATGTCGAGATGGTTATAAGTTGGTTTTCGAGTCCAATAAAGTTGTAATATCTAAGTATGGACAATTTGTTGGAAAAGGCTATGAGTGCGGAGGCTTGTTCCGCCTATCTATGTCAGACTTTTGCACTAAAGTTATTAATCATATTTGCCATGAAATTGAGTATAATGTCTGGCATTCACGACTTTGTCATATTAACTTTGGTTGCATGACGCGGCTAGCTAGTTTGGATTTAATTCCGAAATTCACTACTGTCAAAGGTTCCAAGTGTCAAGTATGTGTGCAAGCTAAGCAACCTCGCAAGTCTCATACGGCTGCTGAGGCAAGAGACTTGGCACCGCTGGAACTTATACATTCAGATCTCTGTGAGATGAATGGCGTGTTGACAAAAGGCGGAAAGAAATATTTCATGACGCTTATTGATGACTCCACTAGATATTGTTATGTGTATCTTCTGAAATCAAAAGATGAAGCTTTAAACTTCTTTAAAATCTATAAAGCTGAAGCAGAGAACCAACTTGATCGGAAAATTAAACGATTGAGGTCCGATCGGTGGAGAGTATATTTCCAATGAGTTTGATTCGTTTTGTGCGGAACATGGTATAATCCATGAGAGGACGCCTCCCTACTCGCCTCAGTCAAATGGAGTGGCTGAGAGAAAGAACCGAACTCTAACTGATTTGGTTAACGCCATGTTAGACACTTCGGGTCTCTCCAAGGCATGGTGGGGGGAGGCTCTATTGACAGCTTGTCATGTCCTAAACCGAGTTCCCATTAAGACGAAAGCTGTTTCTCCATTTGAGGAATGGGAAAGGAAAAATACGAGACTCTCTTACTTTCGTACTTGGGGTTGTTTGGCGAAAGTCAATATACCAATTCCCAAGAAGCGCAAGCTTGGACCAAAAACCGTGGATTGTGTTCTTCTGGGCTACGCTTTTCATAGCGTTGGTTATAGATTTTTGGTAGTAAAATCAGAGGTATCCGACGTTAACGTTGGTACGATTATGGAGTCGAAGGATGCGACTTTCTTTGAGGAAATCTTTCCGATGAAGGATATGCCTAGCTCATCAATCAGGAGATACCTAATACATCTAGTCAGGAATTGGTTGATATTCCTGATCCTACCATTTCGATAGAACACACTGATAATCCTGTGGAGGATGACAATGAAGTTCCTGTTAGGAGCAAGAGACAGAGGACTGCAAAGTCTTTGGTGATGATTTCATTGTGTACCTTGTGGATGACACACCCAGTACATTTCAGAAGCCTATGCATCTCTTGATGCTGACTACTGGAAGGAAGCTGTCCGTAGCGAGATGGATTCCATCTTGGCTAACGGAACCTGGGAAGTCACTGATCGTCCTTATGGGTGTAAACCTGTAGGATGTAAGTGGGTGTTCAAGAAAAAGCTTAGGCCTGATGGTACTATTGAGAAGTACAAGGCGCGGCTTGTGGCCAAGGGTTATACCCAGAAAGAAGGTGAAGACTTCTTTGATACTTACTCACCTGTGGCTAGACTGACCACGATTCGTGTGCTACTTTCGTTGGCTGCCTCGCATGGTCTTCTCGTTCATCAAATGGACGTTAAGACAGCTTTCCTAAATGGAGAGTTAGACGAGGAAATTTACATGGATCAGCCCGATGGTTTTGTAGTACCTGGTCAGGAAGCAAAGGTGTGCAAGTTGTTGAAGTCTTTATATGGCCTGAAGCAAGCTCCTAAGCAATGGCATGAAAAGTTTGAAAGAACTTTAACTGCTGCAGGTTTCGTTGTAAACGAATCTGACAAGTGTGTGTACTATCGCATGGTGGGGGCGAGGGAGTTATTCTCTGTCTGTATGTCGATGACATACTGATTTTTGGAACCAACCTTGAATTGATTAAGGAGGTTAAGGATTTCTTATCTCGATGTTTTGAGATGAAGGATCTAGGAGTGGCTGATGTTATCTTGAACATCAAGCTGCTGAGAGATGGTAATGGTGGGATTACACTGCTTCAGTCTCACTATGTGGAAAAGGTCTTGAGTCGTTTCGGGTATGACGACTGTAAGCCTTCTCCGACACCATATGATCCTAGTGTGTTGCTTCGAAAGAACCAACAGAGTGCTAGATCAACTGAGATATTCTCAGATTATTGGCTCGCTTATGTATTTGGCTTGTGCCACGAGGCCTGACATCTCTTTTGCTGTGAGCAAGTTGAGCCGGTTTGTTTCTAATCCGGGAGATGATCATTGGCATGCTCTTGAGAGAGTTATGCGTTATTTAAAAGGCACTGCGAGCTATGGAATTCACTACTCCGGGTATCCGAGGGTACTGGAGGGTTATAGTGATTCTAATTGGATATCTGATGCTGATGAGATTAAGGCCACGAGTGGTTACGTGTTTACACTGGTGGTGGCGCTGTTTCCTGGAAGTCTTGCAAGCAGACCATCTTAACGAGGTCAACTATGGAAGCAGAACTCACAGCGTTAGACACAGCCACTGTTGAAGCAGAGTGGCTTCGTGAGCTTTTGATGGACTTACCTGTGGTTGAAAAACCAATACCCGCATCCTTATGAACTGTGATAATCAAACTGTGATAGTTAAGATTAAAAGTTCTAAGGATAATTTGAAGTCATCAAGGCATGTGAAGAGGAGATTGAAATCTGTCAGAAAATTGAGAAACTCCGGAGTTATTGCGTTGGATTATATCCAAACATCTAAGAACTTGGCAGATCCCTTCACAAAGGGTTTATCACGTAATGTGATAGATAGTGCATCGAGGGAGATGGGTTTGAGACCCACAGTGGTAAACCACTCTATGTGATCGGAGATCCCGTGAATTAGAAGTGGGAGACAAGCTGTTGGTCAGCTGGGAGGAGAGTATCCTACATTATTTTTCTCACTCCGTGAAGATGCAATACTCTCCTGATCTGCATGGCAGGTTGATATTTATCTTAATGTGTTCCAAGCGGCTTACTTTTATAAGCGGAGATGTTATCCTGCAGAGCATCTCTTGAGGAATACACCTATATGAGTCTGACTATTAAACGTCGTAGTCTATGAGAGTTGGGTGCTCTCTAGTAAACTCATGAAAGGTCTTGGAGTATGACGCATAAGCTCCACCCGCGGGGAAGCCTTGCGGCAGCCCAGTATCGGTCAAGGGCTTGTGTGAAACTAGTTTGCAGCAAACTTGTAGTTCAAGGCATAGTCCACTATCCAAGTTGTGATCTAGTGTAGCATAAGTTTCTAAGTGGAAGTTCAACTTAACAGTCTCCACTAAGCACCGGTATATAAACAATGTTTTGGAACAAATGTGGCATGATGTGCCAATGAGACTTTGTGGGGGATTGTTGGAATTTATGGGCCTTTGCCCACTTTCTGCCCATGGCCCAATTAATTCCGAAAATCTCATGGCCCATTTATTTGGCTGTTAAATGAGTCATTGATTGATAATTAACGGACGCGTTAATTTCGGAAAATTAAATGAGTCATTGATTGATAATTAACGGACGCGTTAATTTCGGGAAAATTAAATGATCATTGATTGATAATTAACGGACGCGTTAATTACTCAGCGGTTTCCGATTCTTTTGGATCGTGGGCTGTTACCGACTCGATCGTGCGGCTGCGCCCACGTCCTACCCGAACCGCACTATATATACAGGCCGAGCGAACCCTAGCCGCCACTAGACGCAACACATGGTCGCTCGCCGCCCTAGTTCCAGAACATTGTGTCGCCGTATTCCAAGTCTTCTCCATCCCGTCTTCCGGCGTGCACCGGTTGAAGGACAGTAGGCCTCCGGAACCCCGCCTCTTGTGATCCTGTACGGGAGAGGGGCGATCAGGTTTTTGGGGAGTGCACTCGCGTGACTACTGGCTTCGAGTTCTTCCCCAACGACGACTTCTTCCCCGACATCGCCAATCTCTTCATCAACGACATGGGCGACGCCGGTTCCGCTGCTGCTGCCACCGCCGCATCATACGTTTTCTTGATCTTCCTGTTTGATATGCTGCTAGAGTTTCTGCTTGTAGTAGTTGCTCTAGATTCGTTTTGTTTTTCTACTGTTATAGTAGATCGCATGTTTAGTTTAATTCTGTTTATTCTAGTCATAAACTGTTTATCAATTTCATGGATTAAATCTACTGCTAAATTGCTTATATATTCAACTGCTAAATTGCTTATATATTCAACAATATGTGCTGCGGCATTGGTCCTCTGACCCGAATGCTTCAAGATGCAGGAGGTGAAAGCTGAAGCGAGAGTCTTGATATCTCTCACTACCGAACCCACCCCAGATCGATCTCTCACAGGAGAAAGAATTCTTTGGATCATAGAGAGGCAGTCCGACACAAGGATGATGTCAGAAAAACCATTCTCCTTCATGATCTGCAGAGCTCGTCTGATAGCCAAACCTTCGGCTAACTCAAGGGACAGGACACCACCGATTCCTTCATGGCAAGCCATCTTGAAGGCACCATTATGGTCTCGAATAACTGCACCCCATCCCATCCGATCTTCATGTTGGAAGATAGCCGCATCCACATTTACACAAACCTTACCTTCAGGCGGCGGAGTCCACTGAGAGGCTGATGTAGAGTCACACCTGGTAGAAGTTGTAGGTTTCAAGCAGTGCTGCTTGATATTCTGAACATAGGCCGAGACCTTACCGACCACTCTCATCGGATGTAGGAAACCCAACCCATTCCGGGCATCATTCCTTGCTTCCCAGATCTGCCAGCACGTAACCACTAGAGCAGTAGTTTGTATCAGTGACGCTCGGGCAATGAAGTCGAAAATCCATCGTTTCATGGTCGAAAAGGAGCCCTTTTTCAGTTTTACCTGGAACTCCTCCTTCACCACTTCCCAAACTGCATCCGCAAAGGGGCAGAAGAGAAACAAATGTTCAACACTTTCAAGGCGGTTACAGAAAGTACAACCATCATCAGCTGGGATGTGACGATGCTTCAATTGCACTCCTGTCGGCAGGAAGTCGTGTGCCATTCGCCATAAGACAATTTTCATCTTTTCTGAAGCCTTAATCGCCCACAGCTCTTTCCAACACTTCTCCTGGGTTCCTAGATCAGAGCTGCCCCCTGACTCTTAGCAACCCTCTCAGAAAAGAAAGAGTTTGATCTAGCAAGGTAGTAAGATGATTTAACAGAGTAGATGCCAAATCTGTCATGTGGCCACGCTGCAAAATCCTCACTGCCATGTTTGCTGATAGGAATCTGCTGGATTATGTTGGCCAAATCTTCAGAGAAGAAAAACCTGACAGTTTCCATATCCTATGCATCATTATTCTCATTCATCAGAACCTGAACCTTGGCGTTCTCTGGCAGAGGCTCAACGGTAGAGAAAGTACCAGGCTGCACCTTGGGGATCCAGGGATCTTTCATGATGTCAATATGGGCACCATTGCCCACTCCCCACTGTAGCCCTTTCACGAGGAGCACTCTTCCAAATAGGATTGACCGCCAGGTAAAAGATGCAGCTCGAGGTTTTTCCGCAGATAAGAAGTCAGTATCAGGATAATACCTTCCCTTGAGGACCCGAGCATAGAGCGATGTTGGCTCGGTTAGCAAGCGCCAACATTGTTTCCCAAGCATTGCTTGGTTAAACAGGACGAAATCCTTGAACCCATGCCACCGAGAGCTTTTGGGGTAGACAGCCACGACCATGAACGCCAATGCATTTTTTGTCGTCCATCTTCAGACCCCCACCAGTAGTTGGCTATACTTCTTTTCATTTGCTTGCAGATACCGATAGGCACCTGGAAACAACTCATGATATAGTTAGGTATAGATTGGGTTACTGACTTCAATAACGCCTCTTTACCAGCTCTGGACATAGGCCTGTCAGTCCAGTTCGCGAAGCTCCTCCAGGTACGGTCCGACAGGAACTTGAACGAAGATGCCACTGCCCGAGAAATCTCAGTAGGCATACCCAGATATGTATCTTGCAACACCTCATTACTGATTTCCAGTATTGCTTTGACCTGCTGCTTAACTGCATCCGGACATTTACTCCCAAAGAAAACCGAGGATTTCTATAGGTTGATCTTTTGACCTGATGCTTCACAGTAAGTATTCAGTGCATCCTTAAGAGCACAAACACTCCGATTATCACTTCGAGTAAAGAAAATGATGTCGTCTGTGAAGAGAAAATGAGATATACGGGGGCCTTGTCTGCCATTATGTAAACCTTGTAGCTCACCAAGACCCTCTTTCTTCTGCAATAAACACGACAACCCTTCTGTGCATAGAAGGAATAAGTACGGACTGATCGGATCAACCTGACGAATGCCACAAGAGGGTACCACTGTTTGGGTTAGTTCCCCATTGACCTTAACTGCGTATCTAGCCATAGTCACACACCTCATGACAGAGGAGATCCAGCTAGGAGCAAACCCCAATTTGGAGAGACATCCATGAAGGTAAGCCCACTCAATACGGTCATAAGCTTTCATCATGTCAATTTTGAGAGCAAAGAAAGGACTCTTACTCTTTTATTTGCGAACAGAGTGTAGGCATTCAAAAGCAATGAGAGCGCTATCAGTAATTAGTCTACCCGGAACAAAAGCACTATGAAATTCCGAGATGACACCGGGAAGCTGATAGGACAAAGGTGTCCGATCTTTCGATGAGATGAAGATACGTCGATTCTGGTGGAGGCCGACCTTGGCGATCCGACTACTACGCACACGTACGCAGCGCCAATGCAATCGCTAAACCAATCTCCCGAGGTTACCAATCCTGCAGAAGCACGATCAGCCTGACCAATAGGTCTAGTTCTACCTGCGATCGAGGAGCAAGTAAGAACCAATAATGCAATCAAAAATTGCGGATATAAGATGAACTTTATTGAAAAGGTGGGATTCCGTAGCGGTCTTAATCTGGTCGTTGGACACAAATCGAGATCATGAAGATGCAGCGAAACGCTAGGCAGCCTTTTAGCTAAACAAAATCCGAGTCTAAACGAAACCCTAGACGAGGTATATAAGGAGGAAAGGAGGGGGTTGGGAAAGGAGGGGGTTTTCGGCCAGCCTTGGGAGTTGGCCGAATCCTTCCCTAGATGGACTTTCCTTCCCTAATACGGACTCTAAAAACGCACTAAAACTCCTGGTCCAAAATTACATGGGCCCTGGCCCATTAATAAAGGTGACGCAGCACCATATGTAACTATGAACGAAAATATGAAGTGTAGACTTGATTATTTCGCCTAGCCTCCATTGGTGCCATCATCATCTCCATCGCGTCCACTCCGGTTGTGATCTCCATCCACGTACATGCTCCATAGCTTGTCCTTCTCATCCATGCTTGGTCCATCATTCCTAAGAGAGACAAATACCTCTACTTTAGGCAGCATCATATTCTCATGTACATTAGGAGTAGCTCGTAGAAACGAAAGTACCTGCTATTGGAGTTGACGGGCACGAGCTCAAGTTAACGGTCCTTGCATTTGAAGAGGTGTATTTGTCGTGGTTGCATCTATAGTTGGTATGCCCTCATCATCCTCCCTTCTTGAATTGAAGTCGTCCTCGACGCCATTTCATCATTCTCTCCCAAGTATGGCTTCAAATCTGCAATGTTAAATGCGGGACTAACCCCAAACTCTACAGGCAGCTCAAGTTTATATGCATTATCATTTATTTTCTCTAACACCTTAAAAGGACCATCAGCTCGTGGCATTAATTTAGACTTGCGCAAATCAGGAAAACGGTCCTTGCGCAAATGCAACCAAACAAGATTTCCAGGTGCAAACACAATATGCTTTCTTCCTTTGTCACCATATAGTTTATACTGAAATTCATTCGTTCAATATTCTCTTTAGTAGTGGCATGCAACTTTAAAATCAATTCAGGACGTTGTGTAGCATCAAAATTATTTTGCACCGTAGATGGAAGAGGCAATAAATCAATAGGTGCACGAGGAACAAAACCATACACAATCTCAAAAGGGCACAACTTTGTGGTAGAATGCATAGAACGATTATAAGCAAATTCAATATGAGGCAAACAATCTTCCCACTTTTTCGAATTCTGTTTTAACACAGCCCATAACATAGTAGACAGAGTTCTATTCACTA
This sequence comes from Poa pratensis, assembly GCA_947311845.1. Lineage (NCBI taxonomy): Eukaryota > Viridiplantae > Streptophyta > Magnoliopsida > Poales > Poaceae > Poa > Poa pratensis. The sequence continues at coordinate 13,180,933 of CAMZMU010000106.1, forward strand.
CTTCAGTTTGTCCATCAGTTTGGGGGTGACATGTAGTACTGAATAATAATTTCGTCCCCAACTTAGCCCATAAACATCTCCAAAAATGGCTAAGAAACTTAGTATCACGATCAGAAACAATAGTATTTGGCACACCATGCAAACGAATAATTTCACGAAAGAATAAATTAGCAACATGGGCAGCATCATCACTCTTGTGACACGGAGTAAAATGTGCCATCTTAGAAAATCTATCCACAACAACAAAAATGCTGTCCCTCCCCTTCTGAGTACGAGGCAATCCCAAAACAAAGTCCATAGAAATATCCTCCCAAGGTATACTAGGAACAGGAAGAGGCATATATAAACCATGTGGATTAAGGCGGGACTTAGCTTTTTGACATGTAGTGCAGCGAGCAATAAACCTCTCAACATCCCGACGCATGCGTGGCCAAAAGAAGTGTGCAGCAAGCACGTCCTATGTCTTCTTGACGCCAAAATGGCCCATCAATCCTCCTCCATGCGCCTCCTGCAACAACAAAAGACGAACGGAGCTATCTGGGATGCATAGCTTGTTAGCACGGAACACAAATCCATCATTGAGGACGAATTTGTTCCATGTTCTTCCTTCCTTACAATGATGCAACACATCTTTAAACTCAACATCATGCACATATTGTTCTTTTATGGTTTCAAATCCAAATATTTTGAAATCAAGCTGAGAAAGCATGGTATATCGACGTGACAAAGCATCAGCAATAATATTGTCTTTACCCTTTTTGTGTTTAATGACATACGGAAAAGACTCAATAAACTCAACCCACTTAGCATGTCTACGATTCAGTTTAGCTTGACTACGAATATGCTTCAAAGATTCATGATCAGAATGTATAACAAATTCTCGGGGCCACAAATAATGTTGCCAAGTCTCTAAAGTCCGAACAAGAGCATATAATTCCTTATCATAAGTAGAATAATTCAGACTAGCCCCACTCAGTTTTTCACTAAAATATGCAACATGTTTACCATCTTGTAACAACACACCTCCCAACCCAATTCCACTAGCATCACACTCTAGTTCAAAACTCTTATTAAAATCAGGAAGTTGAAGTAATGGAGGATGTGTTAACTTATCTTTCAATGTCATAAAAGTATCCTGCTGTGCATCGCCCCAAACAAAGGGCACGTCCTTGTTTGTCAGATCATTCAGTGCTGCTGCAATAGAACTAAAATCTTTGACAAAACGCCGATAGAACCCAGCAAGGCCAAGGAAGCTCCTCAATTGGGTGACCGTAAGAGGAGTTGGCCAACTCAAAATAGCCTCAATCTTTGCGGGATCCACTTCAATGCCCTGCACTGTGACAACATAACCAAGAAACGCAACTCGATCGGTGCAAAAGGTGCACTTCTCAAGATTACCAAATAAACGTGCAGCACGCAAAGCATCAAAAACAGCACGCAAATGATTGACATGATCCTCTAAAGATTTGCTGTATATCAAGATATCATCAAAATAGACCACCACAAAACGTCCAATAAAAGCACGTAAAACTTCATTCATCAATCTCATGAAACTACTAGGAGCATTAGTTAAACCAAAAGGCATTACTAACCACTCATAGAGGCCAAATTTAGTTTTAAATGATGTTTTCCATTCATCTCCTAATTGCATACGAATTTGGTGGTAACCACTACGCAAATCAACTTTAGAAAATATGGTAGAACCACTCAGCTCATCAAGCATATCATCCAAACGTGGTATAGGGTGTCTATAACGAATTGTAATATTATTTATAGCCCTACAATCAGTGCACATGCGAGATGCACTAGTACAGAACGACACATCGGATACCCCTCTATGGCAACGGCAAGAGTTAGGCGACGGAAAAATGAGCTCCGCGCGCTTCCGCGAGTGCGCGCGCGCTAGTCGGTCGATGGGCCCGACACAATGGTAACGGAGGCTGAAAAGATCTCCGTTGCTCATATATAGGCAACGGAGGAAAGAATATCTCCGTTGCTGATATTGCCATATCAGAAACGGAGATCGGTCTATCTCCGTTTCCCATGTGAAGGCACATTAAGAGGTGCCGGTATTAATATCTCCCACTCCAGTACTGTATCTCACTCTCACTCTCAGTCTCACTCTCCCCAGTTCCTAACCCTAGCCGCACACGCTCTCCTCCTACTTCACCCATCGATGGCGAACCCCTCCGGCGCCGACGGAAGTCAGGATGGAGCATCTTCCTCCTCCCACCCTCCGAGGCGCAGCCCGGATCCCCCCTACAACAGCGGCGAGATCCCCGGCGACTGCGGTCGCGAGTTCATTCTGAGCCATCAAATCCCATCCGGATCCACGGCATCGGCGGCCACCGACGCCCGGATCTCATCCTCATCGTCCTCCTCGGACGATGAGGACGAGGATCTGGAGGTCGGTCTCCTCCTCTCTCGCGCCTCCTTTGAGCGCGAGCGCGCCGAGGGTGTCATTCGGGCGTCTGCGATGCAGAGAGCTATCCGCATCTCCGCCGCCGAGCACGCGATAGAAGCCGCCGAGGAGGCGTTGTTCCAGACGCGGCTCCGGGCGGCCATAGACTGCTCTCTTCTCCCTGGCCAGGGCCCTGGGCCAGATGCGGCGGCGGCAGCGGTGGCGGCGGCGGAGAAGGAGGATGAGGAGGAGGAGGAGGACGCTCCGGTGTTCGAGCAGGCTCGGTTTGCTCTGTTAGTTAGCTCTATTCAGTTATGTATTTGCTATGTTAGCTACTTATTTAACTCGGTTTGCTTTGTTTAGCTATGTATTTGCTATGTTAGCTACTTATTTAGCTCGGTTTGCTCTGTTAGTTAGCTCTGTTCAGCTATGTATTTGCTATGTTAGCTAATTATTTAGCTCGGTTTGCTTTGTTTAGCTATGTATTTGCTATGTTAGCTACTTATTTAGCTCGGTTTGCTCTGTTAGTTAGCTCTGTTCAGCTATGTATTTGCTATGTTAGCTACTTATTTAGCTCGGTTTGCTTTGTTTAGCTATGTATTTGCTATGTTAGCTACTTATTTAGCTCGGTTTGCTCTGTTAGCTAGCTCTGTTCAGCTATGTATTTGCTATGTTAGCTACTTATTTAGCTCGGTTTACTTTGTTTAGCTATGTATTTGCTATGTTAGCTACTTATTTAGTTCGGTTTGCTCTGTTAGTTAGCTCTATTTAGCTATGTATTTGCTATGTTAGCTACTTATTTAGCTCGGTTTGCTCTGTTCAGCTATATATTTGCTATGTTAGCTACTTATTTAGCTCAGGTTGCTCTGTTAGTTAGCTCTGTTCAGCTATGTATTTGCTATGTTAGCTACTTATTTAGCTTGGTTTACTCTGTTAGTTAGCTCTTCAGCTATGTATTTAGCTCGGTTTGCTTTGTTTACTGCTTATTGGCTCTGTTTATTAGCTTTGATTGCTGTTTTTAACAAAGAATATTCGTTGTTTCAAGGGCTTGGTGGATGCTTGGTGACGATGCTGCTGCCGTGAAGACCTAGGAGCGGGGCTCCATACACGGTGCCGTCACCAGGGGCAGTACATTTTGCGCAGCAGGAAAGACAGTAGATGTTCATCTGGCGGCCGTGAAGACATAGGAGCAGAGCTCCAGCCACGCGCACTGATGAACTTTTGTAAAGCAGGGCGTACAGGAATACGGTGACGACCGGGCGGCCGTCTAGTCGCATGGAGCGGGGCTCCATCGACGGGAAACGGTTATTAGCAAAACTCCGTGTCTAATGTTAAATACATCAGAAACGGTTTATCTCCTCCGTTGCCATTGAGATCTTCACATCAGTGACAGGGTCGGGGACACGCGGACCCTTTCTCCGTTGCCGATGGGGTTTTTGGCCCGTTTCCGATGTGTCGTTCTGTACTAGTGATGATCCATCTTTCTTAGGTACCAATAAAATTGGAACATCACATGGACTAAGAGACTCACGAATATAACCTTTATCAAGCATTTCCTGAATTTGTCGTTCAATCTCTTTAGTCTCCTCAGGGTTGGTGTGGCATGCCGCGCGGTTAGGAAGTGAAGCTCCAGGAATCAAATCAATTTGATGTTCTATTCCGCGAATGGGTGGCAGCCCTGATTGCGTGGATCACACGTTCGCTGGGAGACCCCAAGAGGAAGGTATGAAACAGTGTAGCAGCAGTTTCCCTCAGTATGAAACCAAGGTTTAATCGAACCAGTAGGAGCAAGAAATCACTTCTGAAGGTTGTCAGTGGCGCGCTGACGTGGAATCTGCACACAACACAATCAAACTACTTCGCCCCAACGAAACAGTGAGGTTGTCAATCTCACCGGCTTGCTGAAAACAAAGGATTAAACGTATGGTGTGGAAAACAGTTGTAAATTGCAGAGAATGAAAAGGAACAGTGTTTGCAGTTGGTTGTATTATCAGTGTAAAAGAATGGACCGGGGTCCACAGTTCACTAGTGGTGTCTCTCCATAAAAGATAACTAACATGCTGGGTGAACAAATTACAGCTGGGCAATTGACAAAATATTAAGCGCATGACAATGCATATATATGACATGATGATTACTATGATATTCATGTGGGCATTACGACAAAATACATAGATCGTTATCCAATAGCGTCTATGACTAATAATCCACCGCCAGGTTGTCATAACGAGTTCCCCGTTGGTATTAAGTTGCAAGCAACGGATAATTGCATTAAGTAATGTGCGTAATGTAAACAAATGCATTAGACCTAACGGCGTACCCTTAAGCTAAGCATCGGTTATTTTATCCCTAGTGGCAACAGCACATCCACAATCTTAGAAGTTATTGTCACTCTCCCAGATTACCGGAGGCATGAACCCACTATCTAGCATAAATACTCACTCTTGGAGTTACAAGCATCTACTTGGCCAAACCATCTACTAGTAACGGAAAGCATGAAAGATCATAAATAACATATAAGATAGATTGATAATCAACTTGACATAGTATTCAATATTCATCGGATCCCAGCAAACACAACATGTAGCATTACAATAAGATGATCTTGATCATGATAGGCAGCTCACAAGATCTAAACATGATAGCATAAAGTGGAGAGACAACCATCTAGCTACTGCCATGGACCCGTAGTCCAAGGATGAACTACTCACGCATCATTCCGGAGGCAAGCATGGTGATGTAGAGCCCTCCGGTGATGATTCCCCTCTCCGGCAGGGTGCCGGGAAGAGCTTCTGAACCCTCCCGAGCTAGGGTTGACGGCGGCGGCGTCTCTGGAACTTTTCGTGGATAATGGCTCGGGTATTTAGGGTTTTCGCGTCGGGATGAATAAATAGGCGAAAGGGCGGCGGCTGCGGAGCCACGAGGGCCCCACACCACCCCACGGCGCGGCAGGGGGGCCCGCGCGGCCCCATGGTGTGGGTGCCACGTGGCACTCCTTCGTCTCTTTTTGCTAGCAAGTAGATAATGAGCAAACAACTGAATCATATAAGCAAAAACTTTTCATGAATAGTACTTTTGAGACAAGCATCAAATAGTTTTGCATAAGAGTTAACTCATAAAGCAATATATTCTAAGTAAAAGGTATTTAACCAACACAAAGGAAGATTTAAGTTTCAGCAATTGCTTTCAACTTTCAACATATATATCTCATGAATATTTGTCAACACAAAGCATATAATAAGTGCAATATACAAGCATATAAAAATTGTTGCACCAAAGTTGACACTAGCGTTTGCTTCTAAGATAGAAAGAAGTAGGTAAACCGACTCAACATAAAAGTAAAAGAAAGGCCCTTCGCAGAGGGAAGCAGGGATTAAATCATGTGCTAGAGCTTTTTAAGTTTTTGAAATCATATAGAGAGTAAAAATAAGTTTTGGGAGGTGTTTGTTAATTGTCAACGAATCGGAAAATGGAAAGTACAATATGACCCCTGCCAACCAGACTTTTAAGAGCGGCTCCAATGAAGGACGTTATTTCTATCAGCAAGGCAGATCATCCCTCTTTCTCTTTTGTTTACACATGCAGATATTTCACTGTTTGTCATTGCTTGACTGATAAATCAGGGCAAAAATGTGAAGAGAATTAAGCGGTTAAAGTTGTAATTAATTGGGACTGGGCACCCCATTTGCCAGCACTTTTTGAAAAATTAATGGATAAGCGGATGTATATGCCGCTAGTCCGGTGGTAAAGTTTGTTTGACAGTTGACATAAAGACATCCACCCCGTCCTCATGAGCTTGGTAAACATTGACACAAAATAGGAGTAATAAAGTTTGAATAGTTTAAAAGGTAGCACATGAAAAATTTACTTGGAATGGCAAGGAAATACCACATATAGGTAGTTATGGTGGACACAGATGGCATGGATTTTGGCTCAAGGTTTTGGATGCACGAGAAGCATTCCCTCTCAGTACAGAGTTTAGTCTAGCAAGGTTATTTGAAGCAAACACAGGATATCAACCGACACAGCAAGACTTATATGAAAACATATTGCAAGCATTATAAGACTCTACACTGTCTTCCTTGTTAACCAAACCCTTTTACTAGAAAATATCTAGACCTTAGAGATACCAATCATGTAAACCAAATTTCAACGAGCTTTACGGTAGTTCTTCATTAATAGGTTTTAACTACATGATACAAAAGCTTTAACATGAACTACTTGATAACTCAAAACAATTGACAAGTATCAAATTATCCAATACAATGATCTACAAGAATATGTAAGCTTTTTCCATTATACCATCTACCACCACTAGTACAGAACGACACATCGGAAACGGGCCAAAAACCCCTTCGGCAACGGAGAAAGGGTCCGTGTCCCCGCCTCTGTCACTGATGTGAAGGCCTTCATCGGTAACGGAGGCCAAAAACCGTTTCCGATGAGGTCTCCATTTGGCAACGGTTGTGCGTAGACCTCCGTTGCTTTAGTTTTCCTACATCGGATACAGAGTTTTCCATCTACCCGTTTGCACTGAGCTTTCCTCATATTTCGGTTATATGCCATAATACATGAAAGGCTGATTGCACAATGCACTAAAACGTTATTCAATTCATAACATAGTACAAATGCCATCATTACATTGGTATACAATAATATCACCGTTTTTTACAATTTGACTACAATCATATCTATCACACATTGGCATAATGTAATATCACCTATTACACTTTGACTACAATCATGAACTCTAAACCTATAAGCAACTAACCTAACAAGATGGAAGGCTGGCTTAATTAAGCCAGCGTTCCATCTTTGACTTGGAGCTCACCTTCTATGAGCTCTCGGTCGTCGTTGTACCCACTCCGAGACCAGTATCCACGAAATTTCCTTGCCTTAAGGTTTTTGGTTCTCGGAATGGTTCATTGGTACTTTTATGCAGTGTTGCCGAAATAAACTCCTGCATGAAAGAAAAAAAAAGATTAGCGAAATGTACAAAATACATCTGGATATAAAAAACCGGTGGCTATTTTCCAGCAACTGCTTTGTTCGGTTGCCATTTTCGAGAAACTGCTAAGATCGACGGCAAATATCCAGGAACTGCTCTGTTCGGTGGCAGACAGTTCGTATTCCTTCCTTCTCTTCTTCCTCGTTCCACCCCAATCCCCCACCCGCCATGGACGACCGCAACAGAACAACAGAGACAACTACCGTCCGTACCCACGGCACCGTTCTGGAGGTGGTGTACACGAACGAGGAGCATACCGTGGAGCGGATCCTCGACAAGTACGAGGAATGGCTAGCAGAGGAGAAGCATCGGTTCATCGGCCTTGTCATCGAGTACACCCGTAATCGTCGGCACATGTCTGTCCTGCAACTCGCCATGCGCCAGCATGTCCTCGTGTTCCACTGGTGCAAGTCCAAGAAGAATTGTCCAGAGTTGGGCAAATTCTTTGAACGCAAGAATATCACCTTCGCAAGCATGGACATCACCAACGACAGCAAGGTGCTTTCTTCTGCCGGCTTCCACATTCCACCGGAGTACTACGTGGACATCCAAATCGTATACAAAATCAAGGGTGGAGACGAGAGGGACAGAATGGGTGATCTAGCGGCAGACCTCATCGACAAATCATACGCCAACATGAAGAAGGAGTTCCCATCCAACCAGCACGATTTTTGGGAGTGGATGCCGCTGCACGAAGTTAACCTCGACTACGCAGCAATAGATGGGTACGTGACCTACGAGTTGTATCGCAAGATCCTAATCTTGAAGGACAGGCTACGGCCAACATGGCAGGAAATGCTCTGCCCTAGGTGCAAGAATGCCCTAGGTGAATTGCAATAGGCTTTGGATGTGGGTGTTTAACTAGTTTGTACAGTTGGTGCTTTAACAATAAGTGTTTGTAATTATCAGAACATGTATGTGTGAATTTGCACTAGGAATTTGTTTATGTGATGAAATGCTCATACGTAGAACCTAGTTCATCGGCATCACAGCCGGTCACAGAAAGATTTATACCTTTCACCCGGCGGGAGAGGAGGTGCAGGCCTCTGCCAGATGCGCTGAGATGCTACCAGCGCGCTGCGACGCAATCACCTCCTTCTCCTTCTCCTTCGTCGACATCCACCTCCTCCTCCTTCTCCAGATCAGACACCACCTACAGATCCTCCACCACCTCCAGATCGGCCACTTCCTCCTCCAGATCGGCTACTTCCTCCTCCAGATGGGTTTCTGCTGGTAGATCCACCGGAGGTGCTGCACCACCACCTCATGAATGACCTCCTCCATCGCGGCCGCTAGAACGGTGCTGCCGCGGCGGCTAGAGCCGCGGCCGCGATGGCCGGATCTAAAAGCGCCGACAGAGGAAGCCATTAGAGAGAGTGAGGAGAGTTGAAAGCCACAGTGTGCGGTGGCTAGGGTTGGAAGAGAGACAAGTGAGAGAGTGATAATGAGACCGAGCCGGCAGTATATATAAGCGCCACATTGGCAACGGACATTTTATATAACCGTTTCCATTGATTTTACACCAGCGAGAGACCACTTAGCAGCTAGTGCTACTACATACGGACTTGATAATGAAGTAAACGATTACATATATGCTACTACTAGCTAATGCTACTACTAGCAACTGCTGATGAAGACTCGGGCTCGTCGTCGCTGTACACGAGTGCGTCCCTCCGGCATAAGGTACCGTCGAAGATCTTGATGAAGAACCCGTTGTCGCCGTCGAACTCGAAGCACAAAAGGTGCCCCTGCTCAAGCTTGTACGCTTGGGCGAATGACTTCCATCCCTGGCCGAGGTACAAATTCCCCCCGGCACTCACGGCCGTCTTCACCGCCCAGCTGCCGTTCTCGCAGTCCTCCATCTTCAGATGCATGGTAGCTGCCACCATGCCTTGGAGCTTCTCTGCGAACGCCCTCGGGAGCCTCAGGCGGCTCTCGATGCCCTTGTACAGGATAACCAAGAACTCGAAGCCGCGCAGCTCCGGGGACATGTCTTCAGAGGACGGTGAGGGCGACACCGACGGCGTGGTGTGGCTGCGCCCCCTACCACGGCCGCGCCCTCGTCCACGGCCACGCCCACGTCCACGGCCGCGATCGCTGATGGTACCTCTCGCCGGGGACATGTCTTCAGAGGACGGTGAGGGCAACACCGACGGCATGGCATTGCCGCTGCGCCCCCTACCACGGCCTCGCCCTCGTCCACGGCCGCGACCGCTGCTGGTACCTCTCGCCATGGATTTGGACGGAGGGGATCTGGCGAAGTTTGAATAACTATAGGCGATGGACTGGGGCTTCAAAGAGACCGCTGCCTGGTACCTCTCGCCATTTATACTCGCGGGTCTGCTCCGCCCACCTCCCCATCTGTCCATTCGCTAGCCTCCACGTATCAACATTTTCAACGGTTGGAAATTTCTATCCGTTACCATAGAGGCAAATATTGGAAACGGATAATTTTATTAACCGTTGCCAATATAATAGGTGACGGAGATTGGAAAGGGTCCGTTGCCAATGTAGGCGGGCCTGGTCAGGTTTGTACGCACCGGCCGCGCGGAAAGCGTGATTCTCCGTCGCCTAACACCTACCGTTTCCATAGAGGGGTATCCGATGTGTCGTTCTGTACTAGTGCACATGCAACATTTTCTGTTCCAACCAAACACCAATCAATTTAATTCAACGTAAACTCTCCAAACAATTATAAGTGAAGCAAGAGAGTACTTTCTCTAAAAGAACTAACAGCTCTAAATAAGAGATGCATGAAAAACAGGAGCTAAAAGCATAGCAATAGCTAGATAAGAATACTCAACAAGTATAAGTGAAGAATAGGAGTATTCATATGAAAAAGCGGAGCGTGTCTCTCTCCCAATCAAGAATGCTGGGGTCCAATCAAGTTGACCATAAGAAAAATAAAATACTGAAAATAAAAGCACATAGACGCTCCAAGTAAAGCACATATGATGTGAAAAAATTAAAATATAGTTTCACTAGAGATGACCTGATAAGTTGCTGATGAAGAAGGGATGCCTTGGGCATCCCCAAGCTTAGACGCTTGAGTCTTCTTGAAATATGCTGGGGTGATCCATGGGAGCATCCCCTAGCTTAAGCTCTTCACTCTTCTTGATCACATTATATCATCCTTCTCTCTTGACCCTTGAAAACTTCCGCCACACCAAACTCAAAGTAATTCTCATTAGAGGGTTAGTGCACAATCAAAAACTCACATGTTCTATAAGGACACAAACATGACCGTTACTTTTAACATTAGCTACTGCCATTGATGTTATGTGAAGCTCTTCACCCTAAAAAAAAATTCCACTCAACACTAGTGAAAGAGAGAATGCGAAAAATAAAAGACAAAATCTGTCTAAACAGAACAGTCCGCAAGGACGAATTTTTTTGAGGCACTTACGTTGCTCAGATCGAAAAACTTTAAACTAACGAAAGATGCGTACATATCGGAGGATTACGCAAAAAAAATGCAGATTTAAATAATGTTTCTGTGATTTTACAGAATTAAAACGGTGAACAGCAGAAATTTGTTCCTGCGCAGAAATCCAAATCTAGCATCATCTTCCTAGCATAAAGTGGAGAGACAACCATCTAGCTACTGCCATGGACCCGTAGTCCAAGGATGAACTACTCACGCATCACTCCGGAGGCAGGCATGGTGATGTAGAGCCCTCCGGTGATGATTCCCCTCTCCGGCAGGGTGCCGGGAAGAGCTTCTGAACCCTCCCGAGCTAGGGTTGACGGCGGCGGCGTCTCTGGAACTTTTCGTGGATAATGGCTCGGGTATTTAGGGTTTTCGCGTCGGGATGAATAAATAGGCGAAAGGGCGGCGGCTGCGGAGCCACGAGGGCCCCACACCACCCCACGACGCGGCAGGGGGGCCCGCGCGGCCCCATGGTGTGGGTGCCACATGGCCCTCCTTCGTCTCTCCTCTGGACTCCGTCTTCGTGTTGGAAAAATAGGAGGTTCTGTCCAAGTTTCGTCCAATTCCGAGAAAATTTCCAGACTAGCTTTTCTGGAATACAAAAACAGCAGAAAACATGAACTGGCACTGTGGCATCTTGTTAATAGGTTAGTCCCAGAAAATGCATAAAAATGCTATGAAGTGTATATAAAACATGTAACAATTGGTATAATATCAACATGGAACATCAGAAATTATAGATACGTTTGAGACGTATCAAGCCCCGGTGGCATCTCTTGGGGAAAAACGTCCTTAAACTCCTGCAAAACGTTAGCAACAATAGGGGGCAAAGAAGGAGGCATATCCTCAAATGAAAACAAAACTTCTTTGCAAGCAATTGCATAACACACGGAAGTAGTAACATCCAACTCAAAAATATCAGTTTTGGTAGCAAGTAAAGATGGATGTTTCAAACGAATTTCATTGGAAAGTGAGGAACCAGATTTATGATTTTTCGGAGGTGGCATGACGTCATTAGCAACAATCTGATTCTCACTCATATTTTTCTGCTCAGTTTTTGCTCTACTAGCTCTAGCAAGGTCATCTTTCAAAATTTGTTCAGGAGTCATAGGTTTAAGACCAATTTTCTTTCCATTGTGCATAAGAGTATACTGATTAGTTTTACCAATATGAACATATTCTTTATCAAATTGCCATGGTCTACCAAGTAACAACGAACAAGCTTGCATGGGCACAACATCACAATCCATAAAATCAGAATACGTGCCAATGGAAAAATGCACTCTCGCTGTACGAGTTATCTTATGTCTACCTGTGGTGTCGAACCATTGTATGTGGTATGGATGGTGATGTTGTCGCGTGGTTATAGAGAGCTTTTCCACCATGTCAATGCTTACCAAATTATTACAACTCCCACCATCAATGATGATCCGAATAGCACGATCCTTGACAACACCACGGGTCTGGAACAAATTATGGCATTGATCATGCTCAGCTTGACTTAGTTGCACACTCAAAGCGCGTTGTGCAACCAAGCTCTTGTAGCAATCCGTAGCTTCGGCGGCCATAAACTCCACGTCTTGCTCAGGATGGCCATCGTCCCCTTGCTGTGCAGAAAGAAGAGCAAGTGTTTCCTCATCATAATCACTAGCAGAATCATACTCACCATCTTCCCGCACGATAATGACGTGCTGAGTTCTGCACTAGCGCTCAATATGACCATAACCCCAGCATTTGCGACACTGAATGTCCCGCGTCCTGCCCGTGGATCCTGTGGAAGATGCCGAACTCTGAGGAGGAACAGTAGATGTCGATGGCAGACTCGGTACCGGTGTGCGGGAGTACGGCGTGGTGGACTTGGGGCCGGAAGAAGGTGGTGCAGCACCGCAGGGCGTCGTATCCGGTTGGCGAGGCGTCCATGAAGATGAAGATGTACGACCCGCAGAAAAATTAGTGCGTGGCCGCTGCTCCCTATCCTGTACTTCACGTTCAGCTTTGCAAGCAAGATGAAACAAACGAGTGATAGAATTGTACTCCTTATATTCTAAAATCGTTTGAATTGGTTTATTCAGCCCCCCCCCCCAAAATCTTGCAAACATAGCTTCATTTTCCTCAACAATACCACAACGAATTAAACTAGTTTGCAATTCTTGAGAATATTCTTCTACTGATTTTCTACCTTGTTGCAAACGTGTCAGTTTTTGAAGCATTTCACGCTGATAATAAGGAGGTACAAAACGAGTACGCATAGCAGCTTTTAAAGCAACCCAAGTAGTAGGAATATTATCATGATACAGGCGACAATGTTCAGACCACCAAACTGAAGCAAAACCTGTAAACTCACAAGTGGCAGCACAAACACGTCTATCCTCAGGGTAATTTAAACATGCAAAACGTTGTTCTACCTCTAATTCCTAGGTAAGATAAGCATCAGGATTATATCGACCCTCAAAAGGTGGAATTGTTAATTTGAGCTTAGCGACATGTTCGACATGTTCTTCATCACGCACCTGAGGTTGCTGCTGCAAGTTGTTCGTAGGGTGTTGGTGTGGATGACCCCGCGGTTGTTGATGATTGTCTACCTCTGTTTCATAGCCGTCCAAGTTAGCGTCGTCGCCAGGGGCGGCTGCAGATGCCGCTGAAGCTCCTCCTGGCTCCTCAAGGTGAACCCGACCTGCACGTGAAACAGTGTTGCCGGGCACGTGAAACAGCTCAGGTATGCGCGTCTGTAGCTTCTCCATCAAGCGATCAAACTTGCCAGTCAGATCAGTCAAGGAGGTGTTGACGCCGTCAAATTGGGTGTTGAAAGTGCCCTCTAGACCATCAAGACGGTCCATGGCGCTGCCAACCCGTGTCTTGATGTCCAGAGAATGGTTGGACACCATCTTCTCGAAGTGCTTGTACAGCTCCTTGTTCGTCATCTTGTTCATCTCGTCGCGTGACATGGTTAGTAGAGACAGGAGACAAAACACAAGTATATGTTCCTAGGACTACAAATATGGTGGAAAATCACGCAAACCGTGAAGCAATATACAAAGCCCTTACAAATTCCTTACCACGCAGGAGAGCGTCACGGCAGCCGCGAGGATAAGTACCTCAAAGATTGGCAAAGCGATTACCAGGAAGGCACAATGCACGTAGTAGAAATCTGTGGAGCTGTAGTAGGCTTTATGGTAGCAAGGATTAGCAATAATCAAATCAGGAATGCAAGTTGAATAAACGCTCAAAGACGGTACTGTGCTGGTCCTAGGCTAGACCGGACTAGAGACGCGATCCTATAGCACCAACAAAGTCAAGGCGCGGCAACAACAAGCACAAATGGAGAGCTTAAAAGCAAGATATAAGTGAAGATCACAGAAATTTCCGAACTTTTTTCACAAAAGTGGCAAAAATTTAACCTTCTCGGACTCTTTTGACAATTTTGAGCGGTCCGGACAGCGTTAAAGGACAAAGTCGTTTGGGTTGGACAGATCTTTTTCTGCTGAAATTTTTGATAGGTCGCACGTCGAAAACAGAGTTCATATGCAAAAGTTATGGCCAGTCAAAGTTTGGGCAGAAAACTGTCCAATTCTGACTAAATTCGGACTGGACGAGTAGAAATCAGGGTCAACCCGACTTGAATGTGGATTTGATTTTTTTCCTTTTTTTTATAAGTCTAAACCGAAACAAATATGAACCCTAAACAGATGGGGGTGGCGGCGGTAGAGATGGTTGTGGTGGCGACGGTAGAGATGGTGGTGGTGGGTATGTAGATGGTGGCGGTGATATGTATGGCGGCGGAAGGCTGGTGGATGGTGGCGAGAAGCGAGTCGGCGGCGGCGAGACAACTATGCAAATAACTCGAAACTCTAAAGGAACTAGACGCTAAGACCAGCAACTCGACACGACGATGCAGACGAAAATTCAACAATGCAATGCACTGAAAAGAAAATGCGAAAGGCCCGGAATGGTTGTAGGACGGGATGATCTAACCCTAATTATATTTGTGGCTTTTTCGTGGACTGTAGGTATGAAGATGCAATCTAAACTAGTAAACAGTAAATCTCACCGAGCAACCTGAAATCTGATACCACTTGATAGGGCAAAGGTGTCCGATCTTTCGATGAGATGAAGATACGTTGATTCTGGTGGAGGTCGACCTTGGCGATCCGACTACTACGCACACGTACGCAGCGCCAATGCAATTGCTAAACCAATCTCCTGAGGTTACCAATCCTGCAGAAGCACGATCAGCCTGACCAATAGGTCTAGTTCTATCTGCGATCGAGGAGCAAGTAAGAACCAATAATGCAATCAAGAACTGCGGATATAAGATGAACTTTATTGAAAAGGTGGGATTCCGTAGCGGTCTTAATCTGGTCGTTGGATACAAATCGAGATCACGAAGATGAAGCGAAACGCTAGGCAGTCTTTTAGCTAAACAAAATCCGAGTCTAAACGAAACCCTAGACGAGGTATATAAGGAGGAAATGAGGGGTTTTCGGCCAGCCTTGGGAGTTGGCCGAATCCTTCCCTAGATGGACTTTCCATCCCTAATACGGACTCTAAAAACGCACTAAAACTCCTGGTCCAAAATTACATGGGCCCTGGCCCATTAATAAAGTTGACGCATCACCATATGTAACTATGAACGAAAATATGAAGTGTAGACTTGATTATTTCGCCTAGCCTCCATTGGTGGCATCATCATCTCCATCACGTCCACTCCGACTGTGATCTCCATCCACGTACATGCTCCATAGCTTGTCCTTCTCATCCATGCTTGGTCCATCATTCCTAAGAGAGACAAATACCTCTACTTTAGGCAGCATCATATTCTCATGTACATTAGGAGTAGCTCGTAGAAACGAAAGTACCTGCTGTTGGAGTTGACGGGCATGAGCTTGAGTTAACGGACCTTGCATTTGAGGAGGTGTATTTGTCGTGGTTGCATCTATAGTAGGTATGTCCTCATCAGAAGTAGTACCTTCAGTCCATTATCAAGAACTTTGGAAGCAATATTGTAAAGAACATTGCAAAGACTGATAGGACGAAATTTGGACAGATGTTTGGCCTTAGATACCTTGGGGATTAGCACAATAACTGAGTCACAAAAGCCTTCTGGTATCGTATTTGTCGGAGACTAGTCCCAGGAACTAGGGGTGTCTCTCAAAAGCCAGGAATCGAGTAAGGGGTTGAACACAACGTCAAACAGATCCTCAACAACCTCGGCGATGGTGCTCGTCGAGCTCGATGAGGAACATCACGACAGAGATTGAACACGAGCCGCTACCCAGGTTCAGGCCCACCGTGAGGTGTAAAAGCCCTACGTCCTGCTAAGATGTATTGCACTGCTTGGAGAGGTTCACAGTACAAGGGTGCTTGCCGAGGGCACAGTTGTGGCTATGGTGGACTATGGTGGAATCAGCTCCGTCTTCTCCTTCAGACGTAGCTGCTTGGGTGTTGAACGAGTTGATGAATGCGGGTCCCCCTCTTAGGTCGTACACTGGCTCCTTATATACTGGCCTTGGTCCTCTTCCCCGAAAAACTCCGGCGGGAAGGGATACCACAATGCCGCCAAGTTGGAGCACCGCGCACAGCGTCGGGGGCGTCCATGGACGCGGTCCATGGCAGAGAGCACGTCGTCTTGGCAGAAAAAGCCACCGTCCAGCCAGGACGGTGGGCTGGCGCTGCAGAGCTTTGTGGCGTGTCCCACGGTGACGTCGCAGTTGGAGCGTAGCGGCGGCCGGCCGCTTTATCACCAAATTGGCAAGTCTTGGAGGCCGCTTTGCCTCCTCCAGCTCTGTTGACTGCTTTATAAACGAGAATGGCAACTGCGGCGTCTTCGTCATCGCGCGTCACTCTGCGGCGGGCGCAGAGCCCATGTGCGCTCCGCAGCGTGCGCAGGAGCTTGCTTCCACTCGAAGGAACCCCGCGAGGGCCTGGAGCCTCGCCGAGGCTTTGTAGCCGTTGACTCCTCGCGAGGGAAAACCTCGCGAGGGCAGCACAGAGACGCGCCAGGACCTGATGGTCTTCTAGGAGAGGCCTCCCTGAGGCAGAAGTTCCCCTCGAGGCCCCTTAGGCCGAACGTCTGGTCCTTAGCAGAAATGCCCAGCCGAGCAAAGAAACCTTCGCGAGGGAGAATCCCTCGCGAGGCTCGTCAGGCTGTGCGCCTGGTCCTTAGCAGAATTTCTTGCGGAGCGTTTGAGGGCTGTAGCAGGCCGGCCCATGGTACCCCGGTTTCCACTGGGCTGACAGTAGCCCCGGGCCCGCGATGGGCACGCCGGAGTTCCTCAGGCGGAGGCGAATCGTCGTGGGCCCAAAGAAGCCTGCGAAGCCCGAGACACGTGGAGCGTTGCGGCCGGACACGATCCCACGATCTCCTCTGAAGAAACGGGCGTAGTGGTGGGTCCCGCCACGTCCTGGTAACGGCTCGATGAGCAGATAAAAGCGGAGAGCTCGGCGCAGGCGGCCATTACTCCACTCGTTCCCCTTCCATCGCCTTCTTCCCAGCGCGCAATCCCCAAACTCCTCCTTCGCAGCCTTGCTGCAATGGCGCCCAAGAAGTCCGCCGCATCCTCGAAGGGCAAGGCGGTGGCGCAGGGCGGCGAGCCTGTCGCGACGCAGCAGGACGGTGATTTCGCGCCGGCTCTGACCGGCTTCCGCTTCGAGAAGGAGGCGCAACTGGACAAGGTGCGCCACATGGCAGCCTCGGCGACCAACGAGCACGGTGCCACGGTGCTCAAGCGAGCGGGCAACTCCCACGGCAGCTTCTACCCCATCTTCATGAACACTCTCCTCGTCGGGCTCGTGCCTCCCTTCTCCGATTTCTTCCTGGCGATTCTGGAGCGCTACCAGATCCAGGTTCTTCATCTCCACCCCAACTCCATCCTCGTCCTTGCCATCTTCGCCTACCTCTGCGAGGCGTACATCGGCATTCCGCCTTCGGTGGACCTCTTCCGCAGCTTCTACGCGCTCCGGTTCACGGCGAACAAGGAGCGGTCGGGGTGCGTGTCCTTCCGCATCACCGATGGCATGAAGGGCGTCTACATCCCCATCGCGCGGAACGGCGAGAACATTGTGACCAGCGTGACGAAGAAGGTGGAGGACTTCCGCAAGCGCTGGTTCCTTATGTAGTTCGGGAGCCAGAGCGCCTTCTTCGAGTTGCCTGAAGCGCCTCCGACGAAGAGGGCGAGCTGGTCTTCCAAGGCGCTCAAGGGCGCAACACTTGGCCCTGTGGTGAGGCGCTTGAGGGACCTCCGCGAGGCTGGCCTCACCGGGCAGATGGTGGCCAAGGACTTCGTGAGGCGTCGCATTGCTCCGCTCCAGAGGCACGCGGACGCGATGTGGCTGTACTCCAACCAGAGGTACAAGATGCGCCTGAGCGCTACCCTCTTCGCGCAGGAGGAGGTGCACACCATCATGGAGACCCTCTTCACGTCTCCAGACATCCCCACGCCCACCGACCAGACTGTGCCGCTCCACAAGATCGATCTCGGGCGCCGTGTCTCGCACGTGCAGACGATGCCGAAGTTCGACCAGTGGGGTCTGGTGCCTGAGGGGCACGTTGGGCCTTGCGAGGACCCGGAGTCAGCGGCGCAAGGGGCGCCAGCTGATGGCGACGAGGAGACGACGGAGACGCCCGCGGAGTCTGACGCAGGCGCCACCGGCGCCTCAGGAGGCGCCGCTTCTTCGGCGGAGAACTCGAGCGCCTCGAAGAGTGCTGTGCCTGAGGTTGAGATCCACGAGATCTCCTCAGGCAGTGGCGACCAGTTCGTGGTCGCTCCCTCGCAACGTGTCGAGGGAAAGGAGGAGAGCGATGATGTCGATGCTTCGTCGGGCCACTGCGAGCCTCGCTCCAAGGCGATCCACGACAGGAACGCCGGAGCCCGGGAGGAAGCAGAGGCGCAGACGAGCGCAGAGCCCAGGGCTCCGCCCGTGCGGCGGACGAAGAGGAAGTGGGTCGACACCGCGGCGTTAGTTTTTGTACCCCTTTCCCTGTTTGATGTTATTCTGATGTAGGCCTCTCGTGGGGTTTTTGAGCCTTTTCCTCTCCAGGTGCCCTGAGGAGCCTAAGCGGCGGAGGCTCCAGAGACTTGGAGAGATCTCCAGCGCTGCAGCGGCGTCTGCGGCGCCTACGGCTGAAGAGGTGCCTCCCGAGGCCACCGCTTCCTCTCCGAGGCTGCGTCGCCGCCTCCCGAGGCGAGGAGGACCACGAGGAGAAGGAGGAGGAGGCGGAGGTGACGATGCTGCCGCCTGTGCGGCCTGATGCTTCTCCTGTGCGGCAGGTGGAGGTGCCGGAGAAGGATGCGGCAAGGACCGCGTCGCCGGCGAAGGAGTGCGCGGTGAAGACAGCTGCGTCTGCAGAGGCACACGCTGACATCAAGATGGAGGAGGACATCGTGCCGTCGCCTCCACCAAATGCGAGCCTTGGAGGGCCGACGGTGGACACTGAGACCGCTGCGAGGGCGGCCTCAGCAGAGAAGGCCAACCCTGCCCCTGACGGAGGGAGAGTGCCTCCCAGGGGCAGAAAGATAGTGGGGCTGAAGGTGAGGGCGTCTCGAGCCCCCAGAGGGCTCCCAGTGCGGAAGGCGAGGGGGGCTCTCGCCAGAGCCCCCAGAAGGCCCCTAGCGTGGAAGAAGAGGGAGGCTCTCTCCAGAGCCCCCAGGCGCGCCTCGAGGACACTCAGAGCCCAAGGCGCGACGCTCTGGAGTCCTCAGCAGGCGCTGGCGCTTCCGGGCCCTCTGGAGAATCATGGGCCCTAGCCCTGTGGGGTCAGCGCCCAGTCGCGGCTCGCCGAGAGGCTGTCCTTCGCTCAGCGAGGGAAGTGCTCGATGGGCTCGAGGCCCAGCTCGTTGAGGAAGACCGTGCCAGGGCGGAGGAGGACGCCGAGCTTGCGCGGGGGCTGGGCTTGCCTCCAGGAGACCGTGGAGCGCTACCGCCAGAAGAACGAGGCAGCCCAAGCTCAACGTGAGGCAGCGCTGCGCGACGCTGAAGAGATCCGCATCAGCGTGGTCTGCGAGGTCGAGGAGACCCTTGCGGACCTGGGTGCTAGGCGCGAGGCTCTCGAGGCGGAGACCGAGGCCAAGCATCAGGAGCTGGCGGCGCGCGAGGCGGCGGTCTCCACTAAGCACAAAGAGCTTCTGGACCGTGAGGCGGGGATCATCGCCGAATCGGAGAACGTGCGGCAAGGCCTGGAGAAGCTCCACGAGGACCTGCGCGTCCGCGAAAACCAGATGGTGCAGCGCGGAGCAGAACTTGATGCCCGCGAGACCGAGCTACGCAAGTGCGAGGAACAGGTTGAACAGATCGAGAAGGATCAATCCGCGCAGCGGGAGCACCTGGAGTCTCGCGAGAGCAAGGTTACTCAAGATGAGGCGTTCTACCAGAAGCGCCTGATAACCCCCAAGAGCAAGGGATCACTGTAGCACCTCTCAATGTGGAAGTAAGGTATCGATCCGCAGGAGCAAGAAGGAAAAGTTATCTATTCCCTACAACTAAAGTGTCACAAGTTTTAGTTGATTATGCACTAAACAAGTTTAAGGAACAAGGTGGTTGATTTAATGGATGGAAGTTTGATGTAACAAGGCAAGAATGTGGAAGTGTCCCAATCCTCTTCAATGCAAGAGGACAAGACAAAGGTTTTCTAGGATGCTTGGAAATAAGGCCTAGGGATCATACTTTCACTAGTGGACACTCCCAACAATTGAATACATAGATATTTCCTCTTCACTTTGCTACTCTGAACTATTCTCCCGTTGGATAGAAATACCAATCTACTGCGTAGGGCTACAAGAGCACACCTTAAAGTCTGAGTGAACAAACACCACAATATCATAGAACACCAAGACCATCGTGTAGGGCTACAAAAGCACACCTTAAAGTCTGTCTTCCACATCTAGGGAACCCCAAGGTCACTATGAGTGCCCCAAAATAGTACTAAACAAACACCACAATTTTATAGTGACATCCAACACAAAGAATAACTCATGGTAAGTATTTCTGTAACCTTTAGCCTAAGAGTCACACACGGTGCGCACACTGTCAACTTCACACCATGGGACAAAGGTGACTCCGGAAATTACATTAATAAAACCACTTGAGTAGCACAAACAATGAAGGAGAAACATCCATGAATTCAATTAGATTACAAAGCTCATGATCACATAAAGATCACATCATGGGAGAGAGAGATGAACCACATAGCTACCGGTAGAGCCCTCAGCCCCGATGAAGAACTACTCCCTCCTCATCATGGGAGGCAGCAACGGCGATGAAGATGTTGATGATGAACACGCCGGAGGGGGGTGGAGCCCTCCGGAGGCGATTCCGGCGGCGTTTCCCCCCTCCGATCTTCTCCGGCGGCAGCCTTCTGACTCTCTGTTTCGTGGTTTGTGTTTCTCCGCCGCCTCCTTTCGCGAAACGCCAGGGGACCTTTTTTATAGGCGTTTTTAGGTCAAGACGGAGTCGGTGGACGAAAGATCGACGGCCACGGAGCTCCGAGGGGAAAAGAGCTGGGCCCACGCGGCCAGGTATTTTAGGCCGCGTGGGACCCTCCCATTTCCAGCCTGTTGGGCTTCTGGTCTTCAATTTAAGCCCATTGCGTTCGTCTCGAAAATTCTGAACCGTGCTCTTTGGCCTTGCCCTTTTTGGAGTCCCGAAGCTCCCGGAAAGTCTGAAACACTAAAAAAGACGTTTTCTGGAAAAACAGGGTTAATTCCAAATAAATGGGAAAACTATGAAATATTCCCAAAATCATTATAAAACATTGATATAACCCTTATATGATGCAAATATGATTGGAATATAAGCAATTAAAGTGCAAAGTTCATGTATGCATTTTACATGCATCAACATCCCCAAGCTTAATCCATGCTCGTCCTCGAGTATGAAGATGATAAAACTAACATGGACTTTGCAATTTAATACTTAACAATGAATATCAAAGATGATTACTATTGCTACATATAGTCAAATGATTCATTCTTCAAAGGAGTAGCAATATGCAAATAGTTTATGAAGTGATATCAAGTATTCAAGACAAGGATGTTCATTGATAGTTCACAAAGTGTAACATGGTAGCAAGTAATATGGAACACATGTATGCATAATGATAAGTAGAACATCCTACAATGGTCATAGAGTGTAGATGAAAATCTGAATATGATAGGTGTACACTTTGGAAAGATGTATATGTGAGTAGAGGTAAAGCATGCATAAGTTTCATCCAACTTCCAAACTCTTCTACTTAAGTTAATGATTGCAATAAGGTATTCATTGGTGTCAAGCTCTCATTGCCCCTATCATAGCATCTTGAATGATTAAGGTTAAAGTGAAAGCAAATATGAGTAGTGTGCTTGATAAAGAATGGGTTGAATGTCTCATGCCCCTTGAATACAAGTACTTACACCATGTGTTACTCAACTTGGGAAACAAAGCAAGTTCAATTAAATATCATTGTAAGCATAATAGTATCATCAAGAGCGTCAACTGGGGTACCTCTTGTCCCAAGATATGGAACAAGCCCATATCAAAATGACAAGACAAACAAACAAAATGAACAATCTCAACACCCTTTTTATTTACCATTTGGAATAGTTTTTTATTGCAAGGTGTATCACAGAAGGTTCACCATAGTATGTAAGTAAATTTCCACCATGAATGATGCATGGCTTAGATTAGCGGCCCAGGCGTCTCTCTAACCATTTATACAAACTCATTTAAACTCACTTATTTCCACATTTATTTCAACATGATAAGCATCCATAGACAAAAGCACATGATATCAACTAAATGAGATGAAGAGCGTGTTGAAAGCTTGCCATGTGACAGCACATATGGGCTAACTTCCAACCCAAAACATTCATCAAGCCACAAACATCATAATCTTAATCACAATGGGTCAAGTTTTATTATGCAAATAAAAGAACATTGTGCATCAAGTTCGTGAGAGCTATATAACCAATTTTCCATTGCAATCAATAACATAAACATTTTCATTCAGAGGTAAGATAACACAAACAACATGTTAAACATACTCGGAATAGCATAAAGCCAATAGGTAGATATGGTGGACTCACTGGAATAACTTTGGTTGAAGGTGTTGGAAACAAGTTTTTGCTTGTTGGAGTTTTTGGGCTAGCAAAAGGGAGAAAGTTGACCATCTAGATGCATGCATGAGTGTCCATAGAACTAACTAATCCATGTTAAACCAAGTAAAATAACAATCAGCACCAAAACATGAATAAGTGATAGCTCTACAAAAAGAATTTGCAAACTATTACTCATAAACAAGCTCATGAATCATGCAACTATATGTATCATTAAAAATCAAGTCAAACATCCCTTTTCCCAATCTTATAAAAGCATCCAACATATTTCAACCCATATTTCCAGTAGCTCTCTCATATATAATGATAGTGTGGTGGTCTCTCAAGACTCAAACAAAAACAAAAACGACGCTCCAAGTTTATGCGATAAAGTGTTTCGATCGAAAAACAGAAGTTGGACGTGTGCAAACCGAGAGTGTGTAGGTCCAGCGGGGTTGTCTTCACATCCCCAAGCTTATGGTCTTCACCATCCTTGGATAGCTCTTGGTGCATCTCCTCCAATCCCTGTGAAAAAACTTCAAAACACCGTTTCTCCCATCTCTTTTCTGTGGGGTGCATTAATAGTGATAAACAAATAGGTTCCTTGCTGCATATAATCCTTGAACAAAAATTCATATGATGTCCAGAAAGTGTATAATGTTGTATGCCTACTCATAAACTCAATTGGATCAAAAAGATTCAACTTAAAAGCTCAAAGCATGCATCAAACAAAATGGGACAGAATCTGTCCAGAAAAACAGCAGCAGCAAAACGTATTTTTCTACCCTACCAAACTTTCTCGAAAAATTCCGAAAAAATTCATGCATACAGAGGATGAAAAGTTGCAACTACAGTTCAAATATGAGCTCATTCGGAGTTACAGAATAAGAATTAAAAATCATACCGTGCACTGATTCGTGCAGGAATAAAATCTCCGAACGCTATAAGCAACTTTTCAAGACCAAAATGGGTAAAACTTGGCACTTTATTAAAACTCCAGAAACTAACTAGACACAAAATCTCTTGTTACAGCAAGAGGACACAAAGAAAAATCACACACAAAAATAACCGGGTTGCCTCCCGCAAAGCGCTTTCTTTATAGCCATATAGCTAGGCTTGATAGTTTTAATGATGCTCCCATAGGAATAAGAGTTGAATATAAAAGAGCATCAAGAAGCAAATATCAAACACATTTAAGTCTAACCCACTTCCTATGCATTGGGATCTTGTAAGAAAATAAATCAATAAAGCACAAAGTGACTAGCATAGGAAGGCAAAGCAAGTGCAACTTCAAAATTTTCAACAAAAAGAGAGGAGACTTAATATTATTGTGGTATATGAAGTCATGTCTCCCTCTCTCATAAAAACTTTCAGTAGCATCATTGATAAAACCCACAATATAACCATCACATAGAGCATTCTTATCATGATCCACATGCATAAAAGTATCATTACTCTCCACATAAGCATAAACAGTTTCATTAGTAATAGTGGGAGTAAAAATATCACATCCATCAATGTAATCATCATAAATAGGAGGCATAGAATAATCAAAATGATTTTTATCCTCAATAGTAGATGGACTGAAAATATCATATTCATCATTGTAAACATCATATATAGGAGGCATATCATAATCAACATAAACTATATCCTCAATAGTGGGTGGACTGAAAATATCATATTCATCATCATAAATGGGAGACATAGTATCATCAAACAAGTCAAAGAACCTCCCCAAGCTTAGATGATTGCAAGATATAAAAGGAACCTCCCCAAGCTTAGTCTAGTGCACACAAGAATAGAAACTTAAGCGCTACGCTCCCCGGCAACGGCGCCAGAAAAGTACTTGATAACCCCCAAGAGCAAGGGATCACTGTAGCACCTCTCAATGTGGAAGTAAGGTATCGATCCGCAGGAGCAAGAAGGAAAAGTTATCTATTCCCTACAACTAAAGTGTCACAAGTTTTAGTTGATTATGCACTAAACAAGTTTAAGGAACAAGGTGGTTGATTTAATGGATGGAAGTTTGATGTAACAAGGCAAGAATGTGGAAGTGTCCCAATCCTCTTCAATGCAAGAGGACAAGACAAAGGTTTTCTAGGATGCTTGGAAATAAGGCCTAGGGATCATACTTTCACTAGTGGACACTCCCAACAATTGAATACATAGATATTTCCTCTTCACTTTGCTACTCTGAACTATTCTCCCGTTGGATAGAAATACCAATCTACTGCGTAGGGCTACAAGAGCACACCTTAAAGTCTGAGTGAACAAACACCACAATATCATAGAACACCAAGACCATCGTGTAGGGCTACAAAAGCACACCTTAAAGTCTGTCTTCCACATCTAGGGAACCCCAAGGTCACTATGAGTGCCCCAAAATAGTACTAAACAAACACCACAATTTTATAGTGACATCCAACACAAAGAATAACTCATGGTAAGTATTTCTGTAACCTTTAGCCTAAGAGTCACACACGGTGCGCACACTGTCAACTTCACACCATGGGACAAAGGTGACTCCGGAAATTACATTAATAAAACCACTTGAGTAGCACAAACAATGAAGGAGAAACATCCATGAATTCAATTAGATTACAAAGCTCATGATCACATAAAGATCACATCATGGGAGAGAGAGATGAACCACATAGCTACCGGTAGAGCCCTCAGCCCCGATGAAGAACTACTCCCTCCTCATCATGGGAGGCAGCAACGGCGATGAAGATGTTGATGATGAACACGCCGGAGGGGGGTGGAGCCCTCCGGAGGCGATTCCGGCGGCGTTTCCCCCCTCCGATCTTCTCCGGCGGCAGCCTTCTGACTCTCTGTTTCGTGGTTTGTGTTTCTCCGCCGCCTCCTTTCGCGAAACGCCAGGGGACCTTTTTTATAGGCGTTTTTAGGTCAAGACGGAGTCGGTGGACGAAAGATCGACGGCCACGGAGCTCCGAGGGGGAAAAGAGCTGGGCCACGCGGCCAGGTATTTTAGGCCGCGTGGGACCCTCCCATTTCCAGCCTGTTGGGCTTCTGGTCTTCAATTTAAGCCCATTGCGTTCGTCTCGAAAATTCTGAACCGTGCTCTTTGGCCTTGCCCTTTTTGGAGTCCCGAAGCTCCCGGAAAGTCTGAAACACTAAAAAAGACGTTTTCTGGAAAAACAGGGTTAATTCCAAATAAATGGGAAAACTATGAAATATTCCCAAAATCATTATAAAACATTGATATAACCCTTATATGATGCAAATATGATTGGAATATAAGCAATTAAATGCAAAGTTCATGTATGCATTTTACATGCATCAGCGCCTCGCGCAGACCAACGAGAACCTCCGCAAGAAGGAGGAGCAGATGGCGGAGGAGTCCGCGACCAAGGAGAAGCTCTTCCGTGACAGCTGCAGGAAGGAGTTCGCGGAGAAGGCCAGGAAGCAGGAGGAGCGCTTCATGAAGAGACGCAACGAGCTTGAGGCTCGCATCAGGGATCTTGAGGCTCAGAGGAAGTGATTTGACTCCCGCCTCCAGACCGCTGTGGAGGCTCGGAAGCACGCGGAGCAGGACCTTGCCTCCTTGACGCAGGACATGATCGAGATGCAACAGCAGGTGGGGCCTGTTGTGGAGCTTGTCGAGGAAGCTCGGCAGAGCGCTCTGGCCGCACAGGTCTTGTCGCGCCAGCGGGAGCGCATGTTCGTCTCCTTGGTGAGGCGTGCGCGGACCGTCGCGGGCCGCCTGGGGGCCGAAGCCCCTGTGCTTCCTACCGAGGGGAACTCTGACGTCGCCACCTACCTCGGCTTCTTCGAGCAGCTCCTCACCAGCCTTGAGGAGGTCGTGACGAACCTCGACGACCTGGTCGACAACGAGAGCCGCGAGCTCCTTGGCGTCGCGGTCGGCCAAGTCTTCGCCAACCTTGCGCACCTCCACCCCGGCTTCGACTTCGCATCTGTGATGGAGCCTCTGGAGCAGAAACTTGCCTCGAAGCTGGACGCCTCGGTGTGGGATGACGTGGAGAAGTATATTCAACGCTTCAAGAGGGTCGAGGTCGAGGAGAGCGACGACGAGGCAGGCGCTGAGGAGGTGGGTGATGAGGCCGTCGATGGCGACGACGACAACCCTGCTGCTTAGGTTGCCCCTGTGAAGAAATGTGCCAAGGGTACCAGTTATCTTAGGACTTGTTGCTTTATTTTGCAATGGTTTGTAAAGACACTTTTATTTTGTGCAAGTGTGAGTGCCCCTGCACAGAATCTCCTTATAGCATCACACACCTCTGTCTGGATTAGTTCCCAATGTGTTTGGTAGAATAACGCTGGAAACCCATCGGGACCGGGTGCCTTGGTGGGTCCCATCTGAAAGAGAGCAGCACGGATCTCCTCATTGGTATATGGGGCACACAGACTGTCATTCATTTGGGCATCCACTTTAACAGGAATGGAGTTAATGGTGGCATCCATCGACAGAGAAGCTTCCGACGAGAAGAGCTTCTCATTGAAGGAGTGGACCATCTCCTTGATTCCCTGCTGATCCTCGCACTTGGAGCCATCCTCCCACACCAACACATCATTGCGGTTAGTCTTTCTCCTTGCCGATGCTCGGGCGTGGAAGAACGCAGTATTGCGATGACCTTCGCGAAGCCAGTCTATTCGGGCCCTTTGCTTGGCCATAATTTCCTCTTGTTCAAAAAGCTCACACAACTACTGCTCGGCATTCTTCTCTTGGTCAAGAGTGTCTGCACAAAAACGACGCATCCCTGAGTGCACGGATGTGGTGCTCAAGTCACAAAATTTGGCATCTGACATTGCCAAAGGTGTCCCTGCTCCAATTTGGAGGGAACTCGTGGTTTGAACGAGAGAGGCCCAAGTGGACTGTAACGCATCCGGCCCATTAGCAGATTCCTTCCAGGCCTTTTCCACGGTGGCAGTGTACTCCTCGGCCCGTCTCCACATGGCCTCATATTTGAAGTTATGCTGCACCGGCGGACGGTGCTGCATTCCACTGCTGCTGTTGAAAGCGATTACAATCGCATAGTAGTCTGACGATGTGGTAATCACGTTCTCAACATGGCAATTCTCAAAACGAGCACTAAAGGCCCCGTTTGAAACCACGCGATCCAGTCGCATGCGGACGTTGCTCTGGGCGTCCTGCTTGTTAGACCACGTGAACTTGGGTCCAGAGAACCCCATGCCAGACAGATTGCAGTCCTGTAGACAATTTCGGAACAATTCCATATGGGAGTTAGACCTCTCACGAGATCCAAAGTGCTCATCATGGCATAGCACTTCGTTAAAATCCCCACAGCAAATCCATGCATCATCTCCACCCCGTCAGAGTCGACGTAGGAGATCCCAGAAAATGTGCCTCAGCTCCCGCTTCGGCTCACCATATACGAAGATAGCATGCCACGCTGCACTGTCTTCCTGTTTTACCGTCACATCAATACAATGGGGGTTAACACCTTGGACAGATACATAATATGGCTGCTTCCAAAAGAGCGCAAGGCCGCCACTGCGACCCTCGCAACTGACTGCGAAAGAACCTGTGTATCCCAGGGACCACATGAATCCTCTCGCTTTGCTCTCCCACATCTTTGTCTCAGACAAGAACAGGATCGTGGGTCGGAAATGCTTCACCAGGCAGCGAAGCTCACCAACCGTCGCGTCAGACCCTAGGCCACGATAGTTCCAACATAGAAGACTCATTGCGTTGGGCGGGACTGCTCTGCAGTCGCCGCCGGATCCGTCGATCGAGTAGGTGTTGTACGTGGCTTCTTGTTGGAATCAGAACTGAGCACATCATCCTCATTGGCATCAGTACGCGCTGATCAGCCACCACTAAAGCAAGGGGTT
This sequence comes from Poa pratensis, assembly GCA_947311845.1. Classification (NCBI taxonomy): domain Eukaryota; kingdom Viridiplantae; phylum Streptophyta; class Magnoliopsida; order Poales; family Poaceae; genus Poa; species Poa pratensis. The sequence continues at coordinate 13,209,678 of CAMZMU010000106.1, forward strand.
CCTCCACCGATGGTGATGCTTCAATTGACAGCTGCAGAGATTTCTGTGCTTTCGTAGTCTTGCGTGTCTGTCCCGCAATAGTTTGCTTAGAAGGCTTGGCCGCAGACAGGTCCTTCCCAGAGGTTTCAGCATGTGCCTTGCCTCGCCCACGAGATGTGCGACCCGTGCCACGTCCACGACCACCCTTGAGCGGGGAAGATACCTCTCCTTCTTCCCCCGACTGGGAATGCATGGACGTTGTAGCCTTGCCACGCCCCAGACCTCCCCGAGCTGATGAACCACCCACCGAGCTCCTGGCTTCAGGTACGGTGTGACCACCTGTAGAGCTATAGGCGTTGGCAGATTTCGACCCTCCTGCTTTCTTCATGATCTCGTCCACAGATAGTTTCAACGCAGGGTAGGGCAGATCTCCATTGTTATCTCTCTCTGTGGGAATGGGGCAGACCAAGTAGGAGTGGCCAAGCAGCCCACAGGAGAAGCAATAGAACGGGAGGCGCTCATACTGCACCTCATAAGTCTCTGTCGTCTGAAGCCGACTAGAGAAAACTGACACAACACGCACCAGAGGATCATTGACTGAAATCTCCACCCTCAAGCGCATGTAAGCTCCCCAGCAGTGACCAAGAGCATCAGCTTCAACCTTCTTGACGTTGCCAATAGGTTTAGCTATTTCAAAACCCTCGCCTCTCTCATCAGACGAGGTGGGAGGGCGACTATCCTTGCCCAGATGGCCAGACGGTCGAACAAGACTTGTGCCGGCTGAATATCTGCATCATACATTTTCAACAGCACGACATGCTTGCCAACTTTCCATGGAGACCCATCCATAATACGATCTCTGTCAGATTTTGATCCAAATTCAGCAATGAACAAATTATCACCCGCCGAGTTAAGGATCAGTCCCTTCGGATTACCCCACGCCGGCCTCATGGCCGCGGAGATAGTCTGAATGTGGAGGACATTGGGAGCCAGTACCTTGCCCACAAAAGCGCGATCAGGATCCACCAGATCGAGCTCGTCCTGGTCATCAATGACTACCGCCGTAGATTCGACCGCAGTTAGGTGCAAATTCGCCATCAGGTCTTCCACTTCGTCACCTGAACCTGAGGTACCTCCTACGGTACCCCCTTCCTTCGTCACCGCCGCCTTTCCGTGTTTAGATCGCGGCAGTTCCGTCGAGGGACCACCCGCACCCTGATTCGGGGCCAACTTCGACGCAGCTTTCTTCACCACTTCCTTCCCCTGACCCGCCATCACCGTCCCAATCCGATCTCCCACGATCTCGACCAAGGGCGGGTAGTTCTGCAAGAGAACCCCTTGATCGCCCTGAACCGAGATGCAAGAGGGACGAACTAGCACGAACGGATTGCGGAGAGCAGGGATCTGGAGAGAATTGGCAAGTAGAATAGGAACAGCGATCGAGATCACTATCCCAGATGGAGTTCTGGCCCTAGGAGTCGCGCGTCGCGAGAGCGGCGTGAAACCCTATAAACGAACAATGTCAGATAACTTTTCATGAGCTCTGTGTGTAAAAAGACGGTCATACATAGGAGGGCTTAAGATAGGAGGGCTTAAGAATGGACCCGAGCAATTACATTACATGTTATTAACTACTCCTTCCATACAAAAATATAAGATGTTTTAAAATTTTAGCATTCTTCAGATACAGATGTATTTAGACTTGTATTAGTGTGCAGATTCACTCCTTTCAATCCATATGTAGTCCATATAGCAATATCTAAAACGTCTTACATTATGATACGGAGGGAGTAAGATATACTCCCTGGTATGCTTAAGATAGGAGTGCTTCATTCGAGAGCGGGGTTTCGTAGCTCGTCCTACATGTAGCTTATCCCGCGCGTCTAGAACCACTTCGTGATCCGTGGGTGGCAGGCCGACCTGGCATTACCGGCCGAAATACAGAAACAACGACAGACTGAAGTATGGGATGCGAACATGTGGGCATAGCTCAGAAGGGCCCCTGCTGCATGGTAGCGCGCAGGTGACACATCTGGCATGATACTCCACCAAAGAAGCGAATGTGTGAAAACACATGTGTGTGTGTGGAGAGAGGCGCGAGCCTGAATTAGGATCCTTTATCCGACGATCTAGTTACTAGGAAAGTCAGACGGACAATATTCTTTTCCTCCTATAGGATAAATTGGCAGCTTGTATGATGCTTTCAATTAGTAAATATAACATACTTTGTTTGTTGGATGAAATCCATCTTAGATTTCTGAGACAAGCAATAAAACATAAACATCCAATGGCAACATTAGAAAAAGGAAAATAAGAACACATATAATAGAAATATAAGTGTTGCTTATATACTGCAACAACTACAACATTGCCTCTTATTCGACATTTATTTTTCATCCGCACATATATTAGCGGTTATATCTTCTGTAAGATATTTTTATATTAATAAACTAATATCATAGATTTAGATCTCATTGGAGGGCAAAGGAGGATTTGTTTCCAGGTGCTTGTCTGCCAGAATAAGATAATTTATTACATTCTTTCTTGCAAATGTCCATTGTCTCATAGCAGATGCTCGTTACCAAACAGCAGAAGTAGTACCCATAACGACAGGGTCGAAGTCGCACTTTATGGGAGCATAGTCCATCTAGGGATGCAAGTGGACAGTCCAACAGGATGGGCGGACAGTCCGCTATCTTTTTCCTAATCGATATGCAGCTGCATACGTATGAGTCTGCAGTGGATACGGTGAAACATGTACGGGGCAGACAGAAATTTATTCCTGGCGGACGTCCGCCAACATGCCTAAGTCCATCAGGTAAATTAATCTTCTTGTAATCCACATCTTCCCTTATTTCGCCTATGGAATATAGAATAATACATTATTGTCCGTATAGAAATCTCTTGCTACTGTTAACTACCAACAAATTTAACAATCCAAAAGGAAGAAAAAAGCACGATCATCTAGCCCTTTATTGGTGCACGCTCAAAGAACCAACACTAATGGACAACCCGTCCTCAGGTAGCTGAGATCGAAAGAATAACATTGGAAAGAGAGCACAAATCAGTACAGGTATATAAATAACATGGTATCTTGCACTTACACTGTGCATGGGTAGCAAAGTACACGAGAAGAAGACAAGACAATAAGGATAGTGCATGAGCAAGCTTTATGTACTTCTCCATGCCGACAATGAAAGCAAAGTTGGTGCTAGCGTATGAGATAGAATTTTTTGCGATCAAAACTTCCAAGTTCTTCTCTCTCCAGCCACACAACACATACTTATATATTTTTTGAAGCAGAACACATACTTATATAGTTACACTGGATTCCCCACCAACCAAAAATAGGAAGTGGGAGAGATAAATATTTAGTTACAAATGATGGGCGCCCACGAAAATATCATGAGTAGGAGGATATTGGTTATTACTTGTAAGATAATTTTCATATATCAATCTGTGATTAAGAGTGGTGATTTTGCAAATTATTTTTATTTTAAATTATCTCTTACATTTAGAACGGTTTACTAAATATAGTAATCAACATTGAATGTGGCTCGGAAAATTATTATCAGATTAGACTAGTGATAGCTATTTTTAGATATGCGTGGGAAAGTGAATGTTTTGTTAGATTGTACGAACATGATATAGGGTGCAAAACAAGATATAGGTGCATGTGAGCTCGGGTGCTAAAGTAGATTTTCGTTCGTAATGGTTTGATTTGATTAGCGCCATATCACTATATACACTACCCCACACGGAGACATCCCTGACGGCCGGGAACCGTCGGGAAAATGAAGAAAACCGTCAGGAATACGTGTTCCTGACGGTCGCCGTCAGGAAACAGCCGTCAGGAGCAGACTGTCAGGAAAGAACGTGATTGCTGACAGCAGCCCGTCGGGAAAGACTTTCCTGACGGTATTTCCTGACGGGTCACGTGCACCACGAAAGCGGACATACCCGACGCTATAGCCCGTCAGGAATCGCCGTCACGAATCTTGCCGTCAGGAATATTTGAATGAGCCTGACGGGACGTCAGGATTGCAACACCGTCAGGAAATTCTTTGCCGACGTGCAGGTTCCGTCAGCAAAAGTAAACGAAGCCGTCAGAAATGGTTCTGCATGGTGACCTTACGACCGTCAGGAATGGGTCCTGTCCGTCAGGAATGGGTCCTGACGTCAGCTGCACATATATTTAAATATAAAAAATAACAGCAATATATTATATATCTTTTATACCAATAAACTGAAGACACGGACATTGCCCAAAACACAAATCACATAAATATGTCATTTCACAAAAGAACACACAATAATCATTTAGACAATACGAGTATTCATAACAGCCACAATTCACTACTAGTGGAGAACATCAAATTGTTCATTCAATCTAGAAATACTAAAATTTCACTACTTCTGATCCAACAAGGCAAACTGCTACATACTAGCTACATAAAAGCAACAGTAATGCTTCTTAGTCACCAATGATGGGTGAATCCACCTGACGATCAACATCATGTTGGCCTGATGGGGGAGTACCAGTTTGGTCTTCAACATGGGACGATGGCGTCAACGAAGTTCCATCATTTTGAAAAGACGGGGAAGATAGGTGCACCTACAATGACATAGATATGAATCTCAAATATAGTTCATCAAACAGGGTAGTGCAAACAACTAGACAGTGGCGTTATATTCAGCAATTAAAGCAAATGACAAATATACTCATGGCACACGCATCATGTTACAAATGACAACTACAGTTTTGTTGCACTTACATTATCTCTGTCTTCCATAAAGTCGTCTTCAAGGTCTACCGGCACATCAAGTCCAGCATTGGAAAATAGTACCTGTTTTTCAAGTACAAAGCTCAGTTTTTGTGCAAGTAGGAACAGTCATAATGCAGCAGATATTTTTACCAACATATTCATATAAATGCCCAAAACTATAAATGTATTAAAATAGTAAGCCAAAATGATTAAATGAAATTATAATTAATCATTGAAGAAATGAAAAAGGGACAAAATAAAAAATCCAAGTATTAAATGAAAGGATCTGGTTGGAATCATAAAATGTGGTACGAAGAACTACATATAGTTTCTTCTACGACACTTTAGAGTCTTTCTACTATATTATCAGAGTAAAACTAAAGAGAAAGATTAAAAATAATGTTTGACAAAATGATTAATGTAAAATAATCAAATAAAGAAAAGTTTATAGAACATTTTTATTTTCACTCTTCTTGATCCGAAAATTGACTGATTGATATTTCCTACTTCCTGATATATTGCGACGAGGAAATGTATTTGTAGAAAAATGTTCCAGATATAAATTGCTACAACGATTAATGCCTAATGTTCCGAAACGTAGCAGCCTGTACAACTGAGTGGGAAAATGATTTGGGTATCCCCTCCTCCTCTGATAAAGAATATAACACTAGTAGGAAAACGCCTACCGCTGGCGGACGCTTTTGCGCTACCGCTGGCGAACAGCCGCCCGCCAGCGATGCATACGCCAATGGTAGTTGTTACCGCTGGCGGGTGGGCCGCGCGCCGCCGTCGAGCACACGGAGCAGCACTGATACGTCTCAAACGTATCTATAATTTCTGATGTTCCATGTTGATATTATACCAATTGTTACATTTTTTATACACTTCATAGCATTTTTATGCATTTTCTGGGACTAACCTATTAACAAGATGCCACAGTGCCAGTTCCTGTTTTCTGCTGTTTTTGTATTCCAGAAAAGCTAGTCTGGAAATATTCTCGGAATTGGACGAAACTTGGACAGAACCTCCTATTTTTCCAACACGAAGACGGAGTCCAGAGGAGATACGGAGGGGAGCCACGTGGCGCCCACACCATGGGGCCACGCTGGCCCACCCCCTGCCACGCCGTGGGGTGGTGTGGGGCCCTCGTGGCTCCGCAGCCGCCGCCCTTTCGCCTATTTATTCCTCCCGACGCGAAAACCCTAAATACCCGAGCCATTATCCACGAAAAGTTCCAGAAACACCGCCGCCGTCAACCCTAGCTCGGGAGGGTTCAGAAGCTCTACCCGGCACCCTGCCGGAGAGGGGAATCATCACCGGAGGGCTCTACATCACCATGCCTGCCTCCGGAGTGATGCGTGAGTAGTTCATCCTTGGACTACGGGTCCATGGCAGTAGCTAGATGGTTGTCTCTCCACTTTATGCTATCATGTTTAGATCTTGTGAGCTGCCTATCATGATCAAGATCATCTTATTGTAATGCTACATGTTGTGTTTGCTGGGATCCGATGAATATTGAATACTATGTCAAGTTGATTATCAATCTATCTTATATGTTATTTAAGATCTTGCATGCTTTCCGTTACTAGTAGATTCTTTGGCCAAGTAGATGGTTGTAACTCCAAGAGTGAGTATTTATGCTAGATAGTGGGTTCATGCCTCCGGTAATATGGGAGAGTGACAATAACTTCTAAGATTGTGGATGTGCTGTTGCCACTAGGGATAAAATAACCGATGCTTAGCTTAAGGGTACGCCGTTAGGTCTAATGCATTTGTTTACTTTACGCACATTACTTAATGCAATTATCCGTTGCTTGCAACTTAATACCAACGGGGAACTCGGTATGACAACCTGGCGGTGGATTATTAGTCATAGACTTTGTTGGATAACGGTCTATGTATTTTGTCGTAATGCCCACATGAATATCATAGTAATCATCATGTCATATATATGCATTGTTATGCGCTCAATATTTTGTCAATTGCCCAGCTGTAATTTGTTCACCCAGCATGTTAGTTATCTGTTATGGAGAGACACCACTAATGAACTGTGGACCCCGGTCCATTCTTTTACACTGATAATACAACCAACTGCAAACACTGTTCTTTTTCATTCTCTGTAATTTACTACTCCCTCCGTCCCGTAATAAGTGTCTCAAGTTTGCTCAAAAGTGGATGTATCTAGACATGTTTCATGTATAGATACATCTATTTTTGGACAAACTTGAGACACTTATTTTTAGACGGAGGGAGTACTGTTTTCCACACCATACGTTTAATCCTTTATTTTCAGCAAGCCGGTGAGATCGACAACCTCACTGTTTCATTGGGGGCAAAGTAGTTTGATTGTGTTGTGTGCACATTCCATGTTGGCGCCGGATTCTCTGGTATTGTGCCGTGCCATATTCCGCCACCAACAACCTTCAGAAGTGATTTCTTGCTCCTACTGGTTCGATTAAACCTTGGTTTCATACTGAGGGAAACTGCTGCTACACTGCTTCATACCTTCCTCTTGGGGTCTCCCAGCGAACGTGTGATCCACGCAATCAAGCTCTTTTTCAGGCGCCGTTGCCGGGGAGCAAGAAATATTTCTGAGAGCTCCTCTAACTCCCTGCAACAGCTCTTTTTCTGGTGTCGGGGAGCAAGAGGATTTCTGCAAGGGGAGTTTCACGCTTCCAATCTCTTTACTTTGTTATTGTCTTGCTTAGTTTATTTTTATTTAGTCTTGTTTGCTTTATTTATCAAAAACACAAAAAAATTAGTTACTTTTATTTTCAAGTTGTTATCTTTCTGTTTTGTTTTAATTTTGCTAAAATGAGTACCCCTGAGAACACTAAGTTGTGTGATTTCACTAGCACGAACAACAATGATTTCATTAGTACACCTATTGCTCCACCTGCTTCTAACGCAGAATTCTATGAAATTAAACCTGCACTTTTAAATCTTGTTATGAAAGAGCAATTCTCTGGTGTTAGTACTGATGATGCTGCTGCTCACCTTAATAATTTTGTTGAACTTTGTGAGATGCAAAAGTATAAGGATGTAGATGGTGATATTATTAAACTGAAACTTTTTCCTTTCTCTTTGAGAGGACGTGCTAAAGAATGGTTGCTATCTTTGACTAGAAATAGTATTGATTCATGGACTAAATGAAAAATGCTTTCATAGGAAAATACTATCCTCCTGCTAAATTATATCTTTGAGAAGTAGCATTATGAATTTCAAACAATTTGATAATGAGCATGTTGCTCAAGCTTGGGAGAGAATGAAATCATTGGTAAAGAATTGTCCCACCCATGGACTGACTGCTTGGATGATCATCCAAACCTTTTATGCAGGACTAAATTTTTCTTCAAGAAACCTATTGGATTCGGCCTCTGGAGGTACCTTTATGTCCATCACTTTGGGTGCTGCAACAAAACTTCTTGATGATATGATGATAAATTATTCTGAATGGCACACCGAAAGAGCTCCACAAGGTAAGAAGGTAAATTCTGTTGAAGAAACCCCTTCGTTGAGTGATAAGATTGATACTATTATGTCTATGCTTACAAATGGAAAGATGCATGTTGATCCAAATAATGTTCCTTTAGCTTCTTTGGTTGCTCAAGAAGAGCATGTTGATGTGAACTTCATTAAAAATAATAATTTCAACAACAATGCTTATAGGAATAATTTTGGTAATAACAATTATAAGCCCTATCCTTTTAATAGTGGCAATGGTTATGTTAATTCTTATGGTAATTCCTACAACAATAATAAGAGTGTACCCTCTGATCTTGAAGTCATGCTTAAGGATTTTATTAGTACACAAACTGCTTTCAATAAATCTGTTGAGGAAAAGTTTGGGAAAATCGATGTTCTTGCCTCTAAAGTTGATAGTCTTGCTCTTGATGTTGATTTGTTAAAAATTAAAACTATGCCTCATGATGTTAAAGAGAGCAAAACTCTCAATGCTATACAAGTTAAAATTGATAATAATGTGAGGATGTTAGCTGATTACATGCTAGGTGGGCAAGAGAGGATGAAATTGCTAAAAAGAATAGTATTGCTAGAGTTTATACTATTACTACTACTGAAAATGCTGTAAACTCAAGTGTTAACAAACCTCCTACTATCAATGGTAAAGTAATTGGTGTTGGCAATGTCTCTACTTCTGTTGCAAAACGTTTAAAATTGCCTGAAAACACTGAAACTGTTCCTGATAAAAGTGCTGAAATTTTTCGAGATGTGGGAGACAATGGTCCTATTACTTTTGATAATAATGATTTTGATTTTGATGGTTGCAATATTTCTGAAGTAATTAAGTTCTTGCAAAAGCTAGCTAGAAGTCCTAATGCTAGTGCTATAAACATGGCTTTTACTAAACATATTACTAATGCTCTCATGCAAGTTAGGGAAGAGAAATTAAAACATGAAGCTTCTATCCCTAGGAAGTTAGAAGATGGTTGGGAGCCCATCATTAAAATGAAGTTGAATGATTTTGATTGCAATGCTTTATGTGATCTTGGTGCTAGTATTTCTGTTATGCCTAAGAAACTCTATGATATGCTTGATTTAGCACCTTTGGAACACTGTTATTTGGATGTTCACCTTGCTGATAATACTATAAAGAAACCTTTGGGGAGAGTTGATGATGTTTTTATAATGGTTAACAATAACCTTGTCCCCGTTGATTTTGTCGTTTTGGATATTGAATGCAATGCTTCTTGTCCTATTGTTTTGGGAAGACCTTTTCTTAGAACTGTTGGTGCTATTATTGATATGAGAGAGGGGAATATTAAATACCAATTCCCACTCAAGAAAGGTATGGAACACTTCCCTAGAAAGAAGATGAAGTTACCTTTTGATTCTATTGTTAGAGCAAATTATTCTGTTGATGCTTCATCACTTGGAAACACTTGATTCTTACTTTCTGCGCCTAGCTGAAAGGCGTTAAAGAAAAGCGCTTATGGGAGACAACCCATTATTTTATTTCTGCAATTTTTCTTTTTTTTTAGTCAAGGAGTTGTTTACTTCTGTAACAATTCCTTTGTATCTTTATTTTATCGCATTGTTGTGCCAAGTATTGCCTCTAATAGGAAGATGATGCTAGATTTGGATTTCTGCGCAGGAACAGATTTCTGCTGTTCACCGTTTTAATTCTGTAAAATCACAGAAAAATTATTTAAATCTGAATTTTTTGTGCGTGATCCTCAGATATGTACGCATCTTTCGTTAGTTTAAAGTTTTTCGATCTGAGCAACGTAAGTGCCTCGAAAAAATTCGTCTTTGCGGACTGTTCTGTTTAGACAGATTCTGTCTTTTATTTTTCGCATTCTCTCTTTTACTAGTGTTGAGTGGAATTCTTTTTTAGGGTGAAGAGCTTCACATAACATCAGTGGCAGTAGCTAATGTTAAAAGTAACGGTCATGTTTGTGTCCTTATAGAACATGTGAGTTTTTGATTGTGCACTAACCCTCTAATGAGAATTACTTTGAGTTTGGTGTGGCGGAAGTTTTCAAGGGTCAAGAGAGAAGGATGATATAATGTGATCAAGAAGAGTGAAGAGCTTAAGCTTGGGGATGCTCCCATGGATCACCCCAGCAAATTTCAAGAAGACTCAAGCGTCTAAGCTTGGGGATGCCCAAGGCATCCCCTTCTTCATCAGCAACTTATCAGGTCATCTCTAGTGAAACTATATTTTAATTCTTTCACATCATATGTGCTTTACTTGGAGCGTCTGTGTGCTTTTATTTTCAGTATTTTATTTTTCGTATGGTCAACTTGATTGGACCCCAGCATTCTTGATTGGGAGAGAGACACGCTCCGCTTTTTCATATGAATACTCCTATTCTTCACTTATACTTGTTGAGTATTCTTGTCTAGCTATTGCTATGCTTTTAGCTCCTGTTTTTCATGCATCTCTTATTCAGAGCTGTTAGTTCTTTTAAAGAAAGTACTCTCTTGCTTCACTTATAATTGTTTGGAGAGTTTATGTTGAAATAAATTGATTGGTGTTTGGTTGGAACAGAAAATGTTGCATGTGGTAGATGGTATAATGGAAAAAGCTTACATATTCTTGTAGATCGCTGTATTGGATAATTTGATACTTGTCAATTGTTTTGAGTTATTAAGTAGTTCATGATTAAGCTTTTGTATCATGTAGTTAAAACCTATTAATGAAGAACTACCGTAAAGCTCGTTGAAATTTGGTTTGCATGTTTGGTATCTCTAAGGTCTAGATATTTTCTAGTAAAAGGGTTTGGTTAACAAGGAAGACAGTGTAGAGTCTTATAATGCTTGCAATATGTTTTCATATAAGCCTTGCTGTGTCGGTTGATATCCTGTGTTTGCTTCAAATAACCTTGCTAGCCTAAACTCTGTACTGAGAGGGAATGCTTCTCGTGCATCCAAAACCTTGAGCCAAATCCATGCCATCTGTGTCCACCATAACTACCTATATGTGGTATTTTCTTGCCATTCCAAGTAAATTTTTCATGTGCTACCTTTAAATTATTCAAAATTGTTATTATTCCTTTTTGTGTCAATGTTTACTAGCTCATGAGGAAGTAGTGGGTTATTCTTTATTCGACTTGTCAAACAGACTTTACACCTGGACTAGTGGCATATACATCCGCTTATCCAATAATTTTGCAAAAAGAGCTGGCAACGGGGTGCCCAGTCCCAATTAATTACAACTTTAACCGCTTAATTCTCTTCACATTTTTGCCCTGATTTATCAGTAAGCAATGACAAACAGTGAAATACCTGCATGTGTAAACAAAAGAGAAGAGGGATGATCTGCCTTGCTGGTAGAAATAACGTCCTTCATGGGAGCCGCTCTTAAAAGTCTGTTTGATAGGGAGAATACTGTTTTCATCCGCTACCATTCGTTGACAATTAACAAACACCTCTCAAAACTAGACACTCCTCCATGGTATGTGATTGATGGTAGGCACCGAGGATTCGGTTAGCCATGGCTTGTGTTAGCAAAGGTTGGGAGGAGTGTCAAATATTTTATGCAATCTCTATATGTTTTTCAAAACTTAAAAAGCTCTAGCACATGATTTAATCCCTGCTTCCCTCTGCGAAGGGCCTTTCTTTTACTTTTATGTTGAGTCAGTTTACCTACTTCTTTCTATCTTAGAAGCAAACACTAGTGTCAACTTTGGTGCAAAATTTTTATATGCTCATATATTGCACTTATTATATGCTTTGTGTTGACAAATATCCATGAGATATATATGTTGAAAGTTGAAAGCAATTGCTGAAACTTAAATATTCCTTTGTGTTGGTTAAACACTTTTGCTTAGAATCTATTGCTTTATGAGTTAACTCTTATGCAAAACTCCTTGATGCTTGTCTCGAAAGTACTATTCATGAAAAGTTTTTGCTTATATGATTCAGTTGTTTGCTCATTATCTACTTGCTAGCAAACTATAGACCATTGACCTGGATCACTTCATTCATAACATGTGCTTTACAGTATTATTTGATCAAGATTATGATTGTAGCATGTCACCTCAGAAATTATTTTGTTTTTATCGTTTTACCTACTCGAGGACGAGTAGAACTAAGCTTGGGGATGCTTGATACGTCTCAAACGTATCTATAATTTCTGATGTTCCATGTTGATATTATACCAATTGTTACATGTTTTATATACACTTCATAGCATTTTTATGCATTTTCTGGGACTAACCTATTAACAAGATGCCACAGTGCCAGTTCCTGTTTTCTGCTGTTTTTGTATTCCAGAAAAGCTAGTCTGGAAATATTCTCGGAATTGGACGAAACTTGGACAGAACCTCCTATTTTTCCAACACGAAGACGGAGTCCAGAGGAGACACGGAGGGGAGACACGTGGCGCCCACACCATGGGGCCGCGCGGGCCCACCCCTGCCGCGCCGTGGGGTGGTGTGGGGCCCTCGTGGCTCCGCAGCCGCCGCCCTTTCGCCTATTTATTCCTCCCGACGCGAAAACCCTAATACCCGAGCCATTATCCACGAAAAGTTCCAGAGACGCCGCCGCCGTCAACCCTAGCTCGGGAGGGTTCAGAAGCTCTTCCCGGCACCTGCCGGAGAGGGGAATCATCACCGGAGGGCTCTACATCACCATGCCTGCCTCCGGAGTGATGCGTGAGTAGTTCATCCTTGGACTACGGGTCCATGGCAGTAGCTAGATGGTTGTCTCTCCACTTTATGCTATCATGTTTAGATCTTGTGAGCTGCCTATCATGATCAAGATCATCTTATTGTAATGCTACATGTTGTGTTTGCTGGGATCCGATGAATATTGAATACTATGTCAAGTTGATTATCAATCTATCTTATATGTTATTTATGATCTTGCATGCTTTCCGTTACTAGTAGATGCTTTGGCCAAGTAGATGCTTGTAACTCCAAGAGTGAGTATTTATGCTAGATAGTGGGTTCATGCCTCCGGTAATCTGAGAGAGTGACAATAACTTCTAAGATTGTGGATGTGCTGTTGCCACTAGGGATAAAATAACCAATGCTTAGTTTAAGGGTACGCCATTAGGTCTAATGCATTTGTTTACTTTACGCACATTACTTAATGCAATTATCCGTTGCTTGCAACTTAATACCAACGGGGAACTCGGTATGACAACCTGGCGGTGGATTATTAGTCATAGACTTTGTTGGATAACGGTCTATGTATTTTGTCGTAATGCCCACATGAATATCATAGTAATCATCATGTCATATATATGCATTGTTATGCGCTCAATATTTTGTCAATTGCCCAGCTGTAATTTGTTCACCCAGCATGTTAGTTATCTGTTATGGAGAGACACCACTAGTGAACTGTGGACCCCGGTCCATTCTTTTACACTGATATTACAACCAACTGCAAACACTGTTCCTTTTCCTTCTCTGCAATTTACTACTGTTTTCCACACCATACGTTTAATCCTTTGTTTTCAGCAAGCCGGTGAGATTGACAACCTCACTGTTTCGATGGGGCAAAATAGTTTGATTGTGTTGTGTGCAGATTCCACATTGGCGCCGGATTCCCTGGTATTGCGCCTTGCCATATTCCGCCACCAACAACCTACAGAAGTGATTTCTTGCTCCTACTGGTTCGATTAAACCTTGGTTTCATACTGAGAGAAACTGCTGCTACACTGCTTCATACCTTCCTTTTGGGGTCTCCCAGCGAACGTGTGATACACGCAATCAAGCACCTCGAAGGGTGGACAACACGGACAAGGCGGGGCGCATAACTCCTGTGCCGCTCGGGGCAGCCGGGAAGCGGTCGGAGGAAGACGCGGCGGATGCGTGGGAGGCTGGGGCGGAGCTAGCCGGGCTGAGGGAGGAGGGGGCGCCGGGCGCGGCGACCCAGGGCGGTGCGAGCGCGGCCGCAAGGGCGCGCGAGGCGGAGGAAGGCGACGGGCGCGAGACGAGGTCGGCGGCGCGAGGAGGAGGCGGAGCACGGGCGTCGGGCGCGGGAGCGGGGCGACGCGACGATGAAGCGAGAAGGGGAGCGCGGCGGCGCGCGGCCGCGGAGGCGAGGACGGCGCCGGAACGGGGGCGAGGAGGACTCGGGGGCCAGGACGGCGCCGGAACGGCGGCGCGCGGCCGCGGGGGCGAGGGGCGAGGAGGACGCCACCGTATTCGCCGGCCGCGACGGCGTCGGCGCCCCTCCGGCACTGACGCGCGTGAGGGCATCGATTTGGCTGCGTGGGGATGAGGTACAAGGAGAAAGAAGATAGTTTGCGAGCAATCAGAAGTTTTTTCGATCCAACGGCTCACAGTCTCCCAAAGAAAACACACAATCCGTGGGAACCATGGTACTCGCTCCTAATTGGCTCTGCTCGTGTGTGGACTTTTCATCACAATTCACCACCGTTTTGTTTTGTGTTTTTGTTTTCCTTTATCTTTTCAAATTCTTTTTTGCATTTCAAAAACATTTCAAACACATGTGTGTATTTAAAAATAATCAAATACTTGAGTGTGCATTTCAAAACACATTATAGACCGTAGTTTTTCCCGTCTTTTTCTTCCGCAATTATATCTTGGTATAGGAAGCAATGGTGTACGTTTCAAATAGGTGTGTCTTGGTATAGGAAGCCATGGTTCCTAAGGGATTTTTCAAATTATTTTTATAAATATCTTTTCCTTTTTCTAAGTGTAAAAATTGCCATTTTTTGTGAACCAAGTACCAAAAATATGGTGCAAAATGGCACCCATCTTAATATCACAAAGAGTAGTACACATTTGATGGATAATATCCAAGTATTAGGAATTTTCTTGATTTCTATCTAATTTCGCCTAGTTAAATGAGTTTATGTTGATTTTCCTAAATTAATCCAAATTTGAACTACAAGTGTTTGATAGTTTGGTCTGAAATTTAAAAAAAAATCATTTTAAGCTACACAACCAGTGGTTATATCACAGAAATATCGATAGTTTTATAGAATTTGACCTCTTTCGGTGAATAGTCATGGTGGTCATTTTGACCATTTTTCGAAAAAAATCAAATAAAGTAAAAAAAAATAAAAAAAAGGTATCCTCTGGCATGGAGTCCTTTTATGTGTACTAGTTGCTATAAAAATGATAAACTTGATTTTGGACAAATTGTTCAAAAAAATTCTTCACAAAAGGTCTATCATGTATAAACATTTATAAGTTTCAAGCCAAATGACCAAGTTATGGCAATTGCCACGGCATAGTTTGCGATAAAGTTCTCATATTCGACAAATATGTGTGTCTTGGTATAGTAAGTAATGGTTCCGAAGGGATTTTACAAATTATTTTTAAATATCATTTTCCTTTTTCTAAATGCAAAAATTGACCTTTTTTGTGAACCAAGTACCAAAAATATGGTGCAAAATGGCACCTATCTAAATATCACAAAGAGTAGTCCACATTTGATGGATAATCCCCAAGTATTAGGAATTTTCTTAATTTCTATCTAATTTCGCCTAGTTAAATGAGTTTATGTTGATTTTTTGAAATTAATACAAATTTTAACTACAAGTGTTTGATAGTTTGATCTAATTTTTTCTTAAAAATCATTTTAAGGTACACAACCAGTGGTTATATCACAGAAATATCGATAGTTTTAGAGAATTTGACCTCTTTCGATGAATAGTCACAGAAATATCAAAGTACACATGCCTAGGTACCCCTGGCGGACGACATGCCGCGCCCACCAGCGGTAAGTCACGTACCGCAGGCGGACAGGTAAGGATGTCCGCCAGCGATAATTTGCTCGTTTCTGGGCCCAGCTGAGCCAACTACCGCTGGCGGGCACGCCGCGCCGTCCGCCAGCGGTAAGTCAAGTACCGCTGGCGAACAAGGCAGCTAGCCGTCCGCCAGCGATAGTTACCCCCGCCTGCTGGCACCTGCTTACCACTACCGCTGGCGTACAGGATGGGCCGCACGCCAACGGTACTTGACTTACCGCTGACAGGCACCGTCAAACGCGCGCCAACGGTAATAGCGCTGGCGGACGTCCATGCCCATCCGCCAGCGGTAGAGTGGTGGCTATAAACATATTCCTACTAATGTAAGTAAACAATTTCCCCTTGTCATGTTATCACAAAAGATAACGGGTCAACCAAAGTCCCTCATGATGCTGCCGATGGCTCCTGTGGGTGGGAGTTCTTGCTTTCTACATCTGGTGCTCCGGCAAAGGGACGGGAAGGCACCCTGGCACCTTGCTCTTGGCGTGAACATATCAGGGTTGATATTTTCTGGCCGATCTTTCAAATGGTCGAGTTTGTGTGCTTGGTGGTGTTGTGAGGCGGAGGCACTAACAGTGCTTAGGCTTTCAGTTCTCCAGCCTCAACTAGTCACATCGGAGCACAGGTGCATTGTTGGGTGAGCGCATTTATAATTATAATAGACTCAAAGCAACCCACAGATATTTGCTACACCCTCCGTTCCTTATTTTTATTATAAGGTGTATAGTTTTTTCTAAAAAGTCAAACTACACTATCTTTGACCAAGACTTTAGAAAATACTATCAGCAATTACAATATTTTAATTTTCTGAGAACTATTTATTATTTATTGACCTGTTACAACGCACCGGTGTTGTGCTAGTACAGGTATATGGACATATATACTGAAAATATTTTGCAAAAATGATTGGAAAGTCTAACTTCGCCCCTATAGCCTTGTTGAGAGGTTTGGAATATCTGGAGCAATTGGGATGATCGACTTTGATTACAGAATCTGATTCGTTCGAGCTGATCCAAGCGTGTGATGGAATTTTCAAAATCTGGAGTCCCTACTCAGCAATTATGGCGGAATGTTTTTTGCAGGCAGGTTCTATGTGGGATATTATTTATTCAACACGGTGGCAAACGTTTTGCTACATCTCATCTTAAATACTCCCTCCGTCTGGAAAATGATGTCTTGGATTTGTCCAAATACAGATGTATGTAGACATATTTTAGTGTGCACAAACATCTAAATTTGGACAAATAAAAGATATCTATTTCCAAACGGAGGGAGTAGAAAAGAATTGTCCGATTAATTAGTAGAAACCGTTAAACACCCTCGCCGACCGACATAGAACATGACAGTCTTGAAGACACCCACGACCAACCTAGCTACCCACATAAGCCACACATAGACCGTTGAAAATAGAGTCGTCGTCGAGATTGCCCAGTGGTGTCTGAGGAGTGCAATGCCAAAGAATAACAGTTGTACACACCTTCAGATCTTTGCGTGGTAATTCTCATTTTGCAAAATGCCCTTTGCTTTTTTTAGTAGACAGAAAATGGTGCGGCCATGCCATGGCAAACTCATTTGTTTCATACTTATTCGGTCAATCAATGCTGTTTGTTTTCGGACTGTCCTATTAGGTGTTCCATTAACTGTGCTTTATTTACCAGGATATGGTTGCTATCTTGCTGAAGAGTGAGCGATGTAGCAGAGGTGGGCTAGACTACCGGTAAAGAAACGAAAGGTATATTTCATAGTGTTAGATCATTCTAAGCGGCTATTTGCCAAAGGACCAGATTCACCTGGCCAGCGGGACCGGTTGATTATTGTTTTATTGAGAATCACCTCTCTTTATTAAATAGGTGAAACAACCTCTGATTGAACAGCCTCAGTCAAAAACTAGGACTTAAATCAAAGTTTAAAAAGTCATTCAAACTTAGAGCTTCCCTAGCACATAAATGTGCAACAATATTAGCACTCCTTCTAACATAGAGAAGCTTGACACCTTGGAAAGCCGAGCTACTTCCTCATCTCCTCGATCAGCTGGTACCCAACTGATCTACTCTTCTTCTGCTCATTCCACATGGAACCATAACCTGACAATCTGTTTCAACAAGAACACGTTCATACCCTTTCTCCTTCATCATCAGTAATGCATCCGGACATTCAATAAGGTCAATAGTCAAAGTTGATATGAAAGAAGAAATATCCGCTATATTATTGTCAAGATGGTTGTTACATTTTCTTGGCATCCTGGTATATATTAATAAAGATATTTAAAAAAATCTAGCTTAATTCTTTTTAAAACGATTGTTTCATTTTTTTTGACATCATTATCTTGTGTCAGGAACAATACCTTGCAATTTGAAAAAAATTGCCTGTCTCTCTCGTGCAGCGTCTTGCAGCAGATCTGCGCCGCTCTGAAGCTGCCCATCAACTCGATTCCCACGATTCTCCATAGCCCTCGCCAGTTCGAAGCCTACATCAACATGGGTATACCACATGATACTTGCATGGACAATTATATTGAAGACCTTCTATGGTGATGAGATGCCAGTGCAGCGGACAACGCCATCGACTTTCTCTTCACGTGCACGAAGGTCAAGAAGCGCCTAGATCGAGCAGCTATATGCCGCAGCGGTAGCATGCCAGCAACTCCACTAGGATGTGGCAGAAAGGGCGACAAGGCACACCACGCTTCGTTAAAGGCACGATGATCTCATCGGTAGGAAAAACTTCATTTGCGCAAAGTTTGATGTCTCGCTGCCAAAAAAAAATAGCAGGACGACAATAAACAAAATTAACAAAGGATTTTCAAAATCCATTGGTGTCAGCTGACACCAGTACCATGCATGCAGCTCCGTCCCTGGCCTCCGAGATGATGACGGCGGGGAAGAGGGCGATGAGCCGACGAAGGGCAGCTCGCAGAGGCGTTGGGGAAAGCCGCACGGTGAGGAGAGCAGCGTTGACGGCGTTGGGGAGAGAATCCAGGCAATTCATAACTGGGAGCTATAATTCCGGGTGCAGTTAAGCATCGTGTTAATGTGACAATTTTTCTTCTTAAAAGTGAGAAGCATTCTGATGCGTGAGATGGAAGAGTTGATTGACGGCCAGAAATTGGTCCGATGATTCTATTCCCATCGGACTAGGATGTATAGTATTTACCGACGAACAATGGCCTGACAATACAGACCCCGGTACATGTCGGGAAGAAGCCTCACACCGATGGTCGTCAGAAGCCCAGCGCCCTCAAGGTTTCTGCAGCACGGGAAAGACGCTGAGCGTGCCCAACAAGGTGCGGAAATTTCTACCTTTCCCAATGGCAGCGCCGGGATTAAATGAACCTATATACTGATTAGCCGGGACAATATCTGTGCAAAAATAGAAAGAACCGTGATTTTAGGCATCTGTTTAATTAGATTCCGATCCTTAGCGGTGCTAATTCTGTTTGTATAAGGAATATCGAACTGTACCACATAAATATGAAGATTACCCGGGACGATATCAATGCAAAAATTGACAGAACCGTGATTTTAGCGATCTGTTTAGATTGCACACTTTCCTTTGACGAGTACCTCACCTTTGATTGCTGGGTATATATATTAAGACACCCAACGAAGATACCTGACATTGGTTCTCAGAAAACCCTAGTCTGCTATAGACGAGGACCAAACAAGCCCGCCTGGTAATTTCTCTATGGACAAGTGTAGGAACCGCTTCCATGCACCAATCGTGCTCTTGGTTCTTCTTCTCACGAGCTTTGTGCAGAGTAAGTTGCAGATAAACTCCCGATCTATTCGTACTTATTTTGGTGCTTCAGTTGACTTGTCTCTCCAATACTAATCTTCCATGGTCGGCAGTTAACATACATGCTGTGCATAATTTTTACTTCTTCAGAAGTGCTTGTGCCTTTTCTAAGTGATTTTGTATTTATTTATTGCATGAATTACTTCTCAGTTCATAAACGGAGACTATTGTGAATATCAATTGTTTTTTTTCTTCCATAGGCAGGGAAGACATGAAAAGCGTTAAGATCTATATACCTGGATTATGTGAGCGTATATGCGGACACCCTTGCTTCTTCTGCTGTGAAGTAAAGAATGTGTGCTATGGCACACTCGATGAGTGCTTGGTTGACTGTCCCAAGGCTTCTACCCTAGACCCAGCGGCGACGATGGCACCATAGCCTCCTATCTAATATGATAATATAGGTTTCCAAGGATAGTTCGCCTGATGAATAATTTAGATATTAATAAAATTCATAATCTTTGTGTTTCTTGAGTTGAGAATCAGGTAACATAATTGTCTGCGTTCATGAGTCATAATGTCTTGCGATGTAACGCAAGTGGGCAACTCTAACTGGAATGTATTTTTGGTCCCGAGTAGATCGCATTCAGATAATACTAGCATTTAGCTGTTTAATTGCACTGCTCAGGCACAACTCGGATGAAACTAGATAGGCTCAACAAACACCAGCAAGCTTTCTTTCCTCCAGCAATCAGCACAGTGGACTGCGGTTCTATGCTTGACACACAAACACACACAAGTACACAACCATATTCCCACGGTCCAATTGATGTTTTAAGAAATCAACAGTACCGTTTATTTAAATCTATCACATGAAAACACAAATATGTATCACACTCAGTTACCTAAACCATCTTAAGCTGATACGCATTACGGAGGACAACAGCAGGTCCATCTCAGAGACATATGCATCGAGGGCGTGTTTGGTTACTTGCATCATGTTTTGCTCTTTTGCATCCGTAGATCACTAGAGCCTGGCTGAGGCAAAACATGGGCTGAATCATGTTCACCTCATTTGGTTGTCCACAATGATTTTTGTCTGGCTGAAGAAACGTGGCGTTTGGTTCCAAACTTGTGTCGTCTGTACAATCATTACTCTCACCTCTAGTCCACCACACTTGGAACAAATTCGTCTACATGACAACCCTATGAGGAGCGGTGAGCTGGATGACGGCACGGTGCGGCGACGGTGTGGCGGCAGAGGTCGCCATAGGAGTTACGTCAGCGCCGGTGGCAGCGAACGACGTGGAGACCAGAGAGTTTTGAAGGTAAGATAATACACACAAACACACCATGAACATGTTCAAAGGTTCAGCACAAGCCTAACATGAACACGTATGCATGTCTGCGTTGACCAGGTTGAAAAACACATGTGCTCGGGAGTGTTCGCCGGTGTGCAGGCGTCAGTGGCTTGCCCCTGCTCTGGTACGTGTGGTTTCCGCTGTCTTCGTCGTCGATCCCTCTCCTAATAACATCTCATGCCTGTTTGGTTCCACTTTTCCTTTTCTCCGATAGTTCTCTGTTGGAGATCGAGGCCAGTGTCCCCTAATATTTATGTTTCCTTAAATAAACCCCACCTGTTCTCCGCTTGTTTCGTGGTGGCCGGAGCAGTTAGACGATCTATCCTTATTCTTATCAGATCAGGGTGTCGGGTGCCTGCAGCAGGCTGATTGGGGATGGGCGGCATCCCTCCTCCTGTTGCTGATGAATTTTTCCCTTGTATCTTCGGCATCAGCGGGAGGTCAGTCTCAGGTTTGGGAATTGGGCATGTCTTTTTTCCTCCTAGAACCTTCATAATATTTAACAGTTAATTTTTCTTTCTGCTGAATATTTGGATCGAACGTGAAGGTTCACAACAGCTCACGCCTATATTCTGCAAATGGAGAGATAATTTGTTGAATGCGATCAAAATAGGACTGTTTTTCCTTGAAGCTACACCTTCCCTGCAGAATTTTATTAATTCTGTTACTTTCGTTTTTGGAATCATCTTGGTCTGGATACAAATTTCTATATGACATGTTTCTAGATATTCAGCATTACAAATAACCAGCGTGTCTGTATTATAATGAACCACTCAATACTCTATGCTGCCTAAAAATAGTAAAATCAGTACACTTTGTCCTCTTGGAGATGCAGTAATGGAACTCATGAATTTTGTAGAAACGCTGGTGTAATTCTGCTGGAATGAAAAACAGAGGAATTGTTTTGTTTGGGTTCTCATGTTATAAATTGCATTATTCATGGAAGTCGCAAGAGAAATTTCCCCACGAGGTCTAACCTCATACTGATTTTGTTTTCCTAAATTCATATGGATTGCGCAGAAAGTTACTAGCAAGAAACGGAAGTGCAGGTTTCAACTGATAGCAGAATATTTCCCCCCTACTTTCTAAGCTTCCTATCTTTCTGAATCAAGCCTTGATACTTTTGCCATCGCCGCAGCACTTTCTGTGGTCAATGAAGGAAAAAAAAGGCACAGTCTGAGCAGTGTAGTGTTGAAGAATCACAGTTGTACACACCTTCAGATCTTGGCGTGGTAATTCTCATTGTGCAAAATGCTCTCATCTTTGTTTATAGTATACTCCAACTGTCCTATTAGGAGTACATAAGATGGTGCGGCCATGCCATGGCAAGCTCATTCCTGTCATACTTATTCGGTCAATCAATGCTCTTAGTTTTCCGACTGTCCTATTAGGTGTTTGATTAACTGTCCTTTATTTACCAGGATATGGCTGCTTCTTGCTGAAGATGCTGAAGAGAGCGACGTAGCAGAGGTGAGCTAGACTGCGGGTAAAGAAACGAAAGGTATGTTTCATAGTGTTTAGATCATTCTAAGCGGCTATTTGCCAGAGGAACAGATTCACCTGGCCAGTGGTACCGGTTGATTTTTGTTTTGTTGATAATCACCCACTCTTTATTTAATAGGTGAAACAACCTCTGAGTGATCAGCCTCAATCAGAAAACTAGGACTTACATCAAAGTTGAAAATTAAGTTATTCAAACTTAGAGCTTCCCTAGCACATAAATGGGCAACAACATTAGCACTCCTTCGAACATAAAGAAGCTTGCCACCTTGGAAAGCCACCTTGGAAAGCCGAGCTACTTCCTTCTCTCCTCGATCCGATGGTACCCAACTGAGCTACTCTCCTTCTGCTCATTCCACATGGAAACCATAACCTGAGAATATGTTTCAACTAGAAAACATTCCTACCCTTTCAGCTCGCCACAGTTTTCTGGTGGCCTCCCAGAAAATAGTGCTAGGGGGGGTGCTGACTAGGAATTTCTACCTTTCCCAATGGCAGCCTCCGGATTAAATGAGCCTATAATTTCCTGGATCTTGGAGCATGCGACAAAAGACAAGCTTCAGAAGAAACTGCAGAGGGCGACAGGCATGCGGTGAATTAACCACGAGGGAGCTCGTTGTTAGATTTGTAGATTGTTATCTAGGAATCAATCAACTATATATACAATATCATATATGATATCAATCAGCTATCAAACGGGATCAACACATTGGGCGAGCTGAAATCTGATCTTAACCCCCACGTATGCGGGATTATTTTCCCTATTTGCTGATCTCCGGCCAATTTGCTCACGGTTTGGTGCAAGGTCATTTCTCTTCTTCCCGCCAAATAACACCTACCCTAAGTAGCTTCACTGTGCTGGCTTTTATAAATAAAAAACGCTTCTATCCCCGGCCACCTCAAGTAAAAGGCATGGCACCAACGCTCCCAGTCCTAACCCCTTCGACGTTCTCCGTTGACCAGCTGATCCTCCTATCCGACGACGACCAAGTCTCCCACAAACCATTTGAGGATGACGATCTAGTCTCCGACGAATCATGTAAGGATGGCTCAACTGAGGATGATTATGTCTTGGTTGACGACGGCCACTCAACCGTTATCATCAACGACAACGCCACCACCAGACGCACCAGCAACAATGAAAAGGGGATATGCAGCGTTTGGAAGGAGCAATACCAATTAAAATTGGTGGATACCATCACGAATCTTCGGAAGGAGAACCGGGGAATCATGCCCCGGGCATCGAACGTCCTTACGGCGCTAGAGGAGGACAGCTCACCCCTCCTTCGCGAAGGCAAGCTCGACCAGGGTACCATCTCCCAAATGATGTGTCATTTGAATAACAAGTTGAAGACAACATTGAAGGTTGCCGACGGGGAGTAACGTCATGGTCGCATGTCCTACTTGGGGCATGATTCCCTGGTTCTCCTTCCGCAGATTCGCGATGGTATCCACCAACTTTAATTGGTCTTGCTCCTTCCAAACGTTGCATGACCCCTTTTCATTGTTGCTGCTGGTGGCACCATTGTCGATTGAGTGGCCGTCGTCAACCAAGACCTCATCAACCTCAGGCGAGCCATCCTTAGATGATTCGTGGGAGACTTGATCGTCGTCCTCAGATGGTTCGTGGGAGACTTGGTCATCGTCGGAGAGGACGACCAGCTGGTCATCGCAGAACTCAGAAGGGGTTAGGATTGGGAGCATTGATGCCACGTCTTTTACTTGTGGCGGCCGGGGATATACGAGTTTCTTTTATTTCTAAAAGCCAGCGTCGTGGGCTATTTAGGGAGGTGCTATTTCGCGGGAAGAAGAGAAATGACCTGGTGCCAAACCGTGAGCAAATCGACCGGAGATCAGCAAACAGGGAAAATAATCCCGCATACGTGAAGGTTAATATCAGATTTTCAGCTCGCCAAATGCACTTGATCCCGTTTGGGAGTTTAAATAAAAAACGCGTCTATCCCCGGCCACCACAAGTAAAAGGCATGGCACCAACGCTCCCAGTCCTAACCCCTTCCGTGTTCTCCGTTGACCAGCTGATCGTCCTATCCGACGACGACCAAGTCTCCCACAAACCATCTGAGGACGACGATCTAGTCTCCGACGAATCATGTAAGGATGGCTCACCTGAGAATGATTATGTCTTGGTTGACGATGACCACTCAACCGTTGTCATCAACGACAATGACACCACCAGGCGCACCAGCAACAATGAAAAGGGGCTATGCAGCGTTTGGAAGGAGCAAGACCAATTAAAGTTGGTGGATACCATCACGAATCTTCGGAAGGAGAACCGGGGAATCATGCCCCGAGCGTCGAACGTCCTTATGGCGCTAGAGGAGGACAGCTCACCGCTCCTTCGCGAAGGCAAGATTGACCGGGGTACCATCTCCCAAATGATGTATCATTTGAAGAACAAGTTGAAGACAACATTGAAGGTTGCCGACGGGGAGTAGTGTCATTCTTCAACTTGTTCTTCAAATGACGCATATTTTGAGAGAAGGTACCCTAGTCGAGTTTGCCTTCGCGAAGGAGCTGTCCTCCTCGGTGCATGATTCCCTGGTTCTCTTCCGGAGATTCATGATGGTATCCACCAACTTTAATTGGTCTTGCTCCTTCCAAATGTTGCATGACCCCTTTTCATTTTTGTTGCTGGTGGCACCATTGTCGATGAAGGCGTTGTCATTGATGACAACGACCGAGTGGCCGTCGTCAACCAAGACCTCATCATCCTCAGGTGAGCCATCCTTAGATGATTCGTGGGAGACTTGATCGCCGTCCTCAGATGGTTCGTGTGAGACTTGGTCATCGTCGGAGAGGACGATCAGCTTGTCATCGGAGAACCCGGAAGGGGTTAGGATTGGCAGCGTTGATGCCATGTCTTTTATTTGCGGCGGCCAGGGATATACGAGTTTCTTTTATTTCTAAGTCAGCGTCGTGGGGCTATTTAGGGAGATACTATTTCGCGGGAAGAAGAGAAAATGACCTGGGAAAGTAATCCCGCATACGTGAGGGTTAAGATAAGATTTTCAGCTCGCCAAATGCGCTTGATCCCATTTGGGAGCTGATTGATATCATCTAAGATATTGTATATATAGTTGATTGATTCCTAGCTAGCAATCTACGCATCTGCCAGCGAGCTCCCTCATGGTTGATTCACGCATGCCCGTCTCTGCTCTGGCCCACTGCAGATTTTGTAAATCCCGTCTTTTGTTGCATGCTCCAAGATCCGGCAAACACGGGTCTACAAAATCCATATCCCGGCTCCAATAGGTATTGGACAATATCTGTGTAGAAATAGAAAGAATCGTAATTTTAGCCATCTATTTAGATTCCGATCCCTAGCGGTGCTAATTCTATTAGCGCATAACTAGAGATTGTATAAGGAATATCGAATCATACCGCATAAATATAAAGATTACCATATCTATGCAAAAATATACAGAAACATGATTTCAGCGATCTGTTTAGATTACACGGTTTTAGATATTTGCCGTGTACCTCACGCTGAGTGTTGGGTACTCAAGAAAACCTTCTCCGCTATATATAGATGAGGATGAAACAAGCCCGCCTAGTAATTTCTCTATGGACAACTGTAGGAACCGCTTCCATACAGTAATCATACTCTTGGTGCTTCTTCTCATGAGCTTTGTGCAGTGTAAGTTGCAGTCTTGTAGATAAACTCGCGATCTACTTATTTTGATGCTTCAGTTGACCTGTCTATCTAATATTAATATTCCATGATCGGCAGTTAGCAGTTAGCACACATGCTATGCATAATTTTTACTTCTTCAGATGTGCTTATGGCTTTTCTAAGTGATTTTTTATTTATGTGTTTGTTTATTGTATGAATTACTTCTCAAGTTCATAAACAGAGACTATTGTGAATATCATTGCTTTTTGTTCCATAGGTAGAATATTGGAAGATGATATGGAAAGCGTCAAGATCTATATACCTGGATTATGTGACCGTATGTGCGGACACCCTTGTTTCTACTGTTGTACAGTAAAGAATGTGTGCTATGACACACTCGATGAGTGCGTGGTTGGCTGTCCCAAGACTTTTTCCCTAGATCCAGCAGCGACGATGGCATCATCGCCTCCTATCTAATCTGATCATCTATGTCCAAAGATAGTGCGCCGATGAATAATTTAGATATTAATAAATGTCGTGATCTTTGTGTTTCATGAGTTGAGAATTAAGTAGTAACATAATTTGAGTCATAATGTCTTGCCATGTAAGGCAACCCTATTTGGAATGTATTTTTTGCCCCAAGTGACTCTGTGCTAACGGATATCTCCGTCTCCAGTTCTCCATGTTCGAAAATGTACAAAGGAAGAGGGTCCAACGGTACTCTTTGAAAACAAACATGATTGATGCAAAGGAAGAGGCTCCATTGGGCCGGCAATGCGCCTTGTTACCGCCGCCACTGAGATGCGGGGAGGTCGTGCCTGTTGAGGGTCAACACTTATTCGTTAGCCTACTGAACAAGGGCCTGCACGAACGACAGACGCTCTTCTCGATCACCCGTCACTGACTCCATGTCTCCTTTCATCTATACTTTGTTCTCGGGATTGCACTGATCAATTGTCGTGGACATGTTTTATGTGCTTATTTGTTTCCGGTGACCATCTTTCCGGAGCTTACCCAAGTTTCATATCTGAGTCTTGTGACGGAGCACCAACATCCCAGCTTAGGCGACAGCTGCAAGAGCTTGTACACCACCGGCAAGCTGCCGTTCAAGGCCAAGAAGTTCGAGGTCACCTTGTCCGACAAACAGATTAGTTCATCTGCACACTAGGATAGGATTGCCGCATGTTAACCTCAAAACCGAATTTTGTGTGCTTAGAATTTTTTCTAGTGGTCCATTAATGCTTCATCTAAGGATCAAAGGTACCTGCTATTATCTCCTGGCCGATCCCGAGCTGCGGAAGGAAGGTAAGGTACTGTGCATCAAAACTATTCCGTGTTTGTGATACGTACCCTTTCGCGGCGATTAGTCTTCCTGCCTTTCAAGCTGGAAAGCCTAGCCGCTTAGAAGCCTAGCCGCCGCCACTTCTCCTCCTACACCGTAGATCGGTTCCCCCTCCTCCGGCTGGCCTTGCCGGCGTCGGGAGGGGTGGGGAATCCGATCTATGCGTGGAGTTTTTAATAAAAGTAGTGTTTCAATCTAGGGTTTTGGTTGTCGTCGTCTTCGTCAATGGAGATGACATCTTCTACAATAAACAATTTTCCGGCCTTCGTTCGACGGCGAGATCTCCTTCCTGACATCAATGGTGGTTTTTGGAAGATTAAGTTTGTCTAGGTATGGTTCTTCAGATCTTTGCTTCGCCAGATCAATCTTGGATTATTTCTCATGGTTGCCACGAGGAGGATTGTCCTCGCAATATCAGTCCCGACTACTACGTCCTTGGCAATGGTGATTCGTTCTCTCGACTCCCAACGACGTCGATAAAGTTTTTCGGTTGTTTGTCCCTGAAATATCATTGTTAATGCTCTTGCCGATGTTGCTTGATTAATTTAATGTTTGCGTGCGTGCACAAAGTCTTGGCATTACGGCTCAAAATTAAAAGTATGGGAGAACCTTCGTTGGTATTCACATGTCTGTGGTTTGGTGTATTCTTCGTTGTTCTACGGCTGCCTTCAGAAAAGTACAAGATTGTGTCACGGAAGAAGAAAGGGCTTGGAGATCTCAAAGGATTTGCTCGTCTCTTTTAGTATTGTTTTTGTAATCGATGTAATCATATACTATTTGTTGGTTTAATATATATGTTATTTGCTCAAAAAAAAGTCTTCCTGCCTCTCGCCGATGCCGCCAGCGATCTTCCTTGGCCTTAGGGCCATGGAGGCGGGGTGGATCCTGGTCCTTACCTGCGGCGGCTCCATTATTAGGTAGTTTCTTGTGTTCTATTAGGTTTTGGATCCTATTCAGGAAGGTGAGCCGCCAGCTTCCTGGTGATGAAATAAGGCTATCTCCGCTTAGCCCCGTTCTGACATTGCATCTAGCATTGTTGGAGGGTGTGTTCAGATGTGTCTCCGACGGATCTTGCGAGATTCAGTTGGCGTTTGTTTTTGGCGGATCCATTTAGATCTTCTCTTTGTTCGTCTGTGTTCATGTGTCTACATGTTGGATTCTTCTGATTTACACTTCACTTCATTGGTCACGGTTGCTGATTTATGCTTCACTTCATCGCTTCTTATTCTTCAATTTGAAAATTTAATATAAATTTGGTCAAAATTAGAGAATTTTGACTTACAACAATAGAACTTGAATTATTTTAGAACTTAGAGGAAAGTATTATCTAATATATCTTCTCGGATTACAATTCCTTAGCTGTCAAATTAAAGAAGTTTGACTCACGCTTTCTAGAAACTCGTATATTTATAACGCAAGATTTTTTCTTAGAAACTAATAAGTGGTCGAAACTTTTAAAACACCCGAGTATATAGATCACACATACTATCCATATAATGCTAATTAAAGACCAGATTTTAGTTCAGAATCATGGAACTTCAGCATTAACGAAGTTATCATAAATGTCTCGCTACCAACTATCATAACTTGGAACTAAGGTGAAAAATAGTTTAGTGATTTGTTCTTCAAGTTTGTTGGTTTCTAATTATAACTAGTGGACATCTCTTTCCCACCTAAGAAAAAGAATGCACACCTCTCATGGTATTGCCGTTTGTGACCTCATAAACATCGCTGACTTCTTATTCATGTCACTGAGGTAGCTGCAGTGGCCGATCCAGAAACCAACCAGACCCTGGACCAAATTGAAATTGTAGTGTTGAAATTAGGCTAAGTGCTAGAACTAATCAGCCATTTCACTAACACATAGGTTAAAAAAAATCTACACCCCGGGCCATGGCCCTTATTGCCCGGGGTGTAGATCCGCCCCTGCCTACCATAATGGATAGTTGTTGCGGAGTGGCGAAGGAAGAAAAAAACAGACGTAAAGAGAACTCTCAAAAATGGTGCAAATACTGAAAATATAGTGCCCGAACATATGTAAAACCTAAAACCATATCGAAGTCAAAACTCTACTTTTTGGGGGAATTTTTCCGTAATTTTTTGTTGATCAAGAATTTTGAGTATCCCTCGACTCGATATAGCACATCATGAAGTCATAAAATATCCATCACGATTTTTTTTTGCGCAACTCAATCTTGATGATCTTTGTGGTAGAAAGTCCCTTTCAACTGTTGTCCTCGCCACCGGTAAAATCAATGACAACTCAATGAGACGATAAATCGCAGGAACCATGATAGACTTTCAAATATTAATACAATACTTCAATTCTCTACGTATAAATAATGACTGAGCTAATAAAATTAGATTTTTTGCCAATAAGAAATAAAAGCCAAACTAGAACCATAAAACATAATTTAACGCATACCTAGAGTTGGTTTCAGCAACCCCAATAAGCTGGCCAAAATAGTATCAAATCCTTTTGAAATATACACATAGGACATTGTTTAGAGTCGGGTTTTGTTAGATAGAGAATGAGCTATTGCAAAAAGAACTAGTTGGTTTCCGACTAGACTAGACATAGTCCTTGTTTTCGGTTTGGAATCGGTTTAGCGCAGTGTTCACTAAAATAACCTTAACTTTCTCATACATAGTTTGTGTTAGCGTACGACCACTCAAATTGTTCAAAAAACGAACTCGCGTCTAAATGTTTTTGCCATATAGGGCGGGTGCTCTGCCTTGCCCTAAGGGGAGCTGCTTCCGTGAGTTGGTGTAGCCGAGAGTGGGAGCAGGCATTGAAGAAGTGCTCGCCATGGATATCCTATAGAGGAGTTTCTTAGATACCATGAACGTTTTCTAATGGTGGAAGTGATACCTTCTGGTTTCGGTTTTGGTGCACGGTTTAGATTTCAACTTGGAGATCAAGAAGAATTAGAAACATAACACCAACAATTATATACTTCAGTTTATATTGCACCGAACTATGCAATAGAATAACAACTTCTAACATGATTTGTCAATTTTTTTTGTTAAATATGACATGCATACACGCATGTCTCATTGGTCGGTTAGGAAGCCTAGCTAGCACGATGTGACCATGCATGCTATTGCTAGCACAGGGAGGTCACACACATGTTATGCTGTACATCCAATGATTCAAACATTACAATGTTTTTTTTTTAGAAAAGGGAATTTTATTAATCCCAGCCTCTGCATCGAGTGATGCACACAGCCGACTATTACAGAGTTTAAACGTATCTTATTCGTGATTACATCTCAAATATCACAAAGATTGAGACAGACCTCAACCGACACTGACAAACTTAAGGAGAACTACGAAAGCCGACTAATATGTTGCCACGTATGTCAGGAGAATAACTCCTGTGCCACCTGCAGAAGTCTCGTGGACCCAGCCACCATAAGGTCCCGTTGGTCCGAAGGCAGCGGGAAAGCCCATAACTGGATCCAGTGCACCGCCATATGAATAACCTGTAATGCATGAAAATTATCCTTTCTGTTAAAACAATATCATTTCGACAATTCCAAATAGGCCAACAAATAGCTGAAACACCTATACGAATCCTATCCTTGGTCTTTTTGTCCATCCCCCACAACCAATTCCCAAACATATTTGTGACATTAGTCGGAGGAGGGATATTGTAAGTACAAAAAACAACACGCCACACAAGTTTTGCAAAAGGGCAAGTAATAAAAAGGTGTTCAATACTCTCATCATTCCCACAAAAAGAACAATGTGAGCTACCATGCCAACTCTTTTTAGCAAGATTATCTTTTGTTAACAAGACTTTTCGATGAAGGAACCACATAAATATTTTAATCTTTTGTGGTATTTTTAATTTCCAAAGATACTTCTGTAAATATCTAGTATGACCATTCATCAGGTCTTCATACATAGATTTTACCGTGAATTGCCCATTCTGGGTCAGCTTCCACTTAAAACAATCAGGGATATCAGTCAACGTTACCTCCATTAATCTAAGGCACAGATGAGACCACATCTCCCATTTGTTCCCAACTAGGGCCCTTCTAAATCCTAAATTTAGTGGGGGCGCATTATACAGTACATTATGAACCGAAACATGTTGGTGCTGCACAATGTTATACAATAACGGATATTGATTCATTAATGGGGAGTCACCCAACCAAGTGTCCTCCCAAAACCTTGTGGTTTCCCCATTACCAACTATAAAGGAACCTCTATTGAAAAAGTCATCTTTGAGTCTCATTAGTCCCTTCCAGAATGGAGAATCTGTAGGTTGAGCTTCCACTTGAGCTAAAGTTTTACTTTGAAGGTATTTGTTTTGTAGCAGTTCTTGCCACACCCCTTCCTCGTTTAAAAGTTTGAACAGCCATTTGCTAAGCAAACATTTATTCTTTAGTTCAAGTACTTCCACCCAAGACCTCCCTGATCCTTTGGTCTGCATATAATGTTCCATTTTGTTAATCGATATTTTCGTTTATTCTCATCACTCTGCCAACAAAATCGTGATCTATAGAAGTCTAACCTTTTCCTTACCCCTTTAGGTAATTCTAAAAAGGATAGCATGAACATCGGAAGGCTTGTTAAGACCGAATTAGCATGAACCAGACGGTCTCCGTAAGGCAACATCTTCGCTTTCCAACAACCAAGTTTGCCTTCGAAACGGAATTCCACTGGTTGCCATTCGTCATTTCGGAGTCTCCTATAATGGATTGGAACTCCAAGATATTTAAAAGGTAGAGATCCCGACTCACATCCGAAGATTTGCCGGTATTGATCTTCTACCTCTTTAGCCTTCCCAAAGCAAAAGATTTTACTCTTGTGGAAATTTATTTTGAGCCCCGACAGTTGCTCGAAAATACAGAGGATGAGTTTCATATTAACCGCCTTTGCAAGGTCATGGTCCATAAATTAAATAGTGTCATCGGCATATTGCAAAATAGATAACCCTCCCTCCACCAAATGAGGTATCAGTCCATCTATCTGCCCATCTTCCTTTGCCCGCGCGATTAAGATGGCTAGCATATCCGCCACTATGTTGAACAACATGGGAGACAAAGGATCCCCCTGTCTAAGACCTTTTTTAGTTTGGAAATAATGACCAATGTCATCATTTACCCGGATCCCGACGCTTCCCCCTGAACAAATTGCATAATCCAATTGCACCATTCTTGTGCAAAATCTTTCATACGCGCTTGTTGGAGAAAGGACCATTTTACTTTGTCATACACTTTCTCAAAGTCAATTTTAAAGATAACTCCATCCATTTTCTTCCGTTGAAGCTCATGAATGGTTTCATGTAGGACTACCACACCTTCTAAAATGTGTCTCCCAGGCATGAAAGCCGACTGAGTCGGCCTAATTATCTTTTGTGCAATTTCGGTAATACGATTAGTACCTACTTTTGTAAATATTTTGAAACTGATATTGAGTAGACAAATCGGCCTATATTGTTGAATCTGGACCGCATTTTCTTTTTTTGGAGAAGCGTAATAACTCCAAAGTTTAATTTGAATAGAGACAAATTTCCCTGTTTCAACTGAACAAATAGAGCCATTAGATCATCTCTAATTACCTCCCAAAAGTTTTTATAGAACTCAGCAGGGAAGCCATCTGGCCCTGGAGCCTTGTTGAGTTCCATTTGAGAGATTGCCTCATACACTTCTTTCACTAAGAAATCAGCTGTAAGAATGTCATTCTCTTCTTGTGTGAGTTGAGGAATATCATTAACTATCTCTTCATCCATTACAACATGGTTAGGATCCGAATCCCCATAAAATTTCTTATAATATTCAGATATATAAATCTTTAAATTCGTGTCCCTTCGTCTTGTTCAACCTGGAAAATTTTCTTTTTCCTAACAATGTTATACTTAAATCTTTTTTTGGAGTGTAGTGGCAGATGCCCCAAAAAAATTATTTGCATGAAAACTGCTACAACACTGATTCCAGGGATATAACAGTACTACATATAAAGATAAAAGATACACGTAAAACATATATACATTAATTTAGTGATAAATATTTGATCCGCAATAGCTAACTCATGTCCATCATCAGTTCCAAACTTCCACGCGAGTCAGCACACTAGCTAGTACATCAAAAAGTTGAAGATACTCGTCCGAAAACCGCATACACATGTTACTAGTATATCGTAGGCTCGTAACAAACAAACAGAAAATTACCAGACAACATTTTCTCAAAATAGAAATTATACCACATCAAAGCTAGCTAGCTACTACGGAGTAGATCGCTCTATATGCGGATTACAGTAGTGCATCATGCATTGCATATCTCCTTTTCTCGTATTCATCGTCGTAGATGAGCAGCTACCGCGCTAGCTGCCCGAAGGTGGATCGATAGACGTGGATCGATCAGTTGCCGGCGCCCCAGAGGAAGGTGCCCATGGCGAAGCTTCGCTTCTGGTGGAGGGTGCCGTGGACGGGGAGGCCGTAGTCGGAGAGAAGGCGGTCGAGCTGCCACTCGGGCATGGCCTCGTAGTTCTCCCTGGTGTACCTCGGGTAGTGCAGCGGCATCTGGAACCGGCGGCGCCCCACGCCCTCCCGCTCCCGCTCCCCGCCACCGTTCGCCGCCATCATCTCCATGACTAGCTACCTTTGGGTTATAGAGGAAGCCTTGTACTTGGTGGTGGACTGTGGTGCCTTGCTGCCTTGGATCGAGCCGTAGGTCGATCTGAGCTAGCAAGTTATCGAAATGGTCGAGGCGATCGTCTTTTATAGTGCTGTCCGGGCAGTGGACATAGGAAATATCAGACGTCGAGAGTTTTGGTTAGTTAATCACGAGGTGTGGCCGGCGTGGTGTGGCATCGGGACGGTATCAGGGCCTGGTTCGGTGGTCGGGCAGTTGGCAGGCGCAGTGCGCGCACGGGCGGGCGGGCGTGGACGGCTCATGCCCGTGCCGTGGCACCGACGGCGAGCCGCTGTTGGCACCGCCACCGGGCAGGTCAACGTAGCTAACTGCACGCTCCGGCGCCGTCCGTTTGCCAAAGATCCCCGTGGGCGAGTCAACCTCTGGCGGCGATTGCAGTAAAACAAAAATACTCCGGCGGCCATGGAAAACGACGGCCGGAAGGAGGCGCTTTTTTTGGACTGGCTGCGTTGGCACGGCTCGAGCTCATCGCCCGATTTGACGGGCATTACGAGGCTGGTTGATTTACGTTGGCCATCACGTCGTTCGCGTGAGCGCCCTGCGTCGTCCTTCCAGCTCGATCTCACTCACGAGTCACGTCCCATGACGATCGGCCATCAGCATGCA
Source organism: Poa pratensis (assembly GCA_947311845.1). Classification (NCBI taxonomy): domain Eukaryota; kingdom Viridiplantae; phylum Streptophyta; class Magnoliopsida; order Poales; family Poaceae; genus Poa; species Poa pratensis. The sequence goes on from CAMZMU010000106.1 coordinate 13,244,461, forward strand.
ATGCCTTTTGCGTGTGCAGGTTCAGCAGGCGGTGAATTTTGAGTGTGCAAGTGTTTTGGTGGCCCAGCGTGCTCGATCGCCGGCCGGCTAGCTGGCCAACCAAATCGGTTAGTCCTCCACGGCAAAGAAGGCCCCGGCCAGCCGGAGTAGCCAGCGACATGGTGCGTGCGCGTGCGACGCCCCGTGAAATGCTTCCACCTTTACGACAAGGGACGGTTCTTCAGGCGCCACGCAGAAAGGAATACACCGGTACCGCTGTATAAACGCCGTTGCAAACAAGAAACAAGAATGTGAAGTATAAATGAGAGTTGCTGTCTCACAAGTCAGAAGCCCTGTTCACCGATGGTTTCTCAACTAGACGCACGCGCGCACACGGGGAAAAGGCAGCTGAGACGCTAGGATTCCTGGGAATATACCAAGGACGATACCAAAGTTTTGCTTGACAATCAAGCTGAAACAGAGCCGGCATTATTTCAGGAACTGATGTAGTGGTCAGAAACGCGAGATTCTTACCAAGATCTACTCCCCTCCCCCTTCACAAAATATAAGGCGCCGCGTTATTATAAATGGTGACAACGTCTTATAACTTTGACGACAAATTATTCTGGCTGTGTATCTGTTCTGCACAACACTTTATGTCATATATGCATCATTTTACTAAATTTTATAAGTAAGAGTTGTAGTTGAAGTCGTGTGGTAGAGACCGTGAATACCCAACCGTGCATTCTGTTGTGGGAAGAAAGACATGCAAGGTGGTAATCCAATCATGTGAAAACGAAGTGAGGTAGGTTTCTTCTTTTTCTTTCCAACTAATTAATCGACACCGTTATAAGCCGAATTACTTGAACTGTGTTATCATTGAACTTTTGTATAACCTAATGTGGAGGAGTATGTGCCTTCTTTGGAAAACCATATTTATCTTAAGAGCTAGTTACTCCTAACATAAACCAGCACGAGAACATTAGACTTGCTACATAGTTAGATAGATCTCCTTTTTCTTTCTCGGCAAAACACAAGTTAAACTGTTATTTTTTTCTAGATAAGTTTCCTTTTGCATATTGTACCAAAAAAAAGGTAACCAAAGAAAAAATATATGAAAAAAGATAAATCTCAACCAACAAGATTATAATAATCCATACGAAGCATAATTATATCTAACATCACTAAAATAAATGGCGAGACCTTTTGGATTTGTATGAGTATTTTTTTTTGTACAGATATATTGTACATTGCATCTGATATTTTCTACTACCTTCGTTCTGAAATATAAGATGTTTTAGATTTTTTTCGGATTTGGATATGTATAGACAGATTTTAGTGCGTAGATTCACTCATTTCAGTCCGTATATAGTATATATTGAAATATCTAAAATATCTTATAATTTGAAACTGGGGGAGTATATAATAATGTTCTCTAACTTATATGTGACATTCCAATGTTCAAACAATCGAAGAACATAAAGTTTATATTGAGCACTAAATATGGAAAACGAGATGCCCATTAATTCCATGAGTCGGTGAATGTGGCTGACTTTCTTATCTTTGTCATTGTCAGCTATGTACTTGCAATGATGTGTAGAATGTTAACAACATTGATAATGTAAATGAGATCTTCAACGATTTCCATCGATTCAAAGGACATGCAGCTCACTAGTGGTATTAATCATCACAGATAATTATAGAGTTGATTTAATTATTTGCACACAACTCGCCATGTCATTTTTTATGTGTGGACGTCACCACATAGTTGTCTTGGTAAGATGACCCGAGAAAACCAATGACAAAAATATGTAACCTAGCGAAGAATTCATGAGACAGGGCTACAGGACTATTCATAGCAAGAAACTAGACAATACAGATAAATATAACAATAATTCCCACTTGGGCACGAGAGAGATGATCGCCACGGAAACTGTGAAAATTGATGCCTGTCTACCGGTGGTTTCCATGAGTGATCTACAATGGTTCAAAACATAGTATTTCCTTAGTCTTTCACGTCATCTAGAAATAGAAATAAGCTACACAATGGACTATCTCCTCGAGATATTTAGCAATTAATATTTGCATGTTTCTAATATTTGTGGCAAAAAGTTAACGATAAAAAAGTGTCACCTAGACGTCCAAAACATATCTATAATTTTTTGATTTTTTCATTCTACTTTTATATAATTGCTATATGTTTTACTATGATTAAATATAATTTTATGGCATTTTCTTGAAATAACCTTTTAAAAAGATGCAAGTGCCGGTTTCTGTTTTTTGGTTGTTTTTCTATTTCAGAAAAGCTGTTACAGAAATATCGTCGGTATCGGACGAAAATTTATGTAGATTTTTATTCCACAAAAGAAGGCCAAGGACCAAAGGGAAAAATTGTTCAGTTTAAATAAGTACTCCAATTGTCTCTAACCCTAAAACATCTTAGAGTCGTAGAAACTGATTATAGCTTGAAATTGTTCAACTTAAATAAGTACTCCAATTGCATCTCATTTCCTGGTTTTCAATTCCTCTCTTCTTTGCAGCAGATATTTCCAAGAAAGTCTTCAAATCAGCAACAAAATCACTCTTTCTATACATGTTTCAAACCAAAAGAACCTATTAAATCTGAAAACAAATAGGTCTTATGAATTTCAGAAAATTCCATTTTATATGAATTCTAAATCACCTCGAATCATCTATGATTGGAACAATTTCGAGAAGCCAAAGCTTGAAAATGTGTAAGCGAGAGACGAATGAGGAGCGGCGATAAACCTGAAGGTGGAGTGACGTCTTCTTCCCCATCTCTACCAGCCGCTCCACTGCACCTCCTTGGACCGCCCCCCTGCCGCCTCGAACGCCTGCCAGACCGTCTGCCGCCGCTACCCGCGTCGGACCCTGCTGCCGCGGTGCCTCACGTCCTACTCGATCTGCAATCCACCGCCAGTCTACTGCCCACCCACCCTCCCACCACGTGCGGCTTCTCTCTAAATCCCCTCTCCGGCACTTATGTATACATGTCCTAGTTTTATCAGAATATTTGGGTATTCATTTTTCTGTGGTATTATTTTTTGAGATTAGCGTATAGTTGTATATTTTGCGGTATTTTTTATCACTTATAAGCGTGCAGATTAGCATCCATAACGTCTCCCTGGCCTAATGACACAAAAAGACACTAAACGACACGTCACCCTACCTGACAAGTCAACGAGTACGCACACGAATGGTGTCGTGGCCCACCAGCTATCAATCCACTCTGAAGATGAGAAGGAGAAGAAAACTCCTCCCGTCGCTCCACAACTCCAGCCTCATCCCGTCGCCACCGCCGCCGGCTGCTCGCCGTGCCCGTCGTCGGCTTCTCCCTCTAATTCCCTCGTGTTGACTGCCGCCGGTCAGTGCTCTATCTCTAGCGCTAGCTTGCCAGGGGAATTTTCGGAGAAGGAACCCAGCGGGACTCGGACGAATTCCTGCAAAAACAAGTCCGGATCTTCCCTGGACTCGGATCCGTTTCTCCTATTCGAATTTGGTGTGGCCTCCGTTGCTGATCTATATAAGTAGTAGGCAGGAGACCTGAAGAAATTTGTGTGGTTTGTCCAAAAGCATCAGATTCGTGCAAGGGAGTTATACGGAAGAAAAAATTCAGCTTTGTCCAAAGGCTTCAGGTCTTTGCAACTGAGGGACTGGAGCCTGCCTTCCCTCTGTTTCTGACGAGACCCTGCTCCCATGGAGTTATGTAGCGTCGCCTCCATAATGAGCTTAGGGAGTCTAGCTGTACAACAAACACACTTGTGCTCCCTAATCTTCAGAGTTTTGCCCAAGCTGCTAGGCTTCACTCCCAGTTCACTGGAAAAATTCTGCAAATATGTTCATCCACCATTGACAGAGACTATCGTGGGCACATTGCCATAGCTGCCTGTGGACGTCTTGATGGGTATATTTGCCACCCTTGAGATCCCTGACCTTGTACGTGCCGGTGCCGTCTGCCCCTCTTGGTGATCAGCATTTACCAGCCTACGAAGCCTTGGACAGTATAAACTATCGCAGACGCCGTGCCTCCTCTATACTTCTGAATCTGCTGGTGATAGTGTTGCTTCCCTCTACAGCCTCACTGAGAAGAGATCGTACAAGTTAACTCTTCCGGAGCCACCTATCCGCACTAGGTGTTTGATCGGGTCCTCTCATGGCTGGCTGGTTACTGTTGATGAGAGATCTGAGATGCATCTTGTCAATCCGATCACGTGTGAACAGATTGCTCTACCTTCAGTGATCACCCTCGAGCAGGTGAAGCCCATCTTTGATGAGTACGGTGCTCTTCACAAGTATGAGTTTTCATGGCACACTGGAATGCGTGGTTGTAACACACCGGCGATCTTTGCTCTTGACAAGCTACGGGACAGACTCCACTATAAGGCGTTTGTGTTCCCTGATACATCCACGGGAAGCTACATTGTGGTGCTCATCCATAATCCAATGCGTCAGCTCTCTTTTGCAAAAGCAGGGGATGATAAGTGGACCTGGCTGGCACCTCACGAAGACTATAGTGATTGCATTTACAAGGATGGCCTGTTGTATGCTGTGTCTACAATGGGAGAACTTCACACCTTTGATCTTAGTGGTCCTGTGGTCGCAATGAAGACAATTATCAGCATACCCAGGAAGTATGAATATGAGTACCTGTACATTGTTCAAGCTCCATGGGGTGGTCTGCTGCTCATTTGGAGAATGTTCGAAGATCATGAAGTGGAACCTGATCCTGGGGGATCTGTGTTCTGGAACACTACAGAGTTCAGAATATATGAAGTTGAAGCTTCGGGAAGTGAATTTAAGGAAATCGATTGCTTGCGTGACCATATTTTATTTCTTGGGCATAATCAATCACTTTGTCTCAGTGCGGAAGAATACCCATCTCTCAGGGCAAACCATGCCTACTTTACTGATGATAATCTGTTGTGGACACTGGGATTAAAGAATAATCCTCGTGATATGGGAACTCTCAACCTGGATGATAACAGCAAGGAGGAACTTGTGTCTCCGCAGCTTTGGTCCAACTTTCCGGCTCCTATTTGGATTACACCTGATCTTAGAAAGATAAACTTGGCCTCAGAGGCTGCTTGAAAAATGGTTGATGGGTTCAATGAGCTAGCAGTTTGGTGGTTTGCTAGGTTATTGCCGTTCCTAGAGAGAGTCATGAACAATCTACTCATGTGACCAGTGACCCCAAGTCCGTACACACTAGCTTTGACCCAGTTAAATAAATAGTTTGAGTTTTTCTTTGTTTACCCATGTCATAATCATGTACTTAACACAGTTTAATGTGTCAATGGAAAACTTAAGGAATACTCAATTTCTCCCTCTGTGTTGTTCTTCCAATTTTTCTGGCGTGCGTGTGTATTTCACTTACAATAAACAAATTCTCTTAACTCGGCTCTGCATGGGAACACCCTTGTACATAAGCTTCAAAGTTTTCATATTGTTCTTTCAATGCACCTGTGTTCATATCTGTGGAGTGCTTTATTAGCAGAGGCTCCATTGATGGAAGGGATGCGGTAAGGGAAGCCTCCTTGCTTCATCAGGAGAGGCTGCGTTGATCTTTCTCATTCCTTCCTTCTTTTCTTTGGGGTAGGGGGTCATCAATGGTGTGCTCGTGATGGAGATGCTCCAGGGGCTCAAGAGCTGTTTCCTTGTCCATGTCCGTGCACAAGAACATGTGATTTCCAGACAGAATGTATAAGGAATACAACAAGGTACTTAATTAAGAACCCATGCCTATCCTAAGTGGTTAGTGGCTCAGTGGCAGAGGCAGCGGGTGCGCGCCCAGCCCACCCGTGTTCGAATCCTGCGCCCAACGAGGCAGCGGATTCCGCTGGGGTTTTATCCCCGTTAATTCGGGGAGAGGTCACATCCTATCTAACAACGGACAGCTAAGGGAGGGACTCGCCCCCCTTAGTCAACGTTTTTCTAATGGTTATTTGTCTACCTTGATTTTTTTTCGGCAAGTGTTTCTAGTTTCATTTTGCTTTAGTCATGGTTGAACCAAAGTTGTTCTCAGGAATTTACTATTGGTTTGTGTAGTTTGACGATTAATTGATACATATATCCTTCTTTTGGTGATGGGTAGCCGAGAGAGGCTGGAGATGTTGCAGGGGCTTCTTTCCAGAACAAGATGCCAGTATCCTATGTCCTAACAGGTTTGTTTTTGCGCTCTGGAGCATTTGTAAAAGATAAACCGGTGGTCAGTCTTATCTGATATGTATCATGGAAGAAAGGAACTAGATGTCCTATGGAAATGTAGTCGGAATTTAATAGGGACATTCTGTTTGTGCTATTCCTGCATAGCTGTTCTGAAGACTCCCACAATTATGGATTACTGAAAAGAATTTGACGTTTCATCTAATTTTTCTTTATACTGATGTGCATGTTTCTATTTTCTTACGATGGAGTGACTTGGTTGCTCAGGTTCATGTTGTCTCTGCTAAATATGTAATGAAGTGTGGTGATGATACTTCTTTAAGACTTCACTCAGTTATCACTAAGATACACCTGATCACATGCCATTGCGTCATGGATAATGGGTAGTGACTTATGAGGTAAACACATGTTGTATTTAGTTTCAGTGTTTATTTGATAACACTTGTTCATCTGAATGGCGAGCAGGGCCAAAATAACATCTTCATCAGATATTGTGTTTATACTTGCATGAGAGTAGTCAAGACTGAGTGGCTGTATTATAGTAATTCTGTTTTTAGTAGAAAGCAAACATCTAATAAGATATTAAAGTATAGACCAACTGGGCTTGGAAACATTTTATTGATATATACTGCACATTCCTATAATTCAGCTTAGTTTGGTCGCGTGGTGGTACCAATACGGATCTACCCGTAGTATTTTACATGACAGAGTTCTACTTCCATGATATAAGCTCTTAAAGTTCTGAATGTGTACTAACTATTGCAGGTTGAAGTAGGTAGCTATCGAGAATATATAACTGATAGGAAGATGGGTAAAAGGTGGATTCTGCCAGGTGTATGTTGGCAGAAGAATAACTGGTAGAGCTTCTCATATGGGTCCAGATGCATACGAGGTTTCTTTCCTGGCCACCTAAAATAAATTGATTTTTACTACTCCTATCAGTTATATGTCTATTCCATGGATGAGGTCCATAGCTTAGTGCAGATTGGTTTTCCTTTCTTTTTATTTTTGTCTCCTAACATTGATAATCAGGTTTTGCAAATTAAAGCTTATGTTGATAAAATCACGTGCTAGGATGGAGGGTGTGGAGAACCAATGCTAACAGCTATATTTTTTTTGCCTAAACGGCGCGTAAAGTGAGAAGAGACAGGTGATCAACCCAGTCTTAGCTCCTAGACATTTTAGGCGTTTTCTGTTGCTTTCTTATTCATTTGATTATGCTTGCTTTATCTCAGTATATAGAAAGGAAAAGGGAAGCTTTTGGTTTGCATCGAACAATGATCTGTGAAACATCTTCCTTAAAGAAATTTGTTCTCTGAAACATGTGTCATGCCTTGGTGTTACTGTAATGCATTATTGGTGTGGATGCCCAATTGTATTTAGTCCGTAAGGACCAGCTTGATAATGCCTTGAATATTTATTCTTTGGCCAAAATCACATGTGCTTTGTTTTGGACAGTAACTGCTCATTATATGAGCAGAGCCATTCATGTCAGGTATACTTTTCCATCGTTGAAAACCTTGAGAGCTACTATATGATTATTCTAAGAACCGAAGATGATCAAGATTGAGCTTCTTCCCGGAACTTCCCTACACAATTAATGTGGTACCCGAAAAAACAAAAAAGAAAAGAAACAGAAAAAAACGAAGAAGAAAACAAAACAAAAAGACAGCCCAAATGGGCCGGCCCATGCCGAAGACTTGTGCGGGGCGAGTCCCTGCACCAGCTCGCAATAAGCGAGATATAGTGCTCGCGATACCTGTGGCCTGCCCAGAAATCTCGAATCTTCCACTCACTTCTCCCCGACCGAATCGAAGCACAAACGGCACTGCCGACTAGGGTTCAGCCGCCACATCGTCGGCGGGGCCGCGGTTGCGGACGCCGGAGATGGACATCTCGGAGATTGCGAAGAAGGTCGACGCCCTCGAGGTCGAGCTCGCCGCCAAGTCATCCCGCATCACCGACCTGGAGGCTAGGGTCTCGCTTCTCGAAACCGAGAACGCGCGCTTGAGGAAGGCCGTGCCTGAGGGAGAGGCGATGGATCATTCAGGCGAAAATGGTCCGACCTGTGGTCGATTGGAGGAGGGTCTCGGCGGAAACAAGCAAAAGTCAGTCGACATGTTGAGAGAGCATGTGGTGGATGATGTTATAGAGGTCAGTGACGGCAAGAAAGAGGGGGTGGATGTTGAAATCGACAACGGGAAGAGCGCAGATGAGGGCCTTCCTGTGGTGCCAACTCCTATGAAATCTGCAGTGCGGGTGGTGACATTCAGCGATGATGAAGATGACACGAAGGAAGCTAGGGGTGGGGGAGGCGACCACCGGGGTAACCATTTTTATCTGTACCACGGCGTAAGAAGCGTAAATCAGCACTCATGATCAGTGACAGTGAGAGTGAGGGTGAGAATGGTGAAGGGCATGGAAGTGAGGATGTTCATGCGGTTAGTCCGAAGCATGTGCCATCTGTAGCTGAGACAGGGATTGGAAAGGGGAGGGTGATGAGGATGATGGGAAAACCATTCATGAATTGATTAAAGAGATGAGGGATAGGGATGAAGGGGAATTAGGTCAGACAAAAGGATGTTCTACTCCTGCAGCAAGGCCCTCTACTTGGTCAGTGAAAAGTCAGTCAAAGAGAAGACGGCGTTTACGTCGTGCACTCGAGTTTGATGAACCCAAGGATCATGAAGAGAGTGAGGATGGTCCAAAAGAAGATGATAGTACATCTGGATTTATAGAGGACACGGAATGTTCTGAAAACACATCCGAAGAGAGTGAAGATGGTCCAGAAAAAGATGATAGTACATCTGAATTTATTGATGATGCGGATTGTTTTGAGAACACATCTGATTCTGCTGCAGAATACCGTGCTGAACTAGCAGAGTCTATTGATAGGATACGCGGTAAAAAGAATGCCAATAATAAGGATTGGGAGACTGAGCAAGAGATGCTATCAGCATTTGGTAAACAGCCTGAGCTTACCTTGAAAGCTGTATGTGCCCTCTATCGAAAGCAAACCGAGGAAGAACAGGTAGAAAAGGCCACTATTGTGCATAACAAAAGAGGATTCAACCAGATAGATGCCCGAAGGTATACCTAGCTCCTAATGGTAGTTAATATCTTTATATTCAGTGCAAGTACCCTCTTTATTCACTTAGACTAGTATACTGTTCGAAAGACAGCTTGACCTTGTTCGTACAAGAACTTCAATCTAGATATTCTTTGTATTGGAGATATTTTGTATTTAGGTAAGAATGGCTTTTCTATCAGTGGATTAATAGAGAGTTACTGTGTTGACCATGTGTTATATTGATGGTGATGTAAAGGACCTCTCTTTTCCTTGTAGAATGTGGGGCTTCTCAGATCATGTGGTTTAGTTTCATTTTTTAAGTACCTCTCTTTCCAATGTAGGCCACACGGGTGTAGGTTGGACTGTCAACATGCCAAACTAAGTTCTTAGATACCAACATTGAGATACCTTGACTACTCTATGGTCTACGGATCATCATTATGTTATTGGAGATCTTAACTAGCGTTGGAAGAAAATGTATGCGGAGCATGAGCATTCCATACCTTTAATGTCATTGTGTTTATTCTGATGCTCCAGTTTGGCTTTTGTTCTATTTGATTTTGGCTGAATAAATACCTAACAAAATTTTGTTTGTGACTTCTCACTAATAAGTACATAGCACAAAGCATAGGTGATATTTTCTTCGCCTCCATGTCTCAGCATAACACTTCTATCGTAAGTAAGAGATCAGGAACTACCATTGAATTTCAGGTTTCTGTTTGTCTCATCCTGCAAGTTGTTTTCTTTGTTTAGGGGTTCTTACATAGCGCAGTTTCTTCTGGATGGTGATGCTTCTGGACCGCTTAAGAAGACCACAGAGGACCTGGAAAAGTATGTCCGAGATGGTCTTGAGTTCTGTCTCAAGATGGCTTTTCGTTACTCAACGCAGCTGTTCGCAATATATCAGAATAAGGAGGACCCCTACTTTCCATTAGTCTGCTATTACTAGCTTCATATGCTAACCTCTTTGTGACTCTTGTAATAGTCTGAATTCTCAGTCTGCCATTCAGTGCTTTGTAGTCGGTTTAGTCGTCGTTTCTTTTGGAGTAGTTAGGGCATGTCTGACGGGGTCTGTGTTTTAGATAATGTAGTTGAAGTATCAGTGCTGTAATATTCGGAATATTCCTGTATAATATAGTATTACCGCTCTGTTCATACCTCAGGTTTTATTCCTCCTCTTCAACCGATGGAGGCATGTCTAATTCACTATTGTCCCTCCCAAATTCATAACCCGCTGAACCTTTTGGGACTATTTCGCAGTAGTATGAACTTTGCTGTAGGTAAACGGCATTAATACTTCACCGGTGCTCTACAGTGTTTCAATAAAAGAAAGGGTGGCATTGATTTATCTGCTTGTGAAGAATTGGTGAATTAACCCGCTGAAAATGAAGTGATGAACTATGTTAGAAAAGACACGAAATTGTAGAAGCTGTTGAATTGCCGACAACACTAAGCAAAGCTGATTTTACAGAACTTGCTGTGTGCTATTGCGCAATGGAGTCCAAAGATAAATCACGTTTTGTAATTAATCGTCAAAACCTAGTTAGAACCTGGTTAGAGAGCCAATATGCACGTTTAAGTACAGTTTTCTTATGATTCCTTAAAAAAATGGTTCCCTGCTAAGGAGGCGAACATGAATTTAAGAATCTTTCTTAAACCTAGAACCCATTAGAAATTGCAAACCCGCTATTAAGATATTTGTTAGGTTGTACTACAATCTTTATCTTGAATAGATGTGCACTATATAGTTTATGTAATTATTAAAAATAATTCAGAAATGAACTTTTGTTGAAAAAGACAGGTCACATTTAGCACAATGTAAGTGTATTTGAAAAACATGACTTTACACATTAACATTTAGCAACATTATTATGTGGAACTATGTATAATAAATAAAACTATATATTTAAAATGCAAAAATAAAAAGTATCAAAGTTTATTATAAATTGCAATTTTAGTTTGCCCCGGAATTATCTCGGCAAAAAACATTAGCACCGTAGGGGGAGGAACGCGCGTCGCCGAACTTTTTGCCAATTTCGGAATGTAGCGGAGAAAGCGGGGAAGAGAAGAGCAAATGGGCTAAGGTTCTCCACCAGGCATATTTTAGTTGTCGCCGCGCGATGATAGCCGTTGAATTTGATCCAGCGGCCGAGTTTTTTGGTCGCTTATTCAGCCCACTTTGGTTGTAGGCTCAGGTTAGGTTAGTTTGTTTTTAAAATAATCATTTTTAAGAATTATTTCTGTTCGGTGGTTTTTAAACATGTTGTCCTAATTTTTTAGGGAAAAATTAATTTTTACTAGTGGAATTTGGTGCGGCGACACGCCGCACCCGTTGTAATTCGAAAAATGTTCAAATCCGTTGGAATTTTTCGTCTAGAGTATGTTTAAATACTTAGTGAATTAAAATGTTTAAATATGCTTGTATTTCGACGTAATTTTTTAATTTAACTCCATAGTTAGAGAATGCATGATATGAGCATTTGTTAATTGTAACTCCGTAGTTAGATAAAGTTCATTCAGATTGTATCCAAATATTCACCAAATTGGAATGTTCAAATATGTTTGCGTTATGCCATAAGTAGTTAGCATATATTTTTGTGAACATGTTGATATATTTTAGAGTATATCCAATTTTTAAAATCTGTCAAAAATTTTCGTCTAGGGTATGTCCAAATATTTAGTGAATTAAAATGTTTGAATATGCTTGTATTTGGACATTAATTTTTAATTTAACTCCATAATTAGAGAATGCATGATGTGAGCATTTATTAATTTTAATTCCGTAGTTAGATAGTAAAGTTCATTTAGATTGTGTCTAAATGTTCACCAAACTGGAATGTTCAAATACGTTTGCATTATGCCATAAGTAGTTAGCATATATTTTTGTGAACATGTTGATATATTTTAGAGTATCTCCAAATTTTTTTAGAAAATTGAAATGTTCAAATATGTTTCTATTTTTTAGTAATATTTAATTTAAGTCCATAATGAGTGGGAACGCACATTTATTGAATTGAATTCCATATTTAGAGAAAGTTCATCCAGATTACATCCAAATATTTATCAAATTGAAATGTTCAATTTAAGTCCACAATTAGAGGAAGTGCATTTGTTTTTTGTCCAAATATTCACCAATTCAAAATATTTAAACATGTTCGATGTACATTTATTGAATTGAATTCCATATTTGAAGAAAGTTCATCTAGATTACATCCAAATATTTACCAAATTGAAATGTTCAATTTCGCCCATGGTGTTAATTTTGCTGCGTAATTTGAAGTGTATTTTATGACGATGCGTAAAGTGTTCTTTCTAAAATATGGTCATATACATAAAGTTTATATGTAGGTAGTAAGATATATATATATACATACGGAATTAGAATACCGATAGTTAACTTTCACGGTCTATGATAACATAATTGGTAGTATAGATAAAATATTCGGTTTCCGCCAACTGAAAGATAGTGCATGAATTGAACATAAGTAGATAGAATCCATTTTTCTAAATATTTTGGTATATTGAACACATTTTTATGAATCACGGATCAGAAGTTATTGAATTTTCAAAATTGGACAAATTTGTGAAATTGTTAGGAAAGTTTAAAATTATGACAACCTGGACCCACTGTCAGAGTTTTAATAATTATCGAAATCATTTTTTTCAAAATATTAAAAGGCTGGCAAGTGGGCTCCCGATGACGTCAGCTGTTGATATCAGCAATGGCCACGATGGTTATGTCGACCACCGCCACGCCTGTTGTATCGGTATGTGACGTAGTTTTGTAAAATGAGTTATTAACTGAGATTGTAGGTATATAATTTGGTTCATGAAAACTTTGTACATGACAGGTAGGTAATAAAAATGCTATTCTGGGCTAGATCTAAAAGATAAATTTCTGGATCCAAATACCCGGATTCAAAAAATTTAAATCTGTCAGAGTATGTTTGTTTTTTTTCACAGACTAAAATACAACAAATTTGAAGATTGGAGAGAAATATATTTATGTCCGTCAAAACAAAAAGGTTAAAACATGAAAATTGTTCGAAGGATGATACTCGTCTACTCGTGAAAGGGAAATTTAAACGGATGACTGAGTGCGACGAATTTGACAAAATTCATCAAATGTTTTTGCGAGTTTGGATCCGATCCAAAATTAAGAAGTTAGAGTCGACCAATCTCGAAACCGATCACGGGAATGGAATCTACTTGTCGGCGCGCATATATTTCATGTGTATATTATCGCGAAAGGAAAAAACAGTTACTGTAGAAGTGCGGACTGTAGCACTCTACAGTGCCCGTGACGTGGGCAGTGAGGCCAGAGGGCTAAGTGGGTCGGCTTATTATCGCGAAAGGAAAAAAAAGTATTGTAGAGTGCTATAGTACACGGTGCACTGTAGAAGTGCGGGTACTGTAGCACTCTACAGTGCCCCGAGACGTGGTGCAGCGAGTGGAGGCCTTAAGGGGTCGTCTTTTATATAGGTAGGATTCGGTGACGTGGCAGCGCGTGGGAAGGCCGAAACAGGTGAAATTTTATGTATGAAATGTTTTGTTATAATCATATAGTAAATGTTGAAAGAATTTCGAATTTGACGAAATGAAATGTTTGTGCGAATTTGAATCTAAAATTTGAGGAGTTAGAATCGACCAAACTTGAAAGCGATGACGGGGGTGGAAGCTACTCGGCGACACGCATATATTTCGTGTATATAATTTTTGAAAAACGCGGAGTTATTTATGCAAAAAAATTGACAAAATGCGTCAAATGTTTGTGTGAATTTGGACCAAAATTGAGGAGTTAGAGTCTATAAAACTTGAAACCGTTCAGGGGAATGGAACCTACTCGGCGACGTGCATATATTTCTTGTATATAATTTATGGAAAAAAATTCAAAAAAAACTAAAAAAATCCGCAAAAAAATTTCATATGAACAGTATTTGGTGACGTGGCAGCCTGAGTGGAGGGAACAGTAAACAGCACTGTAGAAGTGTGAATACTGTTCATGTGAACAGTATTCGGTGACGTGGCAGCCTGAGTGGAGGGCTGAAAGCCTCGTCTATTATATAGGTAGGATATATAGATTACATGTTATATTTCCGTACACTTTAATGATTTATATGACTTATGATACATATTTTATGTCTTATGTTAATGCATTGTTTTAAATAGTAAATAAATACCCAAAATATGATTTAAACATCTTAATATTCTGGATAAAAATGAACCAACGAGATTTTTCGTTTAGAATCTTTAATATGTTTAATGTTGAATAATCAAATTAAACATTAAACATTGTTGGTTTTCCTTAATGATTAATTTTAGTGTTTATTTTGAGAATGTCTTGACGGTAAACTTAACTATGTGCAAAGCTGCTTTAATTTTATTTGTGAACCATAATGTTTTTTTTTTTTTTATGTTCATTCTGCCCAAAGGTGATGAACATAGAGTTCAAATTTAAATTTATGGCATGTTTATTTTGTTTACCAATGGAAATTTTATTACAATGCAACTTATGCTTATGGACATTCATGTCAAATTTCCGATTCCGCAGCCTGATACGTCTCAAACGTATCTATAATTTTTGATGTTCCATGCTTGTTTTATACCAATTGCTACATGTTTTGCATCTACTTTATATCACTTTTATACATTTTTTGGGACTAACCTATTAACAAGATGCCGAAGTGCCAGTTCCTGTTTTCTGCTGTTTTTGTATTCCAGAAAAGCTAGTCTGGAAATATTCTCGGAATTGGACGAAACTACACGGGGGTGCCTATTTTTCCAGAACACACCTGACGGAGCGAAGGAGCAGCAGAGGAGGGCCACCAGGCCCCACACACCCAGGGGGCGCGGCCCCCCTCTGCCGCGCCCTGGGGTGGTGTGGGCCCCTCGGGGGTCCGCAGCCGCCGCC
The DNA here is from genome assembly GCA_947311845.1 of Poa pratensis. Taxonomy (NCBI): domain Eukaryota; kingdom Viridiplantae; phylum Streptophyta; class Magnoliopsida; order Poales; family Poaceae; genus Poa; species Poa pratensis. Next base: position 13,259,604 of record CAMZMU010000106.1, read on the forward strand.
CTTTCGCCTACTTATTCCCCGACGCGAAAACCCTAAGTACCTGAGCAAATATCCACGAAAAGTTCCAGAGACGCCGCCGTCGTCAACCCTAGCTCGGGAGGGTTCAGAACCTCTTCCCGGCACCCTGCCGGAGAGGGGAATCGTCACCGGAGGCTTCTACATCGCCATGCCTGCCTCCGGAGTGATGCGTGAGTAGTTCATCCTTGGACTACGGGTCCATAGCAGTAGCTAGATGGTTGTCTCTCCACTTTGTGCCATCATGTTTAGATCTTGTGAGCTGCCCTACATGATCAAGATCATATTATTGTAATGCTACATGTTGTGTTTGCTGGGATCCGATGAATATTGAATATTATGTCAAGTTGATTATCAATCTATCTTATATGTTATTTAAGATCTTGCATGCTTTCCGTTACTCGTAGATGCTTTGGCCAAGTAGATGCTTGTAACTCCAAGAGAGAGTATTTATGCTAGATAGTGGGTTCATGTCTCCGTTTAACCTGGGACAGTGACAGAAAGTTCTAAGGTTGTGGATGTGCTGTTGCCACTAGGGATAACCTAACGATGCTATGTCCACGGACATATGTGTTTGTTTACATTACGCACTTTACTTAATGCAATTATCCGTTGCTTGCAACTTAATACCAACGGGGGACTCGGATGACAACCCGGCGGTGGATTATTAGTCATAGATGCTGTTGGATAACGATCTATGTATTATGTCGTAATGCCCAATTAAATATCATAGTAGTCAACATGTCATGTATATGCATTGTCATGCGCTCACTATTCGTCAATTGCCCAGCTGTAATTTGTTCACCCAACATGTTAGTTATCTTTTATGGAGAGACACCACTAGTGAACTGTGGACCCCGGTCCATTCTTTTACACTGATTAAACAACCACAAACTGCAAACTGTTCCTTTTTCATTCTCTGCAATTTAATACTCATTTTCCACACCATACGTTTAATCCTTTGTTTTCAGCAAGCCAGTGAGATTGACAACCTCACTGTTTCGTTGGGGCAAAGTAGTTTGATTGTGTTGTGTGCAGATTCCACGTCAACAGTCCAGACTCCCTGCGACAGCTATTTTTCTGGCGCCGTTGACAACCTTCTGAAGAGTTGCTGCTCCTACTGGTTCGATAACCTTGGTTTCTTTCTGAGGGAAAACTTGCTGCTGACTACATCATACCTTCCTCTTGGGGTCTCCCAACGAACGTGTGTTTCACGTCATCAAGCTATTTTTCTGGCGCCGTTGCCGGGGAGTAGAAGTTCTTCAGGAAGCTCTCTGTCTCCCGTCAACAGCACTATTTTTCTGGCGCCGTTGCCGGGGAGACAGCAGTCTTCTGCAAGGGGAGTTTCACGCTTCCAATCTCTTTACTTTGTTTTTGTCTTGCTTAGTTTATTTTATTTTATCTTGTTTGCTTTCAATTATCAAAAACACAAAAAAATTAGTTACTTGCATTCAGTTTATTTTCAGTTTTGTTTTCTGTTAGTTATCATGTCTGGTTCGGCTCATCATGTTTTGGTTCCTGAAGTTGAGGTTCGATCTTTTAAGCAACAAAGTGGAGAAAGTTTGAAAGATGCTTGGTATAGAATCAGCGATGCTCATCGTAGGTGTGCTAAAAAATATTCCACTATGATCCTGCTTAGAAATTTTTATGTTGGCATAACTAGCTGGTATAGATATGTCTTGGACACTTTGACGGGAGGTAACTTTCTTGGTACCCCTGCGTTGGAAGCTAGTTATATTATTGAGAGCCTAGTAGGAACACCACCTGTTAGTAACATTAAAAATGAGATCACCTTGGAAGATGTTATAAAGAAATTGGAGTCTATAGAGAAAAATTTGCCAAATCTCCTTGATAGTACTAGCAAAGTTGATGAATCACTGGGAACCATTAATGAAAGAATTGCTGTTTTAGAAACTAGTACTATTCAAGATAATCAAAATCTTAGGATTGGTGAATTAGAGGAGGCTATGGATGTAATAAGTTCTACTTTTACCTCTATTAAAACTAAAAGGCAAAAGGCTTTTGTGGGGAGAAAGCAAAAATTTATGTATGTTCCAAAAATTTCTAAACCAAAACCCACGGGTGCGTTTAAAACGGATAACGTGTTCAATGAGCTTGAGGGTAAGTCACATAATGGTCTATTTAAATTTTCTTCCCAAGAATTACGTAAACTGAAAAGTCCTAATGTGACAAACCCTGTTCTTGATGAAGCTTTTGATGAATTAGACCTTTCTTCACTTGGTAATACTTGATGCATGCTTTGTGCCTAGCTAAAAGGCGTTAAAGAAAAGCGCTTATGGGAGGCAACCCATTTTATTTTTCTGCAATTTTTCTTTTATTGAGTCAAGGAGTTTGTTTACTTCTGTAGCAACTCCTTTGTATCTTTATTTTCTCGCATTGTTGTGCCAAGAGTAGCCTCTAATGATAAGATGATGCTTAATTTTGATTGCTGCGCAGAAACAGATTTTTGCTGTTCACTGTACGAAATTCCTAAAATCACCAGATTGTTAAAAAATCTGAAATTTTTGTGCGTAATCTTTATGAATGTCTGAAACTTTCATTAGTTCAGAGTTTCTCGATCTGAGCGTCGTAAGTGCCTCGAAAAAATTCGTCTTTGCGGACTGTTCTGTTTTAGACAGATTATGCCTTTTTATTTTTCGCATTCTCTCTTTTACTAGTGTTGAGTGAAATTCTTTTTTGGGTGGAAGAGCTTCACATAACATCAGTGGCTGTAGCTAATGTTTAAAGTAACAAATCATATTGCGTCTTTACAGAACATGTGAATTTTTGATTATGCACTAACCCTCTAATGAGATCTACTTTGAGTTTGGTGTGACGGAAGTTTTCAAGGGTCAAGAGAGAAGGATGATATAATAGGATCAAGAAGAGTGAAGAGCTTAAGCTTGGGGAGGCTCCCATGGATCTCCCCAGCATATTTCAAGAAGACTCAAGCGTCTAAGCTTGGGGATGCCCAAGGCATCCCCTTCTTCATCGTCAAAATTATCAGGTCATCTCTAGTGAAACTATATTTTAATTCTTTCACATCATATGTGCTTTTCTTGGAGCGTCTGTGTGCTTTTTATTTTCAGTATTGCACTTTTATTTTCAATAAAGCTTGACTGGACCCTAGCATTCTTGATTGGGAGAGAGACACGCTCCGCTTTTTCATGAGAATACTCCTATTCTTCACTTATATTTGTTGAGTATTCATATCTAGCGCTGTTCAGCTTTTAGCTCTTGTTTTCATGTATCTCTTGTCAGAGCTATTAGCTTTCTTTTGTAGAAAGTACTCTCTTGCTTCACTTATATTTGTTTGGAGAGTTGATGAAATAAATTGATTGGTGTTTGGTTGGTTCAGAAAATGTTGCATGTGGTAATTGGTATAAGGAAAAACTTGCTTAATCTTGTAGATCACTAAAATGGATAACTTGATGCTTGTCAATTGTTTTGAGTTAACAAGTAGATCATGATTAAATTGTGCATCACATGAGTTAAGCCTATTAGTGAAGAACTACCGTAAAGCTTGTTGAAAATTTGGTTTGCATCGGTGGTACCTCTAAGGTCTAGATATTTTCTAATAACAGGGTTTGGTTAACAAGGAAGACGGTATGAAGTCTTATAACGTTTGCAATATGTTTGTCATATAAAACTTGGTGTACGGGTTGATATTCTTGTTTGCTTACATAACCTTGCTAGCCTAAACTCTGTACTGAGAGGGAATGCTTCTCGTGCATCCAAATCCTTGAGCCAAAATCCATGCCATTTGTGTCCACCATAACTACCTATATGTGGTATTTCCTTGCCACTCCAAGTAAATTTTTCATGTGCTACCTTTAAATTATTCAAAATGTTATTATTCCCTTTTTGTGTCAATGTTTACTAGCTCATGAGGAATTAGTGTGGTTATTCTTTATTCTATTTGTCGAGTGGACTTTTACACCTGGACTAGTGGCATATACATCCGCTTATCCAATAACTTGCAAAAAGAGCTGGCAACGGGGTGCCCAGTCCCAATTAATTACAACTTTAACCAATTAATTCTCTTCACACTTTTGCCCTGATTCATCAGTAAGCAATGACAAACAGTGAAATACCTGAATGTGTGTAAACCAAAGAGAAAGAGGGATGATCTGCCTTGCTGGTAGAAATAACGTCCTTCATGGGAGCCGCTCTTAAAAGTCCGTTCGACAGGTAGAATACTGTTCTCACCCGCTACCATTCGTTGACAATTAACAAACACCTCTCAAAAATAGATACTCCTCCATGGTATGTGATTGATGGAAGGCACCCGAGGATTCGGTTAGCCATGGCTTGTGTTAGCAAGGTTGGGAGGAGTATCAAATATTTTATGCAATCTCTATATGCTTTCAAAAACCTAAAAGCTCTAGCACATGATTTAATCCCTGCTTCCCTCTGCGAAGGGCCTTTCTTTTACTTTTATGTTGAGTCAGTTTTCCTATTCTTTCTGTCTTCCACAAGCAAACACTAGTGTCAACTTTGTTACAACATGCGTTATATGCAATGTATTGGACTTGTTATACTACTTTGTGTTGACAATATCCATGAGATAAATATGTTGAAAGTTGAAGCAAATGCTGAAACTAAATTCTTCCTTTGTGTTGATTAAATACCTTTTGTTAGAAACTATTGCTTTATGAGTTAACACTTATGCAAAACTGTTTGATGCTTGTCTCGAAAGTACTATTCATGAAAACGTTTAGCTTGTGTGATTCATTGTTTACTCATTATCTATTTGGTAGCAAATTATAGACCATTGACTTGGATCACTTCATTCATTTACATGTGCCTTGCAATATTATATGATCAAGATTATGATAGTAGCATGTCACCTCAAAAATTATTTGTTTTTATCGTTTACCTACTCGAGGACGAGTAGGAACTAAGCTTGGGGATGCTGATACGTCTCAAACGTATCTATAATTTTTGATGTTCCATGCTTGTTTTATACCAATTGCTACATGTTTTGCATCTACTTTATATCACTTTTATACATTTTTTGGGACTAACCTATTAACAAGATGCCGAAGTGCCAGTTCCTGTTTTCTGCTGTTTTTGTATTCCAGAAAAGCTAGTCTGGAAATATTCTCGGAATTGGACGAAACTACACGGGGTCCTATTTTTCCAGAACACACCTGACGGAGCGAAGGAGCAGCAGAGGAGGGCCACCAGGGCCCCACACGCCAGGGCGCGGGCCCCCCTCTGCCGCGCCCTGGGGTGGTGTGGGCCCCTCGGGGGTCCGCAGCCGCCGCCCTTTCGCCTACTTATTCCCCCCGACGCGAAAACCCTAAGTACCTGAGCAAATATCCACGAAAAGTTCCAGAGACGCCGCCGTCGTCAACCCTAGCTCGGGAGGGTTCAGAACCTCTTCCCGGCACCCTGCCGGAGAGGGGAATCGTCACCGGAGGCTTCTACATCGCCATGCCTGCCTCCGGAGTGATGCGTGAGTAGTTCATCCTTGGACTACGGGTCCATAGCAGTAGCTAGATGGTTGTCTCTCCACTTTGTGCCATCATGTTTAGATCTTGTGAGCTGCCCTACATGATCAAGATCATATTATTGTAATGCTACATGTTGTGTTTGCTGGGATCCGATGAATATTGAATATTATGTCAAGTTGATTATCAATCTATCTTATATGTTATTTAAGATCTTGCATGCTTTCCGTTACTCGTAGATGCTTTGGCCAAGTAGATGCTTGTAACTCCAAGAGAGAGTATTTATGCTAGATAGTGGGTTCATGTCTCCGTTTAACCTGGGACAGTGACAGAAAGTTCTAAGGTTGTGGATGTGCTGTTGCCACTAGGGATAACCTAACGATGCTATGTCCACGGACATATGTGTTTGTTTACATTACGCACTTTACTTAATGCAATTATCCGTTGCTTGCAACTTAATACCAACGGGGACTCGGATGACAACCCGGCGGTGGATTATTAGTCATAGATGCTGTTGGATAACGATCTATGTATTATGTCGTAATGCCCAATTAAATATCATAGTAGTCAACATGTCATGTATATGCATTGTCATGCGCTCACTATTCGTCAATTGCCCAGCTGTAATTTGTTCACCCAACATGTTAGTTATCTTTTATGGAGAGACACCACTAGTGAACTGTGGACCCCGGTCCATTCTTTTACACTGATTAAACAACCACAAACTGCAAACTGTTCCTTTTTCATTCTCTGCAATTTAATACTCATTTTCCACACCATACGTTTAATCCTTTGTTTTCAGCAAGCCAGTGAGATTGACAACCTCACTGTTTCGTTGGGGCAAAGTAGTTTGATTGTGTTGTGTGCAGATTCCACGTCAACAGTCCAGACTCCCTGCGACAGCTATTTTTCTGGCGCCGTTGACAACCTTCTGAAGAGTTGCTGCTCCTACTGGTTCGATAACCTTGGTTTCTTTCTGAGGGAAAACTTGCTGCTGACTACATCATACCTTCCTCTTGGGGTCTCCCAACGAACGTGTGTTTCACGTCATCACTGCCCTTGGCTTATACATTATCGAGCCATTTACGGGGAGTAACTTCCCTCGCTGTAAAAACTTCATTTAGTTTTGGCTGTAACTAGCTAAACTATGCATTTAGGGTGGACAAACACACTACCGGCTGCTGGTGTCGCCGGGTATGATGAACTAAATAAGGTTTATGACTCAAAGTGGGAGAAATGGGATAGATCAAATCACATTGCACTGCTTGTTATGCGACTATCCATCTCGCCTCGCATTATTGGGGCCCTTCCCAAGAAGGACAATGCCGAGAAGTTTTTTTTTTCGAGAGTACGCGAATGCGTACCTTATTTTTATAGAAGGTAGAAGTGTATTTACAAGACAGGCTCCCATACACAAACGTAGGGGCCAGGGACTCCAGAACACACAAAGCCTACTCTCTCACATTACTACTATATATTAAGGAGCACCAAATTTGAGCTCCCACAGCGCTCCACCGCATCGAGCACTGTAGGTAGCTACAGTACCGTGGTACTGTTCCCCGCAAGAGTGTTCAGCAGTACCGCGGCACTGTAAAATCGACGGTGGTCTTTTTTTTTCCCCTTTTCCTCTTTTGCAAAAAATAATCCCGCGTTCTAAAAAAATTGTATACATGAAATATATGCGTGCCGACAAATAGGTTCCATTCCCGTGATTGGTTTCGAGTTTTGTTCACTCTAACTCCTTAATTTGTGATCTAGATTCGCAAAAACATTTGACGAACTTTGTCAAATTCATCGCGCTCAGTCACCCGTTTGAATTTTCCTTTCACGAGTAGATGCATATCGCCATTCCAAACAATTTTCATGTTTTAGTAAATCGGCACCCCGGAATAAAACGTTTCGCACAAAAGTCACAGTGATGAATAGTGTTCGCTACAGTACGGTCCTCGCGTTTACACAAAATTGTAAATCAATCCTCCGGATTAAAGCATTACTAAATAAAAACCTCACGTTTAAAAAAAATTGTGAAACGGTCTCCCCGAATATAACATTTTTGCAGCAAAGTCCCCGTGTTTTCCAAAAATTGTGAACCGTTCCTCCGGTACAAAACACACGCGCTAACCCCAGAACAGAAATCGACGTCATTCCCCCCGAGTCGGCCACCCTTGGCCCGCCCCCGCCGCCTTCCCGCTCCGACCTCGGCCCTCCTCCTAACGGTCAGAAAAATAAATGCTAGATATTTGTGCCAAACAACACACATGTTTTAATATTCAAATTTAGTAAATATTTCAGTAAAAAACCGAATGCACTTCCTCTAAATATGATGGTAAGTTTATTAGATGCTCAAAAAATGCATTTCTTCTAAATACGGACTCAAATTGAACATTTTGATTTGGTAATTATTTGGATGCAATCTAAATGAACTGACTCTAATTATGGAACTCAATTCAATAAATGTGCATTTCCACTTATTATGTACCTAAATTGAATACTAATGGAAAAAAAATCGCAAAGCTGAATTGAATTTTATCACGAAAGGTCTGAATTTAGCAAATTTGCAGAAATCCCACAAAAAAGGATGCAACAGAAAAACATTATGAAAAACCAAGGAAAAAAATATATCAAAAACTTCAAAATTAACAATTTTAAGACTCTCCACACAAAAGGTTAAAAAACTGACGAATTAGCTTGCTACATATTTTTTCTATTTCATCGCTGAAAAAAAAACACGACAAATTCAAACGGACTTCGCCATTTCAAATCACGACGGATGCGGTGTATTCATAATTTGTTCACCTTGCAAACTTATTTTAACTCATAAATTTTGTCTTCATTTCAAACAATTTAAATATGAACAGTTTTTTTCCCAGTACAAACATTTTTTTAAATCCGAACCGTCATCAAAATTTCACATCAAGGGCGCGGCGTGCGCCGCGCCAAATTTACCTAGTGTTTTTATTATGGGGAACCATATTTCGAAGACACCGTGGAAAAAGGAAAACATCACATCCAACTTAACACCATTGACGCCGGCTCACCTCGCCTTGCTGCCGCCAGCCAGAACGTTTCAGCTTCTGCGCGCCGCTGGCCTTGAACTCTGTTGCCCCCTCGACCGCGGCTGCAGCGCGGGCCGCGAGCTCTGTTGCTGCGACGACTGCGGCAGCCCGAACTGTGAGTTCTGGTGAAATCCTGATGACTGCGCACGGTGGCGCTGCAGCTGCTCTGAAGGCGTGGACGGCGCACCGAAGCTCTGCAGCTGCTACGACTGCGGCAGCCCGGACTGCGAGTTCTGGTGAAATCTCAATGACTGCGCACTGTGGCGCTGCAGCTGCTCTGATGGTGTGGACGGCGCACCGAAGCTCTGCAGCTGCCACGACTGCGGCAGCCTGGACTGCGAGTTCTGGCGAAATCTCGATGACTGCGCACTGTAGCTCTGCAGCTGCTCTGAAGGCCTGGACGGCGCACCGACGCTCGGCAGCTGCCTGCGGGCAGCGGCCATCCGGTCTGGCTGCTGCCGCACGTTGACGGCGGCACCGTTGCTCCCGTGAAGTAACGTGCTGGCTGCTCTCTCAGCGTGGATGGTGCGGCGACGAGAGGCGAACAACTGTCCGAGGCCGAGGCTATTGACGCAGGCGTTGATCTTCTTCTCGACGTCCTGGAAGCTGGCGTCCGCTTCGCCGCCGAAGATAAAGGCGTAGACGCCGCTCTGGGACTTGACGAGCTCAAGCGCTTCGACGAGGATGGCCTCTAGCCTATCCACCGCGGGCATCCTCGTATTATATAAACCTTGTGCATTTTCTTACACGATTGCAAGAATATGCACAGTTTTCACGTCACTGGATACAGGCGCACGTCTCACACATGTCGTGAATCGTGCGCAGAAATAGTTGCAATAACTTAGGCAAGACACGGTATATTATACAGACCGCCTTAGACAACAACGTTTAAGCGATAATGCCACTTGAAAGATTTTTCTCATCCAGCCGCAGATTCCTCACGATGAGAGGGAGCCCATACCTTGGTGTGAGGGTGAGAAAATTTGTTGGCTTGTGAACATACTTCGGGGAGAGGGTGAAGGAGAACCTCTTGAGGATCATGGCCATCACCATCTGAACCTCGATCATGGCGAAGTTCTGCCCGCTGCAGACCCTTGGACCATACGAGAAGGCTAGCAACGAGTTTGCATGTTTGGCAGCCCTCGAGATGCCATTCTCGAACCGCATGGGGTTGAACTCGTTATTTCTAACAGCTCGGATTGTCTCTCTCTTACTAGCTCTCAACAAGTGAAACTCCTCCAAGATCATGTCAGCGAGCCTACTTGCCGGGTGTTGTCGCTGAGTGTTTTGGAAACACCAAGCATTTCTATTCTTCCAAATGAAGTGACATCCCGTGCAAACCAGCATGTCAAACCATTTCCTCTCCTTGGCTTGGAATCTCCTTCTCTCCGTCAGCCACCACTCCTGCAAAGTGTCTTCTTGCGTCGGTATCTGGAAGAAAACTCCTAGGCCTTGCCCACATCTGTACCACACTTCTCTTGCAAAAACACACTGAATGAGTAGATGCTCGGCTGTGTCCTCGTCTTGTAAGCATACGAAGCAAGGGCTTGTTTGCTGTTGTAGTCCGTGTCTAGTACGTCTGTCCGAGGTCCACAATCGATGCTGCGATGCAAGCCAGACAAAAAACTTGCTCTTTGGTGTTGCTCCGTTCCTCCAGATGGCCTCGGCAAGTGGGGCTCTAATATGGCCTTGCATCAGCATGTCTTATACAAAGTTTTGCTAATTCTCAATCTATTGTTTTCCACACATGTCCACTATTTGTTAATGGTTTTGCTAATTCTCAATCTATTATGATTTTCTTAAAGAGAGTTCTCAAGGAAATAACATGAATTTTTTTTGTTTTATATCACATCTTGGTAGTGGTCCATCAAGGCAATTATCTTTACAGTCTGACAATATCTTCTTCTAAGTTTTGAGAATGACTTTAGAATTTCTCGTAGTAACAGTTGTTTTTCGAATCTTTTTGGTATAGAAACCGTTTTGTCAATTGTATTAAGCGACATTTTCATGAATAACATAGTTGAATGTGTGTATGCGCACATTTTTAATACCAGTGACGAATGATACGCGTCGTGACTTTGTTATCTCAAAAACTAGCAAGACATATCTCTATATTTAATTATTTTATTTACCTCTATGTTTTGTGTGAAATAAATTTGGTTTGTGACAAAGAAGTATATTGCTAGACAATAAAGATGATAAAGTAAAAACGAGACGAAATAGGCTTTCGCCCCGCTTTATAAATAAAGCAACAACCACCAAACAACCGTCGATACAAACTCAACAACACACATGCTGGGGCAGCAGCAAACACACGCCCAAAGAAAACAAAAGCAGAAATAAAATGGAGACATAGGTGGATCGACTAAACTACGATGACCCAAAACCGCCGCGCCCTTTCCGAAGGAGTACCACCACGCTCCTAGCGCCGAAGCATCGAGTACCGAGCAACACCTTCAAGAAGGAAAGCTCACTCTGCTGCCCGGACCAGCGCACTAGTCCTAGGGTTTCCCCCGGCACACTAAGGGAGGCGGACAAAGGGTAGCCACGACACCCTTCAAGAAGGGATGATGCCACCTGAAGGCGGCACCGCGTCGGTGTCGGGCGAGCCGACAAGGATTTCTCCCGAAAAAAACCCTATCCACCGCCCTCGGACAATCCGTAGCACAGGAGCCCTGCGAGGACGAGGCCTCGACACCACCAGACTCACCGCCCACCAACATGCGCCACTCGGCCATTGAACCATCATCGTCGTCTCTCTGAAGCTAGCTTCACGAGGTCTGCAAGACGGAGACGAGGAGTAATTTGAGCGAGACTCAGCAGCACCGCGGCCGCGCGGGAGGGAACTGCCTCCACCGCCGGGGCGGTAGTCGACCGAACGCGGCCGCAGAGCACACCAGTCCCCTTAAGGTCCGGCCGGGCCCAGTGGGCCCGTAAAGCCCCCTTGGGGCACACCAGTCCTAATGGGGTCCGGCCGGTCCCAGATCGGGTTCGTAAAGCCCGCCGCCACGCTGCAACAGACCGGCCGCTGTCGCCACTGAACCCTACTCGATCTACACCCCTACCATCTGCAGAGTGGGCCGCAGGACAGGCCAGCCCACCCCAACCCAGATGAAGCCCGGAGGGCCCAAATCTGGGCCAAGGAGCAGGAGCGGCCCGTGCCGCTGCCCGCCGCCAACCACGCCGCTGCGCAGCCCCGCAGCCCCACGCGGGCGCCTCCGCTCCGCCGCCACCCTGAACGCACCACCGCCGGAGGGAGAGGAGCCCCGACTCCCACCACCGACGCGGGGAAAGGAAGGCCGGCGCCGCCGGCGCCACCCGGGACCACGCCTGGCGGCTCCTGCCGGCGGCGGCGACGAGACGAGCAGAGGAAGGAAGGTAGCCCATTACTACCTATATGAAAGACGAGCGGAATGCCGCGCTGAGAGCGCTCGCGGTACTGTTCCTATGAACAGTAAGTACTGTTCAACACTGTCCCAATGAACAGTGTTGAACAGTAATTCAATCCGCGCCGTCGCTTCCTCATCCAACGGCCCACACGGTTCCGCTCGCACCATTTTGCAAAAAAATACTCGCAAAGCCAGAAATTGCCTCAAAGTCCACAACATACCGAGAAGAAGGACTACTTTGCAATTACAGAAAACTCCAGGAGCCTTTCTGAAAAACAACCACACAATCCCCCTTCCCCTTCTTCTTCTCCGCGCGAACCCGAGATCGCCGCGGCCGCCGCCGCGCCGTGCGGCCGCTCTGCTCCTCCCCCCACAAATCCGAGCACGCAGGGAGTTCCGCTGTCTTCTCCTCTCCATCCTGGTGGAGTATCGCCTGCTGGGCCGCTCGATCCACGCCGGAATCGTCGCCGCCATCGGACTGCTACGGCCACCGCGTTTGGCCGCTGCCGGCGACGCTCCGGCAGCCCAAATACAGCGGCGCCGCCGCTTGCGAGCAGCTCGCATCCACGCGCCTCGCATGCGCTCAGGCCCGTGCTCGACCTCGCGCGGACGCGACGTCGCCGTGGCTGCGACGCCGCCGTGGTCGCCATGCCCACTCTGTGCACTGATGACGTCAGCAAGACGTCACAGTGGACCCACCATGTCAGATTTTTTTATTTGTAAATAATTTTCAAAATAAATAAAAACCGTGACGTGCGGGACCCGTTTGCCAAAAATTTCGCAATATTGCCAAAAAACTCATATCTTCTAATGTCCGATTCAAAATATTGCGTATAAAATACAAAAAAAAAATTAAATTCAACCAATTTTAAAAATTCCCACAAAAAAAGGATGCACCAAAAAAAAAATTGCAAACAATATATCAAAAATCTTCAAAATTAACAAGTTTTTAGACTTCCCCCACAAAAGTTAGACGAAAAAAATCCATTGTACACATGTACAAATTTAAGAAATTTTCAAACTTCCACACTAACTAATAAATGTCCATCTTGTTGATAATGTGTGGGACCCACCTATCATAAATTTCGCAAATACAGAAAAATACTGAAATTCATAAAACTCATATCTTCTAATGTACGGTTCAAAATATTGCATATAAATTACAGAAATATTTCAAATACAACAAATTTTCAAATTTCCCACAAAAAAGAATGCACCAAAGATACTTTATGCAAAAAAAAAATGCAAACAATATATCAAAAATCTTCAAAATTAACAAGTTTTTAGACTTCCCCACAAAAGTTGCACGAAAAAAAATCCAAAAAAAAAATGCAAACAATATATCAGAAATCTTCAAAATTAATAAGTTTTTAGACTTCCCCCACAAAAGTTGCACGAAAAAAAATCCATTGTACACATTTACAAATTTTAGAAGTTTTAAAGTTTAAGAAATTTTCAAACTTCCACACTAACTAATAAATGTCCATTTTGTTGAAAATGTGTGGGACCCACCTGCCAGAAATTTCGCAAATACAGAAAAATAGTGAAATTCATAAAACTCATATCTTCTAACGTACGGTTCAAAATATTGCATATAAAATACAGAAATATTTCAAATACAACAAATTTTCAAAATTTCCACAAAAAGAATGCACCAAAGATACTTCATGCAAAAAAAATGCAAACAATATATCAAAAATATTCAAAATTAACAAGTTTTTAGATTTCCCGACAAAAGTTGCACGGAAAAAAAATCCATTGTACACATTTACAAATTTAAGAAATTTTAAAGTTCAACAAATTTTCAAACTTCTCCACGAACTAATAAATGTCCATTTTGTTGAAAATTTATTTGATTAGTTTTCCATATATTTTTTCTACTTTACCGCTTCAAAAAAAAGGATTTCAAAATTTCCAATCACAACGGGCACAGCCTGTGACTGTACACTTGTAACACAAAAAATGGCATCAAAAATACGTTGGGCACAAAAAAAAACCGCAAACAATATACGAAATTTTACTAAATTTATCAAATTTTCAGGCTTTCTACACAAAAAATGCAAACAAACAAAAAAAAAACATTGTGCACATTCAAAAATTTAGGAAATTTTTATCTTCACGAAATTTTCAAACGTTCCACACAAATATCCACCACGGGCGCGGCGTGCCGCCGCGCTAAAATTCAACTAGTTGAATACTAAGAGATGTTATAGTCCATCAATTGGGCGCGGCCTTATCCCTCTAGTATTCTCTATCTTCCATTTTTTTTTAACTCGTGTCAATGCAAAAAAAAAAAAAACTTTATTCTTGGTCGACATTCTGTTAAAAAACAAATCTCAGTCGACACATAGCAAAAGGCTAATCAAAACGAGAGGCGGGCACACCCGAGTACCTGACGATCCTTCACCGCCACTATTCCTCTTGACACTAGGGTTCTGCCGCCAGATCGCCAGCGGGCCGGCGCCGCGGCCGCCGGAGATGGACGCCGCGGAGATTGCGAAGAGGATCGATGCCCTCGAGGCCGGGCTCGCCGCTAAGACTTCCCGCATCGCCGATCTAGAGGCTAGGGTCTTCCTCCTCGAAGCCGAGAACGTGCGCTTGAGGATGACCATGCGGCCCATGCCTAACTGGCAGGCAATGGATCATACAGGCAAGAGGGGTCCAACCTTCGGTCGATTGGAGGAGGATTTCAGCGGAAACAAGCAAAAGCCTATGGTGAATGATGTTACAGAGGCCACTGATAGCGAGAAAGAGGGGATGACTGTCAATGTCACCAGCGGGAGGAGCGCTGAGGAGGGCGTTCTTCCGGTATCGGCTCATTGGGATTGCACAGTGTTGGTGACGGTCGACGAGAGCCGCGGTGAAGACGAGATTGAGGACCTAGGGGGATGCAGTGGAAGGGATCACGGGAGGAGCATTCATTGTGATGATAACGTGGGTCTGGAAGATGATGACAATGTTTCGATTATACCACGCGGCAGGAAGCGTATAGCAGCACGGATGATTACCAGCGATAGGGGCAGTGAAGATGAGATTGATCATGCTGCCAGAGGCGGTGGAAGCGATCATGAGACCATTCATTGTGATGACAATGTGGATCTGGAAGATGATGATGTTTCGAATATACCACGCGGAAGGAAGCGAATAGCAGCACGGATGATTACCAGCGATAGCGAGGACGAGGACATGAATGTCAAGGATGGTATGGTGCAGGAGGAGTTGGGTGCTACACCTGGCAGGAAGCGTTCTTTACGTGGACTCGGTGACAGTGTTAGTGACAATGAAGATGATGCTGAGAATGTCCGTGCGGTCAGTCTGAAGCATGTGTCGTGTGTAGCTGAGACCCGGACTGAAAATGAGGAGGATGAGGAGGATGATATGATTTCCATTCGTCAAGTGGTTCAGAAGATGAGGGGCAAGAGGGGGAGCAGGGATGATGGTGAATCAGGTGAGATTAATGGGTGTTCTACTTTCACAACAAGTCCTTCGGCTCAGTTAGTTAAAACTAAAGCAAAGAGAGTGCGAGTTACGCGATGCGGGCTTGACTTTGTTGAACCCAAGGAGTGCATGGAGAGTGAGGATGATTTTGAAGAATCAAACAGTATGGATGAATTTATAGATGACGAGGATTGTTCAGAAAACTCTTCAGAAGTATCTGCTGAACCAGAACAGTCTGACAGTGAAGTGGACTATAAAGATGTTATGGCTTGCATAGGACGTAGAAAGAATGCTAAGACCAAGGAATGGCAGTACGAGGCTGAGATGCTATCAGCATTTGCTGAACAACCTGAACTTTGCTTCAAAGCTGTATGTGCCCTCTATCGGAAGCAAACTGAGGATGAACAGTCTGTGAAAGCAAGCATGGTGCATAACGGACAAGGATTTAGTAAGTTGGATGCTGTTAGGTATGCCCAAGTATAGTTAATTTGTGTGTATGCAGTGCACTGTAGGATGTAATTGACTGTTTTATCTCCATTTACAATTTGCATGCTGCATTTTCCATTTAGCTTAGCCTCCACATTATCCGTGCTTCTCATCGTCTGAAAAATTAAGTTTTCAGAGGGAAACTTGGCGTTGGTAGTAACAACTTACAAGAACCTGCATTTAGGAATTTATCTATTGCAAATATCTAGTCCCTAGGTAAGAAGAATTTTTTAGTGGATTAACAGACATCTGTGATGGTTGATGTGTTGACCATGGGTTACACTGATTTTGATGTTCAGTTCTGTTTGAGGTCGTTCCCTACAGTTTTCAGTTAAAAAGTAACTACCTTAGTTGTCCATGTATACTGTTGGGGCTTCTCAAATTACGTTGTAGGCTCGAATCTATTCTAGTGTCAAAGATGAGCTACCTTGATGACATTTAGGAATCCTCCTATTCTGGTGTACTGAACTCTTAATAGCGGTCATGCACTTACAGGCTATAAAATAAGTATAAGAAGCAATGCACTCTTAAGATGATGGTGTATTTCGCTCAAGGAGATGATACTGTATTTATTCTGGTTCTCAAGTTATCTTTTGGTCTATTTAGTGGTTGTCACGATTAAATAATTAGCACACATCAAACATATGAGATATTTATTTTGTTTTTATGTTTCAGTATATCACTCTAGTTGTTAAGAAAAAGATCAGTAACTAGAACTGAACTAGCTGTCTCTCATTATTCAAATTGTTTTTGTTGTTTAGGGGATCTCGCGTGGCGGAGTTTCTTCTTGATGGTGATGCTTTTGGACCTCCTAAGAAGACTGTCCATGATTTGGAAAAATACGATCCAGATGCTCTTGAGTTCTGTGAGAAGATGGCTGCACATTACTCAAAACAGCTGTTCTTAATATACCAGAATAAGGAGGATCCCTACTTTCCTTGACTTACGTGAAGGTTTATGGCATTTAGGAGTGATGGAACTTCAGCAGTGATGTTGCAGTTGACTAGAAATTCGCTTGCATGATCCCAGTTTCAGCCTTCCAGGTTGTGAAAAACGTGATGAATTATGTTTAGCGGAGACACACAATTTTCTATGCTTCTGAACTTCCGAATTCTGATAATACATGTAAGCAAAGCTGATTCACGCGGAAAACGGTTCGTTCATTCATCATTTATATTGCTAAGGTAATGTGATGTCGACTCCTCAAACAAGTCGATAGCTTTTTCACGAAAAGGCAGTCGGAGCTGCTTTTCATTTCATTAAGAGAAGGGTGCAAAATGAACAAAGGCAAATAGAAAATAAATAGTAAACTACAGAGAGCTTAACTGCAGGCAAGCTAAGCAAACCAAACAAGCTAGTTAATCAGTTAGTCAGGCTCTCTTGGTCGTTAATTAAGTCGATGGTTATAGTTATTACGGTCTACCTTTGCGTGTACTCCCTCCTATCCGGTATAAGTGTCAGAGGAAACCAACACTTCACATACAAGTTCATATACAAAACACTTTTTTGAGATCGGAGGGAGTAGTACATTTTGATCCATCAAAGATGTTCTTAGACTTGACATCCCAATTGATGATGACCAATAGTGGATGCTTCACTGAAAATCAGTAGATGGCTTGTATTTCTCCCAAAAGTGTTTTTTCTACCGAGCACCGGTGATCCTAGTGTTTTAAAAAAATTAAAAAAATATTTACTTGTTTCAAAAAAATCTGAAAAAAAAATCCCGGATGTAGTCAATGGTGTATTCTACAAACATGCAAAATATCAACTTCAAATACATTGTATTCTGAGCTACACAAAAATGAAAAAGTCTAATGCATTTAGAGATTTGAAAATAAACATACTCAGATCCACACTTTTGTCGTTTTTGGGTAGCTCAGAATAAAAAGTATTTGAAGTTGATTTTTAACACGTTTATAGAATATATCAATGGCTAAATTCGGAATATATTTCAGAATTTTTTAAAACTTATAAATATTTTTTCGATTTTTTTTAAAACGCCAGGATCACCGTTGCCCAGAGCACGAAATCTCTACTCTCCAACTCTCTCAAGCAACGAGAGAGACAACAAGGTTCTCACATCGTCGAAAAGCGAGAATGGGCGCGTGTCGTCCAGGCCCATCTTACGCCACGTGTCCGTCCAGGCCCATTTACGGCACGTGTTGTCAGCCCAGAAGCTCAAAGGCCTGATCGTTTCCTCCTCTCTTCCCGGCAAACCCTAGTTGCCGCGGGGTGGCCCTATACATCGCCTTCTGCGACTCCTACGATACGACTCGCCTGCGTACACCTCCTCGCCGCGACGGCCCAGTAAGCGCGACGGCTCATTCCTCTCCCAGCGCCTTGCTATTGAAGGACGCAAAATAAAACTTATTCGCTTTGGCTAGGATTCGAGCACTCAACCGCCAGCTAAGAAGGAGAACCGCACCACTACGCTATGCCTGACGAGGTGATAGATCTAACGCACGGACGATACTTGTAGAATAGCAGTCACATGTTTTTTCGTTTTTGTTTTCCTTTATTTTTAGATTTTGATGATATAAAATTTATAATTTAAAAGTATCCATTTTTGATTACCTTTCTTTTTTTTTAAATGTGTAGATTTTTGTTAAAGAACCATTTTAAAAATAGGCCGTGGGGTCAGCAGTTCTGTGCAGGTCGATGCCAGTTTCAGGTTTATGGAGAACGTGATAATTTATGTTTAGAAAAAGACGCCAAGTTGTAGATGCTGCTGAACTGCTGACAATACAGGTAAACAAAGCTAGTTATTTCACACGTGTAGCTGCATGTTCATTTATCAAGTATTGATATAGACATATAGTGATGTTAACTCGTCAAGCAAGTTGATGCTTATGGTTATTTTAAACAAGCTACTAATGTCATGTACCTTGTAGACCCAAGACATATTACTGGCAGCAAGAGGCACTATGTACCATTTTGTAAATGGTGTATTTGATGTTGTTAAACCTTTGAGATGATAAACTTGACAAGCTCATCCAATTCACCTCTGAAAATTGAATGCTGAATTAGCAAATTATAATACTAGCAGCAGCAGACAGTTTCAATGTATGGTCAAATGCCTTATATTTCTCCAACTGTTGTCAACTAAACACTGAACAATCCAGTAATGATAATAACCCTGGTAGGTAGCGATGCTGCCATCAACTCATGCGTTGGGCGATCCCGGCCGCACGCATAAATCTCTCTCGAGCATCTGAAAGGAACATTATTGTTCTATTTCTCGCTGCATCCCTAAATAGGAAAGCAGCTGCGGCAGGCAAAAAACCCCAAAAAAATCCTTTGCAAAGTTAGCCACATATCTCCAGCTTAGGCGACCCTACAAGACCAGCAATTAAGCAGGCAGGTGGTGAAGCGTAATGTTCCGTCGAGACACAAACATAGGAGTGGTCAGTTCAGTCTTTGTATGTGGCGATGGCAGCACATGTGCTACACAACCCCACCAGCGCAACCGTTGAGTGAGACCGATCAACCTTGCCACCGTTCAGCGCAAGTGTCAGCTGTTGCTATCGTGTGAGTTAAGATTGTTCAGTTCTTAATCCGGTTTGCTGTTGTCTTCAATTCTAGCAGAAGTCAACTAGTTGGATATATATCAATGGCAGTGCGGGCTTCTTCTTGCACTCTGAAAGCTGGAGATTTGATTGTGGTGGTTGTGTGCATTTGTTAGTATTTTACACGGATCGAGTATCAGCACTCGTGTTTGGTGCGGATAAGATACAGTTTCTCTGTTCCAATTATAAGATATCTTAGTTTTTTTTGAATCGCACATATCCAAACACGTTTGTGTGTTGTCATCAGTCCACATTAAAACAAAATCTTATTCGGAACAATTTTATAATTACCAACAGATAGAGTATAAGTTTTGTGATTCGCCTAACCAGCAAATTAAGAATAAACCAGCAGTCTGTGCTTCCAATTGCGGTGGTGTAACTTCTTCTTTCTTGAAACGGAATGTGGTGCAACTAATTGCCGTTGTTCTGTATGGCTGCAATTATTTTGCTCGTTGGTTGCAAGAACAGCACTGTCTGGCGATGACACCCAAGCAGTGAGTTTGTTGCAAGTTGCTTTTCTCTCTCTTTTTCTTTCACAAATTAACGTGCAACACAGCAATAAGCTAGACAGATAACCTACCCAATCATTTGTAGGTGTGGCTATGCCTGTTAGGCTGTTACTTGACGGGGCACACGCCCTACAGAGTTCGGACTGTGGATAGATAACCACCCACAGATGATTAGCCAGGGAAGCAAGAAAGAAAACAGGTGCATTGTCTTATCATTCATTAGTTAATCTGGATGTGTGGTTACTGGCAAGGCGAAAAATAAGCCGGGGCCTTAGCCGAAGCTCTCCTGAATGTGCTGGCTTGGACACGGACCCATGATTTGGCCTGTCAGGACCGTCGTTGCACAGGACACTGATCAGGTGCAGCACCCAGCGGTCTCCACAGTACACACTCCACTGCAGTGCAACCTGGGTTCAAGGAGTCAGGGTCTTCAGGTTGACGCTTGGGGCAACCAAGACCACATGCCCGGGAGGGAGCTGTCTGTGGGGCCGTGGGGGCATGCTGAAACCACCACCAGCACCAGAAGCAGCGTTCTGAATCTCTAGCAGCATGGATGTCTTCTCAATGTCAGTCGCGCCGAATACTACAACTGCATACTACAGACGCATCATTTTGCAACGCAAGAAGTCCGGTGAGCAACAGACAAACCGGCGACTGACGTCGGCCCCCTGTGGGCGGCAACCGGTCGGCTCCGTCTCATGCCACCGGAGAGGCGCCGTTGAGAGAAAGCGCCCGTCACTCGCCGTCGGTGTTAAGATCGCATGTTTTTTTTAGACAACGAGTATATATTAATATAGTGGAGATATCAATTATATTCAGTCTCCGCAAAAACTCAATACCCTAATGGTATTATGGATACACACAGCTTAAAAAAAAATACAAGAAGAAACTAAGAAAGAAAAAGTCCCGCTACAGAGTTTCAGTCCTTACAGCAGTAGCATAACCACAATCAAAGGTAGCACCTGATGTCCAAGTTATTCAAAAGCAACGTCTTCAAGAAGGAAACAGGAAACAGTTCACAAGCGTCGTCGCCGCTCGATCGCAGATCTTGGGTTTTCACCCTGGAGATAATCTCCGCCCTATAAACCATGCCTTCAGCAGGTCATTGCTAGGCACAACCAATTAAGGCCAGACCTTGAATTTTCCTGAGAGGAAAGACTTTGAAATTCACATGTGCTGTCGCCCCCGCTTACATACCGCTGCTACGATTTCTCTAATTCCAAGCAAGTTTCTC
Source organism: Poa pratensis (assembly GCA_947311845.1). NCBI lineage: Eukaryota > Viridiplantae > Streptophyta > Magnoliopsida > Poales > Poaceae > Poa > Poa pratensis. The sequence continues at coordinate 13,280,753 of CAMZMU010000106.1, forward strand.
ATCGCCGCAAAAACTTCAATCACGATTACTAGTCATCCAATCTCGACCTCAATGACATTCTCCACCTCTGATTTCATCATGGATTTGCCCATGATGGCAACATAAGCAGAGCTTCATGCCGCTCCCTCTGGCACGACCGAATCCCACCTGATCCAGCAATGTCTAGGCATAAACGCTCATGGGAGTTTGCCGGCCGAGCCTTACGGAACCCGACACTCCGGCCAGATAAAGGAGGACATGCGTCAGGCAGATCTTCATCTTGGCCCAAGAGGAACCCTAGGACTCTCGCCTGGTCGATTATTCTGCAAGACATGAGATCCCGAGATCCACCATATCTCGCTGCCCACCTCTGGCGGATGGAGGGCCGCCGCCGCCATGTCCGAGGCCGCCGCCCTGGCTCCCAAGTGATGCAGGTAGAGCCGTAGACCGTCGTTGACGCGCAGGTCGGAGCAGACATGGAGTAGGTCAGATCAGATCGAGCCCTCCCCGCCACAGCTGCCTAGCCGCCCCACCGCGCCTCAGGCCGCCGTCACCCCGCATTACCGCAGCTGGAGGAGTGGACACGGACACCGCCGCCGCCACGCCTGACCGCGACCAGTAGGCGCCCCGCCGCCGCCACATCGCGCGGGCCATGCACGGCGGCACCTCCGGCGACATCGGAGGGAATGGAGGGAGTGAGGGAGGGCCTCTAGCGTCGGCGATAGGGGTGCCCCGGTGCGGCGCGGCGGCGCCGCACGGGGGTCGCGGAATGAGATCGTATGGACCTTTTATGTCTTCTTTTCAGCAAAAATAATCTCGTGTCTTTGGCAGCCAATGTGAGTTAGCTTAGCACCAAAGTGCGGCAACAAAGTGGTACTGCCTAGGCGTACTTCTAAGAGATCAACAAAACCTTCTATTTGTTTTCTTTCAGCATAATTATTTGCTGCAGTCTACCATCTTGGTAGTATGTGTTGCTGGACGTTGTGGCCACTGCAGGATGGTGCGGCGCAGACCAGTCTACAGTCCAAGTACGTGTTCCCACAAGGTTCATGGTTTTTTGCTTTTCATGTTGTGCCGACAGTATGCTACTCTACATCACAGTGGGCCGATTCCCTTGGAGTCTTAAAGTAAGACCAGCGCAACCGTAATGTTCCGTTGAGACACAAACATAGGAGTGGTCAGTTCAGTCTTTGTATGTGGCGATGGCAGCACATGTGCTACACAACCCCACCAGCGCAACCGCTGAGTGAGACCGATCAACCTTGCCACCGTTCAGCGCAAAGTGTCAGCTGTTGCTATCGTGTGAGTTAAGATTGTTCAGTTCTTACTCCGGTTTGCTGTTGTCTTCAATTCTAGCAGAAGTCGACTAGTTGGATATATATCAATGGCAGTGCGGGCTTCTTCTTCTTGCACTCTGAAAGCTGGAGATTTGATTGCGGTGGTTGTGTGCATTTGTTAGTATTTACACGGATCGAGTATCAGCACTCGTGTTTGGTGCGGATAAGATACAGTTTCTCTGTTCCAATTATAAGATATCTTAGTTTTTTTTTGAATCGCACATATTGAAACACGTTTGTGTGTTGTCATCAGTCCACAATCATCTTATTCGGAACAATCTTATAATTCGGAGTAGATAGAGTATAAGTTTTGTGATTCACCTAACCAGCAAATTAAGAATAAACCAGCAATCTTCGCTTCCAAGTGCGGTGGTGTAACTTCTTCTTTCTCGAAACGGAATGTGGTGTAACTAATTGCTGTTGTTCTCTATAGCTCCAATTATTTTGCTCGTTGGTTGCAAGAACAGCACTGTCTGGCGTTGACACCCGAGCAGTGTGTTTGTTGCAAGTTGCTTTTCTCTCTCTTTCTTTCACAAATTAACGCGCAACACAGCAATAAGCTAGTACCCAATCATTTGTAGGTGTGGCTCACCCAGAAAAGCTATTTTTTTTACTAAATGGCCCTTAATCGGACATTAAGCTAAGTATGGCTCTTCGCAAAACTTTCACTCAGATATGGCCCTTTTCTGAAAAGTCATATGCTAAGGCTTTACAAAAAAGTTAGAGGCTCTGAAAATGTCAGAAAACGCCATACGGATTGGCATATCCGGAGGCTGAGAAACGCGAAAAATTCTAAGTCATTTTGGTAAAGTCATTTGATATGGCTTTTCTCGTGTACAGACATCATATCAGTTGGTGTACTCTGAGATTCTCGGATCATTTAAGCCATATTATTTGGCTTTACTCATGATGAAAGTCATATCATTTGGCTTTACCAAAATGACTTAGAATTTTTCACGTTTCTCAGCCTCCGGATACGCCAACCTGTATGGCGTTTCTGACATTTTCAGAGCCTCTAACTTTTTTTGTAAAGTCTTAACATATGACTTTTGGTGTCGAGGGTCATATCCGAGCGAAAGTTTTGGGAAGGGACATAATTAGCTTAATGTCTGATTAAGGGTCATTTAGTAAAAAAGATACCAGGCACACGCCCAGAAAAGCTATGCCTGTTACTTGGACGGGGCACACGCCCTACAGAGCGTGGACTGTGGATAGTTAACCACCCACAGATGATTAGCCAGGGAAGCAAGAAAGAAAACAGGTGCATTGTCTTATCATAATATCATTCATTAGTTAATCTTGATGTTTGGTTACTGGCAAGGCGAGGATTAAGCCGGGGCTTTAGCCGACTCTCTGGGTGAAATGAAACTCTCCTGAATGTGTTGGCTTGGATACGGACCCTCACCCATGGTTTGGCCTGTCAGGACCGTCCTTGCACACGACACTGCTCAGGTGCAGCGCCCAGGGGTCTCCACAGTACACACTCCACTGCAGTGCAACCTGGGTTCAAGGAGTCGGGGTCTTCAGGTTGACGCTTGGGGCATGTGGAAAGACCCAACCAAGACCACATGCCCGGGAGAGAGCTGTCTGTGGGGAACTGAGGAAAACTAATCAAGAAACCACCACCAGCACCGTTCTGATTCTCTAGCAGCATGGATGTCTTCTCATTGTCGGTCGCGCCGTATACTACGACTGCAGTACAGACGCATCATTTCACAACGCAAGAAGTCCGTTGCGTAACAGACAAACCGGCGACTGACGTCGGCCCCTATGGCCGGCAGCCGGTCGGCTCCCTGGCCCCGGACAGCCGATGATGCCACCGGAGAGGCGCCGTTGAGAGCATCTCCACTGGCACCCTCCAATTGAGTGTCCGACACCTCCAATTGAGACCTAATTGGAGATGCGCCGTGAGAGGAAGTGTAAAACACGGTGCCCGTCACTCGCCAACGGTGTTAAAGATCGCAGGAATGAGATCGTATGAACCTTTTCTGTCTTATTTCTTTTCCTATTTCTAACATTGCTAAACGGGTGCACTTATCTCGTGTCTTTGGCGGCTGAGGTGAGTTAGCTGTGCGGGAACAAAGTAGTACTTTCAAGTTACCAATAAAACCTTTCTATTGTTTTTTTTCAATATCATTATCTGGAGTTGTTTCTCTGTTTTCGTTATTTCTCTGTTGTTGTTGCTGCTAGACTCTCTCTAGCTTGTAACCGCACTATATTCTTTTCTCCTGAAATGCATTGGCAGAACACCTGCCGTAAAATCCTCAAAAAATTATCTGGAGTTGTTAGCATAAAACCGCGACTTTGATGCTCAAATTGCGAAAAACCGCGACAATAATGTGGGATCGCACAAAACCGCAACTTTGGTGGCGTTCGTTCGCAATAAACACACATCGGTGTCTAAACGTGAATTGACACTGAAACTGACGTGAGGGTCCCACTTGTCGGGCCGACGTGGCAAAGGGCAATTTTTTCCTGACGTGGACTGAGTCAAACATGTCAAGTCAAATTAAAGACAAAAAAAATCCTAAAAGAAAAAGAGTCAAAGCTAGAACGGAGGAGGCCGGGGCGAGCTCGAGGAGGGAGGCCGCGTCGCGCCGGACTGCCGCCTAGCACAGCCGCGCTCCGCGCCGCCGCACCGGCGCCTCGCACCGCCGCCTCCCCCGGCCGCGTGCCACGCCGCGCCGCCGCCTCGCCCGACCGTGCGCCGCGCCGCGCCATCGCCTCGCCCGGCCTCGCGCCGCACTGCCGCCGTCCTCCCGTTCTTCCTCCTCCCGTCGAAGCCGGGACGCCGGACGCGTGTGGCCGGGGCGCAGCAGATCAACTCGGGTGGCCAGGGCGCGACGAGGCATGGGCGGGGAAGCTCGACTCGGCCAGGCCGCGCGTTGTGTCGCCGCCTCGCCCGACCTCGCGCCGCACCGTCGTCTCGCCCGGCCGCGCGCCGCGCCGCGCCGCTGCCCTCCTGCTTGCGTCGCCGCGGCCCGTCGACGGCGACATGGGCCGTGCTCTCCCTGACACAGCCGCCGCGCCGCTGTCCTCTTGTTTCTGTATTTTTTTTAGAATTTTAGATATTTTTTAATTGGCCTGACAAGTGGGACCAGGTCCAAGTCAGCAAATTGGCTAAATGTGTGCCATGTCAGCACTGACGGGTGGGTCCCACACGTCAGTTTCGGTGTCAATTCGCGTTTAGATACCGATGTATGTTTATTGCGAACGAACGACACCAAAGTTGCGGTTTTGTGCGATCCCACATCATTGTCGCGGTTTTTCACAATTTAAGCATCAAAGTCGCGGTTTTATGCTAACAACTCCATTATCTGCTGTAGTCTATCTTGGTAGTATGTGTTGCTGGACGTTGTGGCCACTGCAGGACAGTTCGGCGCAGACCGGTGCACAGTCCAAGTGTTCCCACAAGCTCCATCGTGTGTTTGCTTTTCATTGTTGTGCCGACAGTATGCTACTCTACATCACAGTGCGTCGATTCCCTTGAAGTCTTAAAGTAAGACAACCTGCATTATTAGTAACAAATTGATAAACCTGACTCTTATCAGAAATTCAGTAGAAAATGACCCATTCAGCGGGAATTCAGCAGAATCAGGTCACCGTTGTTAGCTAACATGATCAGCTCCAGGCGTTTCCTTCACCTAATAGCACCTTGCATCATTAAGTCGGAATGCCATGTCCTTTTCCATACCATGACATGAAGCACAGGGAGCACTAGCATCTATAGTCCAACAATTATCTTTCAGCGTGCAGGGACAAACCAAACCAGTCCACAAAGAGACGACGATTGTGTGAGCCAGCGAAGCACAACACCATAAAGGCAGAGTGGAAGACAAATTCAGTGGTTGGTTGCATCACCATCCTCTAGCTAGTGACGCTCGGTCCTCGGTGTCCATCCTCGTTTTCATGGAGATAACTCCACCGGCAACATTTGGTGGGAAGCGTCGCTGTTCAAGCCCATACATATCCATCCTGAGAGGGAGTGTGCGTGCCTGCGTTAGCAGAAACAGTGCGACAACCGTTGGAAAGAGGGCCAGTGAGTTGGTTAGATGTCAAGGCGGTCCCTGTACCAGAAGTCCAGAAGGCAAAAGAGGCAGGGAAATCTCTTGTTTTTCATCTGGTTTCATGGACCGACGCCCCGAGAGGTTTTTGGATGCGACCTAGCTCAATATGGGCAATACTTGGGTCTGACTCGAATAGAACATCGATCTCCTTTACCCTTTTCATATCCATCGCCATCACGCTATGGAGTGTGTTTTTCTTCCTAAGGTCATCAAGGCAAGGATGTGTTCAACCTTTTTGGGCAAATCGATGACAAACAACTACGGACGCGTGTCCATTCCATGGTAAATGCTTCTAGTATGATTCAAAGGAACTTCATAGAATGTTTTTAGATGGTTTTTAATCTTTAAGAAACTTTTCTATGTCAGCCTTTTATTTCACAATTACTCGAAACTATGGTAATTTCTCCTACGGACCTTTATGTACTCTATTTTGGAGAAATAAATCTATTAATGCAATCCAACTGCTACATATATAGTCTGTATTTTTCACGAGTTCTTTCAAACACTCTTGATGTTAATTAACTCCTACGGCTATCTTTATCGGAAAAAAACTCCTACGGCTATTTTGCAATCCTATAGCATTCAAGTGTACATGACATTCAATATACCTTTTCACCCCATTTAGGTGTTATGTGCCCATTCAGTGGTAAGTTGAGGTGTTAGCAAATTTAGACTCCAACTGTCTAGCAGCTTAGATGCTTTTGGTTAAGGACGGCCGACGAGTGCAAGCCTTGGATGGAATTCAACATACAAGTTTGAACTGAGACAACGTCCATCTTTGAAACTGAAACTTCACATGTCAAATCGCTCTTCTAGATCGATAGGTTATAGGCGATATGAAAGGTCTCAACTTCGAGATCACTTCCCGCACTTGGCATCGCGAGCCAATAAAAATGTGCTAGAGTGGCATACGGTTGTGGAGGCCAGAGTTTTGGTTACCGGTCGGGAAATCTGGTTACCGGTCGGTAACCGCATATCCCGAGCACCCTCGGGAAATGGTGATATAGGCTAACAAAATGTCATTTTTTTTGGAAAATTTGAATTTGAACGAACATTCTTGGAAATGGTCATAATGGGAACCAATTTTTTTGAACTTTCAAATTTCGATTTTCAGATTCGTCCGGTAACCGTCGGGATTTTCCGATAACCGAAATATCCCGACCCCCCTTGAGATTTCTTTTCACCGGTAACCAAAACCTTGGCGGAGGCTAGCGAAGGTGAATGGTTGGCCAATGTTGGCATAGATCCGGATGAGCCGACGATCGGGGAGTTGCTTGGACAGCGTTTGAATATTGCCGTGTACTAAAAGATAGGATGCCAAACAAGCTAGTAGATAAGAATCCTAGCTAATATTTTGTTCGGTTATAATTGTAACAAACACTGTTTGGGTTCTATACATTCATTTAGAGCTTGCTTTCTCTGATGTATGGGAAGTGGTTACCTCGGCTGGAGGATACAACAAATTCACTGCATCTATCTCTTGAAACGGAAGTCTGAAGTTTTTGATGTCTTTATGCAATTTCGGAACTTACTGAACATTTTTACAGAAAAAGATTCAGAAACACGTTATAATGCTCCAACCGAGTCCAACTAATATCTAATTTCGATAGATCTACGTGAATCTTTGTTGAAAAGGTTAACCGTCTCAGTTTTGGCAAATTCAGTTGCTAACAGATTCTGACCCGAGTCAGTTAATTTCGAGTACCCCGAGGGCTTCCCACGAGCTTCCTCATGCCCTCAAGTGCGAGAGTTAGTAACCGATATATTTAGTAACTGGAATAAAACAAAAGTAATCTAATTTCATGGGCATGCATGATCCTATGGATTAGTCATTTTTATGTATTTATGAGGCATAGAGTATTCACGTAGAGTTTGGTTGCATCCGTTCTGTCCGTTCATACACCTGGTCAAAAAAATGCAAATGAGACAAACATATAGTTTTGGTTAATTTGATGTAGCCTTGACAATATATTAAAACCTTGTCATTCAAATAACTTGTACGGAAACGGTGCAAAATAATATTATCATAAGGTTTGAGTAATTCAGTGAGACGTATGGAGAAATTGTGCAGAGTAAGTAGAAATCTATTAATAATAATTATTATGCATCTCCGGGTCAGGTCAAATCTTATAAAAAATATGGAAACATCCATATAAATACTCCCCGATTTAGATCTACATCGTAATTTTGGCAGGGGTCATGATATATTGCACCTCTGGCCTTTTAAACGGACAGTTGCGACTCAAAATTGATCTTATTCCTAGCTGGTAAGATGGTGCATCCAGAAAGATATTTGATTCAATTTAATCCAATCTAATATGTCAATAAATAATAAAATCATATTTATCGTATTCTTCTAATGATTATTTATACAGAGGATTTACTCTCTAGGTGGTTTCATTTGGAGGGGGCATATGCCCAGTCACCATGCTTTTAGAAACAATTCACTAGGAAATTACTAGTTAGTCAATGAATTAACATGAGTAAGCATCTTCAAAACGTATAGAGGTATATTACCGATTAAGAATGTCCAATTAAGTTTATGAAGATTGAAAAAAATGTTTTGCAAGCTTCAATATTGTTTTAGCTTGGTAATCTTTTTATTTCACTCATCACACAAAATCACATGCTTGCATCTCATGGGTGGTACTTTGCATGTTTAGATCATGGATATTAGTCCATTTCAAATCAATGTTGGGGATATCGCTTATCGGGAACTTATCGGTCGATCCAAGATAAGAGGTAAATTGGCCGATTTATCGGCATATCGGCTGATTTATCGGCCAACTTATCTTATCGGTCGATATCTTGAACAATGTTTCAAATAACTCTACATATTTAATTTTATCAAAATCAAACTTTCTAAAGTTCGAACAATTATATAGAGAAAATATCGACGTCTATAATATTAAATCATTATTATTAGAACAATTATGAAATATATTTCATATTGTATGCTTTTGATATTGTTGATACTGATGTTTTAATCGATTTAGGTATTCAATCTTTACAACGTAGGGCTTTCACCGAAGCAAATATACGAAGTAAAATGATATGGAGGAATTTATTCTTACAAATTTGCCAATGTTTTTGCTATCTTTCTTTGAAATACCTAATGGGGTACGGAAAAGATTAGATTATTACTGCTCTCGTTTCTTTTGGCAAAGTGATGGCACAAAGAAGAAGTATCGTCTCACAAAATGGAATATCATATGTAGACCGAAATACCAAGGAGGTTTGGGTATAGAGATTCTAGAAATTAAAAACAAATGTTTGCTTGCGAAATGGATTTTCAAAATACTAAATGAGGAAGGTGTTTGGCATGAGCTGCTTTGTAACAAATACTTGCGTGGTAAATCTTTGTCTCAAGTTCAACCCAAGCCAACCGACTCACCTTTTTGGATACGTGTCATGGCTGTTAATTTTTTTTTCACTCAGGGATCCTTTACTGTTGGTAACGGTCAACAAACAAGGTTCTGGGAAGATTCTTGGCTAGGTGAAAATAATCTAGCAATGCAATATCCGAATCTGTATTAATGTAGCTCGCCACAAAAATGTGTTGGTTACAGATGTGTTGTCGTCTTCACCACCTAATCTACAAATTCGGAGAGCAATTATTGGAGATAAACTAGAATCTTTGATGCATCTTATGGAGCGTTTGATGGTGGTTCACCTGACAAACGAGCCAGACTCGTTTAGATGGAACCTTTCAGCCAATGGTTTGTTTTCGGTCAAGTCATTGTATGCTGATCTAATGAATGGTCACACTAGGTTCTTACGGAAATACTTGTGAAGACTAAAGATACCTCTGAAAATAAAGGTTTTCCTATGGTTTCTTAATAGACGCGTTCTATTAACAAAGGATAATTTGGCAAAACGGTAGTGGACATGATGTAAGAAATGTGTTTTTTTGCGATATGGAAGAGTCTGTAGAACACCTTTTTATATCTTGCTCTTTTGCTAGGAATATTTGGGGCTTAATCCATTTTACTGTTAATATACAGCCTCCTAATAGCATCTCCCATATGTTTGGTAGCTGGCTTAATGGTACTGAAAAAAAATGAAAGCACGCATGTGTATCGGCTTTCCTTTTGGCAATATGGAATTGCCGAAATGACATTGTTTTTAATAAGGTAAAAAATCCTCACTTTTTGCAGGTGTCCAACAAGGCTATTTTCTGGATCCACGACTGGTCTATTCAATCCCAGCCGACCAATGGAGTCATATAGATTCTGGGTGTACCCAGCTTTTGGCGGTCATACGGGCTATCTTCAGCCGGCAGGGGTTGTGGCACACTAGAAGAATCGATACCTAGTTGTGTTATTTTTAGCGGGATGATTTTTATCCACACTTTATGCGATCCTTGAGTTGTAATAATTAAATGTTGATACTTGATACTTCTGAAATTTTTATAAAATCAGCCGTGTGCATCATTTTGATGCAGAGGCTAGGGACTCCCCATTAAAAAAAAAACATGACTGTGACTAGTAAACAAAGATAAACATGTACTTGGGCTTATCTTGAATTACTTGATGGACACTACTAGAAAGTTGCAATAGCTCGGCATCGCTATCACTAGCCTGTGACGGCATAAATGTAATCAAACTGTTCCTAAATTTAGCTCTTCTGTTTCCAGCAATGAATAGAACTGGATAGCAAACTTTCCGCTGTGCTACTAGACTCTCGGATTACTGCAGGGCGATCTTGTCGTGCCACGAGAAGAAGAGCAGGTGGACATGTCCCATCAATGGCAAAACAAAAAAAATGGTTTATTCCTGTACTTACTGCTCCCCTCCCGCTCGGACATAGAGGCAGATTTCACTTCAGCTCGTTTATATATCCTCTCCTCCTCCTCGCCGTACTCTCCACTCGACAACCGTGAGTGATCCCCTCCGTGTCGTCGCGCCTAGGTGTTTGAGCGGCGCTTTGTCCGTTGCCACGGCGCGAGGTGCCCGTGCCGTCGCATGCCCGGCCGCCGTCGTCAGTCCGGTCCCGCGGCGGACACTCCGAGGTGCGTGCGCCCACGCCGCCGGGCTCCGGCTAGTGGACGCTTTCTTGGGTTTCCGGCCTGTTCTTTGTCTCTTGCGTTGTTTCTTCCTCTGTTCTTCTTCTCGGGAGCTCGCGCGACTCCGTGAACTCCTGTTGTCGACTCACATCCATCACATGGTTCCAATTGTTTGCTGCCTGGCACAATAGAAGATTTGCTGTACCTTTGTCCTTCAGCTGAACTAATTTGGCAAACAGATTTTCGAGGTGTCAATTTTGTTTTCCTTTTCACGGGTAGCGAAAAGCACACTTGTGGCTGCTGTTTTCGACTGTCCTCTCCTCTCCTTAGTTACTGATTTTGTCCGGTTTGAGCTTTTTATCCAAAAAAGAGAACTGTTCGATGCAGAATCTCATCGCTGTCGTCAACCTCTTCAAGAGTTGAACCACCCACAACCACCCCCATGTTCTTGACTTGGCACCATTTCTTCTTGTAGCGTCTTGCAGTAGGTTGGATCCCGGCCGAGGTAAAGGGCGGACTAGCTTCACTGCATCAGGACTCAGGAGTGTGATCCTGGAAGCAGCAAGATGTTGGAGAAGAAGGGCGGCGAGTTCAGCGCGGAGAAGGTGATCGCCGAGTTCGAGCGGCTGACGCGGGACGCCGCCAATGTGCAGCGGGAGACGCTGCGGCGGATCCTCGCCGAGAACGACGCGGCCGAGTACCTGCAGGGGCTGGGCCTCGCCGGCCGCACCGACCCCGGCAGCTTCCGGGCCTGCGTGCCGCTCGCCACGCACGCCGACCTCGAGCCCTACATTAACCGCATCGTCGACGGCGACGCCACGCCCGTCCTCACCGCCAAGCCCGTCACATCCATCTCCCTAAGGTTGGCTATTCTTTTCGCTACAGTTTACTACTCCTCATCTAGCTCTACTGATCATGGTACCTGGTGTTCGTGCAGCTCCGGCACGACGCAGGGGAAGCGCAAGTACCTGCTGTTCAACGAGGAGCTCGTCAAATCCACGATGCAGATATACCGAACCTCCTACGCTTTCAGAAACAGGTACTACATACAGAGCAAATGTCCTTCAGATTTGGTTCGGTTTCTGGTGCACGGCATCGATCCGGGACGTCGTTCTCTGCCATAATTCCCAATTCATAAACCACGTGAAACAACAGTGTTGATCGATCAGTGTTGCAATATGGTAATAAATTAGTATAACCTGTTAGAATTAAATCTGAGATCGATGCTATAAGCCTAACTTAGGACTGCAACCTCTTCTCGTCTCATACTGTCAGTCTGTCTGTCTGTCGTTCTCGTTATACTAGTTTCAGTGATCTCCATTAAAGGGGTCAATTGTTGGACTATGTCTGTGTTAACTTTAACCCAACGACTTCTTAACGACGTACGACAGGGAGTTTCCCGTGGAGAAGGGCAAGGCGCTGCAGTTCATCTACAGCAGCCGGCAGTTCACGACCAAGGGCGGGCTGACGGCGACGACGGCGACCACCAACGTGTACCGCAGCGAGGAGTTCAAGGCGACGATGCGCGACCTGCAGTCGCAGTGCTGCAGCCCCGACGAGGTGATCTTCGGCGCCGACTTCGCGCAGTCGCTCTACTGCCACCTCCTGTGCGGCCTGCTCCGCGCCCACGAGGTGCAGATGGTGTCGGCGACGTTCGCGCACAGCGTCGTGCTGGCCTTCCAGACCTTCGAGCGGGTCTGGGAGGAGCTCTGCGCCGACATCCGGCGCGGCGCCCTGTCGCCGACCCGCGTCACCTCGCCGGCCGTCCGGCAGGCCGTGTCGGCGCTCCTGGGCGGGCCGAACCCGGAGCTCGCGGACGCCGTGGCGCGCAAGTGCACCGCGCTGAGCAACTGGTACGGGGTGATCCCGGCTCTGTGGCCCAACGCCAAGTACGTGTACGGCATCATGACGGGCTCCATGGAGCACTACGTGAAGAAGCTCCGGCACTACGCGGGTGGCCTGCCGCTCGTCGCCGCCGAGTACGGCGCGTCGGAAGGGTGGATCGGCGCGAACGTCGAGCCGGCCGTGCCCCCGGAGTCCGCCACGTTCACCGTGCTCCCCGACATCGCCTACTTCGAGTTCATCCTCTCAGGCGGCCCAGCAGCCCTGCCGACGACGCGTGCTGCTGCTACGGCGAGGCGGAGCCTGTCGGGCTGACGGACGTCGCTGTCGGCGAGCACTATGAGGTCGTCATGACCACCTTCGCAGGTACGCATGCACCACTGTTCTACATGAGTACCTTAATTTTGCCTCTTTTACGTACGTGCGTTTGCTGTTCCATGCATCGACGGCCATTGAACCCTTGCTGGAATCAAGTTCAGTCTTCTCTTCACTTCAGTTTATATGATTTGCTCTTAATTTGTTGACATCACCCCAGACTTGGCAAGGGGGCACATTGACCTCGCCTGTCGCCTTCCAATTCCAAACCATTGTGCTCGGTGATCAGTCCTTCACTGCGCGCGGTCTTGAACAAGTGGAGCCTCCACTTTTCAGGCAAATCCAGAATTCCAAATGGCTTTTAGGTACTCCCTCCGATCCATATTAGTGGGCACAACTTTGTCTAGATACACATGTATCTAGTCTAAATACTTAACTAGATACATATGAATCTAGACAAAGCTATGCCCACTAATATGGATCGGAGGGAGTAGTAGATAAGACGGTACTCAACCGCACAGGGATTTGGAGTAGACTTTATTTTAGCGTCTTCTGGTGGGTCAATTTGGTACAATTAAGCCATCCGAGAAAAGAAGCTACACCTTGGTCGCGACATATACTGGGTAGGTGATGGTGTACTTTTGGAGGGATCTGAATTTCTATCACAGTCACATATATAGTGAAAAAAATCATGCATGTTCCTACTGATATTTCCTACAAACGTGCAAAATCTCAATGCAAAATACTTTACGATTTGAGCTACACAAAAAAAGAGAAATATGCAGATCTGAGTATAGTGAACAATATAAAGTTTCAAATTTTCAACATTTGTCTTTTTTGTGTAGCTCAAATCATAAAGTATTTTGCATTGATATTTTGCACGATTATAGGACATATCAGTAGGAACATGCATGATTTTGTTCAGATTTTTTTGAAACTTTTAAATATGTTTTTAATTTTTTGAAATGGGCGGGATCACTAGAGCTCGGGAGCATAAACGAGTTTCCGAGTATATATATCCCCTTTCATGCGCATATACTTGTTTAGATGTGTTACTGTCACAATTTAGCTTGTGTGCTAGATGATCTGTACGAAAGTTACAGCGTCGAGCATACATTAACTTTGTTGACTACTCCCTCTGTTTCAAATTAGTTGTCTTCCATTTGGTAAAAAGTGGATGTATCTAGACATGTTACAAGTATAGATACATCCACTTTTTGGCAAATGGAAGACAACTAATTTGGAACGGAGGGAGTACTTGACACGGGGTGATGCGCGCAAGTCCTTTTCTCCACCAAAACAAAATTGGTGATGCGTGCGAGTGTCCAAGGACTTATTCAGCGCTGTCTGAAGTGAACATAATTAATCAAGACCTCTCACTCGTCTCTGCAAATATGCTCATTGTCTTAACGACAAATCATGCATATGGTTGGTACATGACTCTCACTTAGGAGCTAGTATGGTTAAGACAAAAGTGATTTGGTGTTATGTGTAAATAATTCACGGATTAGGTGTTGAACCGGTGGACCAACAACATTAATTATGATAAGACAAAAGTGACCCCAATGGCGGTCTGTCGCTTTGGGGTTTGTCATCGTTCTTGGCAGCTAGTAGCAGCTAGAGCTTGGAATTCGCACTGTTCAATAGGCCGGGCAGGTTAAACTCAGTTTAACTTCGACCAGGCCGGCCGGCATGTCGCATGCCATGCATTCACACATGTGATGCAACTGTCAAAACACTCAAAACAAAACCAAGAACAGAGACCAAAACCAGCTAGAAAACCCGGTTTTTTAATTCTATCCTTGGTTAGTTTTTCAGTACGTCGGTAAATCCGTCGGATTTGTCGTAGCATTTGAACTATGACCACAGCTGCATGCGTGGCTCCACGGTTGTGATGAGCATGCCAAATAAAGGTCCTACAAGAGATGATGTGTCCTGACAGATAATCGGATAAGAAGAACCGGCCACGGCACAACATACAACTATACAAGTGATCACGTACAGGTACATGTCCAATCTGTGAACCAGATCACCAGAGTGGTCACCGGGCACAGCTGCTAGCCTGCTAGGAGGGGTCCAACTAGAAACACAAAACTTGGACCGTCGTATGTCTGTCTTATGTTGGCCTATCATTTTACATGCCGTGTTAATGAGTTTGGTGTTTTGGCTACCGAGTTCCAGTGATCTCGTTATTAAAAAAAAAAATCCGAAAATGATATTTAAAATTTTAAAACAAATTGGCATGGATATATACACATGTTATTTACGAGTTTGGCTATAGATAGTATGTTGTATTGTATGGCTACGCGGAAATCACAAAATCGTATATCTGAAAAGGTAAAAAAGAAGGAGGCAGTGTTTTGAGTCATAAGACTAGATACTCCCATTATGAAAAATAAAATTTGAAAATGCCAAAAAAAAATCGACAAAAATTTCAGGTGTACGTCTGGAAATTTAATGTTCACACATAAAGTTCCACAATCAAAAGACATTTTTTGTGACTTACATTAAAGGACAAATTTCGCTGCTACAAAATGAGTTTTGACACGACATGTTTTTGTCTTTTTAACACATGCCACAAGAAAATGTTTTTTCTTGAAATTTTGTGTGCGAGGATAACATGTTGGGAGGTACACCCGAAGTTTTTTTTTTTGGAACTTTTTCGACATTTTAAAATACGTTTTTTGAACAGTGGGAGCATATGCTCGTGTGACCCAAAATTGGATTTATCAAAAAAGAACCCATACTTTGTTTCAACATTTATCCTTTTTGTGCAGATCACATATTAAAGTATATTTCGATGCAATTTTGTCATACATACTTGGCATGCATGTTTCATATTTTTATGTATTTGTTTTCTAGATTTTCATATTAGAAAAAAACAGGATCAGTAGTGCTCGTGTGTAAGGACTATTTGGAGTGGATATTTCTGACTCCCGATTTTTCATTGATCCCTATATTTAAAAAAATTAAAAATATATTTACAATTTTTGAAAATAAGAAAAAATTCTGCATGTTGTCATTGATGTATCCAACAAACATGCAAAATCTCAGTGTAAAATACTTTATATTCTGAGCTACACAAAAATGACAAAGTGTGCATCTGAGTAAACACACTTCTAAATGTAGCTCATAATAAAACAAATTTGCATTGTGATTTTGCATACTTGTAGGAAGCGTCAAACTACATCCAGAATTTTGTTTCCTAATTTTTTGGAACTTCTAAATGTAGTTTTAATTTTTTAAATAAAGTGATCACTAGAAATCCGAAGCCACAATAACTTTCCGGAGGCATGTCTTTGTATAAGCATACCTTGTAGCTCTTAGGATTCAATGGTCTCTTTTTTTTTTAAGTAAAGAACTTCATTTTTAGATCCCAAAAATTCAGAAGAAAATTTATACAAGTACATGTACATATTTATTCTGTATGACCAAAATATCTGTTCAGATGTGATCTGTACAAAAAAATGTTGTAAGGAAAAAAAACGAGTTTTAATTTGCCCTTTCAGAGCACGATTTTGTGATTTTTGTGTAGCCTGCTATACAGCGTATTATATAGCAAAACTATGGTTAACAAAATGTGATGGCTTGTGAAATGTTGGGTTTGTTATCAATTGATTTGTTGGTGTAGAAGAATTTAGTGATATACTGAGATGAATTTGGCAGGATTGTACCGGTACCGGCTGGGCGACGTGGTGCAGGTGGCCGGGTTCCACAACGCGACGCCGAAGCTCAAGTTCGTGTGCCGCCGTAACCTGATGCTGTCCATCAACATCGACAAGAACAGCGAGCAGGACCTGCAGCTGGCCGTGGACACCGCGGCGGCCAAGTTCCTGGCCGCCGAGAAGCTGGAGGTGGTGGACTACACGAGCCACGCCGACATGTCGTCGGACGGTCCCGGCCACTACGTGATCTTCTTCGAGCTCAACGCCGCCGCGGCGGACGCGAGCGCGGAGGCGCTGCAGGGGTGCTGCGACGAGCTGGACCGGGCGTTCGCGGACCCCGGGTACGTGGGGTCGCGGCGGTCCGGCGCCATCGGCCCGCTGGAGCTGCGGGTGCTGCAGCGGGGCGCGTTCCAGAAGGTGCTCAGGCACTACCTCTCGCTGGGCTCCCCCGTGAGCCAGTTCAAGTCCCCGCGGTGCGTCGCGCCGTCCAATGCCGGCGTGCTGCAGATTCTCGCCGGCAACACCGCCATGGTGTTCTTCAGCGCCGCCTACGACTGACACCATCGATCATAGCTGGAGAACACAGTGCCAGAGCGTGACTGTGCGCGTCAGCGAGTGTTGTGTCGCCGAGTGTGGCCAACGTGTGTCAGTGTACGCACCCACCAGTTGGGTCTCAAGCATGTGGCCCTGTATGTTTGCTAGTAGCAGCGTCATATTGTCCTGTTCGATCCGCTCTTGTCCTGTTCGATCAGACTTGACGACAGTGCCCAGATTGTTGTATTTGAAAGACAGGATCTCCGAGAGGCAATCATAGGATTTCCTAGTTGCACTTGCAAGTCATTCTTCGTGCCTGCGGTTGGGAGAGCAGAGCACCCGCCTCTCTCCAGGCACTTCACATGGCAAGCCGCAGCAATCGGCATACACGACTGGTCGTACCATAATTGAAGGCCGGGGCCAAGAGCAGTGTGGATATGGTGTGGGTGGCCTACGTGCTGGCCGCACCCGCCGCGCCGGTGTCGTTGGGTCCGAGCGGCGTCTGCGTTGCACGGCAGTGGCACATGCTGATGAGCCCTCAGGCTGGATATTCGTTGATAGTCTCTTCTAAGGATGCTCCAACGAGGCGACGCATCGAGTCCGCGCGTTTCTGTTCCTGTCCGTGGAGGCCAAAATCACGGTCCAACGGGGCGACGCAACGGACCGCGGTCCGTTTTTTGGTCCGCCGCGACCCATTCTTGGCCCAAATTTAGTCCACCGATGCGTCGGCCGTGGACGTGGGCGGAACGCTTTTATGTCCTGCCCTAGTCCGCCCCTGGCCCGCAAATCAGACCATTTCCCACCCCCAACCTCCTCCTCCTCTCTCGCCCCTCTCGCCGGCACCGCGCCGTCGCTCCCTTGATTTGGCATTGCAGGCCATTCCGGGGACGCCGTCTGCTGCTCTTCTTCCCCGCCGTCACCGGAGCAGCTTCCTCCCCGCGACGGCCGGTGAATCTTGCGGCCATCTCTATCGCAGCGCCCGCGACACACACGTCGCCCACAAGGTGTTCGGCCGTTCGCCCCGGCAAGAACTCAGGTACGAACTCAGCCATGGATAGCTCGGATGAGTGGTACTACAGGAACTACATCCTGTACAATCCGTCATCATCGGACGATTCCTCCGACGATGAGAGTGACGACTTGGTTGCCACCCTCATCGTCAACGAGTACATAGAGAGGATGCGGCCGGTGTTTCGAGGGTCGTTGCCGGGCCGTTCTCCTGCTCTGGACCGGAACCGGAGAGCTGGCCAAATCCAACTGTATGGGGACTACTTTCGTCCCATAAACCCACGTATCCTCCCAAGGTTTTCCGGCGCCGTTTCCGGATGAGGAGATCTTTGTTCAACCGTATCCGGTTGGGGGTGATGCATTTTGATGACTATTTCATATGCAAGCCCGATGCATGTGGTACCTCGGCTTCTCGTCGTACAAGAAGTGCACCGTCGCCGTTCGCATGCTTGCATATGGAATTGCCGGTGATCTTGTGGACGAGTACGTGCGGATGAGTGAGTCTACGTGCCTAGAAGCAATGTACAAGTTTTGCAGGGCCGTGGTGCAGGTGTTCGGCCAGGAGTACTTGAGGGAGCCCAATGCCGCGGACATGACCCGGCTCTTGGCCATCAACGAGGACAGAGGCTTCCCTGGGATGATTGGCAACATAGATTGTATGCACTGGGAGTGGAGGAACTGCCCATTTGCTTGGCAGGGGCAGTACAAGGGGCATGTTGGGGCGTGCACGGTCGTGCTTGAGGCCGTGGCATCACAAGATTAGTGGATTTGGCACTCGTTTTTTGGCATGGCCGGCTCGCACAATGACCTCAATGTGCTGCAGCGGTCTCCGGTGTTCAACAAGCTCTCCAATGGCCTGGCACCCCAGGTGACTGATGCATGTAGACACACGTTCGTTGGGAGACCCCAAGAGGAAGGTATGAAGCAGTGTAGCAGCAGTTTCCCTCAGTATGAAACCAAGGTTTAATCGAACCAGTAGGATCAAGAAATCACTTCTGAAGGTTGTCAACGGTGCCAGAAAAGAGCTGTTGCATGGAGTTCTGACTGTTGACGTGGAACCTGCACACAAGACAATCAAACTACTTTGCCCCAACGAAACAGTGAGGTTGTCAATCTCACCGGCTTGCTGAAAACAAAGGATTAAACGTATGGTGTGGAAAACAGTAGTAAATTGCAGAGAATGAAAAGGAACAGTGTTTGCAGTTGGTTGTATTATCAGTGTAAAAGAATGGACCGGGGTCCACAGTTCACTAGTGGTGTCTCTCCATAAAAGATAACTAACATGCTGGGTGAACAAATTACAGCTGGGCAATTGACAAAATATTGAGCGCATGACAATGCATATATATGACATGATGATTACTATGATATTCATGTGGGCATTACGACAAAATACATAGACCGTTATCCAACAGCGTCTATGACTAATAATCCACCGCCAGGTTGTCATACCGAGTTCCCCGTTGGTATTAAGTTGCAAGCAACGGATAATTGCATTAAGTAATGTGCGTAATGTAAACAAATGCATTAGACCTAACGGCGTACCCTTAAGCTAAGCATCGGTTATTTTATCCCTAGTGGCAACAGCACATCCACAATCTTAGAAGTTATTGTCACTCTCCCAGATTACCGGAGGCATGAACCCACTATCTAGCATAAATACTCACTCTTGGAGTTACAAGCATCTACTTGGCCAAAGCATCTACTAGTAACGGAAAGCATGCAAGATCATAAATAACATATAAGATAGATTGATAATCAACTTGACATAGTATTCAATATTCATCGGATCCCAGCAAACACAACATGTAGCATTACAATAAGATGATCTTGATCATGATAGGCAGCTCACAAGATCTAAACATGATAGCATAAAGTGGAGAGACAACCATCTAGCTACTGCCATGGACCCGTAGTCCAAGGATGAACTACTCACGCATCACTCCGGAGGCAGGCATGGTGATGTAGAGCCCTCCGGTGATGATTCCCCTCTCCGGCAGGGTGCCGGGAAGAGCTTCTGAACCCTCCCGAGCTAGGGTTGACGGCGGCGGCGTCTCTGGAACTTTTCGTGGATAATGGCTCGGGTATTAGGGTTTTCGCGTCGGGAGGAATAAATAGGCGAAAGGGCGGCGGCTGGGAGCCACGAGGGCCCCACACCACCCCACGGCGGGGGGGGGCCCGCGCGGCCCCATGGTGTGGGCGCCACGTGGCTCCCCTCCGTGTCTCCTCTGGACTCCGTCTTCGTGTTGGAAAAATAGGAGGTTCTGTCCAAGTTTCGTCCAATTCCGAGAATATTTCCAGACTAGCTTTTCTGGAATACAAAAACAGCAGAAAACAGGAACTGGCACTGTGGCATCTTGTTAATAGGTTAGTCCCAGAAAATGCATAAAAATGCTATGAAGTGTATATAAAACATGTAACAATTGGTATAATATCAACATGGAACATCAGAAATTATAGATACGTTTGAGACGTATCAAGCATCCCCAAGCTTAGTTCTACTCGTCCTCGAGTAGGTAAAACGATAAAAACAAAATAATTTCTGAGGTGACATGCTACAATCATAATCTTGATCAAATAATTGTAAAGCACATGTTATGAATGAAGTGATCCAGGTCAATGGTCTATAGTTTGCTAGCAAGTAGATAATGAGCAAACAACTGAATCATATAAGCAAAAACTTTTCATGAATAGTACTTTCGAGACAAGCATCAAAGAGTTTTGCATAAGAGTTAACTCATAAAGCAATAGATTCTAAGTAAAAGGTATTTAACCAACACAAAGGAAGATTTAAGTTTCAGCAATTGCTTTCAACTTTCAACATATATATCTCATGGATATTTGTCAACACAAAGCATATAATAAGTGCAATATACATATAAAAATTGTTGCACCAAAGTTGACACTAGTGTTTGCTTCTAAGATAGAAAGAAGTAGGAAAACTGACTCAACATAAAAGTAAAAGAAAGGCCCTTCGCAGAGGGAAGCAGGGATTAAATCATGTGCTAGAGCTTTTTAAGTTTTTGAAATCATATAGAGAGTAAAAATAAGTTTTGAGAGGTGTTTGTTAATTGTCAACGAATCAGAAAATGGAAAGTACAATATGACCCCTGCCAACCAGACTTTTAAGAGCGGCTCCCATGAAGGACGTTATTTCTACCAGCAAGGCAGATCATCCCTCTTTCTCTTTTGTTTACACATGCAGATATTTCACTGTTTGTCATTGCTTGACTGATAAATCAGGGCAAAAATGTGAAGAGAATTAAGCGGTTAAAGTTGTAATTAATTGGGACTGGGCACCCCATTTGCCAGCTCTTTTTGCAAAATTAATGGATAAGCGGATGTATATGCCGCTAGTCCGGTGGTAAAGTCTGTTTGACAGTTGACATAAAGACATCCACCCCGTCCTCATGAGCTTGGTAAACATTGACACAAAATAGGAGTAATAAAGTTTGAATAGTTTAAAGGTAGCACATGAAAAATTTACTTGGAATGGCAAGGAAATACCACATATAGGTAGTTATGGTGGACACAGATGGCATGGATTTTGGCTCAAGGTTTTGGATGCACGAGAAGCATTCCCTCTCAGTACAGAGTTTAGGCTAGCAAGGTTATTTGAAGCAAACACAGGATATCAACCGACACAGCAAGACTTATATGAAAACATATTGCAAGCATTATAAGACTCTACACTGTCTTCCTTGTTAACCAAACCCTTTTACTAGAAAATATCTAGACCTTAGAGATACCAATCATGCAAACCAAATTTCAACGAGCTTTACGGTAGTTCTTCATTAATAGGTTTTAACTACATGATACAAAAGCTTAAACATGAACTACTTGATAACTCAAAACAATTGACAAGTATCAAATTATCCAATACATGATCTACAAGAATATGTAAGCTTTTTCCATTATACCATCTACCACATGCAACATTTTCTGTTCCAACCAAACACCAATCAATTTATTTCAACATAAACTCTCCAAACAATTATAAGTGAAGCAAGAGAGTACTTTCTTTAAAAGAACTAACAGCTCTGAATAAGAGATGCATGCAAAACAGGAGCTAAAAGCATAGCAATAGCTAGATAAGAATACTCAACAAGTATAAGTGAAGAATAGGAGTATTCATATGAAAAAGCGGAGCGTGTCTCTCTCCCAATCAAGAATGCTGGGGTCCAATCAAGTTGACCATAAGAAAAATAAAATACTGAAAATAAAAGCACACAGACGCTCCAAGTAAAGCACATATGATGTGAAAGAATTAAAATATAGTTTCACTAGAGATGACCTGATAAGTTGCTGATGAAGAAGGGGATGCCTTGGGCATCCCCAAGCTTAGACGCTTGAGTCTTCTTGAAATATGCTGGGGTGATCCATGGGAGCATCCCCAAGCTTAAGCTCTTCACTCTTCTTGATCACATTATATCATCCTTCTCTCTTGACCCTTGAAAACTTCCGCCACACCAAACTCAAAGTAATTCTCATTAGAGGGTTAGTGCACAATCAAAAACTCACATGTTCTATAAGGACACAAACATGACCGTTACTTTTAACATTAGCTACTGCCACTGATGTTATGTGAAGCTCTTCACCCTAAAAAAGAATTCCACTCAACACTAGTAAAAGAGAGAATGCGAAAAATAAAAGACAGAATCTGTCTAAACAGAACAGTCCGCAAAGACGAATTTTTTCGAGGCACTTACGTTGCTCAGATCGAAAAACTTTAAACTAACGAAAGATGCGTACATATCTGAGGATCACGCACAAAAATTTCAGATTTAAATAATTTTTCTGTGATTTTACAGAATTAAAACGGTGAACAGCAGAAATCTGTTCCTGCGCAGAAATCCAAATCTAGCATCATCTTCCTATTAGAGGCAATACTTGGCACAACAATGCGATAAAATAAAGATACAAAGGAATTGTTACAGAAGTAAACAACTCCTTGACTCAAAAAAAAGAAAAATTGCAGAAATAAAATAATGGGTTGTCTCCCATAAGCGCTTTTCTTTAACGCCTTTCAGCTAGGCGCAGAAAGTAAGAATCAAGTGTTTCCAAGTGATGAAGCATCAACAATCTTACGCTTAGCTCTCTTACCTTACCCTTATCTTTAGGAAATACTTGGTTACACATAGGTGAAGAGGCGAAATTCATAGTGCCTTGGCCCACATCTATTATTGCTCCAAAGCGTTTCAACAGAGATCTTCCAAGCGTAATTTGTCCTACTCCTGCACATTCAATGACAAGATAATCAATAGATATTGTTATCCCCAGGAGTTTTGTAAATACTCCTTCGGCTACTCCTCTTGGTAATTTAATAGTATTATCACCCAAAATTATACAATCTTCGCATTTGGAAAGCTCCCAAAGATTTAAGGAATCAAAAATATCCTTGGGCATTAAACAGAATTCAGACATAATATCACAGCGAGCATGAAAAGTTTCACCATTGATAACAACTTTTACTGAGGGAACCCATCCCGATGGTTCAAAATTTACTGGCACATTATCATAGTGTTCACAAATTTGATTATACCCTTCTTTTAGACCAGATATGTTTGTTTCAAGAGTGTTAAGTCTATCACTTATGCTTGTCAAAGCCAAATCAATTTTACTGATTGGAGGGCTAGAAATTGTAATCATTTTTTATAGCATTAAAAGCTTGATCCCCATCATAACGAAGGAAATCTCCTCCTACCACAGCATCTAAAGCATATCTGTAGCAAAGAACAAGACCAAAATAAAAGCTACTAAGAAGCAGGCTTAAAGTCATTTTAGGTTCAGTTTTAGCATAAGACTCAAAAATTCTAGACCAAGCATCTTTAAAACTCTCCTCACTCCCTTGCTTGAAAGTGAAGATCTCTTCCTCAGGTGACATGATGACAGGAACAGGGCTAGACATGATAACAAGACTGAAAAATAACAATTCGAAAAATAAAAGTAACTAATTTTTTGTGTTTTTGATAAATAAAGCAAACAAGACTAAATAAAAATAAACTAAGCAAGACAATAACAAAGTAAAGAGATTGGAAGCGTGAAACTCCCCTTGCAGAAATCCTCTTGCTCCCCGGCAACGGCGCCAGAAAAAGAGCTTGATGCGTGGATCACACGTTCGTTGGGAGACCCCAAGAGGAAGGTATGAAGCAGTGTAGCAGCAGTTTCCCTCAGTATGAAACCAAGGTTTAATCGAACCAGTAGGAGCAAGAAATCACTTCTGAAGGTTGTGTGGCGCGCGACGTGATGGAACCTGCACACAACACAATCAAACTACTTTGCCCCAACGAAACAGTGAGGTTGTCAATCTCACCGGCTTGCTGAAAACAAAGGATTAAACGTATGGTGTGGAAAACAGTAGTAAATTGCAGAGAATGAAAAGGAACAATGTTTGCAGTTGGTTGTATTATCAGTGTAAAAGAATGGACCGGGGTCCACAGTTCACTAGTGGTGTCTCTCCATAAAAGATAACTAACATGCTGGGTGAACAAATTACAGCTGGGCAATTGACAAAATATTGAGCGCATGACAATGCATATATATGACATGATGATTACTATGATATTCATGTGGGCATTACGACAAAATACATAGACCGTTATCCAACAGCGTCTATGACTAATAATCCACCGCCAGGTTGTCATACCGAGTTCCCCGTTGGTATTAAGTTGCAAGCAACGGATAATTGCATTAAGTAATGTGCGTAATGTAAACAAATGCATTAGACCTAACGGCGCACCCTTAAGCTAAGCATCGGTTATTTTATCCCTAGTGGCAACAGCACATCCACAATCTTAGAAGTTATTGTCACTCTCCCAGATTACCGGAGGCATGAACCCACTATCTAGCATAAATACTCACTCTTGGAGTTACAAGCATCTACTTGGCCAAAGCATCTACTAGTAACGGAAAGCATGCAAGATCATAAATAACATATAAGATAGATTGATAATCAACTTGACATAGTATTCAATATTCATCGGATCCCAGCAAACACAACATGTAGCATTACAATAAGATGATCTTGATCATGATAGGCAGCTCACAAGATCTAAACATGATAGCATAAAGTGGAGAGACAACCATCTAGCTACTGCCATGGACCCGTAGTCCAAGGATGAACTACTCACGCATCACTCCGGAGGCAGGCATGGTGATGTAGAGCCCTCCGGTGATGATTCCCCTCTCCGGCAGGGTGCCGGGAAGAGCTTCTGAACCCTCCCGAGCTAGGGTTGACGGCGGCGGCGTCTCTGGAACTTTTCGTGGATAATGGCTCGGGTTTTAGGGTTTTCGCGTCGGGAGGAATAAATAGGCGAAAGGGCGGCGGCTGTGGAGCCACGAGGGCCCCACACCACCCCACGGCGCGGGGGGGGCCCGCGTGGCCCCATGGTGTGGGTGCCACGTGGCTCCCTCCGTGTCTCCTCTGGACTCCGTCTTCGTGTTGGAAAAATAGGAGGTTCTGTCCAAGTTTCGTCCAATTCCGAGAATATTTCCAGACTAGCTTTTCTGGAATACAAAAACAGCAGAAAACAGGAACTGGCACTGTGGCATCTTGTTAATAGGTTAGTCCCAGAAAATGCATAAAAATGCTATGAAGTGTATATAAAACATGTAACAATTGGTATAATATTAACATGGAACATCAGAAATTATAGATACGTTTGAGACGTATCAGTGACCTATGAGATCAATGGTCACGAGTATGACAAGCCTTACTATCTCGCTGATGGGATTTACCCGACATGGACTACATTTGTCAAGACCATCTCCAATCCCGATGATGAGAAGAAGAAGAGGTTCGCCAAGGAACAAGAGAGTGCTGAAAGGATGTGGAGCGTGCATTCGGTGCCCTGCAGTCACGATGGGCTATTGTTCGCCACCCTGCTAGGACATGGGACAAGGACCAACTGAAAGTGCATGTGTTGCCCATGCGTGGTTTTGGTAATTAATGACAATCCTTATGGACTAATGTTTGCATTGAGATATCTTTATAGATCTTGTCCATAGGAAAAGATTGGAGTTCATATGTTGGAATCTAGAAGATTACATGATGACCAAGGTTCTATCCAAGGGATTATATGAAGAATGGTCATGTGAAGAGTTGAGCTTATTGCAAGCATGGCTTGGAAAAGAAGATTGAGTAAACATTTGTGTTATCTTCAAGCCAACATATATATATCAGGATAAGAAGATGAAGTTCAGGTGGATTCATGAAGACGGAGCTTAGCAAGCCTCCCATCCCATCATGGTGTATGGGGGAGTATTTGGAGAAGTCTTCATCAAGCATGTGCTAGCAGCACAATCAAGAAAGGTGTTCCAACTTGAGAGAGTCAAGATCGTCATCATCAAGCTCAAGTGGAATGCGCAAGGCAAATGTATGATCTTGATAGGGTTTCTATTTTACCAGTCTTGTGGTGTTAGTGGGAGACCGGGTTATAGGATAGACGGAGAACTATCAAGAGGGGCTCTCAAGTGAGTAACTTGATCGCATCTTTATGGAGAGCTCAAACCTTTGCATATTTGGCATATCATCTTTCTTGGTTCTTATTTGGCTTTTATCCATGTGAGAATTTAGAGCTTGTGTTCATCTCCATACCAAGCTCTAGTTCATCAAAAACGGATTTCATTTGAATATCTTGTGTCGCTTTTGATGTTGGAGGTTTTACCGGTTTGTCTTTTCTAAGAGAAGTCAAACTCTCTTCTTGTGGTTTCCTCCTCACATGATGGACTATGATGTGTATATGCATGATCTTGTAAAGCTTGCGATTATCTTCGAAACAAGCCCAAGATCATAGAAAACGGAGTCCGGATGAAAAACTTGTTGGGTTCTTGATGTTGGAGGATTTACCGATTGTTCTTTAATAGATATGTTTTAACTTTCCTCATTTGGTTTTATCCTCCCCTATTGAACTATGATGTTTCTCTGCATGATCTTGTAAAGCTTGTTGTGGTGATTACAACGAGCCCAAGAACATCAAAAACGGAGTTCGTATGCAAAAGTTGTGCCCGTTTTGGTAATGGTGTTTCTGCTGTTTTTACAAAGTGCGGTAGTACCGCATGAGGCCCGGTACTACCGCATAAAACGTGTTTTCGGTACTGGATTCGACTGGTTTTGACCGGTAGTGGCCCGGTAGTGACCCGGTACTACCAGGCTTGACCCGGGGCCGAAAAACAGCCCAACGGGTAGATTTTCGGGCACCTTTTTAAGGGCCCTTCTTCCCCAATGTTTCCCAATAACTTGAGCACGTTTTCCCTCTCTCCTCCATTGTTGAAATATCATTTCTTCGATTTCTCCCAATCCCTCCACCCAAACTCGTTGATCTATGGAGGATTGAAGGAGGAGACCTAGATCTACATTTCCACCGATCCATTTCTCCTCTAAGTGAGTGGAACCCTTTCGATCTAGTTCTTGAAGTTCCATTTGTTGTGTTCTTCGTTGTTCTTCCTCTCTTCTCCCCCCATAAGCATTAGTTGCTTGTGGTGGGATTTGAGAGTGAAGGATTTGAGCACTTGTGCTCTTGCCATTGCTTCGTTGCATCGGTTTGTGCTCTCCACGAGGATTCATGGAAGTTGAAAGCTTGTGAACTTGTTACTCTTGGGTCTTTGGACCCTAGACGCCCGTGTGGTGGTTGAGACCCTTGTGTGGTCACTTGTAGCTGTTTGGGAGCCCCCAATCCCGTTGTGGGTTGTGCCCCGGATCGTTGTTGAAAGGCTCCGGATTTCCGCCTCGAAGGATTCCGATAGTAGAAGGTGAACCAAACCTTTGTGGTGCGGTCCATCGGAGAAGAAGGTGAAACCTTTGTGGTTGTTGAACCATTGTGTTGGTTCACACCTCTCCAACGAGACGTACTCCCCTAAAAGAGGAACTCGGGAATACATCCTCGTCTCCGCGTGCCTCGGTTATTTCTATACCCGACCTCTTTACTTATGCACTTTACATTGTGATAGCCTTCGTGCTTGAAGTATTCTACATTGCTATCACCTTGTTACTTGTCTTGCTTAGCATAAGTTGTTGGTGCACATAGGTGATCCTAGTTTATTTAGGTTGTTGGCTTGTTAATTTAAACATCTAGTTTTATTCCGCAATTATCAAGCCTAAACCGGAAAAGTTTTAATCGCCTATTCACCCCCCCTCCAGGCGACATCATTGTCCTTTCAATTGGTATCAGAGCCTGGGCTCTCTTTTTGGGCTTTACCGCCTAGAGAGTAAAGATGTCGTTTAAAGAATTAGTGCACGATCCCACTTTCATATTCGATGGCACAAATTATGATGTTTGGAAAATTCGCATGCTTAATCTTTTTAGGGCCATGGGTCCAAATTATATTAAGAGGATTGTAGATGTGGGTTTTTCTCTCCAAAGATTCTCAAGAATTATCTTTAGAGGATGAGGAAAACTCTCATCTCGAAACTCTTGTACTAATGGCCTTATATGTGTTTTGAGCGATGTAGTTCTTGCTTCAATCATGCCTTTTCGGAATGCTCATGAGCTTTGGACCAAGCTTCAAGATATTATGAAGTGTCCAACATTATTGAGGATGATTGTTCTCCTTCCACCTCCGGCCGTGATGAGTTCAAACTTCTTCCACTTCACCAACATGTGATTTGTCACAAGGTAATGATATGGTGAGTGGTGATAGAAATTGCGTTGTTGATGGTGAATATTCTATTGACTATACTTCATCTCTATCTCATTGCAATGTTCTATCTTTGGACTTAAACTCTTCTAGCACTCCAAATGTCATACATGCTAGAGTTGATAGTCCTTGCATATCATGTAATAGTTGCTTAAATAAATCTCATGATGATATGCTCTCTATGTCTTGTCATGAAAATAATGCTTCCATATCCTCTAGTACTTGCATGACTAACAATGTAGAGGAATCCCAACATTTGTTGGAACAAGACATGGACCTCAATGGTGCTTCAAGTATTTCTTCATCCTCTTCACCATTAATCACGTTTGCCTTATGGCTAAGGATTCAAAGGAATCTTCTATCTCAAATCCCGATACATCTTGTGATGATGTGGTGAGGATTCTCATGGAGAACTTATGGATGTTGAATCCATAACAAAGAAGGGTAAGATGGTATTTGGTGCTCTCCCCAAAGGTAGCAAAGCTATCCCTCCTCTATGTGAAATCATTGTTTATGCTATAAGAGTAGGGAAATCATTGAGGACTTGGAAACTCAATTTCTCAAGAAATGTCAAATTGAGAGAGATGACTCTATCACTATAGCTTCCTTGAAAGCTTCTCTTGAAGAACAAGAAGAGTTAGGGTTCTCTTGAGGAGAACTTGAATCTCTTGATGAATCAAATGATCTTATTATTGCTAAAATCATTAAGGAAAGAGATCATGCTATTGCTAAATATAAAGTGCTTAAAAAGGAAAAAGTTGAATTTGGTGTTGGCAATGCTAGACTAAGTGAGGACATAGAGAGACTTGACAAAGCTCACAAGGCTTTAAAAGTGAACACTCTCTCCTTATCAAGTCTCATGATCAACTCCAAACTCAACTATCTAAAATGATGAGCTTGCCAAGTTGTCTTCTCCATTTCTAATGTTAATGATGCTTGTGCTACTAACTCCACTTCTTGTGAAGCATCTATTTTGAAGGAGAATGTTGAGCTAAGGGCTCAACTTGAGTTGCTAACTAGCAAGTATGGGAAATTGGAAGAAAGTCATGAAAAGCTCTCTAGCTCTAATGAGGATTTCTAGCATCCCATGCTAGGCTAAAGTTAGCTCATGAGGCTATCACTACAAAGGTAACATCTTGTGAGCCTCATGTGGACAATGGCACAACTTCTACTAAATGCTATATTGTCTTGTGCTAGTCCTAGTAATTCATCCACTCACAATGTTGCTACATCTTGTGATGAATTACTTTCCATGCCTTGTTGCTCTAACAATGAAGCTTCTACTTCCTCTAGTATTTGTGATACTAACCATGTAGAGGAATTAAATGAGCTCAAGGCCCAAGTCACTTCTTTGAAGAAAGACTTGGAAAAGCGTCATGTTGGGATTCACACTTGACAATGTGTTGAGTGTTCAAAGACGCCCCAATGACAAGAGTGGACTTGGATTCAACTCCAATAACAAGAACAAGTCCAAGCCTATCAAGAAGAACAAGGGCCAAGAACAAGTTAAGGATTCGGCCAAGATTGTTTGCTTCAAGTGCAAAGTTGAAGGGCACCATGTTAGATCTTGCCCTTTGAAGAAGAAGCTCTTAGTGAGAAGCAACAAGGGAAGAAGCCTCAAGTTCCTCAAGTTGAAGAACGGCCTCTTCCCAAGAAGAATCAAGCTACCCTCCTCAAGTCAAGATTCCAACTAAGAAGAAGGAGGAAGCAAATGTTGCTACCTATGCCGTGAGAAGGGTCACTTGCTTCTTCATGCACTAATGGTACCTTATCCAACCCCATTATAATTGATGATGTTATTCTCTTCGGAAGGATAAGGTTGGCAATGTGTTTGCCAAATATGTTGGTACTCAAAGTGGTGTCAAGAAAAGAACCATTTGGGTTGCCAAGCCTATTGTGACTAACCTCTTAGGACCCAACTTGGTTGGGGACCAACAAGCTAAAACTTGATCAATAGGTGTTGTTGGAGGGCATTGGAGACTTGGCTACTTCATGAAGAATTAAGGGATCTTCATCAATTATATTATCTCAAGCCAAGTCATTTGGATTATATTGTTCTATCTCATATCCAATGTTCCTCCTTGCGGTAACTTTTATTTAAATCATATATACATTGAAAGTTGCTTGCACCCTTGCATGTGTTAGGTTTTGTACCTTGCTAGTGTTTGTATGTGTTGTGCTCTCTACTTCTTATCTTGAGTAATCAAGATGTGTATGTTGGTTTGCACACCATTTACTTGTGTTGAGCCTTATTGCTTTTATTTGATATCTTATCTTGTTGGCTCTTTTTGAGAGATTAATGGACTATCCATTTTGGGGAGTGATGTGCTTCGTGCACTTCACAATCCTAAAAATGTTGTACATGAGGAATACCACTTAGTGATGATATATCAATATTATCTATTCTCTATGTGGTGTCTTCTCATGAGAAATTCAAATTCTATAATGTCCATTAATTATCTCTAGTTGGTTTTATTTGCCTCTTGTTAAGAAAATTGGATTATCACATTATGGGGAGTAATAAGCTTGTGCATATTACAAACCTAGAAAATGTGAACATGTGAGGTATTGCCACCTAGAATTGATATTCGTCATTATCTTATTCCTATGTGGCATGTTTCTCAAACAAGTTCCATTTGCTTAAATGCTTTTTGCCTCTCTCTTGGATCTTGTTTGTGATGGAATTCTTGATATGGCTTTCCCTAAATATGTTCTCATATATTTTTGGGAAACCATTGCTTCAAGCTACTCCTTGGAGTTGCTTTGCATGATCGCGTGAATACTTGAAGCTATCAAGAATATCTATCTATTTAAGCTTTGGCTTTAAATCTTATCTTTTGCCATATGCTTATTTGTTGTGAAATTGGTCTTCAATATCATTCCTATATACCACCGAGAAATTATCTCTATATACTCCTTGTCCATGACAAGTGATACTCATAATTGTGGTGGAATTTGTAGACCATCTTCACTTTGGCTTTGCTTTGAATTGCCTTATTTTATTGCCAAGGTTTGTTTGATCTAACTCTCTTGTCTTCCTTGTATCTTTTGGATCTTTGTTGCTCTACTCAAATTTGTTTTGTGCTTTCTTGTGTTAGGAAAAGCAATGATCCCATCTTGTGCATTTACATTCAAAAGTCATACTTCTTGATAATGCACTATTCTTGGGAAGCTATCCTACATTGAGTAGAACATCATTCTTTAAATTGGTTTTGTATCTTATTGCTTTCCTTGAACATGACTAGTGTTTGAATAATATGTATGGAGAGTGATGATCCCATTTGTGTGCATTTTGTATTCAAATGCAAATCATAAATAATGCACAATCTTGGGGGAGCAATATATGCTTTTGAACATTAGTTGTCTTCAATTGGTATTTGATCCCGATGACGTATCTCTTTGGAAGACAAACATTCTCGTCTTGGTACTTTGTGCCATCATGAAAGTGTAGAGGGTTTGGTTTATTCCTTGATGATATTTTCATCAATTGGTATTTTACTTTCTTTTGGCATCTTTTCAAAGTGGTATCTTCATCATGTGTTGATTTGGGTTTTTGATATAATTTGGACAATTCTTTTCTTGTCACACTTGTGTGTGCTTTCTTAGTTTAATTGGTGTTTTGTCCAAATTGTATCTTGTTTGGTTCTTGAAAGTCTTGTGCATGCATATTTACTATATGTATATCTTATGGCATGCTTACTTTCGTTGATCCAATATATAGGATAAACTCCATCAAATCCTAAATGGCTAAGATGTGCATGAAATTCAATTTCATATCAATATGCACATATTTATGTGGAGTTTGTCCTATGTATTGTAGTTGCTCTAACTACTTTGGACCCAATGAGTTTGGGTACCATTTGTACTTGAATTTGTTTTAGGTACTTTGGAGATGCATTGTGAGCTTGTCTCATTTACAAGGAAGGTGTTATCACCATGTGCTTATTGGAGCCAAGCTCGGATGATCATGAACTCTTATCTTCTACATCACCAATGCTATCTCGGTAACAAGTATCTATCTTTTTTTGACTGTGGAACCGTAGGGGAGAACCCCTACGGTATGGATTTTATAAATATAAGGGTGGGTGCAGGGAGCAAACCAGGGGTTTGTCCCAGCAATACAACAGCCAAAAAAGGGGGTTACAAATCAAGGGGGAAGAAAATGAAAAGAAGCCTCAAAATACAACAAGTATCTATCTCATGCATACTTTTCTAGCTTTCAAGCTTGTGTAGGTTGTTTCATGGCATGAGTCTCGTTTATTGCAATTGATATGTTCTTGAAAAAACCTTTTTTCGAAACATCTTTATTGCAAATGTAGGCAAGCCGGGATGATTACATATCAAGGGGAATATATAATCATTTTCATGATTTACCAATCCCAAATATGTTAATATAGCACTTTCTACTCCATGTCTCGCATATGCAATATTGATGTGTTTCACAATCATTTGCCTTTTGTGATACTTATTATCTTTCTCGGAGCATCCCATTTTTTACCTTATCCCTTGTGGATATTTTTGATGCTATGATGAGTATGTGTTGGAAGTTCATCTATATCCTTTTAAGATAAAATTGAGCTTTGTGCTATGCTTTTAAGTAAAGATTTTATTGGTATATGTATGACTTCCTCTTGGATATCATGTTCTTCTCCGTAGTATCTATTTTATGTGTGCATGTTTCTTTGTAGACTTATATCTTCATGATTGATGTCTACTTAGAAACTTATACACATGAGAGTGGTTACATCTTTATTTGGTATTCCATTTTGTTAGTGACCACTTTTTATTGCTTTGATTCTTTGGTGGTGTCTAAAAGGCACAAGCTTTGTTTTTCACTTGGTATCTCTTTTGCATCTTAATAAGCTTGTGGTGCTACATCTTCTTTGGGTTGTGTTTATTGGAAAGACATGATATGCACTATGTGCCTCTTATGTTGAAAGACTATGATAATGCTATTGCTTATCCTTGCATTAGTCTCGTAAAATGTCTCTCCATGTCACATCCATCTCTTTTCGGTTGAGCAAGTCTTTATTTGTCACTTCTTGTTCTTTTTGCTCAACATTCTTTGTTGCAAGTTGTTTTGCTTCTTTTCTATCTTTATGCCTTCTTGCACTTGTTTGTGTTCAACATCTTCTAAGAGTGAGTGAGGATTCCATGTTGTGCACTCCATATTACTTTGCAAATCCTACATTGTGCACGTACCTTGGGGAGTTCCTCTTGTTGTTTAGAACATTGTATTTGGATCCTTTTGATTGCTTGCTTCTTTCTTCGAAGTATCTTTTTCTTTTGATTGGATCCTCAATATAGTTTGATCTCCTTCCCAACTATTCGTCATTGGATAAGTGCATTTGATTTCACTCATATTTTGAGAAATGCACACATTATGGGGGAGCTCTTACTATATTGGCATTCTAACTTTTTCCTCCCATTTCGGCAATCGATGCTAATGGGGGAGAAGTTCAGAGGGTTTAAGGGAATTTGGGTTTATGCTTTAGTTTCGTTCTTAAGCATTTGCCTTTCATGCTCTTGCATCTTTGCTATTTGTGTTGCATGGTGATACGTGCATTTTATATCATCATTTATACAACTTTTAGTATCATATTAGTGACGAGGTATACCCTCATCAAATCCCATGGTTAAGGACCTAGGGTTGAGATTATGGGGAGAGAACGTGGTAGTACTAGTAGTTTCGTCGGCTGACAAGCAGAGGCAAAGATTTACCCAGGTTCAGGCCCCTCGGGTGGAGGTAAAGACCCTACTTCCTGCTTGTCTGTTATTGATCGCTGGAGATTATGAGGTTACAAGGTGGCTCCGGCGAGATGTCGATCTCGCAAGAGCTTTGGTGGTTCGAGTATGGCTTGGTTTTAGATCGGCACCCCTCCCAGCCTTTAAATAGGCTGGGTCTCGGGAGTTTGTAACCGACCTAGTTTACAATAAGGAAAGTCTAAACCGACTACGCCTATGTCTAATCTTGGAGGGTACTCCATCTTCTTGGGCCTCTTGTCTTGGGCTTCGAGTAGGCTCTTCGATATTGGGCCTTAGTCGTTACGTGCACCAAGTACCCTCATGATAGGGTACCCGATATGTATACCCATGTCAGTGGCCCCAGAGGACTTATCTGACTCGAAGAATCGGGCATGGACTCTTTCGTAAGTGCACGTCATATGCTTTGTATTCTGTATATATAATTTGGAATTCCTGTATGAATAGCACACGTTTGGCTATGTCGAGTATCTCATCGACTGTGGTTTCTGCTTATGATGACCAAGGGATAATAACTTAGCAGGCCCAGTACACTCGACGGATCGGGACTGGTTAACTACACATTCGGGTAAAACCTTACTAGCTTTCAATCAAATTCGAGTCCCCGGACTCGAATCTGGAACAAACTGGTCAGATTCGACTAGGCCGCTGAGGTCTTACTGAGTCGATCTGCAGTATAACTTTGAATTTTACCCAACGCGTCCGTCGGGATTTTTCATCATGTCTACTGACACGGAAAGTATAAGGATTGACGTTGCTGGAACGGTCCTTAGCCCAGCTCGAAAAGTTCGGCGGGTCTTACCTTTGCACTATGCGTGCAGCATCCGAGATATTTGCGACGGACGCAACTCGGGAATGTTTCGAGTATGTTTTTTGAACTTTGTTGGACGAGTCGTGTCCTTTGTCGACTGATATTTGCTGTTATGCTATCGGGTGCGCGACAACGCTCCCGATGGGAGTAGCCCCCGAGATTGTGCTTTATTGCTTTGCAATGGAGGATAATCTCAAAAATCCCCTTACTCTGCATATGCTAATCGAAGAAATTTGTGCCATAATTCTATCGGGTGCACGATAGTGCTCCCGATGGGAGTAGCCCCCGAGATTATGATGTATTACTTGTAAATGGAGGATAATCTCAATCATTGTCTTGAGCATCTTCAGTCGAATAATTTTTTGAATACGCTCCCGATGGGAGTAATATGACTTAGTCGAAGGAACGGTCGATTAACCAATTTTGCCTTAAGAAGGTTTTGTCACACCCGAACAAATCAAGGCAATCGAGTGAACAATATGCGTTGGGCATACTCGAACGTATTTTCTGAACAGATGCTTCAATGACGTCAGGGATGACGTTTATTTCGATTGGGATTTCTGACACGCGTGGCGTGCGTTATGCTGCGATTGATGGGACGTGACACATAGGTGGGCCCATTTGTGCATAGCTGACCGAAGACGGTGCCGTTTGGACTTGATTTGACTATACGGGCCCACTTTTTCCGCAAGCGTGATGATGGCTCCTCTTTTTACGTCCGTAGTGGGCGGAGTGGCCGGCGACGGTTGCCCTCCGCGTTTGCCACTTGTATGATCAGATTGCGTGCGTAACGCACGATTTGGATCTGAATGGCTGTGATTGCTTTTGACTTGTGGTAAATAGGGGAACAGCGCTGGCATTTGTTTTTTACCTGCCATTTGCTCTGCGTGCCGCCCCTGTTCCATCGTCTTCCTTGCGCTCTGCCTCCATTGCTCCTGCGCTAAAGCTTTGCGCGCTCCCCACCTGTTCGTTGACAATGAAGAAAGTGGCGGGCAACAAGCGCTCTGCCTCGACTGCTGCCGCCGCGCCCGATGCGGCGGCGATGAAGGGGAAGAAGACTGCGGCTGGCGCATCTGCGGCCGCCGTCGACCTCAAGAAGACCAATGGTGATTGGATGAAATCCACCATGAAGGAGGCACAGCTGGACAAGCTGCGCGGGGAGGGGTTGCTGCCACCTTCCGACCAGCTCTTCGTCCACGCACCTTCACCCAAGGAGGTACTTCTCGAGCCTCGCCCTAACGAGCGCGTCTATTTCGCGAAAATTTTGCCTAGGGGTTTCTCGCTCCCCCTCCATGATTTTGTGCGAGGTTTGCTTTTTGCCTACGGGGTGCAGATCCATGATCTCACCCCGAACGGTATTCTGCACATTGCGTGTTTCATCACGCTGTGCGAGTGTGTTTTTTGGGAGTTGCTCCAAGTTGGGCATTATGGAAGTCTATCTTCATGGTTTGACCCAACAACCGAGGCGGCCGAACCTATCTAGTCGGAGGCCTGCAGATCCAAGTGCGCAGCGACACCCGGTACTTCGCCCTGAAACCAGTCGACTCGGCGCAGGGGTGGAGGAAGAGGTGGTTCTATGTGCGAGTCGACCAGGATGGGGCCCCAGCATTTTTGACTGCTGGTATAGCCGCTAGGACGAAAGCCTGGGACCATGAGCTTTCGACTGAAGAAGTGGCAGAAGCAGCGCCCCTGTTGGAGACAATTGGAGGGCTCCTTAACAGCGTCACGGGTGTGCATCTTATTGCCACCTTTGTGAAGATGCGGGTATGGCCGCTCCGCGCTCGTGCCCACCCAATGTGGGAGTACGAAGGTCCCCTCGACTCCACTCGAATGAGCAAGGAGGAGCTGTCTAGGAGTGAACTGGTGGCACATGTGCGGTCCATCACCAGTACAAAACAAAGCGAGCCCTGCAATGTCGACTGTCCAGTCGATCCTTATGGGGCTGAAAAGCCTTTGCCAGAGGTTAGTGAATCTTTCGAGTCTATGTCTCCTGTTTTTTGTTATCCTTCTGTGCATCTTTTTGACTTTCGACTGCTATATTTTGTATGCAGGGCCACTCGACTACCTCAACCCTTCCTCCTCTTCCCGAAGATGGCCCAACTTATGAAACAGAGGTGACAGTAGAAGCGAAGGGAGGGGATGATCGCCTCTACCTTCGGCTACCACTTCACCCACAGAAGAGGTTGAAGAGGAAGGGGTAGAGGAAGCACAGGGCAAGGGGCCTACCGCGACTGAGGATATTAGCGAGGTTCCTGCTCGCAAGCGCCGTCAGGCAGCCCAAGTTATGTCTTCTTCCACAAGCTCACCCGCGAAGGAATCGGATGTGAGGGATGATGGAAACTCAGGTTCGTCTCCTACGACCACAGCTGCTCCCTTGGACGTGAGTCCTTTGAGCTCGGCTCCTCCTCCTCCGCAGTCGGGTGGGGAGCTACTTTTTGGAGGCCCAAACTTTGACGAGCTCGACACTGAGGATGAAGAAGAGCACAGGTTTGCTCCTTTTTGTACTAAATTTTTTTTTTATGAGTTGAGTACTGTTTCTTTATGTTGCATGTCTTTCGGTCACTTGCAGTGCTGAGACTGTGCGACCTCCAACTCCTCCAACCGAGAGAGCTCCGACTCCAGACCAGCCAGAAGCTTCCCCTGTTGCGGCTGAGGTTGTGAGAACAGTAGCCACGGCGACTACCTTTGAAGCCGCCAAGATCGCGAGTTCGTCAACTCCGCAAGTTGGGACTTCTGCTGCCAAGCCTGCGCCTTGGGTTGAACACGTAAGTGTCTTTTGTCGAGTCTTCATTCACTACAGAAATCCAGGTATATTGCAACAAAATTTATTGCTACAACTATCTTTGTTGCAATAAAATGCGATATTACCACAAAATTCCATTTCATGGTAATAGAAGCAACATATTGCCACAGTTTCGTTTCGTCGCGGTAAGTATTCATTTTGTTGCAATAAAAGCCACATATTGCCACAAGTTGTATCAGTGTTGTAAATGGTAGTGATATTGCGACAATTGCGTCGCGTTGCGTAAATTAGTCATTTTGTTGCAATAGAGGACAAGATATTGCAACAAACTAAATCTGTGTGGTAATAGTCGGACATATATTGCAACAATTTTGTCATGTGGCGATAGTCATAGATATTGTTGTAAAAAAACGACTTCATATTGCAACAAAATCTGTATTGGTTGTAATATGGCGACTTTTTGCCTCACATTCATTGTGTTGGAATAACTATATACATATTGCGACAAATTGTCTATCCATGGTAATATGTAGAACATATTGCAACAATCCTCTAGTGTTGGGAAAAAGGAGCAACAAAAACATCTATGTATTTTTCTGATAATTATAGACATATAATTTATATTATTAGGATTATAGATATTAAGTTACGAATTTTTCAAAGTTTTAAGGAGTAATTAAAGTATTTATTAATTGCACCAATTTTAATTAACCAAAACCAAAAAAGTGGAACCTTTCGCCTCGGAGACGATTCGAACTCATGTGCCTGGCTGATGCACGACAAGGTTCAGACCACTCAGCTGTGCGTGTATTGGTGATCATTTTGGGTTCTCACTGTACATATTGTATACCTGCTAGGTTAGCTAGACAAAAAAGGTTGGTATCGCTCCATCGGGGATTTGAACTCGCGAGCCTCCGCGATGCAGAGTACTGATCCAACCACTGGGTTGTCCGTGTATTGGTGAAAGTTTAGGGGTCTGGCTTTACATATTGTATTTGTACTAGGTTAACTTGTTAAGTTACAAAAAAATGGTGTAGCTTTAAGCTTCCCGGGGATTCGAACTCCCGCGCGTACGTAATGAAGAGTAAGGTTCAGACCACAGGGCTAGGCGTGTGTTCCTGACCATATTGGGATCTGTCTGGACATATTGTATACATGCGAGGTTAACTGCACCTGAACAAAACTTCAGAGTTGCAATCAACAACAGTAACTGAAGATTGAGCAGCATAGCGGCTGTATCCCAGCCTAATTTCCAGCATTAATTCAGCAGCAGATCAACAACAGTAGATGAAGATATACATAAGGCATATGACACAATATTTTAGTAGGATATAACAAACCATCTCAGCGAGATATATAAATGGTTCAACATGACAGCCATACTTGTACAGATTGTTCACACAAAAGACAACAAGTTCACAGCAAAGTAATGAAAATAGCAACAGCACTAAAAGACCACAAGCAACTACTCTTCTCTTCTCTTCATCATCAAATCACCAAACTGTTAGTGCTGAGCACTAGCTTCTGTTCCCTTTTGCCACAACAGATGACACTATGCAGGTGCACCTTGTTTGAACCTGTTTCACATAAGATTAAACTTCAGAAGACATAGTACTCATAGGGTAACCATCAGCAAAATTATATTCACGGATTAAACATGTGGAAAGCGCATTACCAAGAGATGAAAGCCTAGACAAAGAACCCCTGGTCATCATCCAACTCTTCTTGTACCAGAGGAGCAACATGGCCATCATTTATGTAAGCCTCATCATCATCCGTATCATCATCATATTCGAATTGAACATCTTCAAAATCAATAGGTTTTATACTTTTGATGACTGAAACATCAACGCTGGATCCTTCATCATCATTTCTGCACCAGCTAGTGATCTCTTCAGGTACTGTAATTTCAGGCACAGTAATCTCTGCATCGGCGACATCCAGTACGTCTGCCTCACCAGCTTCATCAGCTTCAGCAGCTTCATCAAGGCCTACACCGTTTAAAACAGAAGGAGAAAACAAATTGCGTGGATTCATTTTAATAACACTTACCCAATTAGGGTTCTTCACATCTCTCACATAGAAAACCTGTTCAGCTTGGACGCCTAGAATGTAAGGTTCTTCCTTGAATCGATGTAGAGTAGTGTCAAGGTCAATAATTCCATATTTGTCCTTCTTATACCCCTTACTCTGATTTCTATTGGCAGGAGGCACATCAAACCAGTCACACTTCAATAGAACAACCTCCTTATCAGGAGGAAAGTCAAGAAATATGATTTTCTTGATCACCCCATAATAATCAATATTGCCTGTGGTTGCATCGCCCTTGACTATGACGCCACTATTTTGTGTACTCAAGTCCTGCTCTATATAGGAATTCCGAAAGAAATATCCATTCAGAACTGTACGATTGCAAACACGAGCTAGGTGATCGGGTCCTTTAGCTAGTGCATAAATAAGATTGCTGACCTTCCCATCCTTGTGGAGTTCTGTGATCTGTTTCATGGAATAGTATATATGTGAGTGAAATGTGCGCGTTGGTACGTCATTATGAGGAACATTAGTGAAAACG
Organism: Poa pratensis; assembly: GCA_947311845.1. Classification (NCBI taxonomy): domain Eukaryota; kingdom Viridiplantae; phylum Streptophyta; class Magnoliopsida; order Poales; family Poaceae; genus Poa; species Poa pratensis. The sequence continues at coordinate 13,321,029 of CAMZMU010000106.1, forward strand.
TGAAAGAAACTTACCCGTCTCTCAAACCAGCCAACAAACTCTTCCTTGTGTTGCTTTTTAGGATTAGGAGAATTGTACCTTCTGAGCTCCGCAAGATGTTCACTTCCAAAAGAAATGATGGTTAGTTGAACAGGACATTGTTAATGCAAATATGATGTGAAATAAATACATGAGTATCCTTACTCAATCCATGGCGCGGTTTTGTCACAGTTTGTTATTATGAAATGCCTCATTTGATTAACCTCAGCCAAAGAGAGTGATTCACGAACAAAACCTTTCTTGGAGTAATCAACTGTACTCATTATGCTAATCCCTGTTGGAGGTTGATCTGTACCTCCATCTTCATGACGTTCGGACTGACTTTGCTTTGTAGGCATTCCATCAACGAATCGACTGCAGAAAGTCATGCACTCTTCAAGGATGTACCCCTCTGCAATAGAACCTTCTGGGTGAGCCTTGTTACGCACATATCCTTTCAGCGTACGCAAGTATCGCTCAATTGGATACATCCATCTGTACAAGACAGGCCCTCCAATCGGGCCTCTTCAGCTAGATGGACTGGGAGATGCATCATAATATCAAAGAAAGCTGGTGGAAAGATCATCTCGAGCTGACATAGAGTTTCTGGAATTGTTTTGCTCAACTTCTCCAAATCTTCATCCCTTAACTCCTTGGAGCATAAATCAGAAAAGAATTTACTCAGCTGAAGCAAAGGATTAACAACATTCTTGGACCGTGAGGTTTGGAAGATTAACCTGTACTATGAAGATGAGAATAAAAAACAAAAAGTTCTAGAAGCATCTATCCACAGGACCGACATCTGCTTTTATGAGTTGATGAACATGATTGAAGGTGTTGGCTTCTCGGCGGGGGTTCATTTCCTCTACTACCGGAAAAAATACCCGCGTGGCAGAGGACATCTGGTTCTCATCGATCATGACTCGCATGTGGAGAAAATGATATCTGAGCACAATAATGAGAAGAGGGTACAGTTGTATGTGTTTAGGGAGAGGGCCAACGTTGATGTTGCACCATCAGAGCCTCAGCGTGATGATGAAATGGGATCTAGCCGAGTCCATCAAAAGTACACCGTCTCAGGTTACTCTTTTCTCCCAAATCTCCTCCGCACAACAGCTTGAGTATAGACAAGAATAGATATTTTTCCGGTCACTTTTTATGCCTGCTTTAAGTAATTAACATTTGGGATTAACATGCAGTTAGGGATGCGTCAGGTAATGAGCACGATTCAGAGGAAAGAGATGATGCACATTACTCCTTCCTGAAATGTACACAACATCGTCCTTAATTCTTAATCACTTATCTCAATGGTGCACATTGATAATGCTATGTCCCTTAATTGTTTTTGTGTTCAGTAAAGAAAGGATCTGTTCTTGTAACAAGGATGGAAAGTATAACAGCTTACAAAAAAAAGCATGGAAAACATAGATCTGGTAAATTGTCTATGACATTTAAGCTATCTATAACATCTGCTATAATGCAAAAAATCCTGGATTGCCTAATCTTCGAAACTATTAAACTTTTTACAGGAACTGAAGAACAATCTGACACTCATGTGTCTGCTAATGACATGTGTACACTGGAGGAATGGCCATCCCATGCTCGCCGCAACCGTCCACAACCACAGAATGGTACTTTTGTATATTTATATTTGTGTCCTCGTTTCTTACATTGTAATGCCGATTCCTTCAATGATTCTTGTATGGTTTTGGTTGTGGAAAGTGATGGACAGAAGAATAAAGGGCGAGGTGTTCTAAAAGGTTATAAAGCAAGTAAAAAGCGTTTTGCCAATGGATCTGCAAAGCTAAATATTTCATTCTCTGAAAATTTGGGTGGTACCGTAGGAATGAACAATCGTTCATTCAAGGATGACGTGGTAGTCATAATGAAAAGAAAGTTACCACTCATTGGAGTGAGGAAGTGGTCGGACATTCACCCTACCGTCCATCGACAGATTGTTGCAGATATGATGGTTTGTACAACCTTTTTCACATGTGTTATCTTATATGTTTTTTCGTCGATAATGCACTACTAAAGTCTATCCATTTGTTGTACGCATTACAGGACAGATGGGAATTGGAAGATACACCAGAAACAGAAGAAAAAATTCTCAAAATTGCGAAGGAGCGATATAGAGGCTGACGATCAACTCTAAGCTCCACTTACAAGGCATACAAAACAGATGCTGCTAGGTTGGCAAATGTGCCGGAAGATTTACAACCAGAAGAGTGGGAATGGATGATTGAGTACTTTGGCACTGACTCAAAATTTCAGGTTATCTCTAAGCTCACTGTTTGTGAACTGTGCTCTATTATGAAATGGCTTGTCTGACTGGTTCATTTTGTTTGAATCAATGGATAGGAAATCAGCCAAAAGAACTCTGATAACCGTAAGAAACAAAAGACAAAACATCGAACTGGATCAAAATCATACTCACAACTAAGTTTTGAGAAGGTATGAGTCTAACTAAATATGTATGCTTTGTTACTACTATGCTTTCATGTTTGAAGCATCTCATTGTTATACTACTCGCAGAGAGACTTGGAAACTGGGGAAGAGCCAGATTGTATTGCGCTTTGGGAACTGACCCACACGAAGAATGGAACATGGACTAACAAAGAGTCGCGGGAGGTTTACGTGAGTACACTTACTTATGGTTGTTCTCTAGTTCTTTAGTGTTGTGCATCCTGGATGCTTCTTCATCTGATGCGAGTGTACTTTTCGTGTTTAGGACAAAGCATGTGAAGGGGTTCAAAATAAAGAAAATGAAACCCATGGTCCTGTTTCAATTGAACATAGAAGCAACATATTCCAGAACGCATATAAAGAAACTCTGAAATGCAAGTCAACACAGCCTCGTGGGTATGGATACATGGCCAAACCACCGAGCGGTTCTGAAAGGATTAAGTCCCAGCTTGAAGACCAAGCTCGTGCTACAGCAGAGACCCAAAAGGTAAACTCTGAGCTCAGCCATCAGGTCAGCGAATTACAAGAACAATTACAAGCTGAACGTGAAAGCACACAAGAGAGAATTGAAAAGGAGCGTGCTGAGAGAGAAAACCTTGAGGAGATGTTAAAACAAGAGCGTGCTGATAGGGATAGATTGATAGAAGAGGAGCGAAGATCAAGACTTGACTTTGAGACAACCATGATGGAAAAGTTTGCACAGTTGTCCCAACAGATGGTAGCACATCAGGTGATTATAGCCATATGCTTCTGAACTTGTAAGATTTATGTTGCTTACTTGCATTTCTAACGTGCACTTCTATTTGCAGGTGCCTAAGAAGAGGACTGACAAAGAAAATTATAATCCAAACCTGCAAAGCCCTTATTTACCGTGCTCTAGTCCTAATAGGACTTTAGCTCCAAGGCCAAATGCTATTTCTTCAAATGCGCTCCTACAAGCTTCGAAACTGAATTCTCGAATGTTTAAAGCAATGGTAAGTCGCAATCTTGCTTTCTCTTCATGTTCACCTGCATTTTATACTTCAATGGCCTTCATAGTTAGCTAGCTGCAGCAGTTAGCCCGTGGATTCACCTGGTTTTGGTAGAGTTAGAGATTTAACTGTTCTGTATGTTGTTCTGTATGTTGCGGATCATGTGTGTGGTGCTTTATTGCATGCTGCCATGTTTTGAACATCCAAATATGCTTGTACTGCTGTTGGATTTTGGATTATCTATGATTACATCATTACCAATAATGCAACTGAAATAACATCCATTCTGCCCGTCTGTGCACTTGCTTAATTAGTGAACTTGCAAATTTCAGTCTGTTTGTGCCTCTCCGTACCATATGTTCTTTTACAAAATTACCCTGAGCGGCCCAAAAGCAAATGGCAAATGATTCATATCTCTCGTCAGTTATGAATGCAACCATTGCAGATGCACTTTACCACAACTAAACTATGATTTATATCTCTCGTCAGTGATGATTTCTTATTCTGTTATTCTGGAGTAATCTGTTTGTGCAAAGGTACATATACGCAGTGAACTTCTTGCTAGATTCAGTCTGTTTGTGCAAGTACATACCTACTGCTTGTTAAATAAGGCCTTATAACTTATAAGCTGTATCTTTGCTTAACTAAAAACTTAGAAAAACATAGCTGTACTTGACAAGTGAATATTAGCATGATCAGCTTACCGATGTAGGGAGTAGTGCAAACTTCATGGTTGATCCTCATTGCTGAACATGGGAGATGTATCTTCTTTTGCATATCAGTTACATAGCAGTATTATACGTCATTGGCTGGAATGGACTAATTGTTTTTATTGATTGCAGGAACAAAACAAGTAGCTGGACTGGTTGCAGGAACAGAACGAGTAGCTGCACTGAACTTTAGATCACGCACAATTTAGACTAGACGCTTAATTAGGATGGCTAAATTATATTTGAGTTTCATTTGATGGATATTTGGTATGAGAATTATGATTTGTATGAATCTACATATTTATACGTATGGTTTTAAATATTGTAATTGAATGCCTATTTTTTTTAAGGTTGCAATAGTCTATTACCACAACCCACTTTCGTTGCCACATGTTAGCAGCACGAAAAATATATTGTTGCGTCAAATCTCTGTCGCCACACTTACCTGTTTTGTTGCACCAGAATGTTACAACGGAGCACTTTATATTGTCGCAATAACTTGGCGCCACATTTTTTCGGTTTGTTGCGATAACTGTTTGGCGCCACCAAACTAACTTTTGTTGAAATAGAGTATCGCCATGAAATGTTCAAATTGTCGCAATAGTTTCTCGCTACAAATGTTTTGGCAGTTGCGATAGCTGTTTAGTGCCACCAAACTAAGTTTTGTTGAAATAGAGTATCGCCACGAAAAGTTTAAATTGTCGCAATTTCCTGTTACAACGATTGGAATGTTTGTTGGCATAGTTTCTTACCACGATTGACTATTGCCACAAAAGACTATGCGCCACGAAATGACCGTCGTTGGCATAGGTTGTTGCCACGAATGTCTATCGCCACGAGTTGTCAGTCTCCACGATTCTTTGCATGTTGCATTAAATCTATCTCCACAAACCAAATTGTGGCATTAGGTGAGTGCTGCCACAGGAAAAAATGTTGCAACTTTCCACATGTTTGTTGCAATAACACACTTTTATTGCCACACTTGTTTTTTCGTGGCGATAACCTATTACCATGCGTCCAATTGCAACGGCTGCCAACGAAAGTCGTTTCGTGGCAATAGTTACCTATTGCCACAAATAGGCATGTATTGCGACAAATCATTTTGTTGCAATAGACCCGAATCCTTGTAGTGATTCTAGGATTTATTTGTGTATAGCTTATGCTGGTTCCATTGTGCATGCAGCCCTTCTACCTCAACCTGGTTGAATCAGGCAAGGCTTTTGTCCAGGTTGAACAAGAGAGGGACAACCTACGTGCTGCCATGGAGCAACTCAGCCGTAAGTGTGTTTGACTTCTGTATGTCCTTGCTTTGTCGATTGTGAATGACATATGTCCATCTATCTCAGGTGACAAGGCAACCGCTGAGTCTTGAGTTAAAGAGCTAGAAGAGGCACTCGCCAAACAGCAGGCTGAGTCGAAGAAGGCCTTGGATGATGCCAAGGACTCCGCTGCTTTGCGCGAGAAGAATTATGCTGAGCGCCTGGCGAGCCTCACCCGAGACGTCAGCGGTAAGTTGAATTTGCCACTTTTAGTCCCCTTCTTTGGCACTGAAGGTTGTGTAAAAGTTTGCGTTCTTTCTGATTTCTGCAGGAGCTGTTGGCACACCGCTAGGTGTAGACCAGTCGACTATCGATTTGTCCCTTGACCGCGCAATCGGCGACCTGGATGTCGTCTCCACCCAAACCAAGGATGCACTCGCCAAGTCTACGAGCACGCTCGGCGCCGTGTTCAAGGATGTGTTCCCATCTAGCCAACCTCCTTCGACTGTGGATGGCTTCGCAGACGTCCTGGGCCCGGGAACTTCGACTATGGCGAACTTTGCTCGCACTTTGACGGTACGCGGCTCAGAGACCACCCTCAAACTCCTTTTAGGTCATGGGATAGAGGGTGACTTCGAAGCCGCTCTGTCTGCTTTCCCTCGTAAGCCTGGCGGGAAACTGGTGTCCCTAAAGCATTTGAACGAGCCAGCCGCAAAGTTGGCTGAAATTTTTATGGCCACCATGGAGCGCCGGGCAGCAGAGGTCGCCGCTCGTGCGAGTAGGGCTAGGTCAGAGTCAATGTCTGAGAAGTAGGGCAGCCGCGCCTTTGATGTCTTGTAATTAAACTTATGACCATGCGAGTATGCATGTGCTTTTGCTACCTTTGTATGAATTTATGTTCCTTGTTATGATTCTGCTTGTAAAGCTGCGTGTTGTTACTCGCCTAAGCTTTGTGATGAGTTTCTTATGAAACTTTTATGATGCTTGGAACAGAAACGGCCAGCCGCCACTTCATCCAGTTCGTCGCGGCATCATGCCCCTACTCGATCTCGAGCTCAGGCGGCAAACGATGCCGCAGTAATACGTTATATGAAGGCTCGACTCGCGAAACAGGAGCAAGAGCTGGCGAGTGCCCGAAGTGAGCTGGAAAGGATGAGGGCAAGGCCTGCTTTACCCACCCAACGGGAGGAGTATGTGCTTGGCGAGATGGAGATCGTGAACAGACAGCTCGAGTGTAAGCATGACTGCCTTGATCTTATGAGTTCAGCCTGTTCTTTTTTGTTCACCCAACTTGTGTTGTTGCAGGTTTTGTTCAAGATTTCCAGGCGGAGCAGGCTCGCGTGGATGAGCAGTTGAACATGGCAACTGACGAACCCACGACTGGCCGCAGCACTTTCGATTGGACAAGCACCGAGCACGCATACTCGCGACTCTGCAGGATCGGGTGTGGCGGAGCACTATGCTCTTGAGTTATGCAGGTCGGCCTTCAGTCGAATCAACCAGATGCTTTTTCCAGCTGGGCCGCAACCTCAAGGAATCCACGCGTTACTCGAGCTCTTCCGGTCAACAGGTTCCATTCGAGGCTTTATCACCCAGAAGCTTGTGGATGGCGCCAACGCAACCATGGCATATCTCCGAAGTCAACGTCCAAATTTGCAGCTACGTCCACCCGCCTGGATCGTCCTTGTCCCAGTCGAATCTTGACGATACATTCGATCATGCGAGGACATTGGTTGATTGCTATCAAGCGCAACTTATGGGCCCTGTTCTTCCAGCAAAGGATGAACCGGAAGATTAGGGTTTTATGTATAGGGAACAGCCCCCGAGTGTAAATTTGCCACTTGTACATATTTGTTCACTTGTATGTATGCAGCCCCGAGTGTATCGAGTGGGGTTTATGAAAAACACTTTACATAGATCATGAATTACAGCCCCCGAGTGCTCGAGTGAGGCTATGAATTTTATGAGAGTTGAAGCTTCAACTTATGCCTGCAGGCTCAGCCCCCGAGTGATTGATTGGGGTTGAGCAACTTTTTCCTTTATGTTTAGTTTTATGATCCAGCCCCCGAGTATTCGAGTGTGGCTGGAGTATTATGTTTGAAGGAGCGAAAGCTTTATGTTATGAGGTAGCTCAGCCCCCGAGCATACGGGTGAGGCTAAGTTTGTGCTGATAAGTTATGCGAGTAGTAAGCAGGAAAAGTATGAGGAATTTATTGACTATATTCCATTTATGAATGTTAGGCTGCAGGCCGCCTCATTAAAAACCTTCCAGTCCCCTTAGGTACCCTGGTAAGGAAAAGAGCGCGTCTGAAACCTGCAGCCATCCGACATATGAGCCTATTACATTATGCGACTGAGCAATCTAAGCATAGAAACGGCGCAGCTGCGCAACGTTCCAAGGATTGTGGGAGAGTTCGCCGGTCTTCGCGTGCTTCAGTCTGTATGCTCCACCACCAATGACCTCGGTGATGATGAAGGGTCCTTCCCATGGAGAAGCAAGTTTATGCACCTTCTTTTGCTTCAGTCGAAGTACCAAGTCACCCACCTCGAAGGACCTGGTACGCAGTCGACGGCTGTGATAGTTGCGTAGATCTTGCTGGTAGACAGCTGTGCGTGCTAGCGTGTGTTGCGTGCTTCTTCGAGCAAGTCGACTGCATCTTCGAGTGCTTCATCTGCATCGTCTTCATTGTATGCTTCGACCCTTGGTGCGTTGAACCTTACGTCTGATGGCAGGATTGCCTCTGCGCCGTAGACCATGAAGAATGGAGTGAATTGCGTTGAGGCGTTGGGTGTTGTGCGTAGGCTCCATAGCACAGACGGGAGCTCTTCTACCCAAGCACCCGCAGCCCTTTTGAGTGGCACCAGGAGGCGCTTCTTGATTCCACTCGTCACAAGCCCATTGGCCTTTTCGACTTGGCCGTTTGATTGCGGGTGTGCCACAGATGCATAATTGAGCGTGATATCTTGCTCTTTGCAGAAGGATTTGAATTCCTCAGCCGTGAAGTTTGTACCGTTGTCAGTGATGATGCTATTGGCACACCAAAGCGGTATATGATGGATTTTATGAAATTGACTGCTGTAGTGGCAGTCGAACTTGTGATGGGTACTGCTTCAATCCACTTGGTGAACTTGTCGACCGCCACCAGAAGGTGAGTATGCCCTCCATGGGAGGATTTTTTGAGTGGCCCAACCATATCGAGCCCCCACTGGGCGAAGGCCAGGCCAATGGTATTGTCTTCAACGCCGATGCGGGTGCGTGCGGCTTTGTGGCGAATTTTTGGCAGCCGATGCACCTTTTGACTATGTCCTCCGCGTCTTTGAGTGCTGTGGGCCAGTAGAAGCCTGCGCGAAAGGCTTTGGCTACGAGTGATCGACTGCTGGCGTGATGCCCGCAAGTACCTGCATGAATATCACGAAGGATGGCTTGGCCATCTTCAAATGCTATGCAACGCTGGAACATACCTGATATGCTGCGTTTGTAAAGTTCACCGTTGATGACAGTGTATGCTTTAGATCGTCGAGTGACGCGTCTTGACTCTGTGAAGTCTTCGGGTACCTCGCCGCGGAGTATGTATGCGAGGAAGGGTTGAGTCCAAGTTGGCTCGATGAGGAGTACCTCGACTGGTGGGTCCTCTGTGCTAGGTGTTTTGCTCTTGGCTGGTGCGGCTGATGCAGGAGTTGCCGCTTCTTTTTGATTGATCTGTGCTCGATGCGCTCGAAGAAGACACCAGGTGGCACTGGTGCTTTGGTCGCACCAATGTTGGCTAACTTATCTGCTTCTTCATTGCTCTCACGCCCTATGTGCCGCAACTCGCAGCCTTCGAAGCTGCCCTCCATGATGTTGTACAGGTCACGGTAGGCGATCATGTTATCTGCGATTGCGTCACAAGCCTTCATTGTTTGCTGCACCACCAGATTCGAGTCGCCGTAGATCATCAGTCGAGTGCACCCGAGGCTTTGGCCATCCTCATGCCATGGATCAGAGCCTCATATTCTGCTTCGTTATTGGATGGGAACTCGAATCCCATTTGCAGGATGTAGCGGAGCTTGTCGCCTTTTGGTGATATGAGGATGACACCTGCGCCTTCGTTTTTCTTCGAGCCATCAAAGTACATAGTCCAGGAATTGGACACATCTGGTGCTCCTGGGAGCTGAGCTTCAATCCACTCGGTGTGGAAGTCGGTAAAACTTGTGCTTTGATGGCCTTCGGGTAATCATACTTGATGTCTCTTGGTGCTAGCTCGATGAGCCATTTTGCTACTCGCCCAGTTGCATTGGGGTTTGTGAGGATGTCCCCGATCCCTGAAGTGCTGATTACAGTGATCGGGTGCTCGGAGAAGTAATGCGTCAGCTTCCTTGAGGACATGAACACGGCGTAGCCAGCTTCTGATAGTGCGGGTACCGCTGCTTTGATGTGGAGAGCACTTCACTCAAGTAATAGACTGGACGTTGTATGCTTTGGGCGTGTCCCTCCTCTCTGCGTTCGACCACTAGAACAGTGCTCACCACCCTGTTAGTTGCAGAGACATATAGGTATAGTGGCTCGCGTTCCCTTGGTGCTACGAGGATTGGAGGGCTTGTGAGGACTCGCTTGAGGTCCGTGAAGGCTGCTTCGGCTTCTGGCGTCCACTCGAATTTATCTGCCTTCTTCATCAGTCGATAGAACGGGAGTGCTTTTTCGCCTAGCTTGCTGATGAATCGACTGAGTGCTGCTACTCTACCCGCCAACTTTTGCACGTCGTGGAGCTTTGAAGGCCTTTGCATCGTCAAGATGGCCTGTATTTTCTCCGGGTCCGCCTCGATTCCTCGAGCTGAGACTAGATACCCGAGGAGTTGCCCGGCTGGCACGCCGAACGTGCACTTCTTCGGGTTGAGCTTGATGTGGAAGCGTTTGAGGTTTGCGAATGTCTCTCGCAAGTCATCGAGTAGTGTGTTTTCCTCTCTTGTGGTGATGACGATGTCATCTACATAGACCTGGACGTTTCGCCCAATTGCTTCTTGAGGCAATCTTGCATCATGCGCTGATAGGTTGCGCCTGCGTTCTTGAGCCCGAAAGGCATTGTGGTGTAGCAGTAGACCCCGAGTGGGGTTATGAACGCCGTTTTCTCTTCATCCTCTTCCTTCATCCTTATCTGGTGGTAACCCGAGTAGCATCCAGGAAGGACAAGCGAGCGCACCCGGCGGTGGAGTCGACGATCTGGTCGATTCGAGGTAGTGGAAAGTGATCCTTTGGACAACACTTATTGAGTGCTGTAAAATCTACGCACATCCGAAGGATATCTGTGTGCTTCTTCTCTACGAGTACGGGGTTGGCCACCCATTGTGATTTCTTGATCTCTCTGATGAATCCTGCTGCGAGTAGCCTGTCGACTTCGGCTTCGACTGCAGTTCTTTTTGGGCCGGATATGCGGCGCATTGTTTGTTTGACTGGTTTAGCACCTGGAAGTAGCTGGAGAGAGTGCTCGGCGAATTCCCTGGGAATACCTGGCATGTCTGCTGGACACCATGCAAATATATCCCAGTTCTCACGGAGGAATTCGACGAGCGCGCTTTCCTATGCGATAGGCAGACTCGACGAGACATTGACTGTCTTGGTCGGGTCAGTCGGGTGCACCTGATGCGATCTTGTGTCATTGGTGGCATTGAATGCTCTGTCGACTGCCACCTTTTTGTTCTGGCATAAGTGTTCGATCGTTGGAGACCGCTAGATCAGCGAGTGTTGCTTCCATGCCAAACATCTCAGAGATTTTGCTGAATTCTCGGTCGCAAGAGTCAGACTTTTGGAAGTTCCCCTTGACTGTGATTACTCCTTTTGGTCCAGGCATCTTCAGCTGGAGGTATGCGTAATGTGGCACCGCCATGAATCGAGCGAACGTCGGGCGTCCAAGTATAGCATGGTATTGTGACTTCCAGTCGACCACTTCGAACTCAATCGACTCTGTCCTGAAGTGGTGCTTGTCCCCGAACGTCACGTCGAGTTGTATGGTGCCTCTGGGCTTATTGCTTTCCCTGGAACGATACCGTGGAAGGTATTTGAAGATCTTGGCAGGTTTTCGACTGACCTGTTCATTTTGCGGAGCGTATCTGCGAAGATGATGTTTATGCCGCTCCCACCATCCATGAAGACCTTGGACATGGCGTAGCCTCCAATTTGCGCGTCGAGTACCAGAGCAGAGTGCCCTGGTCGAACAACCGATGGAGGGTGGTCCTCTTTGCTGAAGCTTATTGTAGTTCGGATCCCTTCAAGTATTCTGTTACCGCAGGAGGTGACATGACCGCCATGTTTACTTGTCGAGTGCGAAGTTTTTGCTCCCTGTTGGAAGGTCGACCTTTCTGTATCATGTACATCTGCCCTTGGGGCGGAGGGTACTGTGGTTCGTCCACCCGAGGTACGGGCTGTATGGCACCCGCGAGATTTCCGCCTGGGCAGGCTGTGGTGGTGGAGGTGGTGCCATCAGAACAGGCACGTTGTTTGGCTGAGGCACGGGTGCAGGTGCTTGTGCGGCTGCTGCCTTTCTGCGATTTACGTAATCAGTCGCCATTTGGTCGAACTCCCTGCAGTTTCTCATCGAGTGATTGGATCGCAGTTTTCCGTCGTCCCCCTTGTACAGGTGGAATCTGCAATCAGCGTCCATCTTTTCTTCGAATGATCGCTCAGATTGTGCCCGTGACTTGCGCCAGTCCTTCCTCTTGTAGCTATCACTGCGTTGGCCGTGGTTCGGCTGTCTCGACGATCATCTCGACTGTCTCGCCGATCATCTCGACTGTCTCGCCGATCTCTCGACTGTCTCGCCGATCTTCCGACCGTCGGTCGCTTCTGTCCTGGTCATTGCGGGGTGTGGAGAACCCAGCCGCCATGAATTCGGGTCTGTCATCGTCGTAGTGACGTTTTGAACGTTTGCGCCTTCGGTCGTCTCTGTACGAGTCTCTGCGGCTTCGACTGCTTTCATGTTTGTCACGGGGTGAGGACCCGCGTGTGGTGCGCGCCATATCTTCTCCATCTGCCCACTCAGTCGCGATCTGCAAGAGGTGAGCTACAGATTTTGGCTTTTGGCGACCAAGTGCTTCTTTGAAGTCTCGCCTGGCGAGGCCCATGACGAAAGCATCCATGGCCATATCTTCTGAAACTACTCCAACTGAGTTACGTATCTCAGTCCATCGTCTGATGTATGACCTCAACGTTTCGTCTGAACGTTGAACGCAGGCCCGCAGCTCCTCGAATGTTTTCGGGCGCTCACATAGAGGCTCGAAGTTTTTGACGAAATCCCTGCGGAAGTGATCCCACGAGTCGTATGTTGATGGAGGTAGGGCCTTGAGCCAGTCGCGGGCTGTGCCTTCGAGCATGAGTCGTATGTATTGCATGGCTGTGGTGTTTGTGCCTCGCTGGCACGCGACAGCCAGCCTGTAATCTTCCAGCCACCCAAGGTTCCTGTCGACCCGTGTACTTGGGCTGTTCAGATGTGAGTTTGAACCTTTGGGCATCCGTGTCTCGCGGACGCGTCGAGTGAAGCACAGAGCTCCATGTGGCTCAGGCTCTCGATCAGAGTATGAGTCGCTACTGTAAGATCTGCGTGATCTGCTCCTGGACCTGCGCCTCGCGAGCCGCTTCTTTCCTTCGAGTGGTGGCGGCGACCACTGTGATTATGCTCTTCCGACGCGCGTCGACTAGGGCACGGTCTCGACTCCCACCTGGAGTTTTGGAATTTGGCGTATGGCCTTTGCCGCTAAGGCGAGTGATTTGATCTGTTGGCGATGCAGTTTTGCATTGGGGTCATCAGCTGGAGGTTGATTGCCTCAGGTATGCTGCAGCGGTGTAGAGAGCACCCGCAGCTGTTTTGGGTACTGGCATCCTTCCTCGTCGTATGTCATGAAGGAGTTGCCTAAGTTGCGGGTGAGTGCCGCCCTTCGTCTGGCGAGAGGTGTGACAACCTTGATCTGGGTCCTGTGTCTGCTCGCCCGGTGGAGCTCAGGGAGAGCTGTCTTCTCGCGCACTCGACAAGCTAGCTTGCTTTTTGCGTTCTTCGAGTGTTGCTCTTATCTGCTTCAGTCGAAGTGACTCCTGCCAGTTGAAGTACTGGAAGGTCAACATCTCTTCTTGTGTTGCGTCTGCTGGCATCATTGTGCACTCCTTGATGACTTTATCTGCTTTTGCTGCCATCTCAGCAGTGATTGTGAGGTTGTGACTCCGTCCGGCATAGTGACTGTGCACGGGAATTCTGTAGGCCTGCGGCTGGCCGCAGTCTGATTTCTGCGGCGATGGCGACGTAGACCTGCTGGGGTATCACCCGAGGGTATGTATGTGCTTTCGAGTCCCGTCATGGACTCGACATCTTCATCGAGGCTCATGTCTGAGTCGTATGCATCGAGTGGTCCGTCTGGACGGATCTCGCAGTCGATGCCTTCATCGCCTATGCTCATCTCGGCGTCGGCGAGGTTGTTATGAATCTCGAAGTCGAGGTTGTTGTTGGTGCAGATCTCGGAGTCGACGTGGTTGTCGATATGAGTTTCAGGTTCGTCGAAGTCGCTGAGGGAGATCCCGCAGTCGAAACTATCCTCGAGTGGGAGATCCAGCTCGGGATCGTTTGTGCGATATGCTGATTCGGCCTCCTCGCCCTGGAGTTCTTCAATGAGCTCGCGCATCTCTCGTGTGGACATGGTTGTTGCAGACGAACAAGCTTGGAGGGTCGACGATGGTATGGACACAGTTGAGGGATCCGCAGTCGAAGGAGCCGCAACCGATGGAGCCTCGGGTGCGGAAGTCGCGAGTTGGCGTGGATCCGTCAAGTCCTGCACACCAAGCTTGTTGACGAAAAAATTGAACGAACCAACGGTTAAACCCAAACCTGACTCGAGATCGGAGAAGGCCTCCTGGAATCCTGGCGAGTGTGGCTCGAAATCCATCAGAGGATCCGATGCGCTTTTTGCGGGTGAAGCTGGCGTGTTGCCGTTTGTCGAGTGAGCCGGCGAGTTGCCGTGTGCCGCCTGAGTCGGCGAGTTCTGGTTTGTCGATGCAGCCGGCGAGTTGCCGTTTGTAGATCCGATCGGCGAGTCGCCGTTTTCCGATGGAACCGAAGAAACCGCGAGTCCAGCACTATTCTTTCCCACAGACGGCGCCAATTGACGAGGTGTACCCTCATCAAATCCCATGGTTAAGGACCTAGGGTTGAGATTATGGGGAGAGAACGTGGTAGTACTGGTAGTTTCGTCGGCTGACAAGCAGAGGCAAAGATTTACCCAGGTTCAGGCCCCTCGGGTGGAGGTAAAGACCCTACTTCCTGCTTGTCTGTTATTGATCGCTGGAGATTATGAGGTTACAAGGTGGCTCCGGCGAGATGACGATCTCGCAAGAGCTTTGGTGGTTCGAGTATGGCTTGGTCCTAGATCGGCACCCCTCCCAGCCTTTAAATAGGCTGGGTCTCGGGAGTTTGTAACCGACCTAGTTTACAATAAGGAAAGTCTAAACCGACTATGCCTATGTCTAATCTTGGAGGGTACTCCATCTTCTTGGGCCTCTTGTCTTGGGCTTCGAGTAGGCTCTTCGATATTGGGCTTTGTCGTTACGTGCACCAAGTACCCTCATGATAGGGTACCCGATATGTATTCCCATGTCAGTAGCCCCCGAGTACTTATCTGACTCGAAGAATCGGGCATGGACTCTTTCGTAAGTGCACGTCATATGCTTTGTATTCTGTATATATAATTTGGAATTCCTGTATGAATAGCACACGTTTGGCTATGTCGAGTATCTCATCGACTGTGGTTTCTGCTTATGATGACCAAGGGATAATAGCTTAGCAGGCCCAGTACACTCGACGGATCGGGACTGGTTAACTACACATTCGGGTAAAACCTTACTAGCTTTCAATCAAATTCGAGTCCCCGGACTCGAATCTGGAACAAACTGGTCAGATTCGACTAGGCCGCTGGGATCTTACTGAGTCGATCTGCAGTATAACTTTGAATTTTACCCAACGCGTCCGTCGGGATTTTTCATCATGTCTACTGACACGGAAAGTATAAGGATTGACGTTGCTGGAACGGTCCTTAGCCCAGCTCGAAAAGTTCGGCGGGTCTTAACTTTGCACTATGCGTGCAGCATCCGAGATATTTGCGACGGACGCAACTCGGGAATGTTTCGAGTATGTTTTTTGAACTTTGTTGGACGAGTCGTGTCCTTTGTCGACTGATATTTGCTGTTATGCTATCGGGTACGCGACATCGCTCCCGATGGGAGTAGCCCCCGAGATTGTGCTTTATTGCTTTGCAATGGAGGATAATCTCAAAAATCCCCTTACTCTGCATATGCTAATCGAAGAAATTTGTGCCATAATTCTATCGGGTGCACGATAGTGCTCCCGATGGGAGTAGCCCCCGAGATTATGATGTATTACTTGTAAATGGCACTAGTACAGAAAAGCTATTCTGTGGCGCACCATTTTGCTATTCTGTGGCGCATGGTGGTGCGCCACAGAATAGTCGCCACTAAATAAGCTATTCTGTGGCGCACCACCAGGTGCGCCACAGAATAGTGGCTATTCTGTGGCGCACCCATCCTGGTGCGCCACAGAATAACTATTCTGTGGCGCACCCCGCTCAACATGCGCCACAGAATAGGGTGCGCCACAGAATTACTGTGCCGTATTGTACCCGTATATTACCAGAATACAAATACCAGTATAATACCAGAATACATGTATATATTTCATATTTACACAGATATAACAGAAACAGGGATATATTTTCACAGATACATATATCAAAACAAACACATTACTAATATATGTCTCATCACAAGTTGATACAAAAGTGCCGAAGTTTTACACAAGTGTTGAGATATATACAAAAGTTAATCGATCGTTGCACACGTTACAAATGAAGTGTTCACCGCCTACACTAGGATTGAATAGATTACATCTCGGCGTTGACGGTGAGCAAAAGCGGGAGCACGATGATCTCATGTAGCGAGCGGTGCGAGCGGCGCCGGGAATGGTTTGCCGTCTTTCTTCGTCAACCACGCCCTGTTGTCCTTCTGCAACTTTAGGCGTTCTTCGATTTCTCTCTGATGCAACCCTGTAGATGGAGATAGATATATATATTGGTTAATAATATCAATAGAGTATGCATGCATGATTTATTCATCTAAGTGGATAAAATAGAGTATGTATGTGTGCATGTGTAAGGTTTTCTTTTATAATACATCCTATCTACCTCGTCGGGAGCAATGGAAGGTCCCCCCTGCTGTGATAACATTTCCGACGATGACTTCCGATAACTTGGTCTTGATGCATTGGAAGTCTTTTCTAAGATCCATATCGGACTTGCGTCTGTCATATTCGACCCATGTTTGTAAAGCAGATGGCAAACCACATTGCGCTCCATCTCGGATAATCATGTTAATATGACGGAGGGCGTAGAAGGCATCCATCTCGCTGCCCGACTGCTCCTTGAGGCAAGAGAACTCGGTGATATGCTTGAACCGGCGCAACTTATTATCAATTAATTGTGGTTGCACGGTGCTTTCGAAGACGCCTCCCTTTTGGTGGTAGCCGTGAAGAGCTTGATTGAGGACAGCAATTATGTTGGCATACCTTTTCGTAGTACTACTACCTGAGTCAAAATAAGTGGCATGGTAATGGCTCGGGTGTAGGATGATGAGGACGCAGTACTTGTCCCTGCTCAACACAATTTAAATGAGATGATGATCAGAAACATGCATGCATTGAACTCGGAAAGGCACAAGATACGGCGGCGAGCGGATGTGTACTTACTCGGGAAAGAAAGGCACAAGAAGGCAATTCTTTTGCTGGTTTTGCAACATGAACCTCTCGAGGTACTTAACTGCGCTGGTCCGTGTCACAGATCCTTGCACCAGCTGGCTGTCACGCATGTAGTAGGGATCCGCTACCGCGACGTGCGAGAGATTATCTCTGTGGATAGTCATGGCCTCATTGAGCGCGTATAGGCGGACCAAGTTATAGTTGAGCCGCTGCTGGTTAAATACATTGAACACGTCCTCGTATGCTACTAAGAACAGATCCGCGGGGTGTTCACCGACGACCACCAACCCGCCTTCTTCCTTTGGCACTTGGACAGTGAACGCCGGGTAATTTGGATCCCTGTCTTTTAGAAGAAAGCCCTCTAGCATAGAGATAGAAGCGCTCAAAGAGATCATTGATGGAGTTGCGAGGTGGGTCATCTCCGGAGGCACTATCGGTTTTCCAGCTTCATGAACCATGTGCGCCGATTTGTCCGGAGGGGGTGGTATGGTGTCTTCACGACCCTGGATAATCATAGGAGTTGGCTGGCTCGCAGAGGCGCCCTTTGATCCCTTTGGCATCTTAGGTGGCTGGCTCGCAGAGGCGCCCTTTGGCATCTTCTTGGGGGCCTCCTGGGCTTATTGCTCCATGGCTGCCCACGAAGCCCCTCTGCAACCGATTTCGCAATCGTGCCAGGGGAGAAAACGCCAGTAGCCGGTTTGTCTTGAGCTGCAACGCCGGCTGTTGGAGGTGTCTCTTGAGATAAACCCTGGAAGTCCAGGCGCTGCGTGACTGCATTGAGACGAGCAGGTTGATCGGCGTGGGCACGGAAGGGTGGTTCGAGATCCACAGGACGCATGAATCCGTCGGCGTCTTCGGCGCCAGTGTTGAGGAAGCCATCGACGTCGATAAGATCATCATCGTCGTCGTCGTCGTTGCCACCAATACGTTGAGGTGCAGAGGCGTTGCCTGCTAATTGCACCGGTTGTGGTTCGGAGCCCAATTGCACCGATTGTGGTTGAGAGCCTACCAACAGTTGCTTCTGGCGGTTGGTGGTGGTGGCGACGGCTGCAGGCTTCTTCGGGGGACGGATCGGAGCGTCCTGCCGGAACTTTGAGGTGGCGCCGGTGTTGCGTCTTGGGCCCTCATCAATAATACCCCCCCCCCAAGACGAATCTGGGTCTTCGGCCATAGCGAGACCCATTCGGGGCACTTTCCAAGGACCACGTGTTCATCGGCTCCTTGAGGTTGAACGGGGGTCCATGTTGTGATACACTCTCGGCACCGTGACTACCTTGACCTTCATAAAACCCTTGTCCACTGGAGCGTGGTGCATTAGTTCGCTGCCTGTTTTTAGGATAAGGCCCGTAGCAACTTCCTTCAACTCGTCGCCTACCAAGGCGTTTCCTATAATGAAATTAAGCAACATATGCATTTGTGTGATTAATACAGTCATCGATCGAAGCAGACATAGTTATACAGAAGGACATAGTTATACAGAAGACGACGCAGACTAATTAATTAGTAACCTTGGTGACGACGTCCAGCTCGGCTTCCGTCGAGACACGGGCGCCGGTGCCAGCGGCGGTGGCCGGAGTTTTCTTCTCGCGTCCCGGTGCGGTAGGCAGCGCCGGTGTGACCAAAGGGGCCATGGGCGGCGGGGTCACGATGATGTCGCTCGGCGACCGGTTCATGGTGGAGTTGCTGCCGGAGAAGCTGGGCACGTGTATCGGCCCCTGTTGACCTCCCGCCATCCAGGCAGCGAACCCCTCCACTATCTGCGGGGGCATGATCTGGTGGATGCCTTCTCGACTAGCTTTTGCACCTCCTGCTTGTCCACGGTGTTCTTCTTCAGCTCCTCCAGCTCCGCCTTCAGCCGCTCAACCTCGGCTCTATCCTCGTTCTTGACGTCCTCTTCTCTTTTTCTTCTCGCCGGCGTCGTCCGAGCTGTAGTACTCCGTGAACTTCACACTCGTACCATAGCCTGACACACGGCCAGCTGATGCCGGCGGCGCCAACTTGTCCCTTCCCTTTGCAACGTTCATCGCCCGGTTGAAAGTAGTGTCCCACACTTCCCTCTCACCCTGGGACGACGACTGGCCGGCCTCAGCCTCAGCCTTCAACTCGTCCTCCTGCACACAAAGGTGAACACACTTAGAAATTTGAGATCAACGCAATGGACTTTGAGATATCTGTGGTATTTAAATTCACTTACCAGATTTTGCTGGAATTGCTTCACATCGTCGTGGTCGGTAACGAACTCCCCAGTTTCCCAGTTGAGATAGTAGCGGGACCGGACAAAGTTCCTGGTCTGCTCGTCTGTGAATTTATCCCATGGGTTGTCCAGCCCACGTTTTCTTATTTTGCGTCCTCCTTGTCCCAAGTGGGTTGTTTGGATTTGTAACCGCCGCATCCCAAACGGTGGTTACCTAAGTTCCTCTTCCGCATTTCCTTCCCCCACTCGGTCCATCTTGTACACACCTCAGAATTTAAAAAGTCCTTCATTACCTCGAACTCTTCTAAGGTGATGTGAGGCTCGCCTGTACTAATCTCCTCCCAGCTCTTCTTATTATGAATCTTCGCCTTCACCCGGCATTTCCAGCTGCTCAAGGCGGTGCTCATCTTCGTGGTGGCGTAATTATCCACATTTTTGGGTTTAGGGTTCGGGAAGGTGTATCGTTGGTGAACCCTCCTGAGCAGGTGTTCGAGCAAAGCCGCATTCTCTTCGCTTCTAATGTCAGACGTGTTGATCGACACGCCTTCTCGGAGGATGCACCCTAGTTGCATGCTGTACCCTCGTGCAACGTGCTTAGGCTCCAACGGCATGCCACTTGGACTGACCTCCGTGATCACGTCCGTGACATTGTCCACCGACTGCACTTTACGCGGTTTAGTCCTTGCCCTCCGCTTCTTCTTCTTAGCGGCCGGGTTGCTGTCGCCGGGTTCCGTGTGGTCGCCGCCATCGGTGCGGTCATCGCCAGTTGTCGTGTGGTCGCCACCATCTCCTGAGGTGTCATCCTCACCACCTTCTTCGTGGTACTCGGGGTCGGGATCCCGGACCTCCCGTTGACGCTCCTCAGCCTCGTCGCCACTAGTGACCGCGGTTTCGTCCCTCATATCGTCGGGCCAAAAGTCCATGTTCTGTACTCTTGCTTGCTCTTCGATGCTCATGCGCTTAGAAGCGTCGCCCGACATGTTTGAACTGCATTAAAAAGAGGCAAAAAGTTAGTATGACAAATATAAGAGAAAAAAAATCACCTAACTAAGTACTAAGATACCCCGGCCCATGCATTAGTCGCAATACCCCATATGTCCTATTTTTAGCAAAGTCATGCCAAATTTCACGAAAAAATTCGGCATGACCTTTGCTAAAAAAGGGACATATGGAGTACCCGAAATTGCCGGAACGGAAGTTAATCGACGTTCCGGCAATCTCAAGGGCCTCTCGGGGGTACCTGCAACCATTTCCAAATTTTAAAAAAACACAACTCGACGATGGTCGGAGCTCAAGCACAATACCCCATATGTCCTATTTTTAGCAAAGTCATGCCAAATTTCACGAAAAAATTCGGCATGACCTTTGCTAAAAAAGGGACATATGGAGTATCCGAAATCGCCGGAACGGAAGTTAATCGACGTTCCGGCAATCTCAAGGGCCTCTCGGGGGTACCTGCAAGCATTTCCAAATTTAAAAAAACACAACTCCGGCCGGCATATCCGGCCGGCATCTCCACGACACGATGGTCGGAGCCAAATCCACATCTCAATAAAAAATCCACATCTCCCGCATCGCCATCTCCACATCTCACCTGAAAGAACGCGGTGCTTCTTCTAAATTTCCTGTATACGGGAAAATAATGCATTAGTTAACTATATACAATGTTATTTGACAACAAATAATGCATTAGTTAACTATATACAATGTTAGTTTCCCTTTTATGAAGTGATCAATGAACTTCCCTTTTATGCTTAATTTTTCTATTTGTGCTGCAAAAATGTTTTCAAATATCTGAGAAAAAACTACATTCATATAAATATTGTTGCTATGTGAATGAGGGTGCGATCTCTATATGTGATGTGAAGGGGCTGTGCGACACCTATGCCTTTGTTTTTGAGTTGAAAAGTTCGGTCCACAAATAAGGCTTACCACGTATATTTTCCAATAACGTTGGCACGTCTGTGTTTCTAGATGAACTATCCTGAGGTATATGAGTTTTTGTTTTAAGCTGCAAGATTATGTGGACAAATAAAGATCGCAGGATCGGAATGTCTATTATGAATTATCGGACATGCATATTGCTGCAACCGGATAACTGGAAAGGGCAATCTAAATTGATGAGATGAAACGAAAGAAACTCAATACACATCACCACGTGAGCGGCCTTAATTAGCATCCTCTGGATATTATTTTTCAAGATAATATACGGGAGCCCGGCCACCATGTGATGAACCAGCTGCGGAAGCTTTCCAAGATGAAATATAGCCAAAAGTATTACATCTCAGTCTGCCTTCAGTTCAGGTGGGGCTTTGAGTTTTGCGGCCATCAGTGACATGAATTGATCCACCATAATCTTGCTCTGGTCCTTGGAGGGGATTTTCCAACCCCTCGAACAGGACATACATGTTTCATATTCAACCATTTTTTCTTGTTAACAAACAATATTGTTCATGTTAGTCCACATGATCCACAACTAACAAATATTAAGCTACAACGGGCTCACTAAAATGTATAATTCATTAATAATTACATCAAGAACTTCTTTAACATCAACCCTCTCGGGCTAGCCAAAATGTAGTCAAAGAACAAGTCTTTAATAGTTTCAGTTTCTTTGCATAAACTATGTTCGAGGATTTAGACATGCCTCTCTTCTTTAAATTATTTCTGTTAAGAGAATACAACTAAAGGATTAACTGAACCCTGGGAGGGATTTTAAGGTTTCAAACAACAGTCAAATAAATAGGTTGCACCCTTATGAAATTCACAAGGGCATAAAATAAATTTTGATGAATAAACCTCTTTTGAGTCAAACTGTCATATAAGGTGGCATTTAATAACCTAATGCTACTAGCTATTTCTATAATCTCCTGCCACTATACCATCATAGGTTGAATGAAAGTTCTCGTAAAGGTGCATGTAAGCCGGAAGCCATCTCAAATCTCTTTTTGTTCAGCTGATTGGGAACAAAATAAATCACCCAGAAATGAGTAGCTAAGGGTGAGTTGCCAAACCATACCCCCAGACTTCGGCTAAGCATTTGCACAAGCACCTTCGGTGCTAGGAGGGAGAGGAGAGGAGGGCTCACCGTGGACGTCGAGGAGGGCGGCGTCGAGGACGGCGGCGTCGAGGAGGGCGGCGTCGAGGACGGCGGCGTCGAGGAGGGTGGCGTCGAGCACGGCGGCGTCGTCGACGGCGTGGTCGAGCACGGGCACGGCGGAGGCGTCGACCACGGCGGGGCGTCGAGGACGGCGGAGTAGAGCAGAGCGGGTGCGTGGAGCACGGCGGAGGCGTCGACCACGGCGGCGTCGAGGACGGGCACGGCGGGCGGGTGGTCGACGGCGGGCGCGTGCGTCGTTTGAGGAAGACGAAGAAGCGCGAGATGTGAATTTGGGGGAAGAAGGCGCGCGTGCGTGTTAGAAAAACGGCTGACATTATTCTGTGGCGCACGGCTGCAAGGGTGCGCCACAGATTAACGTTATTCTGTGGCGCACGTCTGAACGGGTGCGCCACAGATAATGTGGCCACAACATTTTTTTATTTGTTTCTTTCAAATTTTGTGTTTGTCTCACACACATATTATTAATACAAAAAAAATTATACCTCCTTATTCATGCAATTGTCCATGTTTTGAACACATCATACCTCTTTATTCATTCATAATCAAAATTATATCACCAACCAAATGAGGTACTGTACTATGTTTTTTGTGGGTGAAAACGTGGCGCGAAATGCGAAAACGGTGAACGCGCCGGAAGTCCGACGGAACGTGTCCCGTCAACGGGCAGCACTTCCGTAACTGTGAAAACTGGCGAAAACTGTCGAAAACGGTGAACGCGCCGGAAGTCTCCGACGGAACGTGTCCCGTCAATGGGCAGCACTTCCGTAACGGTGAAAACTGGCGAAAAACGGTGAACGCGCCGGAAGTCCGACGGAACGTGTCCCGTCAACGGGCAGCACGTCCGTAACGGTGAAAAACAGCCGAAAACTGGCGAAAACGGTGAACGCGCCGGAAGTCCGACGGAACGTGTCCCGTCAACGGGCACCACGTCCGTAACGGTGGAAACAGCCGAAAACTGGCGAAAACGGTGAACGCGCCGGAAGTCCGACGGAACGTGTCCCGTCAACGGGCAGCACTTCCGTAACGGTGAAAACTGGCGAAAACGGTGAACGCGCCGGAAGTCCGACGGAACGTGTCCCGTCAACGGGAACCACGTTATTCTGCTTGTGATATGGGCACGACGGGGAGGTGCAGCCCAATTTCAGGACTCCACCAAGTTAGCTGTATTCGTCGTGTGTTGCTATTTGTAATAATTAGTTTTAAATAATTATTAGAGTTGAGTATGGGCCTGTCCAACTCAACTAGGGCGTGGCCCACTAGTGGGGCGGTACTGTAGCGCGTACTGTAGCTTGAGTTTAGATTAAAAACAGTCCATAGACTTTGAGCTCGTTGGTGAAGCATCCCTCCGGGGACGGCGATGCCGTTTATCAGTTTGTAATAAAGATTGTTGCGAGGGTGCTTGTGTTCATCAAGTGTTATCGTGCTCAGGTTAGAGGCGTGGTGATCTCCATCACGTTGCTTGCTGGATTCGTTCCTCTTCTCCAGGTTTGCGTTCATCGTGTAATTGGGAGAATTATTACCTTGGTTGTCTCGCTGTGAAAGATTGGGCAAAACTTTAGGATCGACGGGTTGATCCTTATCAGCTTGTATACGTAGATATGCTGTATATATACATCCTTATTCTGTGGCGCACCTAGCTGGTGCGCTACAGAATACGAGGCGCATGCACCCTGGTGCGCCACAGAATAACATTATTCTGTGGCGCATGGGCATGGCTGCGCCACAGAATAAAGCCCAAAGTGACTGACCCTTGCGTGGGTGTGGGGCCCGCGCATATTCTGTGGCGCATGGGCATAGCTGCGCCACAGAATAAGCTTATTCTATGGCGCACCAATAAGTAATGCGCCACAGAATAACCGTATTCTGTGGCGCATCTTTACAGGTGCGCCACAGAAGCTTATTCTGTGGCGCACGGCTATAAGGTGCGCCACAGAATAAGCTTCCATAGAATTGGCTTTTCCTACTAGTGGAGGATAATCTCAATCATTGTCTTGAGCCTCTTCAGTCGAATAATTTTGAATACGCTCCCGATGGGAGTAATATGACTTAGTTGAAGGAATGGTCGATTAACCAATTTTGCCTTAAGAAGGTTTTGTCACACCCGAACTAATCAAGGCAATCGAGTGAACAATATGCGTTGGGCATACTCGAACGTATTTTCTGAACAGATGCTTCAATGACGTCAGGGATGACGTTTATTTCGACTGGGATTTCTGACACACGTGGCGTGCGTTATGCTGCGATTGATGGGACGTGACACATAGGTGGGCCCATTTGTGCATAGCTGACCGAAGACGATGCCGTTTGGACTTGATTTGACGATACGGGCCCACTTTTTCCGCAAGCATGATGATGGCTCCTCTTTTACGTCCGTAGTGGGCGGAGTGGCCGGCGACGGTTGCCCTCCGCGTTTGCCACGTGTACGATCAAATTGCGTGCGTAACGCAAGATTTGGATCTGAATGGCTGTGATTGCTTTTGACTTGTGGTAAATAGGGGAACAGCGCTGGCATTTGTTTTTTACCTGCCATTTGCTCTGCGTGCCGCCCCTGTTCCATCGTCTTCCTTGCGCTCAGCCTCCATTGCTCCTGCGCTAAAGCTTTGCGCGCTCCCCCACCTGTTCGTTGACAATGAAGAAAGTGGCGGGCAACAAGCGCTCTGCCTCGACTGCTGCCACCGCGCCCGATGCGGCGGCGATGAAGGGGAAGAAGACTGCGGCTGGCGCATCTGCGGCCGCCGTCGACCTCAAGAAGACCAATGGTGATTGGATGAAATCCACCATGAAGGAGGCACAGCTGGACAAGCTGCGCGAGGAGGGTACTCCATCTTCTTGGGCCTCTTGTATTGGGCTTCGAGTAGGCTCTTCGATATTGGGCCTTAGTCGTTACGTGCACCAGGTACCCTCATGATAGGGTACCCGATATGTATACCCATGTCAATTAGAATGTTATTTGCATTGTTATATCATCGTTTTTACATGTTTTAGATGATTTATGGGACTTTCATACAAAGTCCCTATTTTTGGTATTTAATTTCTGGGAGGCAGAAAACCTCTTTTTTCTTGTTTTTAATGTTTCAGGAGCTACAGGGACCCAAATAATAAAAGGAAAATTACACAGCTGGTTTTTCGTCGAGAGAAAGGCAGAGGGAAGAAGACCGAAGAGAGGAGAGCCACGATGCCCAAAAGGGATGGGCCCATGCGGCCCAAGTACCTGGCCGCGTGGGACCCACTAAGTGGGCCTCGGGCACCTCCTCGCCTGGGGCTTTTTATCGACGCCTTCGTCCTCCCCGAAAAGTTACGCCCTAATTTTTCCAAGTCCATCCGAGGCCGCGGCGGCGGCGAAACTCCTGAATCCCTCCGAGGGGGATCAGATCCTGCTGCTCCGGAGCTCCGAAGAAGGGGGAAATCATCGTCATCGTCATCACCTCTCCTCCTTGGCGTGGGAGGAGGCCTCTACATCATCACCATCACCAAGACCAGCACCATCTCCATCATCATCTCCGTGATCCACTCCGTCCCCTCGTAGTTTGAGAGTTGCTATACCCTAGATACTTGTCTTGTGCTACTATTCATGTTTGTGATTGAGTACTTGTCATTATTTGGTGGTGAAGTTATATTTCAGATTGTGTTGTACCACTTATGCCACTGAATATTATCATGTTTGCACGTTGTGAGTAGTTCCCATATGTTCCTGAGGCATAGGATGAATTGGCAATGATTTATATATAACATGTGTTGGTATTTTGTCAGAGTTTATCTTTTATGTGATTCTATGATGGTGTTGTGCGAACGTCGACTGCACAACACTTCACCTATATGGGCTCATAGGAGAACACCGTAGTATAATGAATTGAGGGAGACTTGGGAGGACATGTAAACCTGGGACCGAATCATGAAGTTATATTATGAGGGTATTAGTATCGGGGACCTTAGAGTGTAATGCTATGGTGGGACTTTATGTCTTAATAATTCTTGTGCAGTCATTTACTTGGCCACATGATCCATCATAAGGGGTTGTAGTTTATTTATTTAGCTATACCTAATAATGGCTCCGTCCAAAGAAGATTAAAACTTGACAAGATATTCAACGTGTTGTTTAATAAATCTCTATGCCTAGCAATATCCATGCCGCCCTCGGGAACGTTTTCCACATATAAGTTACACATCACTTGAGCTTGTCCTCTTGCACATAAGAGGATTGGGCTTTCTCTCTTTGAGAGCTTTGACTTGCTACTGTTTATTTTCTGCATTGCAACTATACAACCAAAAATACCAAAAACACTTGCATCTTTTATTGTTTTATTTATCAATCTTGCTAACCAATACCTTCAGCTCCTCGTGGGTTCGACAACCTTTTCTAATTGAAAGGTACTACAATTGATCTCCTGCACTTGGGAGTCATCAAGACACTTTTCTGGCGCCGTTGCCGGGGAGCGTAGCGCTATTGGTAAGAAGTTTGGTAAGGAAACTTGAAAGCTGTTTTATCTCATTGTTACTATGGCATTTATGAATCGTTCCTCGCTGCACCTTGCTCTATATGACAGTGCTTATGCCACTACTCCTAAAGTGGTTGAAACTACTGTGTCTGAGGTACCTAAAGTGGGATTTAAAATTCCCGTTGGTCATGTTAAAAGAGTTATGAAAAATCCATTTACAGGTGATGGAACTAAGTCTGCACGTGAACACATGGAGTTAATTGAAGACATATGTGGTTTATTTAGACTTCCTGGTATTTCTGAAGATCAGGTAAAAAGGAAGTTATTATATTTGTCTTTATCTGGTAATGCTCGTGATTGGTACAGGTCTCTTGATGAAGAGGTTGCTATTGAATGGAATATCTTGAGGAAGGTTTTCTTTCTTAAATATTTTACTCCTAAAGAAGCTTATGAGAACCGCTGCTATATATTTAATTTCTGGCCACATCTGGGAGAGAGTATTACTCAAGCTTGGGGGAGGTTAAAGGAACTCCTTCGCAAGAATCCTTGTCATGATCTTACAAGGAAACTTATATTGATAAACTTTTATGTGAGGCTACCGTCGAAGCACAAGGAAATTCTGGATAATTCATCTGGTGGAAGTTTTACTAATAATACTGAAGAAGAAGCATGGAATTTATTGGAGACTATTTCTGAAAATACTAGTCATTGGGATCTTGATAAAGGTAATGAGCCCTATTTTGATTATGGATATTCATGTGTAGAGAACTTCTCTACTTCTATGTTGTTTAAAAATCTGAGTGATACTTTTAATCTTGATCCTTATGTTATAATTGAGATAGCTAAAGGTTTTGCTGAGCATATCTGTGTTCCTCAAAGTGGTTTTGAAGTTTATGTTGAACCTGTTAAACAATCTATTGTTGTTCCTAAAGTTATTAAACAGGAGAACCAGTGTCATCTGTGACAATTGAGGAGTATGTTGAACCACCTCCATATCCAAACCAAGTTAAGGAGAATTTACTTATTGCTGTTACTAACAAGAGTAAAGAAGACGTTCTCAGCCTTATGAACAGGTGGAAGTCAACAGTCAAATTTCAATTATCAACAATTAAATGAAGAAGACCCTGTTGATGTTTATTTATGTGAAGATGCTACTAAGGTCATCAAAGGTAATTCGGCCAAAGTTGGTAAACCTGTTATATCATGCTCTATTGGGACTTCAAGTTATCATGGTCTATGTGATATTGGAGCAAGTATTAGTGTCATTCCATATTCTCTTTATCTTGAAATCAAGCCTGATATTGATCCTATCATTATGGAAGAGACAGGTATGACAATTCAACTTGCTAATAAAGATTATATTAGTCCATTTGGAATTGTTAGAGATGTTGAAGTATTGGTTGGCAAAATAAAATATCCTGCTGATTTTATTGTGCTTGGTTGTCCTCAAGATTCTTTTTGTCCTATCATTTTTGGTAGACCTTTCTTAAACACTGTTGGTGCTGAAATTAATTTGCCTAAAGAGAAAGTGTTTATTAAATGTGCTGGTGAAAAACTTGAGTTCAACTTTTCCAAATTTGCTGATAAACATGTTGTGAAAGAGCCAATTTCTGAAGATATAATTGAAACTCTTGCACATATAGCTGTAGCTTCAACAGATGTTGTAGAACGTTATATGCTTAATCAAGATGAACCATTTAATGATGAGGAAAAGGATGCTTTAGAACAAATATTATGGCAACAACCACCACAATTACAATTGCATATCCCACCTGATAATTTAGGAGTGCTACCACCACCTAAAGGGGATCCTAGCTTTGAATTAAACCTTTGCCTACAAATCTGAAATATGCATATTTGGATGAGAAGAGCATATATCCTGTCATTATTAGTGCTAACCTTTCAGCTGAAGAAGAAGAGAAATTACTTGATGTGCTTAAAGCTCACCGACCAGCCATTGGATACTCTCTTGATGATCTTAAAGGTATAAGCCCAGCTCTATGTATGCATAAAATTAATTTGGAAGAGGATGCAAAACCTGTTGTTGATTATCAACGCCGTCTCCATCCAAAAATGAAGGAAGTGGTAAGGAAAGAGGTAATAAGACTTATTGAAGCTGGTATCATTTATCCCATAGCTGATAGTAAGTGGGTTAGTCCTGTTCATTGTGTTCCTAAAAAGGGTGGAATGACTGTTGTTCCAAATGATGAGGATGAACTTGTGGCTCAACGTACTGTTGTTGGTTATAGGATGTGTATTGATTTCAGGAAGTTAAATAAAGCAACTCGTAAAGATCATTACCCATTGCCATTTATTGATCAAATGTTAGAAAGGTTATCTAAACACTCTCACTTTTGCTATTTAGATGGTTATTCAGGTTTCTCACAAATTCCTGTCCATAAGGATGATCAAGAAAAGACCACTTTTACTTGCCCATATGGTACATTTGCTTATAGGAGAATGCCATTCGGTTATGTAATGCTCCTGCTACTTTTCAAAGATGCATGAATGCTATATTTGCTGATTATATTGAAAAGATAATGGAAGTTTTATGGATGATTTTTCTGTGTATGGTACTTCCTTCGATAATTGCTTGTTCAACCTTAACAAAGTTTTGCAGCGTTGTGAAGACCAACACTTAGTTTTAAACTGGGAGAAGTGTCACTTCATGGTTACTGAAGGTATTGTTCTTGGGCATAAGATTTCTGGAAAAGGAATAGAAGTTGACCCAGCAAAGATAGAAGCTATTGAAAAGCTGCCATACCCAAGGGACATCAAAGGTATAAGAAGTTTTCTTGGGCATGCAGGTTTTTATCGTAGGTTTATTAAAGATTTCTCCAAAATATCAAAACCCTAACCAATCTTTTGCAAAAGGATGTTCCTTTCTCTTTTAATGATGATTGCATTGAGTCCTTTAATATTTTGAAGAATGCTTTAATAAGTGCTCCTATTATTCAACCTCCTGATTGGAAATTGCCTTTTGAAATTATGTGTGATGCTAGTGATTATGCAGTTGGGGCTGTTTTGGGCCAACGTGTTGATAAGAAACTGAATGTCATTTATTATGCTAGTAGAACACTTGATGCTGCTCAAAGGAATTATGCCACAACTGAAAAGAATTTTTAGCAGTGCTATTTGCTTGTGACAAGTTTAGACCTTATATTACTGATTCGAAAGTCACATTGCATACTGATCATTCTGCCATTAAATACTTAATGCATAAGAAAGATGCTAAGCCTAGATTAATAAGATGGGTACTTCTATTGCAAGAATTTGATTTACACATTGTTGATAGGAAAGGGGAAGATAATCAAGTAGCTGATCATCTTTCTAGAATGGAAAATATACCTGATGATCCTATTCCTATTAATGATAGCTTTGTTAATGAACAACTTGCAATTGTTAATGTTTCTAGTGCTAAAGTTGCATCTCCATGGTTTGCCAACTATGCAAATTTTATTGTTGGTAAAGTTTTACCTCCACACTTCACTTTCAACAAAGAAAGAAATTCTTTTATGATCTTAGACATTATTTTTGGGATGATCCTTTCCTTTATAAGAAAAGTGTGGATGGTATTATTAGACGTTGTGTACCTGAGCATGAACAACAGGCTATTATAAGAGATTGTCATGACAGTCCCTATGGAGGGCATCATGCAGGAGATCGTACAGGTGCAAAGGTATTACAATCTGGTTTCTATTGGCCTACTTTATTTAAGGATTGTGCTGAATATGTTAAATCTTGTGATAAATGTCAAAGAGTAGGAAATATTGGTAGGAGAAATGAAATGCCTATGAATTATTCTTTGCCACTTGAGCCATTTGATGTTGGGGTTTTGACTTTATGGGCCTTTCCCAGAGTCAAAGACAAAGCATACTCATATTTTGGTTGCAGTGGATTATGTTACAAAGTGGGTGGAAGCAATTCCAACCAAAAGTGCAGATCATGCCACAGCAATGACGATGCTCAAGGACATCATTTTCCCCAGGTTTGGTGTTCCTAGGTTTTTAATTACTGATGGTGGTTCTCATTTCTTGCATGGTATTCTTAGAAAAACTTTGGCAAAATATGATGTTAACCATAGAATTGCATCTCCCTATCACCCTCAAACAAGTGGACAAGTTGAATTAAGTAATAGGGAAATTAAACTCATTTTGGAAAAGACAGTGAATAAGTCTAGATCTGATTGGCCAACTAAAATTAATGATGCATTATGGGCTTATAGAACTGCTTTTAAAAATCCTATGGGAATGTCTCCTTATAAATGGTTTATGGAAAAGCTTGTCATTTACCTGTTGAATTAGAACATAATGCTAGATGGGCTATTAAACAATTGAACTTTGATTTTAAAACTGCTGGAGAGAAGAGAATTCTTGATTTAAACCTACTTGATGAATGGAGAAATGAAGCTTATGAAAGTGCTAGAATGTTTAAAGAGAAAGTTAAAATTTGGCATGACAAGAAAATTAAGAGAAAAGAATTCAAAGTAGGTGATCAAGTTTTATTGTACAACTCTCGTTTCAAGTTTTCTGCAGGAAGTTAGCTTCAAAGTGGCAGGGACCATTAGTGATACAGGAGGTGTACCGTTCAGGAGCTATCCGTCTTCACGGTGATATGAAAGGTAAACCTCATGTAGTCAATGGACAACGCCTTAAACATTATATTGCAGGAAGGAGCTTCATCGGAAAGGTGGAGGAGTTGAATTTAAAGACACCGGAGGAGGTAATTGCGAAGAATTTTGCAGTTTCAGAAACCCAAAATCAATAATAGGTAACTTTTGTGTTGGAAAGTTTCTCGGAATTGCGTAAAATTTTACGGAAGTCATTTTTTATGGAAATTAACGTGTGGGACAAGAAAACTGGAAGGAACGGAGACCCGGGAGGAAAAGAGGGGTCCCACGGTTAGATCTTGGCCG
Organism: Poa pratensis; assembly: GCA_947311845.1. Lineage (NCBI taxonomy): Eukaryota > Viridiplantae > Streptophyta > Magnoliopsida > Poales > Poaceae > Poa > Poa pratensis. The sequence goes on from CAMZMU010000106.1 coordinate 13,352,896, forward strand.
CGTGGGCCCACTCCTTTTGCCCCTCGGAGTCCCGTTCCGTCTCGTTTTCGACTCCGACGCTTCGTCTTGACCTAAAAACCGTCAATATATACCCTTTTCGTTGATCTAATCTCGCACCGAGCGTTCTCGAGCGATCTTTGCTTTTGTTGTTTCTGCCTGTCAGGTTTTTAGCTATGTCTTCGGGAGACTCCTTCCAATGCTCCTCCATGGACGATGATGATGATGAACTCGAGGGCAACAGCCCCACGTCCATATGGAGGAGGAATAGGAAGACGAAGGACTACTCGGATGATGCTACAAGCCCGATGAGGAGGAGATGGAGAAGGAGAAAGCTTACAATCTTATGATGAGCATCATTGGAGAACTTGAAGATAATTATTATGAGAACAAGAAGGAAGAGAAATAAAGAGGCTCTAGCAAAACGTCAAGCTTGGGGGAGTTCAACCTAGTCTTTATCTCTACTAGTTTACCATATCTATCTAGTCATGGTGTGTTTTGCTTTTATCGTTTAGTTATCAATATCTCTTAGGCGTGTGTGAGCTCATGGAGCATTATCATGTATCTCTATCCTGTGGTTTATCAATGAATATGAAAAGTATGGTGTCATCCATGATTCCCTTGTTTGGAGATTTATGGGTAACACTCATGCAAATGAGCGTGGTATATTTAGAAGTTTCAGTCACATCTTGCCTTGAACTTAATTAACTTGAGGGTGTTGGACAATTGTAGAATCACCCCATTATAAAATGAGTAAAGAGAATGGTTAGTTCTATGGACACTCATGATGCATTTAGATGGACAACTTTCTCCCTCTTGCTAGCCCAAAAATTCCAACAAGTAAAAACTTGTTTCCAACACCTTCAACCAAAGTTTTTCCAGCGAGTCCACCATATCTACCTATTAGCTTTATGCTATTCCGAGTATGTTATTATGATATTTGTGTTATCTATACCTCTGAATGAAAATGCTTATGTTGTTGATTGTTATGGGAAAAGTTGGTTATAGAGCTCTCTCGAACTTGATGCACACTTTACTTTTATTGCATAAATAAAATATGACCCATTGTGATTAAAATTATGATGTTGTGGGCTTGACAAATGTCTTTGGTTTAGAGTTAGCTCATATGTGCTGTCACATGGCAAGCTTTCAACATGCACTTCATTTCATTTAGTTGATATCATGTACTTTTGTTTATGGATGCTTACCATGGGTGAAATAAATGTGGAAATGAAGTAGGTTTAAATGAGTTTGTATAAATGGTTAGAGAGACGCCTGGGCCGCTAATCTAAGCCATGCATCATTCATGGTGGAAATTTACTTACATGCTATGGTGAACCTTCTGTGATACACCTTACAATAAAAAGCTATCTAATGGTAAATAAAAAGGGTGTTGAGATTGTTCATTGTGTTTGTTTGTCTTGTCATTTTGATATGGGCTTGTTCCATATCCTGGGACAAGAGGTACCCCAGTTGACGCTCTTAATGATACTATTATTACTTACAATGATATTTAACTTGAACTTGCATTGTTTCCCAAGTTGAGTAACACATGGAGTAGGTACTTGTATTCAAGGGGCATGAGACTTTCAACCTGTACTTTGTCAAGAACACTACTCATATTTGCTTTCACTTTAAACTTAATCATTCAAGATGCTATGATAGGGGAATGAGAGCTTGACACCAAGGATTACCACATTACAATCATTAACTTAAGTAGAGAAGTTCAGAAGTTAGATGAAACTTATTCATGCTTTACCTCTACTCATATATATCTTTCCAAAGTATCCACCTTTTATATTCAGATTTTCATCAATACTCTATGGCTATTATAGAGCAAAAGCATGTGAAAAATAGTATGATTCAATTGTCCAACATACAATGGTTATTTGCTTTCAAAAGTAAGGGGTGATTGCTAGAGCTTCTACTTATGTTGCCCTTATGTGTATGAGTTTTAGTTCATTAATCTTACATTGCAACTGAATATGATGATGATGCAATGCTCGTATTTATTTATCAACCATAAGTCCATTGATGCATGTAATGATCTATGTCCTTACTTACTCGAGGACGAGTAAAGGTTTAAGCTTGGGGGAGTTGATACGTGCATTTTATATCATCATTTATACAACTTTTAGTATCATATTAGAATGTTATTTGCATTGTTATATCATTGTTTTTACATGTTTTAGATGATTTATGAGATTTTCATACAAAGTCCCTATTTTTGGTATTTAATTTCTGGGAGGCAGAAAACCTCCTTTTTCTTGTTTTTAATGTTTCAGGAGCTACAGGGACCCAAATAATAAAAGGAAAATTACACAGCTGGTTTTTCGTCGAGAGAAAGGCAGAGGGAAGAAGACCGAAGAGAGGAGAGCCACGAGGCCCAAAAGGGTGGGCCCACGCGGCCCAAGTACCTGGCCGCGTGGGACCCACTAAGTGGGGCCTCGGGCACCTCCTCGCCTGGGGCTTTTTATCGACGCCTTCGTCCTCCCCGAAAAGTTACGCCCTAATTTTTCCAAGTCCATCAGAGGCCGCGGCGGCGGCGAAACTCCTGATTCCCTCCGAGGGGGATCAGATCCTGCTGCTCCGGAGCTCCGGAGAAGGGGGAAATCATCGTCATCATCATCACCTCTCCTCCTTGGCGTGGGAGGAGGCCTCTACATCATCACCATCACCAAGACCAGCACCATCTCCATCATCATCTCCGCGATCCACTCTGTCCCCCTCGTAGTTTGAGAGTTGCTATACCCTGGATACTTGTCTGGTGCTACTATTCATGTTTGTGATTGAGTACTTGTCATTATTTGGTGGTGAAGTTATAGTTTCAGATTGTGTTGTACCACTTATGCCACTGAATATTATCATGTTTGCACGTTGTGAGTAGTTCCCATATGTTCCTGAGGGCATAGGATGAATTGGCAATGATTTATATATAACATGTGTTGGTATTTTTGTCAAGTGTCGGGGGGCCACCCCCGGGTAGGGTCAAGGCTTGGCATGAGTTGAGTTTAAAGAGGTGCCGAGGTATGGAAAGGGCCGACCTGTTCGGGCCTGGGAGTGTCCGAGCTTCATCTTGACCTGGAGAATACAAAGGCCGACCTGTCTTGGCCCAGAAGGGTCCGAGGTATCCCGTTGGCATGGGCCGAGGTTCATAATCCGAGCTATGATCAGCCGACCTAACTACCTCGGTGCCATGATTGGTATTGTGAGTGCAGGAGAAGTTATTTGAAGGAAGTAAGGTCCGACCTGGTCAGATCTTGAGCGCAAGACCCGAGGTAAGGAGCCCGACACATCCGTGCCGGGCTAACCAAGGCAAGAAGCCGTAGGTCGGGCAGGAGTCAATGCTCCTGTCACTTCCTACCTGGTACTAGAGCGTCTGACACGCGCGGCGCCTGGCAGAGGCGTGCTCCGGTTCCACGGGGCTGCATGCCTCTGACCGCTGACCACGCGAGATCTGGGAAAAGGCTACGAGGTAGTTAGCCAGGCCACGTCCTGTCTCTGTCAGAGGAGACATGCTAGCTCTGCCGTTATGCAGCAGGAGATGGGCATGCCATGTCTTGTCCCTGACAGGAGTACGATGATGACCAAAGCAGAGGCATGGCAACAGTGTTCAGCGAGGGGCACAACGGTAACTCGGCTGGCCTATATAATGGGCTTCAACCCCTCCTGCGTGGGGACGGACAAAGAGAGAAGATCAAGGGATCAAGAGAGAGAGGAACCTCGGAATCCCAGGAACACCTCGGATCAAGCTCGGAGTTCCTTTTTCCTCCCTTATAGCTTCATCTTCTACCTCAAGTTCTCACCATTGTATCATCACACAGCTCGAGGAGCAGCTTGTACTTGTCACCTTGAGATATACACCAAGTAGGATAGTGCTGCAGTAGGGGTGTTACCTCCACAAGAGGGCCCCGAAGCAGGGTACATCGTGGTGTGCTTTGTGTTCTTGGTTTCTTGTTCTGTTCTTGCGGTTTCTTGCGTGTTCTTGCTTGTGCACTTCTTGAGTGCATAAACCCTCCCCGGATTCCCCCAACGACCATTCGGCCCCATCTTAGCCATACCTATGGCATCTGCCGTGATCCCACCACGACAGTTGGCGCCCACCGTGGGGCAGATTGAGGCGTTGGAGGGAGTTTACATCCGGACGGGCTCAGGCGAGCGTGTTCTTTCCGGGCTTATCGCCAAGATCGGTGAGTTCACCTTCATCAGCGACAATGCGGGGTGTTTCGCCGGCAAGCCCTTCCCCGAGCATGGCTTCACCATGATGCTTGGCAGCTTCGTCACCTACGTTGCTGTCGAGGTTGTTCGCGAGTACCCGGAGCAGGTGCTCGTGGACGACGAAACTCCTCTCCTGCGGCTCTAGGTCGGCGTATCACTCGCCCCGAGAGCTGCGTGGAGGTGATGATGACCGGTCCGGTTGATGCCGCTGGCAAAGTAGATGCCAGCAAATCCAAGCCGGCCGAGGTTGCTAAGGTGAGATCTGCAAAGCCCAGGCTAGAGAAAGAGTGCCTGGTACCCCCGAGGTGCAGGGCCGAGGTGCGACCCTAGTAGAGATAGTGGAGACACTGGCAGACCCAGTAAATCCAGGAGTGGATGTAGTAGTGACTGCGGCCGACCTAGAGGCAAAGCGTGTCCTGTTGCAAAGGAGGCTGTAGCAATGATGACAGCTAGAGATGAGTTCAATAGAGATCTGCGTGAGTACAATGCAGCGAATGGCTTCACCCCGGTAGCAGCTGATACAAATAGGGGAGCCGAGGTGCGGCAGAGAGGCAAGGGGCTCAATGATGAGATAAACAGGGAGGCTCGACCTACCACCTCGGCTAGGAGTGAGAGTCGCGTGTCGACTGGAAGGCCGGTATATAGTTCCCCTGCTAAGAACCTCAGAGCTGCCGAGGCAGGCAGGGCCGAGCTATCCGGGTTGACTGGAGATGCATGGCGTGCGCAGCAGAAGCGAGTCAATGAATTAGTGTATGTAGCTAACCAGCAGAATGAGGCTCTCCGCAGAGCATATGCCGGGGCTGGTGATTCGAGATGGTTTATTCAGCTAGGCCAGTTAGTCAGGTGTCCAAGGGGCAAGCCTCGTCTCCACTCGTCGGAGGAGCCGATCGAGCCCGGAGTGTCACCTCGGGTCAGAACAAGCAGCTGCAGATGCAGATGTATGATCCGGTGTTAGCAGCAAAGCAGAAGGTGGGCCAGGGCAATGCTAGCCGAGCTAAGGGAAACCCCGGCCAAGGTAATGCAAGCCGAGCTAAGGGTAACTCCGGTCAGGGAAATCAGAATGGCGGGCAAGCAGCGTCGGCTGGCCGAGGTAAACCACCTCCGCCCCCGAGGTATCAGCAACAACCCCGGCCGCAGGGCAATATCAGCGAGAGCCGGAGTATGTTCAGCAACCTCAGAACGTCGGTCAAGGCGATGACCGATATGATGATGGAGACTCGGCCATGGCGCGAGCCGGATACCACAGAGTGGATGGGGCGTTGGGACCTCGGATAGGAGCTCGGATGTTAGCTCCGGCGATGTTCGTAACAAGCTGGATAGAATCTACTTGTCCGAGCACTGGAGGAGGAAGGCCCTCCTGGTCCGGCGTGTTTCGGACCTCGGATCATGAAGGAGCCACCACCGCCAGTATCTCAGTTCCAGTTAGGTCGGAACACCAAGCCATACAACGGGAGCACCAAGCCGCAAGATTGGCTGACAGATTATGTATCCTCGGTGCACATAGCGGGGGGCAATCGCCGATGGGCGGTCCGGTATCTCCCGCACATGTTGGAAGGTCCAGCTCGGATCTGGCTGAATAATTTGCCGGAGTATAGTATCAACTCCTGGATAGACTTGGAGCTGGCGTTTAACAGCAACTTTGCTAGTACATACAAGAGGCCAAACCGACCTCAGCTCCTGGCAGCATGTAAGCAAGATGATCATGAAACTGACCGAGAATTCTTAACTCGGTGGAGCAATGTTCGGAATTCCTGTGAAGGAGTTGTAGAGGCACAGGCCATTTCCTGGTTTGCAGATGGTTGCCGACATGGCAGCATGCTGTGGCAGAGGCTCCAAAGAGATATGCCGAAATCCCTAGCAGAGACAATCCGGATTGCAGATTCTTATGCTCTGGTGATCCGATGCAGCCAGCAGCAGAGGCAGTGGCACGTAACAGAAGGAGGGAGCCAATAAACAACCGGCTCGGACCAAGGTGTAATGACCGCCAAGAGTTCGGACAAAGAGGAGGGAGCCGGACTCATACACCTCGAACCAAGTTGCAGCGGTGAACCCGGATCAGCCCGGAGCTGGAGGTGTCCAGAGGCCGAAAATCAATGGTCCGGCATTTAGTCCGAACCCGGAGCCACCCTTGACTTATGAATGATGTTAGATGGTCCTTGCCGTTACCATACGACCGACCCGCGTAAGCCAGCCAACCATTCAACCCGGCAGTGCAGCTGGAACCACAGAATCAGGAAGAAGGGGCGAAGGCCGGAGGAAACAGAGGAGGACCACCTCAGAGATTTCAGCCGAGGCCTAACCCGAATCTGTCCGGAGCAAATGTTACCCCGATAACCACTGCACCTCCTCCGAGGCCTGCAGCAGCAAGGCCCGTGAATGTTGTGAATGTCCGAGGTAATAACAACAATATGGTGCCGGACCAAGTCAGCAGTATGAATACCCCGGAAATGACTATAGAGAGGCTCATGCGAGCTATGTGGTCTTTGTGACCGAGCCAACTGACAAGAAGAGTGTGCAGAGGCGTGCCATGGAGGTGAATGCAGTAATGCCGGTGGTGCCGACCTATATGAACTGGTCTGAGCAGGAGATCACTTGGAGCAGGAAAGATACACCTCGGATCATGCCGAGCCCTGGAAAGTATGCCCTGGTGGTAGATCCGACGTTGTGTGGGCCTACAAACAATGTGAGGTTCACCCGAGTTCTGGTGGACAATGGCAGTGCCATCAACATCATGTACCGAGACACAATGGTGAAATTGGGCATATCGCCAATCAGTTGATGCCAAGCAGTTGTACTTTTCATGGGATTGTGCCTGGCGTTTCCTGTGCACCCATGGGCAAGATATGGGTGGATGTAGCATTTGGAACCAAGGATAACTGCCGAGTTGAGAGTATCGAGTTCGAGGTGGTGGACTTGGAGAGTGCATACCATGCATTGCTTGGAAGGCCGGCTCTGGCCAAGTTCATGATTTCCACCCATGTTGCATACCTGAAGATGAAAATGCCGGGCCTAATGGGATCATAACCATCTCGGGTGACTACAAGCGAGCCATTCAGTGTGCCTCGGCGGGGTCTAATCTGGCCGAATCTTTGGTGATCGCAGCTGAGAAGAAGAAGCTGCATCAAGTGGTGGCAATGGCGCAGTCAACACAGCTCGGCATGTCCGGACTGATGAGCCCGGACTCAACTGCAGCATTCGAGGTGCCCAAGGAGACCAAGAAGATCCCCATTGACCCGGAGCACCCGAGCGCATGGCCCTCATTGGGACCGGGCTGGGCGAGAAATAGGAAAGCGAGCTCTGTCACTTCCTCCGTGAGAATCGGGATATCTTTGCATGGTCGGCTAAGGACCTGCCTGGTGTTCCGAGGGAGTTGGCAGAGCACTCTTTATTTGTCAGGCCGGAGGTGAAACCGGTGAGGCAACCGACCCGTCGTCTCTCAGACGACCGAAGACAAGTGGTGCTGGACGAGCTGGCTAAGTTGCTTGCAGCCGGGTTCATTATGGAGGTGCTGCATCCGGACTGGATATCCAATCCGGTCTTGGTGGAAAAGAAGAAAGACGAGCCAGCCGTGGTCAAGGTGTGGCGCATGTGCATTGACTTCACTAACCTCAACAAGGCGTGCCCGAAAGATCCGTTTCCATTACCTCGGATTGATCAAGTGATTGATTCCACTGCTGGTTGTGAACTGTTGTCTTTTATCGATGCGTACTCTGGTTTTCACCAGATACCACTGAACCCGAAGGATCAAATAAAGACTGCTTTTATTACCCCGTATGGGGCGTATTGCTATCGTGTCATGTGTTTTGGTCTGAGGAATGCCGGGGCAACTTATCAGAGGTGTATGCAGAAATGCCTGCACTCTCAAATGGGCAAAAATGTGCAAGTGTATGTCGATGATATCGTCATCAAAACTAAGGAGAAACGTACTCTCCTCGAGGATCTCGAGGAGACATTTGTGAATTTGAGAAAATATCGGTTGAAACTTAACCCGGACAAGTGCACCTTTGGTGTCCCGGCTGGAAAGTTGCTTGGATTCCTGGTGTCTAGCCGAGGTATCGAGGTTAACCCGGCCAAGATCCGAGCTATTGAGAACATGAAATTACCGAAGTGTTTGAAAGATGTGCAGAAATTCACAGGGTGCCTAGCCTCGTTGAGCCGATTTGTAGGTGGGGGAAAAAGCCTTACCTTTGTACCAGCTCATGAAGAAAAGTACCGGGTTTACATGGACCCCGCAGGCCGACGTGGCGTTCAATGAGCTGAAAAAGATGTTGTCCACCGCTCCGGTGTTGGCATCACCATTGCACAATGAGCCGATGTTACTTTACATTGCGGCCACAAACCGAGTTGTAAGTGTGGCAGTGGTGGTGGAGCGCGAAGAAGGTGGCAGGTCGGTGCAGAGACCGGTGTATTACTTGAGCGAGGTGATCTCTACCTCGAAGCAGAATTACCCTCACTACCAGAAGATGACGTATGGTGTCTACCTGGCGGTCAAGAAGTTGAAGCATTATTTCCAGGAGCATCCCATGACGGTGGTGTGCGAAGCTCCAATCTCGGAGATCATCGGGTGCAAAGATGCAACTGGCCGAGTTGCCAAATGGGCGATTGAGGTGTCTCCATATGCACCACATTATGAGAGAAGAGATGCAATTAAATCCCAGGCGCTGCCGGACTTCTTTTGTGATTGGGCCGAGATGCAGTATGAGCCACCCAGGCCGGACTATAATTATTGGAAATGCATTTTGATGGGTCCAAGACAAAGATCGGGCTGGGGGCTGGAATAGTCCTCACCTCGCCGAAGCGAGATCAGCTGAAATATGTGCTGCAGATTCATTTCTCGCATCAAACAATGTGGCGGAGTATGAGGCCTTAATCCATGGACTCAATGTGGCGAAGGAGATCGGTATCCGGCGTATGGAATGCTTCGGCGATTCCGACCTGGTGGTGCAACAATCTTCTGGAACTTGGGATGCTCTGGATGCCAACATGGCGTTATATCGGTTCCATGTGCAAAAGATATCCGGGTTCTTTGAAGGGTGTGAATACAAGCATATACCTCGGACAGAAAATAATGCTGCCGACGTGTTGTCAAAGCTCGGTTCATCTAAAGAGGCAGTACCACCTGGAGTAGCCCTGAATCACTTGAGAACTCCTTCAATCAAACCTTCTCCTGAATCCGAATCTATTTTCATCCCGGCGGAGCAAGAGTCCGGACCTGTTCCAATGGAGGTAGACGTCGGATGCGTTGGTCGGACCCGGGGACTGCGTGGCAGAACTCGGGGACTGCGCACCGAACCTCGGGGACTGCTCGTCAAGACTCGGGGACTGGTCGCAGGATGGTGGAGGAAATAATGGAGGAGATTATGGTGGCCGAACCAATGGAGGTGGACGAGAAACTTTTTCCTTTGCACCCAGTGCCGGAGTGGGCGGAGCAATCATGAAGTTCATAACAGAGGGAAGCTTGCCAAGTGACACAACCGAGGCTAGGAGAATCCAAAGGAGGGCAAAGGCGTACACCATCATCAACAAGGAGCTCTATAAAAGAAGCGTAACCGAGGTGTTGCAACGGTGTGTCGAGCCAGCTGAAGGCAAGGAGATGCTTTTGGAGATCCACCAAGGAGAGTGTGGTCATCATTGCAGCACAAGAGCTCTGGTGGCCAAGGTGTTCGCATGGGTTCTATTGGCCCACTGCTCTTGCTGATGCAGAGGACATAGTCCGGAGATGTGAAGGATGCCAAAGGTTTGCCAAGCAAACGCATATGCCAGCCTCGGCGCTCAAAACAATTCCTATCACTTGGCCGTTTGCGGTATGGTGTTTGGATATGGTGGGAGAGTTCAAACCAGCCCGAGGTAACATGACGCACATACTGGTGATGGTGGACAAGTTCACCAAGTGGATCGAGGTGAAACCAATCCGGAAGTTGGATGGTCATTCAGCAGTGACTTTTTGAAGGAGATCATTCTGCGATATGGGTACCCCCATAGCATTATCTCGGACAACGGCACGAACTTTGCTGTTGGAGAATTTGCTCGGTTTTGCATGACAAGGGAATCCGGCTGGACATAGCCTCGGTGGCACATCCGGAGTCTAATGGACAAGTGGAAAGATCAAATGCTCTAGTGTTGGCCGGCATCAAGGCTCGGCTCATTGAACCACTGCTGAAAACGCCGGGGTGTTGGATAGATGAGATACCAGCAGTACTGTGGGGTCTAAGGACCACGCCAAATCGATCAACTGGCTATACGCCATTTTTTATGGTCTATGGGGCAGAAGCTATGCTACCCACTGACATCGAATATGATGCGCCCAGAGTGGCAATGTACACTGAAGCCGAGGCAAAAGAGGCTCGGGAGGATGCAGTAGATCTGCTTGAGGAAGCTAGAGAATTGGCCTCATCTCGGTCAGCAATATACCAACAAGGTCTCCGACGTTATCATAGCCGGAATGTCAACCCTCGTGTGTTTCACGAGGGAGATTTGGTGCTGAGGCTGGTGCAGCGCAAGAAAGGTCGGCACAAGTTGTCACCTCCATGGGAGGGACCGTTCATTGTGAGCCGAGCTCTGCTCAATGATTCGTACTATCTTATAGATGCGCAGGAACCAAGGAAAGATGGGCTGGACAACCCCGGATCAGAGGTCAAGCGACCATGGAATGTAGCTCTACTCCGACCTTTCTACTCATGAAGGGCGCAATGTATGTACCTCGGTTAATCCTTAATGAAATGTCGGCACTCCGAGGTTGAAGCTCGGGGACTGCCTCGCTCATGTGCTTGTGTTTTATTTCTGTTTGTCAATTTCGTTCATATGCCGAACTATTTTGAACCTCGTCTCAAACTTCAAGTAATGTATGCTGTGTAACTAATCTTGTGACTCGACTGACGAACGCCGAAATGGTAGTCAAGAGCAAAGATGAAAAAACGTGGGAAACATGAAAATGGACTCGGGGACTCGGTCCAAAAATATAGTTCGGCATGTGTCGTTTACTAACCCCTGTCTTTACCTTTCATTTATGTCGGATGATTTTGAAACACACCTCGCATTTGCTAAGTACTGTATGCTATAAACAACAATCTTGTGACTCGACTGTCGAACGCCAAAATGGTAGACAAGAGCAAAGAATGCCAAGTATAGTAAACACGAAAGTGAACTCGGGGACTCGTTCCAAAAGGGTTCGGCATAAATTTTAGAAAAGCATGGTTCGGATAGCAAGATAATAGTACTGGTAGCAAGGCAAACTACTTAAGGTCTATTACATCTGAACCCGGCATACCGGGATTTAATGTTTTTCTTGAGACAAGTTCAGGCCTCGGAACCAGAGACCTCGGTCGCCGAAGTTGTGGTAGTGGGAATCTCGCTGGAAGAAGCCTCGGGAGCCGAAGTCTCGGGAGGAGGAACCTCGGGCGCAGGAACAACCTTGGTCGCGGAAGCAACCTCGGTTGTTGGAGTGGATGCCGGGGTGTCCGTCACGTCGGGGGAGATCACCTCGGTGGCTACGGCTTTGCCGGACTTGCCCTTGGGGTTCGGAGGTTCGTCGAAGTTGAAGTCATCATCAGAATCTTCAGCCACCTCGGTTGTTTGGCCGGCCTTGCCCTTGGAGCTCTGAGGCTCGTCGAAATCAATTCCTCGCCGTCAGAGCCTTCTTCACCAGTTCCTTCAGCAGCTTCTTCACCGGACTCTTCTTCCTCGTCCGAGCTCTCTTCATCCTCAGAATAGAGGCGCCCGTCATCGAAGGTCCGGGTGTTTGCATAACTAGCAAAGAGGTCGGCTGCTTGGCGTTTCTCAATGCCATCAGGAGTGGTGTTCCAAGGAGAGCCCTTGCGCAGGGAGGTAACCGTGTGGATCTCGATAGATTCATACCAAGACAGCACGAACACCAGGGCCTTGTCCGCTCCAGCCCGAGCTGATGAGCATCTCCACTCCCGAAGTCTAGCCTCGGCTCCTTTTAGCTTCGTGGCGAGCTCGTCGATGCAAGTGGGAGTCTTAACCTTGGGCCAGAGGGCACGATGGACCTGGATGGCAGCATCTACCAGTTTAGTTCCAATGGCCCTGAGCGGCCTGATCCGAGCATTAAGGGCGACGAGGTGGTCCTGGATATCCCAGCTTTCGCCGAGGGTTTCTGTCTCAGCCCTCTTTGCCCGAGCTGCTAGAACTTCTCGGATAGCTTTGTCCTTGGAGTGCTCAAAATGCTCTGAAGAAGACAAAAAGGCTGTCGCTGAATTAAGACATACGGTGGCACGGGGTGTAGGTCGGCGGAAAATAAGGAAAAGGAGAAAGGAAACTTACTATCCATTTGGTGATTAATCCGAGTGAGCTCGGACAACCAACTTTTCGATATAGCTCGGAGAGCGATCAGTTCGGTTTCGGCCGAGGTGGCGCGGTTCTCCAGGGTCTTGGCAATTTCTTTCTGCTGTTCGGTGGCCTGGTCTTTGACCTTCATAGCGTCCTCCACAGCAGCTTTGGCTTCATTAGCCCGGTTCAGCTCTTGTTGCAGCCGAGCTATTTCATCTTCGGCTGTCTTCAACTTGGAGGCATAATCTTTGTCGCTCTGCTCCTTTGCTGATAGAAGAGTCCGGTGAGACTTCTTCAGTGTGTTGTGATCCAGCAGGAGGTTCTTGAAGATTTTGGTCCGAGCATTGTTGCACTCCTGAAAAAATAGAGAGATCAGTTCGGCGGAAAGAGATTTGACACGAATATTGAAGATTTACATTTCGAAGAAATCCGAGGTCTTTTTAGCACCCGAGGCCCAATTGAGTCCCGGGGACTCGGCATTGGCCTCGGGGACTCAGCATTGGAGAAATGACAAGTTTTTGAGATTCAAGCCGAGCAATTTTAACTCGGTGGAGTGTCAATTGCTCAACCCGAATCTCGGGGACTGGGAATAGTGTATGTTTGTCATTTGGTTTCAAAGGAAGAAAGAGAGTTGCGTAAAGAAACTTACCGATGCCTTCTTGCTGCAATCAAGGACCGCAGTCTGCATGTTGTAAATGGACTGGAGCACGGCGCTAGGTCCAGCTGGATGCTCAGAGGTCGGATTAGAGGAGACCTCGGCAGTGTCAGCCGAGTTCCAGTCCATGTCGTAATGCTTCTCCGAGCCTAAGCTGTTCCCGCTCTTGGTCCGGAGTTGCCCGACCTCCCAGCTGCTGATGTTCGGCTGGATGGTAGCAGCGAAAAGAGCTCGGGAGGTGGCGACCTGAGAGCTCGAAGGCGCGGTCTTGGTCAAGGTGGACTTCGGCGCAGGGACATGCGGCACCAGTTGGGTGCTCGCAGCCTTGGGTCCCGGTGGCGGTGGCGGCATCGGAGTTTGCTGTGGCTGTTTGGGGGGCTCAACATTTTGAGCTGAATCTTTCTGCTGCTGCTGAAGCTTTTGCTTCTGCAGTCCACTACTAGGAAAACCCTTATAGAGAGGTTACATTCTGTGGCGCACCCTTAATTGGTGCGCCACAGAAATATATTTCTGTGGCGCACCAGGCTTGGTGCGCCACAGAAAGGCATATTTCTGTGGCGCACCTAGCCAGGTGCGCCACAGAATGTCAATTTCTATGGCGCACCAAGCCTGGTGCGCCACAGAAAGTCACATTTCTGTGGCGCACATGGCCAGGTGCGCCACAGAAAATTGACATTCTGTGGCGCACCTGGCACGTGCGCCACAGAAAGTTGACATTCTGTGGCGCACCTGGCAGGTGCGCCACAGAAAGGTGACATTCTGTGGCGCACCAAGCTTGGTGCGCCACAGAATTTTTTTTTTCAAATCCCACCCCCCCCCCCCAGTGGATCGCCTTTTTAGTCTTGCAGGAATTAAAGAAAAATGATAAAAAAATTAATAAATAAAATCCTTTGACATGTAGTTAGGTTTGAGTGTCTAGTAGGTATAGAAATTTTGAAATATGAATTTTGACCTTTTCTGCAACAAACAGGAAAAAAAACTTGTAACGGCCATAACTTTTGCATACGACGTCGAAATAACGCAAATAATATGTCAAAAAAATCGTGAGAAAAATCCGAATTCGAATCCACCGGGTTTACCCGGTCAGCAATTCGCACATTCCTCAAATTCCAAAAGAAAAAAAAGTTATTTCAAACAGACGATTTTTCGCAGCAAAATAAAAAAAATTCAAAAATTCCAAAAAAGACACAGAAATGTATAACAAGGAAGATTGTTGACTTTTCTTGACTTTTTTTATTTTTTTGGATTTTTTTTGGATTTTTTAGATTTTTTGATTTTTTTGGATTTTTTGGATTTTTTGAATTTTTTAAGTTTTTGAATTTTTTTGGATCTTTTGAATCTCCTTTTGAAAGTTTAGAAGTTTTTGAAAAATCTGAAATTTAAAAACACACATTTATAACACATACCACATATACACACATAATACTTAAGAGGGTTCATATCATATATATATCAATAAGAACTTGAGTAGCACAAGGGTAGGTGGACTGGGTGGAACTTAGAAGTTAAGCGTGCTAGGGTTGGAGCAGTTTGAGGATGGGTGACCTAGCGGGAAGGTATCAGTTTAAAAAATTCAAAAAATATGAAAATAATTCCAATAATTACGATTTTTCATATTATTTCTTTTTTTGATTTTTCTGAATTTTTTTGAAACTTTTTTCTATTTTTTTGCATTTTTTGAATTTTTTGAGAATTCTGTGGCGCACCTGCCAGGTGCGCCACAGAAATGTGGATTTCTGTGGCGCACCAATTAAGGTGCGCCACAGAAATAATTTTTGTGGCGAGATTTCTGTGGCGCACCCAGAAAACCTGGGGGTGCGCCACAGAAAGTCAAAAACGTGCGCCACAGAAAGGCCTTTCTGTGGTAGTGGTCGTTGTTGTTGTTGCTTCTTCTGCTGCTGTTGCTGCTGGTTGCGCGCAGCTTGAGACTTGGGGGAGAGCCGAGGCTCCAGCACGGTCTTAGCCGGAGTCTTGGCGTGATCTGACTCCGCATCCTTCTGAGGACGCGAAGGAGTCTGAGTCTGATCTTGGCTGGGAGCAGAGTGTCCCAGGCCTGAGTCAGAGCTCGGCGGTGGAAGTTCGGCGGAGGCGACACGCCCCGGGGAGGAGATGGTCCTCTCTGGGCTGTGGATATCAGCGGACTGTTCTGGAGGAGAGGCTCTGGCGGGGCTACCAAGGTTAACCTCGGCCTCAGTTGTCGTAGTTTCAACCACTGGAGGCAGTGGTGAATGTATCGAGCTGTGGCTCTGTTTGATCTGCCGAGCCGGGCTAGACGAAAAAGAAAGATTAAGTTAGAATATAAAAAGCTTAACCTCGGAACAGCGTGAGAGGTAAAAAGGAGCAAGGTGACTTACGCATCTTCCACCACGGGGCCTCGTTTCTTGTGCCTCGCCGAGGTCTTCTTGGCACGCTTGGCTTTGGGCGCTGCAGTCTCCGAGGTCTTAGAAGCCTCGGCATCTGAGGTACCGGGTCCTGAGCGCTTCCGGGAGGCTGCAGACGCAGGATGAAAGTTCTTATATGTCGGAGGAGCATAGGAAATTGGAATAACATTGACAGGTTCCAGAATTTGGCAATCGTCATCATCATCATCGGGCCAATCCTGGATGGACGATCGAACTGGTGGGCGGTGCGATGGGCAACCGCGAGTCTTACCCGAGGTGGCCTTGGGAATAGGGAGGTGATCCTCATGGTCCGGATCTTCAGCCTCGGCGTCGACCGGAATAGGCAGGTCGGGAGTCCACTCCTTAGAAGAAATGGGGCCATCCTCGACTTCCTATCGAGTGAACTTCTGCAGAGGTGGCAAAGTAAAACCGAGTTAGCACAAGAATCAATACAATGTCGGGGTGAAAATGAAACCGAGGAATATTATACGCCGGGTAAGGTACACTTACTTGGGCTGGAAGGTGATCTCGGTCATAGGGCTTGACACCCCATCTCCACTTATCGGGCATGGTGGTCTTGGCGATGGCCCGGATGCGCCTCTTTACTTCGGAGTCGCTGAGTTCAAAAGTGCTGTTCCGAGTGGGATCGTAGCGGCCACTCATGTGGCAGATCTTATGGGCCCGCGCTTGTAAAGGGTTAACTCGGCGGGTGATCATGGTGCGCAAGATGTCATGTGCTCCCCAACCTTTCTCCTGGAGTGACATCATGGTTTGATGAATCAGTAACACCTCGGGGGCGTCAGCCTCGGGTTCATAATCCCAGTTGAGTTGGGCAGCGGGGGTTCCGATGGTGAACTCCGGCAAGTTGATGAGGTCTTCGGTGCCCGGGTTCTTCACATAGAAGAAGGAGCGTTGCCATTTGCGGCAGGAGTCCAGGCCCTGAATCCGAGGAAACTCAGAGAGTCGCCGAGGCGAAATCGAGGCCGCCCCGCAAGCGGTCATCTCCTTGTCCACGACCTTCTTGTTCGGGACACTTTGTTTCTTCAGCTGGAAGTACTTGGCCCAGGACTCGATGCTAGGCCATAATCCGAGGTAACCCTCAGAAAAAGTTGCGTAGGCCGAGAGTTGGAGGATGGCATTGGCGGGCAAGTGGTGTGGTTGTAGCCCAAAGGTGTCCAAGAAGTCCCGGAAGAATTTCCCGGCCGGGAGTCCGAAACCACGTTCGAAGTGATCCAGGAAGACGACCCGCTCCCCGGATTCCACGTCGGGTTCGATATCTTCTTTCTTCGGAACCCGGCAGATGAGATTGGCCGGGATCCGCCGTGAATCTCGGAGCCACTTAATGTCGGCCTCCGTGACATTGGATCCCTCCCAGCTACCTCGTTCTCCAGGTGCTCCTTCCTCGGCGTGATCCGGGGCAGAAGACATGTGGACGCTTTCCTGTAGAAGAGGGAGGTTCAACCGGGGTAAGTACCTCGGACAATTCAGGACAGCCGGGGTAAATACCTCGGATCATTCGGGATAACCGGGCTAAAGGATTTAGGCGGGAAACACGTTTCTACCATTGCGAGATACTAGCAAAGATCTACCGATGAGCTAAAAAGGAAAGAAAATTCGAGTTCGTCAAGGGGCAAAACTAAGAGGATAGTGCTACAGATGTATCTAAAACGAGTCTAGGTGAGATCTAAAAGTGCTAAAAGAATGCGAAAGTGGATCATCGAGTTCATCAAGTTCATCGGATTCATCAAGATCATCGAGTTCATCGTTAAGGATGAACACGTTCATGGCCATGGAGGGGAAACGAAGAACTCACCGGTGAAGAACTCGAAGATCGAGGCTTGATGGCGAGTCGATGGTGGCGCGAAGGATCGACGGCGGAGTGGCGGCGCAAGGCGCGGTGCGCGTTTCCGGCGAGAAACTTCGAGACGGCGAGGTCGCAGCGGCGAGTGCTCGACGGCGGCGCTGGTTGCAGTGGAGGCGAAGCGGCGAGTGAAGGGGGAAGAGGAGGAAGTTCCCCCTGGGCCCCTATTTATAACCGCGTGCGGTAACTGCGCACTACCGCGCGGTTACCGGGGAGACGTGGGATCGTGTGCGGGCAGAGGAGCGGTTGCGCGGTTTGTGGCCGCACGATCGGCCACATCGTGGGTCACAGGATGGCAACCGCCAGCGCCGGATCTTCTGTGCTAGTCAGCGCGAAAACCGAGGGGTCGTGGGCGGTCAAATTGGTCAAGCACTTGAGTGCGCATGTGCACTGTTTGGTGGGTCCGGCTGACGAAGGCGGCGTGTGGTCAGGACCTGTCTTTCAAAGGTCCGGATTTCGAGGTCCGGGTAGAGATTCTTCGCCACGTGCCTCGGAAAATCCCGAGGCAAGATTGTGCTGAGTCAAAAATCTCGGAAAGTCCAGATTGCAGATCAACCTCGGATTAGATTATGGTCGGTGGGAAGTACCTCGGCAGAGCTATATTTGAGGTCGGATTTAGAGGTGGTGCCTTGTTTATTTTTGAACCTGCTACGGCCCTCCATCCGAGGTCGTAGGACCGCACCAGCTTCGGGGACTAATGTCGGGGGGCCACCCCCGGGTAGGGTCAAGGCTTGGCATGAGTTGAGTTTAAAGAGGTGCCGAGGTACGGAAAGGGCCGACCTGTTCGGGCCTGGGAGTGTCCGAGCTTCATCTTGACCTGGAGAATACAAAGGCCGACCTGTCTTGGCCCAGAAGGGTCCGAGGTATCCCGTTGGCATGGGCCGAGGTTCATAATCCGAGCTATGATCAGCCGACCTAACTACCTCGGTGCCATGATTGGTATTGTGAGTGCAGGAGAAGTTATTTGAAGGAAGTAAGGTCCGACCTGGTCAGATCTTGAGCGCAAGACCCGAGGTAAGGAGCCCGACACATCCGTGCCGGGCTAACCAAGGCAAGAAGCCGTAGGTCGGGCAGGAGTCAATGCTCCTGTCACTTCCTACCTGGTACTAGAGCGTCTGACACGCGCGGCGCCTGGCAGAGGCGTGCTCCGGATTCCACGGGGCTGCATGCCTCTGACCGCTGACCACGCGAGATCTGGGAAAAGGCTACGAGGTAGTTTAGCCAGGCCACGTCCTGTCTCTGTCAGAGGAGACATGCTAGCTCTGCCGTTATGCAGCAGGAGATGGGCATGCCATGTCTTGTCCCTGACAGGAGTACGATGACGACAAAAGCAGAGGCATGGCAACAGTGTTCAACGAGGGGCACAACGGTAACTCGGCTGGCCTATATAATGGGCTTCAACCCCTCCTGCGTGGGGGACGGACAAAGAGAGAGACAGATCAAGGGATCAAGAGAGAGAGGAACCTCGGAATCCCAGGAAACACCTCGGATCAAGCTCGGAGTTCCTTTTTCCTCCCTTATAGCTTCATCTTCTACCTCAAGTTCTCACCATTGTATCATCACACAGCTCGAGGAGCGGCTTGTACTTGTCACCTTGAGATATACACCAAGTAGGATAGTGCTGCAGTAGGGGTGTTACCTCCACAAGAGGGCCCCGAAGCAGGGTACATCGTGGTGTGCTTTGTGTTCTTGGTTTCTAGTTCATGCTCTTGCGGTTTCTTGCGTGTTCTTGCTTGTGCACTTCTTGAGTGCATAAACCCTCCCCGGATTCCCCCAACGACCATTCGGCCCCATCTTAGCCATACCTATGGCATCTGCCGTGATCCCACCACGACATCAAGAGTTTATCTTTTATGTGATTCTATGATGGTGTTGTGCGAACGTCGACTGCACAACACTTCACCTATATGGGCTCATAGGAGAACACCGTAGTATAATGAATTGAGGGAGACTTGGGAGGACATGTAAACCTGGGACCGAATCATGAAGTTATATTATGAGGGTATTAGTATCGGGGACCTTAGAGTGTAATGCTATGGTGGGACTTTATGTCTTAATAACTCTTGTGCAGTCATTTACTTGGCCACATGATCCATCATAAGGGGTTGTAGTTTATTTATTTAGCTATACCTAATAATGGCCCCGTCCAAAGAAGATTAAAACTTGACAAGATATTCAACGTGTTGTTTAATAAATCCCTATGCCTAGCAATATCCATGCCGCCCTCGGGAACGTTTTCCACATATAAGTTACACATCACTTGAGCTTGTCCTCTTGCACATAAGAGGATTGGGCTTTCTCTCTTTGAGAGATTTGACTTGCTACTGTTTATTTTCTGCATTGCAACTATACAACCAAAAATACCAAAAACACTTGCATCTTTTATTGTTTTATTTATCAATCTTGCTAACCAATACCTTCAGCTCCTCGTGGGTTCGACAACCTTTTCTAATTGAAAGGTACTACAATTGATCTCCTGCACTTGGGAGTCATCACATGGTTGCTTAATTCATTATATAAACCCTCGTAAAAGGGATTGTCATCAATTACCAAAATGGGGGAGATTGAAAGTGCATGTGTTGCCCCATGCGTGGTTTTGGTAATTAATGACAATCCTTATAGACTAATGTTGGCATTGAGATATCTTTATAGATACTGTCCATAGGAAAATATTGGAGTTCATATGTTAGACTCTAGAAGATTACATGATGACCAAGGTTCTATCCAAGGGATTATATGAAGAATGGTCATGTGAAGAGTTGAGCTTATTGCAAGCATGGCTTGGAAAGAAGATTGAGTAAACATTCGTGTTATCTTCAAGCCAACATATATATATCAAGATAAGAAGATGAAGTTCAAGTGGATTCATGAAGACGGAGCTTAGCAAGCCTCTCCATCCCATCATGGTGTATGGGGGAGTATTTGGATAAGTCTTCATCAAGCATGTGCTAGCAAGCACAATCAAGAAAGGTGTTCCAACTTGAGAGAGTCAAGATCGTCATCATCGAGCTCAAGTGGAATGCGCAAGGCAAATGTATGATCTTGATAGGGTTTCTATTTTACCAGTCTCGTGGTGTTAGTGGGAGACCGGGTTATAGGATAGACGGCGTACTATCAAGAGGGGCTCTCAAGTGAGTAACTTGATCGCATCTTTATGGAGAGCTCAAACCTTTGCATATTTGGCATATCATCTTTCTTGGTTCTTATTTGGCTTTTATCCATGTGAGAATTTAGAGCTTGTGTTCATCTCCATACCAAGCTCTAGTTCATCAAAAACGTATTTCATTTGAATATCTTGTGTCGCTTTTGATGTTGGAGGTTTTACCGGTTTGTCTTTTCTAAGAGAAGTCAAACTCTCTTCTTGTGGTTTCCTCCTCACATGATGGACTATGATGTGTATATGCATGATCTTGTAAAGCTTGTGATTATCTTCGAAACAAGCCCAAGATCATAGAAAACGGAGTCCGGATGAAAAACTTGTTGGGTTCTTGATGTTGGAGGATTTACCGATTGTTCTTTAATAGATATGTTTTAACTTTCCTCATTTGGTTTTATCCTCCCCTATTGAACTATGATGTTTCTCTGCATGATCTTGTAAAGCTCGTTGTGGTGATTACAACGAGCCCAAGAACATCAAAAACAGAGTTCGTATGCGAAAGTAGTGCCCGTTTTGGTAATGGTGTTTCTGCTGTTTTTACAAACTGCGGTAGTACCGCATGAGGCCCGGTACTACCGCATAAAACGTGTTTTCGGTACAGGATTCGACTGGTTTTGACCGGTAGTGGCCCGGTAGTGACCCGGTAGTACCGGGTTAAGCCCGGTAGTACCGGGGACCCGGGGCCGAAAAACAGCCCAACAGGCAGATTTTCGGGCACCTTTTTAAGGGCCCTTCTTCCCCAATGTTTCCCAATAACTTGAGCACGTTTTTCCTCTCTCCTCCATTGTTGAAATCTCATTTCTTCGATTACTCCCAATCCCTCCATCCAAACTCGTTGATCTATGGAGGATTGAAGGAGGAACCTAGATCTACATTTCCACCGATCCATTTCTCCTCTAAGTGAGTGGAACCCTTTCGATCTAGTTCTTGAAGTTCCATTTGTTGTGTTCTTCGTTGTTCTTCCTCTCTTCTCCCCCCATAAGCATTAGTTGCTTGTGGTGGGATTTGAGAGTGAAGGATTTGAGCACTTGTGCTCTTGTCATTGCTTCGTTGCATCGGTTTGTGCTCTCCACGAGGATTCGTGGAAGTTGAAAGCTTGTGAACTTGTTACTCTTGGGTCTTTGGACCCTAGACGCCCGTGTGGTGGTTGAGACCCTTGTGTGGTCACTTGTAGCTGTTCGGGAGCCCCCAATCCCGTTGTGGGTTGTGCCCCGGATCGTTGTTGAAAGGCTCCGGATTTCCACCTCGAAGGATTCCGATAGTGGAAGGTGAACCAAACCTTTGTGGTGCGGTTCATCGGAGAAGAAGGTGAAACCTTTGTGGTTGTTGAACCATTGTGTTGGTTCACACCTCTCCAACGAGACGTACTCCCCTAAAAAGGAGGAACTCGGGAATACATCCTCGTCTCCGCGTGTCTCGGTTATTTCTATACCCGAGCTCTTTACTTATGCACTTTACATTGTGATAGCCTTCGTGCTTGAAGTATTCTATATTGCTATCACCTTGTTACTTGTCTTGCTTAGCATAAGTTGTTGGTGCACATAGGTGAGCCTAGTTTATTTAGGTTGTTGGCTTGTTAATTTAAACACCTAGTTTTATTCCGCAATTATCAAGCCTAAACAGGAAACGTTTTAATCGCCTATTCACCTCCCTCTAGGCGACATCATTGTCCTTTCACCAACTATGGAGGTGATGACTGCTTGTGTGATCATGCACAACATGATCGTGGAGGATGAACGCGACGAGGGCATGCATGATCAGGCATGGCAGTTTCAGGGTCAGTTGGTTGAGCCTCAGGGACCGTCCACATTTGCTCAGTTCCTCGACTTCCACCGTGATGTTCGTGAGAAGTTGTCTCATCTTCGGCTCCAAAATGATTTGGTGGAGCATGTCTGGCAGCACTACGGTAACCAGTAGTTCCATTTGATGAACTATTGGTCTTTATATTTATTTGGTTTGTAAGACTATGCATTTGTGAAACAATTTGTATTATTAGCCAAACTATTGGATTGTAATAACTAATTGGATTGTATTATTTGTATTGTAGTATTTGGATTGCTATATGTTTTGTTATAATGTATTATTTTTCTTGCAATGTGATCGATCAAAAACCCTGGCCGAAAATGATCAAAATGATCAAAAACCCTGGCCAGGCGGACTCAATGCGTCGGCCCGTTGAGTCCAGTGGCTGGAAAGGGGTGGACATGGGTCGGACGCGCGTCCGTTCCCCGACGCAAACGGACAAAACGCGGACCAAACGCGCGTCCGTTTGCGTCGCCCCGTTGGAGTCATCCTAATGGAGTCATGGGCCCTGAAAATATCAGCGGGGCAGCTAAATCCGTATTGTCCAGCATCCAGCAGAGCGATGTTCCATGATCCCAGCAGTACGCGGTAAATGCACAGAGCGTCTTATCGATAATTTACATCTTTAACCAACATAGCTCCAGTCGGCCTTCCCGGCTATGTAAAAGGTACGAGAGACACACAGAGCCGTCCAACATAGCTCCAGTTCGTGTTCTGTTACCTTTTCATTTTATTTTATTTGTTTTCTGTTTGTTTTGTGTTTTCATGTTTTTTAAGTCTATCCATGTGTAAGTAAAAAATGTTCATATTTTTCAGAAAAGGGTAAAGAAAATGTTCACCGGGTTTAAAGAATGGTTCATGTGGGTTCAATTTCTTTCACTATATTCAAAAAATTGCGGATACGTCCAAAAAATTATCAAAATTCAAATAATGTTCATGGGGTTCAAAAATATATTCACCGAATTTGAAAATTGTTCACCAAATACATAAATATTTTTTCTATGTTTAAGCTGACTCTAAAAATTAAGCAAAAAATTTCATTTTTATATGATTTAATCAAATGTTAAGGATTCTAAAAAAAATGTACCTACAAATGGGCTGTAGTATGCGGCCCAACTAATGTTCCTTTACACGCCGCATGATGTAGTATGAAAGGATCGGTATGACCACCTAGAGGGTGGGTTGAATATGTGCTACTCAATTTTTAGCTCTTTTTTGAAATTAGGTTTGACCACAAAGGTAAATTCTCTAGATATGCAACTACGGTGAATTTACCTATATGACAAGTTAACACTAGACTAAGCAACGATACAAGTAAGAGCTAGCGAGTAAGGAGAAACCAAACGGGAAGCACGCGGAGACAAGGATGTATTGCCGAGTTCCTCCTTTTTAGGTGAGTACGTCTCGTTGGAGGGGTGTGAGTTTCAAACTCAAACGCCACATATGGCCTCATCCTATTCTCCGATGAACCTTGCCCAAAAGCTCGGTTCACCTTTCACTATTGGAATCTTTCAAGGCGGAATCCGGAACCCTTACAACAAACTTGAGGCTCAACCCACAAAAGGGTAAAGTTGGGAGCTCCCAAGCACCACAACACATGCGACACAAAAGTAACAAGCAAGTAAGTACAACAAGATGCCTAGGTTTTCCTATTGGAAACCCTAGGCTCAAATCTCTCAAGTGAATGAGGGGGAAATGAAGAACGCTTTGATGAAGTAGTAGATCGGGGCCTTCTCCTTCAATCCTCCAAAGATCAACGAGTTTGGGTGGAGGGATTGGGAGATCTAGCAAATCTTGAGCTTGCAATAATGGTGAACTTGAATGCTGGGCAAGCTATTTGGCTGGAGGTAGGTGGAGGGGTATTTATACCCCTCCCCAAAAAGTGGCCGTTGAAACGTTATCTTCACTCCCTATGAGCCCGGCCTTGGGCCGGCCTGGAATCTTGGAGGCAGGCTTGGGAGCAGAGAGGCCGGCCTTGAGCCCGGCCTTGGCCCAGCCTTGCGTCACACAGAAGGCCGACAGGGAGCTCGAGGGGGCCGGCCTCGAGCGGCCTTGAGCCGGCATGGAGATGCACAGGAGGTCGGCAGGGTGCTCGAGGGGGCCGGCCTCGAGCCCGGCCTTGAGCCCGGCAAGGATGGCCTGACAGACCAACCAGATGAGCATCTTTTTAGCTCGCCTTTTTCTCCTTTTTGGTGTGAAGCATATTTAAATGAAAACGTTTCAAACCTGCAACACTTAGCACCATATTAAAATTATCACCAATGTTGTTATCTAACACACAAAACATAGAGGAATAAATAAATGTTCCTTCATAGTACCGCTAAAAGTGGTGTATAGTACTAGCTCCGTTCCAAAATATAAAATGTAGGCCATTTTGGCATTCCAAAATGTTTTATTTTTTGGAATAGAAGTAATACATCCCTGCATCGTGTGGCGTTGAATTATTGAGTACGCGAGGCTACCTTGAGCGCTCCTGTACACCGCTTTGACCGGCACGAGCGTGGCAACCGCCACAAGGACCATTTAATGGGTCGCACTATGGCGGCCAAGTAACATGTGAGTCTTTTTACTTTTTATTTTTAAAAATAAATAAAAAGATTTTAGAATATATCTTTTTTCCATTTATATAACTCTATTGTATGGTAATTTTTAACACACAGATTAATTCAACAACTTATCTAAACATAGACAGATTAATTCAATAACTCGAACTGAAATTAAAATTAGGGAAGTTTCTGAAGAACAAATAAATCAGTTCACTACAATAGATGGCAACCAAATTATTGGTTTCCTTTCAGTATCCATTGTGCTCAATTATATTATCTTGTCTATGAACACATTTGTCACGAACTTCGTGATGCGTGGCGAGAAAATCTGAGAACTCAACCGGTGCATTATTTGGCTCCATACCTATGGCGATAAATATATACTTATTTTATTACTCCCTCCATTTCTTGATGTAAGGTGTATAGTTTTCTGCACGAATATTAAGACAGAGTATTTTGTACACAGTGAACTCATTTTTTTTCTGAAAAAAATCATGAGAAATGAGTTCTTAATAGGCACAAAATGAATACAATCCGTTAAATCCCTCTTTTGAGACTAGGTCTCATTTTCTGATAGGTCAAATTGTCCATAAATAGCAAATACACCGTATATTATGGATTTTTCTTCAAAAAACTATACACCTTAAATCAAGGAACGGAGGGAGTATGAATCTTTCCTTGTTAAAGACAACTTTGGCCGTTCAGCACCTGCTCGTCCTCTCAACGTTTTTGCCTTTGACTTTCTCCTTGTCCTCTGTCATGCGATGTTGTAGCCTCCTTGGTAATCCTACTTCTTGTCTGTGTGCAAGTTCACCTCCTTGTATCTTTTCCACCATTGAGAACGTTATTAATTTTGGAAAACTGTATGTGTCTAACGGCTGTAGCTACAGCCCGTTCGTGGTTTGCGTATCGCCTCCTCATCCCTTCGCTATCTCTTACGTCTGCTCTGTCCTAGGCCCCCACCTCCTGCGCGTGTTGGCATGCCTAGACTTTTCTCCGCAGCGCCGCCAGGACACAAGAACTCCTCTCCCATGTGCGCGTGGCCACCGGCGCCGTGGGGCAGCCGCCCTCTTCTGTCGGTGAGCTAGCCAGCCCAAGCGCCTCTCCAGCCAGCTCCGCGTGGCTTCTCTGCGCCCCGAGCCTCACGCCGCCAGCGCCGTAGTTTTAGGTCGCCACCATGGATGCGATCCTCGCGCGATGGCAGCTCCGACCAGCTCGCCATGGAGAAGATGATTTTGCAGGCAGATTGATGGGGATTCTCTCGATCTGGCTCTTCCAGACCTCCCGCGTGGCGGACTGGTGGCCGGCGAGGTTGAATCATTCATGGTGGTGCCTTCATGGTTGACTGTGGAGGTCGGTTTTTTTATGTGGATTTTGTTGATTGCGTGATGTGCAATATTGCTACATGTGTGTAAAGTTTTTGTTGTGTAAGCACAATTAAAATGTTATGATGATTTTCGGTCATATTCTACTCAGAGTTGCTCCAATGTTGCATACTTGTCCCTGTATTGTTGATGACTTGGACACAATTGTTGGATGCTCTGGATTTTTTTGCTACAAAAACAACACGCTTTCTGATGTTTTGCTACAACAAAATTGAGAGTTGTTGCATATGTTGGTGATTTTTGCTACATGATTGTGTTTAAATTGCTACAACATCTTTTGCTACATATTGCAAGTTTTACGGATCCGTTTTTTTTTTTTTTTGCTACACACGATGCTAAATGCAAAAAAAAAGTTGCGCTTGGCTTTTTTTGCTACACTAATTGGACACAACATTTTATAATTTTTATTGCTACATGTGATGTTGGATACATAGAAAAAAAGTACTACACGTGAAACATTTTCCTACACTAGTAATTACGCACGTGCAATGCACGTCTTAACCAATAAAAATAATTTTCTTAAACTGTTGGTGTCATAGAATGCAACATTAATTATATCTTAAACTATATCTAAGAAATTAGCCCATAAACTTTTTTAGGGGCGAGACACACGTACAATGTCAAAATCGACGGTAAGGTCAGGTCGTATACTTGTGCATTTTAGCGAACAATAAAACCAATATTATTCAGACCCAAACAATAAAATATGTGACCAAAGTTAAATGATATTGTACAATTAAGTTTTAAGTTGATACAAGAACTATACGATAAGCACCGTGGATTCTCTTGTAGCTACACCTCGACGTCTCTGCCTGCATCTAACTCCGACATCAATTTAGAGATTGGCCTTACACTGTACATGGCCTTATGAGAGGCACCACAATTGATGAAACAAGAGAGCAATTAGTGGGTACTAATTAAAGAAATTTGTAGAGCATTAATTATACTACCATGTTAATTATGGCAATTAACGGGATGTTAATTTTTTTTGAGAGAGGCGGGATGTTAATTGGAGAAATTAGCGTGACATTAATTATAGATGGAGGCTGAGGCACTCAACGCGTTTGATATCAAACATTGGGTTCCTTTTGGCCGTTGGATCTGCTCCGTGTACGGTCGAGATCGTCTGAATCTCCGCCCTCTGGGTCTTTTTATATTAGTGGAGATAATAACTCCTTCCTCATCTGTCAGCATTCATACATCAGGACCAAAGACAGAGACCTCAAATCGATCACCTGTACTGGTAGCGCCACTCTAAGAGAAGTCGAGCGCGGCGGCGGTGGGATCCCGGTTCAGCGGAGCTCGGGGTCACAGCGGCGGCAGGAGGCGGAGACTTATCGGGGGCTGCATCAGGTGCAGGTTATGGACGGGGCCGCCGCCAGCCACGCGGGATGCAGGGAATGGGCGCGCCGCAGGACGCGCTGGATGGAGCGGATGGGGGAAGCGCCAACGGCCGCGTAGGATGCAGAGGATGGCGGCGGCGCCACCGGCCGCGCGTGAAGCAGGGGATGGGGACTGCGCCGTCGAAAGCGCACGATGCAGGGGATGGGGACGCGGTGGATCGTGGCCTGAGCCGAGCGCGATTAGATCGGAAGTCCCACACGAGCCCACCGGGTAAGACAAACCACCGATCGTTCTAATTTCTAAAACTTGATTTGGCGAATTGAGTTCGAGTTGTATTCAGCAAGTATTGCGCCTTTCCTTTTCCGGTTATTCTATTTAGGGAACGTGCCCTGGCAACCAAGTCCGTCCGGCGCGTCAAGATTTGCGCTCTGGGGCGATCCAGCGTTGCGCGCATGTCGCGAGGGTGGTCACTGGGAGTAACGGGCGCGCTGGCGGTGGGGTGGGCCAACCCGGTATGCGCACGACGTAGAACGGTAGAAACCATTGCTCTGCTTACCGATTCGTGTCCAAGAGTTCCGCCACGTCTCGCATTTCTCCTTCCCGTTTCTCTCTCCTCCCATTTTCCCCTCTCCGGCGATTTCGTGGCGGCTTTTGGCTGTGCGGCTTGGAGGCGCAATGGAGGACACGCACCGACGGCCGGATCCAGGGGTTTGTGGTGGTGAGTTTTCTAGATTTTATGCCGTTGTGGCTTGATTTACGTCTCTCGCGCTCACATCGCTCTACGCCTCATGCGATTTCCGCAGGATTCGAGCGGGGAGAGCTCGTCGCCGGCTCTGGGACGTGTGACCGGCAAGCGGCATCGACCTGGAGGCGTGTTCAATCGAATCTCAAGCCCGTGTTCGAGCTGATTTACGAGCGAAACCTTCGTCCCGTTGGGTTGTCAGGACCCTGATAGGATCTGACAAGAAAGGATCAGCAAGAACTAGAATTTGAGGGAAATTGAAGATAAAAGTGGTAAATTGCAGGAAATAAATCTAGAATAAATTGCAGGAAAATAGATGATGAAATTAGGGTTCATATTCTTGATTACTTCCAACAGGATACACGGTAGGTATATAAAGAACTAGCCAGCTACAAGATGATAACATAGGTGAAATACCTAAACTACCCTCACACAACTACTAAGCCTAATAACCCCATATTACCTACTAATACTAGTCCCTGACATTCCTTCCCCCTTGAGACCATTGGTCACCAATGGATAAACAAGTTTCTTCAGAAACTTTTATCATTTTCAATTATCCTTCAGAATCAATTCATCCTTTGTCAAGGAGGTTGAAAATGTATCAGCCAAAGAGCAACTCCATAGCACTTGATGTCGCCATGGCAACTGATCTTTTCTTCTGTGAATAGTAACCACCATTTGGCCTTGTACCAAAGTAACATAGTACCAGGGTCCCATACATAAGAAGCACTGATGTCCCATACAAAAGAAGCACAGGTCAGTTGACTTTGCCATTTTGCTAGTTCTGGAATTGGTAACCAAGACAAAGAATTTTCAGTTGCAATCCTTTCAGTCAACACTTGCAGCCAGAAATAGATGGAAGACCCGATAGGAGAAGCAAAAATTGGCTGCAGCCTACGAGTGAAATCTCCAGGATGTGTAACAATAGGATGGGGTGCAGTATATGAGTGCGGAAGTACAGGAACTCTCGGATCCCATTCTTTTCTCAAGTGAGAGCTCCAGCAAGGAAGAAATGTTCTCAAGAGGAGTTCTCATTGTGGCTGCCCATAGGAATTGCATGAGCAGCTTGGGAAAGGAATGATTTGTCCTGCTATTGCTATCGTTTGCGAGGAACAGAGAATGCTTGCCCTTAGAGCATGGTACAGCTAGAACAAGTACAGCTGCAGCATAGGCTTCTGGCCATCTCCAATTAAAAGCAAGGTAACAGATGATAGCAGAAGCAAAATTGGGTTGCGTCATATGAGTGAAAATTACCGGTGCTCCAGGATCCCATTCTTTTCTTCTCTCACTAGTTACCAACACCTTCAAACATGGGTCTCTTAGCTGCTGTACATGAGTGCCAACTTGGTTGCATAAATTCAGAACTTTAGGGAAACCAATTGCCACATAACTGAGTTCCCCGGGAGGCTTAGCCTTGCTTGAGTAAAGAGATACGGAAGGTCCAGGATCCCATATTTCTCTTCCTTCTTCACTTAATAACATATTCCACTTATATTCTTTGAGGAGTACATCTCCCATTGCACCATCATGTGTGTAGGAATACTCTAATACTTGTGGGATGCACTGCCCATGCTTGTACTTGATGTATCTTGCTACAGAAACATCCACATTAGTTGTAAGTGCAAATTCTGAAATAACTTCAGGTAATGGATTTTCAGATGGCCTGCTGAAGCACTTGCGAGATTGTTCACTTTCTTGTGGTGCGTCTTCATATGGCTGCTGCTCAGGAGTACCAGTGAACACTTGAGCGAACTCATTTGAGCAGCCATCTAACTCGTCATCATAGACATCGAACACCGGCGCAGGAACTCGCTCTAAGGGATAATCTGCCGGCAGAGTAAAATAGCTGTGCTCGCTGCCATCAGCTCGGAATACACTCCTGCGACTGAGACTATCGAAGCCATAATGGAGTGGGAATTCATCAAGATATTGCTCTCTGAGGTTACTCACACAAGAATTCTCAAGAAGTTCGTGCCGGGGAGGGGATGTCCTTGTCGTTGTGCTTCCTGCAGTGGTGGTGCTTGACGTGGACGACGGCACCATGGAATTGGTCAGAGAAGATAATCTGTCCCTCAGTTTGGAGAGCTCATCAGATGCGGAGGGCGTGTTGGTGGTTGGAGGTGTGGGACGGCGAGCTTGGGTGGCGCTCGGGGCCGGGACCGGAGCAGAGGACGGCGAGCTCGGGCGGCGCTCGGGGCCGGGACCGGAGCAGAGGACGATAAGCGCGGCGGCCGGGGCGGACGTCGTCCCTGGAGAGTCGGGGAGGCGGCCGGACGACGAGGTGCTCGGGGCGGCGCCTTCTTGGACGGCGGGGACGGAGGCGGAGGGGAATGGCCACGGAGGCGGAGGGGAATGGACGGCGGCCATGGATGCGGCCAGTGGAGGAGGTGAGCTTGGGGGAGGCCGTCGTGGAGGCGGAGAGCTCGGCGGTGGGGGCTGGGCTGCAGCGTGGTGAGGATGCCAGGGGTTCCCGGGAGCAGGAGGCGGCGGCTGCATCTGCTGCATGCCCTGGTGCCAGTGGGGATTCGGGTGGGAGGGAGGAGGAGCTGGAAGCGGTGGTGGTGGTGGTACGCGGCGGCGTGGTAGGGTGGGGATGGTGGTGGTGGCTGATTTGGGTAGGGGAAAGGATATGGGGCGTACGGTGGTGTGAATCCGAAGGGAAAAGGTTGGTGGTAGGTGGCGGCCGGCGGGGAGGATGTGAGGTAGAAGGGAAAGGGAGAGGTCGCCATAGATGCGAATCGGACCGAAGAAGAAGAACGGGGTCGTCGGAACTGGCGAAATCGAACGGTATCGACGAGGAAGAAACCGCCGGGGAGAAAAATTTGGTCCGAGAATCGATTGCTCTGATGCCACTTTGTCAGGACCCTGATAGGATCTGACAAGAAAGGATCAGCAAGAACTAGAATTTGAGGGAAATTGAAGATAAAAGTGGTAAATTGCAGGAAATAAATCTAGAATAAATTGCAGGAAAATAGATGATGAAATTAGGGTTCATATTCTTGATTACTTCCAACAGGATACACGGTAGGTATATAAAGAACTAGCCAGCTACAAGATGATAACATAGGTGAAATACCTAAACTACCCTCACACAACTACTAAGCCTAATAACCCCATATTACCTACTAATACTAGTCCCTGACATGGGTGTTGGATAAGAGCTAGAGAGAGAAAGGGGAGAAGACGAGCAGGACGCGGATGATGGAGACTTTGGCGGCTACCTCAACGGCGGCACACCGGCGGGGGCAGTACGTGCGGGAGAGCTCGGCCATGGCGCGCCGCGGGAGCAGGACGCGCGGTACAGGCACGGCGGCGACGGTTCCCTCGGCGGTACTGTGGCAGCGCACTGCTGGGAGGAGGACGCGGGGGAGACCTCGACGGCAGATGTGCTGGAATACTGACCGGCGATGTTGACCAGTTAGCGTGGCGACGTCCTCGTCGACCTCGCGGCTGCTGCAGTGAGAATAGGCATGACGAAGACCTCACGACACCGACCGCGGGGTGACGCTACTGTCGTTCACGTGTTGTCCTAGGTTGCTTCATCACCATTGAGAGGGAGGGCCTTTGCCTTGCCGAGGTATGTCTACTGGGGCGCCTTTAGTTTGTTCGATGAAATGCCTCGCTGGCTCGCTGATCACACAAGTGCCGGGTGGTTCATGCTGTCCTACATGCAGTTTTTGATTGATGGTTGTGGAATGAATCAGAATATACTTCTGGATTAGAATAATCTGTAAAGAATAAGGAGCATCCATCCAAAGTCTTCAAGTGTTCATTGATAGACAAAAAAAATCAGGGAAAATATTTGGGGATTTATCCCCAGGATGTGGTGGGTGATTGGGTTGTTCTGGACTTAATATTCTCAACTATTTCCGTTCCGCTTATTAGATTGGTGTTTGACAGGGTAACCTGGTTACTTTACTAAAATAGCAGTGGTAGTTAGCAGTATGTTCATGTGTAGATTCTCAAGTGTCCACAGTGTTTGTAGCTAGCCTGGTCATGGTCAGAGTTGAACAATATGGGTATCATGATTGCTCTAGTAAGATGAACCACTGTGAGTTGATCCATATGATCTGAATCTGAATCAGTGTTTGATGATGCTTCTTCATATGCTCGATCTGTGCTGGTTCATTCCAATTTACGGAGCAACAATTTTGCATTGTTCTGCCATGAATGCATCTTACATTGCTTATGGTTTGCTATTTAACTCGGTGCCGCTATATGGTGCATGCTTGCCTAATTTGAGTGTGTACACTATGTGAAAGCACGATGATGGGCGATGGGGCGCGTTGAAAGCGATGAGGGTCTGCTTTTTTTTGGCTGTCGTGTTGCGAGCTCTTTTGCTGTTTTCAGCACACACACGGGTTGCTGATGTCCCATCGACGTTTTAACCTGTGGCAGGGGGTGGTGGGGGAGGGGGAGGAGAGCATGCTTTCAGCATCCAGACATTTTTTGTGATCAGGTTTTTATGGTTGTGTTCAGGTACAGTGTGGCTTTGTCATAATGGGTAAGCGCGGGTAAGCTCCAAGCAACGACGACGGTGATGGAAGAGTTTTGGGTCCAGTGCCGAAGAAGGTTCGCTTACATGATTTTAACAGTCACCCAACTACATATGTTATTTGTGCTATATTTTTTGGCATTACCTGGCTTTTTTGTTTGGTATGGTAAGCATTCATCTGGCAAACTGTTTTTCCCGTTGATTCATGGTAATTGTGTTAGTATTGTATGGTAACCCATCCAGCATCTTACCCAGCTCTGTATGACACAAGTTTTTTTTTTTGCCTGGTAACCAATTAGGCATCATGTGGCAAACATGTAGTTATTCGATGGCAACTTGACACACCTATTCATACGGGCAATTTTTTTGCTTGTTGCATGGCAATCCAGTATGCATTTTCTGGCAACTATTCACTTGATTAATGGTAATTCTGATAGAATTGTATGGTAACCCATCCAGCAGCCACCAAGTCCCGTGCGACCATGTGTTTTTTTATACTTACCCTTTTGTTGTCTGGTAACCAATTAGGCATCGTGCGGCAACCATGCAGTTATTCAATGGCAACCATGTAGTTATTCAATGGCACCAATGTAGTTATTCATGTAGACTTTTTTTTACCCGGCATTTTTATTTCTTGTTTTGCATGGTAATTGAGTATGGTTAATACGGCAACCATGTAGTCATGAATGGTAACTGTCACTTTGGAACTAATTAAAATTCTTTTTTTACCCGGCAATTTATTGCTTATTTTGCATGGTAATTCAGTATGGATAAGTTGGCAACTAATCACTTTCTCCCCTTTTTCTTTTGTCCTCATTTTCAAAATTGGAAACTAGTCAAGTTTTTCATCATAGGGATCATGAAACTTGCACTTAAAATAGCCGTGCATATATAAACTGAAGATGTTTTTACCTTGTGCTTCAAAACACCACCATTACTGCTTCCATTTATATTTGAACCTGGGATAGACATTTTATCTCGAACCTGCAATGTTTTCTGAAAGTTAGTCACTTAACAAGTAGTTCTATGTTTTTTCAGAGTTGCTTTGTTCATCGCTGGTGATGAGGTTGAAAAAGGCGGATATCAAGTACAAAAGAAGAACACGTGTATGTATGGAAGAGGAGGTTGTGCAGAAGAGAGATTTCTGGTGGTGCCAGGTTTTCACCACCAGACTTATGTTTTCCTAGACAGCAGGACTCAACTGATGTAGTTTGCCGGGTTCACTGTTTCTAGTTGCCAGTTTACAAGCATGTAGTTACCATGTTCCAAGTATGCAGTTTTATTTTGCCAGATTCTGAGTTTTCTCTAGTTGCCATATTGAAACTACCTAGTCACCAGGCTCCAAAGCATGAAGTTGCCAGGGTCCCTGTTCGTAGTTTCCAGGTTACCAGGCACAAAAAGGTTCTTAGTTGCCACCCACAAACTTATGTAGTTACCAGGCACCAAGGTCTTAGTTGCCATGCGCAAGCAATGCCTTTATATCATGTATTTTGCCACTTTTTCTACTACATCTATGGATGATATGATAGTAGTAAAGACCCACTACTCACTGGTCTTTTTTCAGTTCAGTTCTGCTATCTGCCCTAAATCTCTTTTGTTGCATATCTGCTTAAATCTCTTTTGGTTGGGAGATTTCTTTTTGCATGAAGAAACCGGTACAGATTGGGGAGGGATTTGGGGGGTGGATATGCAGCAACTTTTCAAGGTACAAAATTGGGGGAGAATCTTGGGGTGTGAACTGGGTACCTTTTGCTGTTGATGATTTTGCTCCTGGGCATCAGGAACTTGCCCTGTGCCCATGTCATGAGGAAGAAGAAGCTGCCCGATCAGCCGATCAGGTGCCGTGGACCGTGGTAGGTGGATCAGGTGAGTTGTGGTCTGGATATGCTCTTTTTATTAGCGCTGATGTTGGATCCAGGTGGTATTTTGGATCCATGGGCTGGTTTTAGCTTGTTTTCGTGCTGGGCCAGAGATGCCCGAGGCCCAGTTTGTGTTTGGGCTACCGACGCTCGCGGGTTAACGGGGCGCCGTACGGGGGGAATTTTCTGGGGCACGTCCGCTACGTAGCACAGTCCTTCCTTTTTTGATGATGATCATGTTCCGCGTGGTACAGGTATCCTAACCCGGCCGTATCCGTATTGTATTCAGCAAAGGGTGATCGTGAGTTCACGGTATATCTATGCGGCCGGACATGGAGGCTACCGCTAGCACCCGGCGGCGCAACAAGATAAACGAAACGCCGCCGTCGTACGTGACTCCTCTGAAAACTTCTTTACGCCGGGAAAACGAGGAGCATGGACGACAGGGGCGAACCCCTCTTGCACTTGGAGGAGCAGGCGAAGATGGAACCCCTCTTGCACTTGGAGGAGCAGGCGAAGATGGAAGGGCAACCGAGGATCCAAGACTCTGAATTAAAATCGGGGCCAACCGTCGAGGATCCGTTTATCGGCTTGTTGCTGGAAATGCCCTTCTCCTCTGCCGACGATGATGATGACAATGAGCAGGATATCATCAACAGGGGCAAATCGGCCGAGCAGATAGCAAACGAGGAGGAGATGGCCTGTGAGGAGAAGGAATTTGCTTCTTACCGTAGGAACTGGGAATTTGGCTGGGGACGTGCCTACGGATACTTCGAAGACATGAGTGAGTAGCTACCAATTAGTGGGAACATGCTGTGTGTGTGTTTGTGCATTACTTTTGATCCATTAATTCCTGTTAGTGCAAGATTGTCCCTAATTAACGCACATATATGAATTTCGCTTTGGTTGGTGCTTGCAGCGGCTGTCAGTCCCATGCACTTTACACACTTGACACCAGGATGCCGGTTAGGTATTCTCGCAGGCTTTCATCGGACCTTGCAGATCTTCACCATCAAACTCGCCGAAATAAAAGGTGGCATCCAATGGCCATTGTTTGTCTACGGCGTGATTGCTGCGCGAGATGACGTCGATCACAATCGTAACCTTCTCTTCTCTTGCAGTAGAAGGGAGGCTCAAAAACTCGATCAAGATGTACGCATATGCTACTACCTTAATTTCCTCTTGGTTTTTTTCACTCTACTATACCTAACTACTACTGCATGCATGGTTCATCTCTTCTAACATTGCTCATTTGTCAGCTCAAATATTGCTAGCTATATTTATGTCTGTGAATCATTTCCTACACTTTCTATGTATGTTTCTATTATTGTGCAAATGTGGTAGGAGTAGCATCTTTTTCTTTTTCCCCTGGAGTCTCACTGCCCAACGGTTCGTATGCATACATGGTTCCTCTCTCTTCTAACATTGCTTATCTGTCAGCTCAAATATTGCTAGCTATATTTATATATATCTGTATAAATCCTCTCCTACACTTTTTATGTATGTTTCTCTTAGTGTGCAACTGTGCTAGCATTTCAATATTTGCTGGGATATTCTGTTAGTTTGCTTAGAAGTAGAGTAAGGATTTTGGGTACTAATGGCACGTCATTTGCAGGATCCTTTTTTGCGCTTGATTGGCCCCTCTCGTTCCATTTTGTTTACGGATCATGCTAAGTTTGAAGTCCAATTACGAGTAAAAGGTACAACAGTGTCTCAAGATAGTGCATTGATCAGTGCTGTCTGCGATTATACCCACGGGTATTATCCCGGTGTACGTACCACTTGCTTCGAGAACTGCTTCTGCACAATACAGTTATGCCTCGAGCGAATTCAACAAACTGTCCAGGCCACTGTCTTGAGTGTCCGTGTCAAAAATGGGCCATGGCCTTTCAGGTATGGCGGTGAAGTGGCTTGCTGTGCACCGTCTCATAATACTGCTCCATCGTCTATGAATGTTGTGCTGCTTGCTTCTCGTGGTAGACCAATGCCCAAGGGTTCAGATGGTTACCTCCATCTGTCAAGATATGTTGTGTCTGTAGGATTGGAAGGAAGCCTAACGTTTTTTGTACGTGCCTACTCACAATCTGGTGAGATTGCATCACAAGGTCAGGTTTGCTTCATACCCAGGAAGAGCAATGTAACTCGGAAGACGTGTTTCTTTGGTGATCCTAAGGTGAAGGTGGAGATAACTGTTGCTTGGTCTGCTCTCCTTTCGGATAAGCGTCTTATTTTCTGAAAACCCGTGTGTTTAGGGACTCAGAGTATCGCGAGGGGAGGATATGGATGTTTGAAACTTCTAACTGGAACCTTATGTTTCTGAAGAAATGGCCGTGAGCTCATTGTGTTGGGATGCTTAACATTATGAAGATGGGCTAAAATGAGAGGCGTGACAAACCAGCTATTTCCTGTTTATTCATCCTGTTGTTCAAGTGTCTTAGTATTATTTATGCATGAAAAATAGCTATTGTTACCATCGTAGGCGTATAATTGATCTATCGAGAACACGAAGCAATCATAGCACGATGACGACACCGAAATTTGTTAACACAGTTCGGCGAACTCGCCTACATCTGCGGGACATGACTACGGGCGCACTTCCCCACTGATACCGCAACACTGGCCACCCTAGGCGCAGGCACCACCGGCTCCCCCTGCGTGCCTGTTGCAATCAAGTCGTCATAAGTTACACGTGTGGTGCTCCCCTCATTATATGGGAGGCCCAGGCTAGCAGTGTCTGACTCGAACGCTACACGTATCCTATCCACACCTAATACAACTCCAAGTCCAAATGTAACCCAACACGTACACAATATTCGACACAAACACAATATTTACATTCGATGTTCCAGCTATTGGACGATTTAGCTATGTTATATTCTGGCTACTATCTGTGCATCGACTATAACTTGTATGCTTGTTGTGTTTTCGTTAAGGATTTTGTGTATATGTTGATTATCTGTTTCGCTGTTGTTACAATTTTAGTTGACGGTTTGCTTTCTTAATGGGGAGTGTCTAATTGTCAGTCGACTGATTTTGATTTCGGTGTCAGTCGAATTTTGGGCCAGTCATTTGTTGACACGTACCACTGCTAATCAGCGTTCCCAGCCCCCGAAAAAAACAGGTTCCCGACCTGCACAACTAACGGGTCGAAATTTGTCCAGCCCGACCTGAAACAGCCCAATCCCAGATAAAAGCAGACACAAACATGCCCAAAACGACAAAGCCCAGCAGAAAAAGGATTCCAAATTCTGATCGAGAAAACAGATCTTTTTCTTTCTCAAGAAAAGAGTCAGGTCAGCTACACTGCTGCAGCCACACCCTGTCGCAACTTCCTTTCCAAAAATTCAGAACGAAAATTGTTTCTGCAACTTCCTTTCCAAAAACTCACTGACAAAGCTATATCTACAAAAAAAAACTACCATCTGAAGGTTATCATCTGCTAATGGATGCAGAAATGAACCTATTTCTGCAAAACAAAATGTGTTCGTACTACACATTCATACCCCATTGATCATATGTCACCACATTCAGAGAACTGACATTTCAACTTAACCAACTAAATCATGAAATAACCTTGCCCGGAAAAATTCTGAGATGAACCCATTCAAACCAAAGCAAGACTGAAATCCATCTTGTGAAAAGGTAAGAACACTCATAGATGACAAAAAAATGAAGCGACTACAGGAAGCATTTCTCGCATCATGACACATATATACTAGGTTCAGGCAACAAGACTGACAACATATATATGGTTCAGGCATTAGAATGACCTGACATATTAGCCGTAACAAAAAATACTTGGTTCAAACGAAGACTGAAATCTTATAAAAGGTTCAGGCTAAGATAGATAAACAGACATAGCAGCCAACCAACTAGGAAAGGTGCCAAACTGAAATATAGATGGTTTCTGCCATTAAGACAAACTAGAAATAACTCTCATGCTGAGGTCGAGAGAGTGTCGAAGGAGACAATCAGGCGGCCGTCATTGTCGTTGTGGAAGAGAACACAACATAACCATCGCCTATGTTGTGTTGAGTGGCAAATTGCGGCCATCCAGCCCTGAAGCATATCCTTTGATCTTTGCAGTTGTAGTATGATGCTTCGAAGTTGCCCCAATCATGTCCATAGATGAGAAACGATTTTCCTTCCTCAGCTTTGGGATCCGCTGAAAAGCGAATAAAAACAACATGTACTTAAGCTTCAGGAAAAATGACCATGTGAAAAAAGATTGATAACTAGTAGACGAAAAAAGAAATTGCTATCAAAACAGCTATGACTGAATAAAATATACATTGGACATGAAACAAAAAATACACCTTCAGCGGATAGTACTTGGCAAATCTTGGTCGACCAACATGCACACAACTAATCGATAAATAACACTATATCAAGAAGACTACAACATGGTATACAAACCCTAGTTACAGAGAGAGAGCCAAGCATCTAATTTAAAGAGACAAAAATCACATAAATTCCACTGAACATAATAATGCATCTAACAAACAGAGAGTGACAAAAGTAAGAGAAAATTTAGAAGAGATTGACAAAGAATATACATACTAGCATTATTATGTTCAAGATACAAACAAACCTGCAAGCATTGCTAATAGTACTAGGGAAAGAGACAACCCAAATAGAGAGAGAGAGAGAGAGAGAGAGAGAGAGAGAGAGAACAGAATAGGGACTATCTATTATTTAGGTTGTACTCCCTCCGTTCCACAATATAAGATGTTTTAGTCTTTTTCCACATTCACATGCATACACATGTATGTAGACACTTTTTAGTGTATGTGTAGATTCTTTTTGTTATGAATATAGACATGCATGTGTAACACTTAAAACATCTTATATTATGGAACGGAGGGAGTATATTATTTAGGTTTTTTTTAGGGACAGAAAATGAGAGAGAGACGAAAAAAGAGAGAGAATGAGAGGCAAGGAACAGAGAGAGATACATAGCCAAGAAAAGAGAGAGAAGAGAGACAGAGTGAGAGAGAGAGAGAATGAGATAGAGGCAAAGAACAGAGAGAGACATAGCCAAGAAAAGAGAGAGAGAAAGCAGAGAGACAGTGAGAGAGACGAAAATAGAGAAAGAATGTGTGTGAGAGAGAGAGACGAAAATAGAGACAGAGAGTGAGACTCACAAAGGGGAATTGACTGAGAGAGAGATCTACAAACAGAGAGTGAGACTCGGGGAAATAGACTGACAGAATGAGATAGAGGCAAGGAACAGAGAGAAACATAGCCAAAAAGAGAGAGAGAGAAGAGAGACAGAGTGAGAGAGACGAAAATAGTGAGTGAGACAGAGCAGAGAATGTGTGTGTGAGAGAGAGAGAGAGAGAGAGAGAGAGACGAAAATAGAGAGGCAGAGAGTGAGACTCACAAAGGGGAAATTGACTGAGAGGGAGATCTAATCTTGCATCTAACAAACAGAGAGTGACCACCTTGCTAGTTAGTTTAAAGGCACATCAACACTACCTATACTGCAGGTTTTATATATTACATTATTGTTGTTAGAGTAACTTCAAATATAAAAGTATTGCAGACACGGGCAATACACATCCTGACTCGGATGTCAGTTCAAACATACTCCATTCATGCTATTGCTAATTCAAGAATGAACCTTCTAGTTACAGAAATAATCATAAGCACAGGTGCACATTAGAATTGCAGAAAACCTAAGTACATGTTTTCTGGTAATTTGAAAAACTTGAGGGACCAGTTTGTTTGGAACTCCAATTCATATTTGCTTAGTGTCTCTGAACAAATATGAACTGTCATTCAAACCAAAAAGTGTGCACTGCAGCACATCGCTGTCAACCAGCTGGTGCAAGCTAACAATAACATCAATGCTGTTATACACTCGGAGAAGAAGAAAAAAAAACAATTTTGCTGAACATGAATCCAGCCAACTCTCCGAAGATGCTTCTACTATATGAACTGGGCCAAATTCTGCTGAACATGTTTCCACGACATGAATCTAGTGTTGTACTAACAGCTTGTTGATTTTTTCTCTCAATGAAGCATGCATGAAGTTACAGGGAGATAATCTACAGGTGAATGCTGCCTCCTCTCACCTGGCACTGCCGATTGTGCTCCTTGCCTCCTCCCCTGACATCCTTCACGCCGGCGCTGCACCAAATTAACTCCAAGATCAGTCCACCACCGGCATCCTGCACATTTATGGTTGACTCGTAAATCTTGGCATCACATGAACAGCAACATCAATGCATTCATGGTCAAATGGCTGCCTTGGAGTATATCAACAAGCTAAAAATACTACTACTAGTCTGGGTGGATAGCACGTGCAAAACCTGGCATCTCGATTATATACATAAACTAGATAACAGACAGAACTTTACAACTTGAAAGAAAAATTTCCACCTCACAGGTCATAGCTGACACGGACATGTTAACAGAAAATTCATGACTTACACTGACTACTAGCCCTGGACCAGAGATCAACTTAGTATGTAAAACCTAGCAACTAAACAACCATGAAGTAATCATCAACACAAACCAATATGGGGTGTCATCGGCTAGATGGAGATACTACAACAGAGCAGATACTACCGCAAAACCTGTATAGTGCTGCTAGCACAGCACGCACAAACGGGCGTGGCGCGAAGGCCATGACCCAGAGCACCATGCTGAACACTACTTGGATATAGCATGGCAGAAAATCGATTCGAGCACCTCCAAAGAAAAAAAATGACCTGCACGGCAAACGTCGACGAGCTCTTGAACGGCAAACGTCGACGTCATCACTGTAGGTCTTGGGGGTCCCAGAAATTACCACTGGTTGAAGAAGCTCAGCTCATCTATCACCTGCAGGAAAACATTCCAAGACAGAATCACCTCAATGGCACTAAAAACTATTACTCAACAGTCAACACGCAAACAAGATATACATCGGAGGATGGGGATGTGTCGCTAGGGATCATCACAGTAACACATCTTTTGCAGCAGCGGGAGCTCTTCATGGCGCATATTCAGCCCTGGAAACTGAAAGTAATGCATTGCTCCAGGCACTGGAATAGATTCTGCAAATGAACCACAAAAAACGTACTCGAAAAATCAACACCAGAACATCAGCCGCTAGATCACCACAGAAGACCCTAGCGTACACGCATCAACAACAAAACTGAGTCTACCACGACAATAAATCAGGGGATTCAGACAAGAAATAAAAGAGATCCCCACTCCCCTATGCTGCGGACAAGACTACTCGTCGCCGCCACGAGGGCTAGCTGCGCGAGGTTAGAACAAATACGCCGCTGACGACGGCCGCTAGATCCACCGCCCCGCCGCATTTCAACCGCCTCCGGCGACTTAGGACATGGACACAAACAAACACGACCGTAGAAACAGACGAAGGAGCTGAGATTGCAGCACGGAGTACCTGTACAGCCGCCGGCGACGCCTCCATTCTCCGCGGATCTCCGCCATTACGGCGGCAGCAGG
Source organism: Poa pratensis (assembly GCA_947311845.1). Classification (NCBI taxonomy): domain Eukaryota; kingdom Viridiplantae; phylum Streptophyta; class Magnoliopsida; order Poales; family Poaceae; genus Poa; species Poa pratensis. Next base: position 13,395,092 of record CAMZMU010000106.1, read on the forward strand.
CACCGGCGAAAAAGAGGAACCAATCCTCTGTTCCACCATCCCCTTCTCTCTATCTCTTCGACAAAAGCGACACGCGGAGAAGAAGAGAAAGAGAATGGGTACAGGCCCCGAAACCCGTCGGCCCACAAACATCCAAATCCGATAACGGTCCACGACCCGTGAGGAAGCAAACACGCGCGGCATCGCGTGACAACGTGAAAGACACAACACAAATCTTGACGCGAATCCAACAGCCAGAAAAACGACTGACGCCAAAATTGATTTCAGTCAACTGAAACAGAGCAAAAACCTTCTTTATGAGCTGGGTGTGTGGTCCGAAGGGAGGTGAGTTCGCTGACATACATGCTCTTTCCCTTATTCTGTGCATAATGATTTGGTACCTTTAGCCTTTGTTTGGTAGTTTGAGCCCCCTGCTCCCGTCGGGAGGTTTTCCCTTTTCCGTGTGGTAGTTTGGCAACAGGGGAGAGAACCCCATGCACAAAAAAAAGCAAGGGCTCCAAAATATTTGCAGCTGAAATTAATGATGAAGTAGTCTATCACTCTATGTAAACATATCGAAAATACTGAGTATGACCTCGGCCCGAAAAAATTAACTAGAGCGCGCACGTGGTGGTCTTCCCAAAGGTTTCCCTTTTTCTAGTGATTTCACATTCTTGTTTGCCTCGGCCCGAGTTTATTGTTTCACATGCGGCACATGGTCGCACCACCTCGAAGGCTCGACCATTTCTACTCAAAGACCAAAGCCATCACACCAGTTGCTAAATACGTATTAGGATGAAATTTGGATCGAGTATAACTAAGTAGTATTTTGGATCGAGTATAACTATGTAGTGTTTTGGATCGACCCTTTCTACTCAAAGACCAAAACCATCACATCTCTTCTAACATTGCTTAATTGTCACCTCACAGAATTTGGATGGAATTCCCACCCAATTTGGATAGATCTGTCATGGTAAGTTGGTAATTAATCAATCAACTTTGATTGATCAACTAAATATTGATTTCTTTTCGTTCTATAACTATCATTATAGCCCATTTTTTTCAAGTTGTTGAAATCCTACTTAATTATACTCGATCTGTCGGAAGAATGACTCAGTAATTAGCGAAAATAGCACTTAAAATGACATCTTGAAAATAATACGAAGAACTAGAGGTTTTATTTCTGAAAATATCGTACAAACAATGATTGTATGTTTTTCGGTAAAAAATGAGGTCAGTTTATTGCTCCGGTGCTTACTCCACTTTTTTAGTAACTGATATTTTCTTATTTAGTTATATTATTGAATGATTTTGTAAGATTTAGAGAACATATTGCATTCGCACTGGGTCTCAAATTTCTGGAGAAGCCTTTGTGACCAATAATACCGCTCTAGAGTATAAGGATCAAAACCTACCCGGTTCGAGGAAGAAAAGGTAGATTTTACGCGAATTAATGGAGTTCGAGAGCGGCGATATGGAGGCAGAGCTACACGTAGCTTTTTTATGTTGAAAAATTCCAATATCATATTTTAGAGTTTCAAATAAATCTATTGTATGAATATATTGTATTTGAGCTGTGTAAAATGACAAAATCTGAACCAGAACGTAGTGAACAGTGCAAATTTTCAACTCTACAAAATCTGACAGATTTTGATATTTTTGTGTAGTCTATAGTATGAATTATTTTGTGTAAAATTTTGCAAGTTGGTAGGCTGCACAAGATCTACATTCAAGATTATTTTTCATATATTTTTTGAAACTTTAAAATGTGTGTTTTTGAATTTTAAAATAAAGAGCTACATGTAGCTCGTCCTCTGTTTTGATTTTCCGGTAGTACTAGTGCTGATCTCTACAATAATAAAAAACAAGGCATATATATGAACAGTTCGAACACTGAAAAAAGAACTACAGTAGTAATGAAAGAAGCAAATAACTTGCCAAAACACCTACTCTGTTCACCACCCACCAGGCATATACTAGCCCCAATTTTCTCTTCTTCCTTTTGCCGTTATAAACTTTTCATTTTATCCCTAGCTGGAACTTCTGTACATAACACTCTTTTCTATCTAATAATCGGAAGGCAGAACGACTGTCATTACCTAAAAAAAATAAACTTTTTTTATCGACATACGGGCTTTTGTTGCTCTTCTTTACCGTGTCGAAGATGGCCTCCAGGACCCTGACGCGCTCGTCCTTGACCTTGAGCTCGTTGATCAGCACGGGCAGCTCCTTCTCGTGCTTCTCCTTGGTCATCACGGCGACCCTCCGGTTGGCCTCGAGCAACCGCTCCAAAGTCTCTGCTTCGAACGTGGCTACCTCGGCCTCCGCCGTCTGGCTGACCGCCTCGTCGTGCTCTCGCCGCAGCGCGTCGGCGCGCTCCCTCATGGACAGCAGCTGCTCCCTCAGCGCCGGCCCCGCTGCGGCCACATGCTCGCCGGCGAGAGGGCCGACGTGAATGACTCCCAGCACGACGCCATCGCGACCTGCGTGCGCCCGCTAATGACGATTGAGATCGGTCGACGAGCCGCGTGATTTTATTTTCCTTCTGGAAAGCTGCTCGCGGCAGACGTGTGCATATGGGGAAAGGAGTTCCTGTCGACGCCGGCTCAACTGGAATAAGAGCTTAGAGCTAGTATACGACACGAATCAAATTTCCGAATTTGAACTAGGCTCGGACGTTTGCACCGCTTCCCCAATCAGAGTCGAATTTGCTGGCTGTGCTTCAAATAGGGCCCTAACCCCCAAGTCTCCTCCTCACCAGAACACGAACGCAACAAACCCTGATCGATCGGAGCTCAGTAGTCAAACGCAAGTTATACGAGAGAAAGAAACACGCAGCGGATCGATCAATCGAGAGGGCGCTGAACGCGATGGCGACCGCTACGCCGCCGAAGAAGGCCGCGAACCGGCTGGTGGTGGACGAGGCGACGGAAGACGCCAACTCAATGTGCAAACTCCACCCGGCGACCATGGAGAGGCTCTCCATATTCCACGGCGACGTCGTGCTGCTCAAGGGCAAGCGCCGCCGCACCACGGTCTGCATCGCCTTCCCCGACGACACTTGCGACGAGCACAGGATGAAGATCAACAAGGTGGTCCGGTCGAACCTGCGCGTCCGCATCGCCGACGTCGTGGCCGTGCACCAGTGCCACGACGCCAAGTACGGGACGCGCGTGCACGTCCTCCCGCTGGACGACACCATCGAGGGCATGTCCGGCGACCTCTTCGAGTCTTACCTGAAGCCCTACTTCGCGGATGCCTACCGACCGGTCCGCAAGGGCGACCTCTTCCTCGTGCGTGGCGGCATGCGGAGCGTCGAGTTCAAAGTCATGGAGGTCGATTCGGCCGGCGACGAGTATTGCATTGTGTCGGGTGACACGGAGATCTTCTGCGATGGTGAGCCGGTAAAGAGGGAGGACGAGGAGAGGCTCGACGACGTCGGCTACGATGACGTGGGTGGCATGCGCAAGCAGATGACACAAATCAGGGAGCTGGTCGAGCTGCCGCTCAGGCACCCGCAGCTCTTCAAGACCATCGGCGTTAAGCCGCCCAAGGGCATCCTTCTGTACGGCCCTCCCGGCTCCGGCAAGACGCTCATCGCCCGCGCCGTGGCCAACGAGACGGGGGCGTTCTTCTTCTGCATCAACGGCCCGGAGATTATGTCCAAGATGGCCGGAGAGAGCGAGAGCAACCTGAGGAAGGCCTTCGAGGAGGCCGAGAAGAACGCGCCCTCCATCATCTTCATTGACGAGATCGACTCCATTGCTCCGAAGAGGGAGAAGACCCACGGCGAGGTCGAGAAGCGTATCGTCTCCCAGCTGCTCACGCTCATGGACGGCATGAAGGCCCGCGCGCACGTCATCGTTATGGGTGCCACGAACCGCCCCAACAGCATCGACCCTGCCCTCAGGCGCTTCGGGAGGTTCGATCGCGAGATTGACATCGGCGTTCCGGACGAGGTCGGGCGCCTCGAAGTGCTGCGCATCCACACGAAAAATATGAAGTTGGATGTGGACGTCAACCTCGAGGTGGTTGCCAAGGACACGCACGGCTACGTCGGCGCCGACTTGGCCGCGCTCTGCACCGAGGCAGCGCTGCAATGCATCAGGGAGAAGATGGACGTGATCGACCTGGAGGATGACACCATCGACGCCGAGATCTTGAACTCCATGGCCGTCACCAATGACCATCTTAAAACAGCACTCGGCGGCACGAACCCCTCTGCACTTCGCGAGACCGTCGTCGAGGTGCCCAATGTCAGCTGGAAGGACATCGGCGGCCTCGACGGCGTCAAGAGGGAGCTGCAAGAGACCGTCCAGTACCCGGTCGAGCATCCGGAGAAGTTTGAGAAGTTCGGCATGTCTCCTTCCAAGGGCGTCCTCTTCTACGGGCCACCGGGATGCGGCAAGACCTTGCTGGCGAAGGCGATCGCCAACGAATGCCAGGCCAACTTCATCAGCGTCAAGGGACCGGAGCTGCTCACCATGTGGTTCGGCGAGAGCGAGGCCAACGTGCGGGAGATCTTTGACAAGGCGCGCCAGTCTGCGCCGTGCGTCCTGTTCTTCGACGAGCTAGACTCCATCGCAACGCAGAGGGGCGGGAGCGTGGGCGACGCCGGTGGTGCGGCGGACAGGGTCCTTAACCAGCTGCTTACCGAGATGGACGGGATGAACGCAAAGAAGACGGTGTTCATCATTGGCGCCACCAACAGGCCGGACATCATCGACTCGGCGCTGCTCCGGCCCGGCCGCCTGGACCAGCTCATCTACATCCCCTTGCCGGACGAGGCCTCCAGGCACCAGATCTTCAAGGCCTGCCTCAGGAAGTCCCCCGTGGCCAAGGACGTCGACCTCGGCGCGCTCGCGAGGTTCACGGCGGGCTTCAGCGGCGCCGACATCACGGAGATCTGCCAGAGGGCGTGCAAGTACGCGATCAGGGAGGACATCGAGAAGGACATGGAGAGGCAGAGGCTGGGGAAAGACGGCATGGAGGTGGACTGCGGGCAGGAAGCAGACGAGGTTGCCGAGATCAAGGCGGCTCACTTCGAGGAGTCGATGAAGTTCGCGAGGAGGAGCGTGAGCGATGGCGACATCAGGAAGTACCAGGCGTTTGCGCAGACGTTGCAGCAGTCGAGAGGGTTCGGCACCGAGTTCCGCTTCCCGGCACGGCCCCAGGCGGCAGAAGCTGCCGTCGACACCTCTGCGGCTGCTGATGAAGAGGATCTGTACAATTGATCCAGTAGCTATCGTTAGAAGCTTTTTCGAGAAGTCTATCGTTAGAAGCTGAAGTAGCATAGGTTCTGTTTTTGTCTCTGTCTCCTTACGTTGCTGATTATCTCCATGTAAATATTTTGTGTGTTAGAATTTACTACTACATCATTTAAATACAGTTCTTGAATTATAAAGCTCCCTGTTGTTCACAAGAAAATGTATGTGTGCTCTTTTATCTTTTATTTTTAGGCAGGAAGATTCGAAAAGCCAGCCGTTAACTGAAACCTCGTAGCTCGAACGCTAGAAATTACCGTTTCCCTCCTCTGCTCCTAAATGCAGCACGAGATTCAGAAGGTCATTCGCCGGATGGATGCCAGTTGGGCAGTTGGATACTTTACTTAAGTCAGTCTAGTGGCAATCACGAACAGATGATTAAATGTGAAGTGTTTGCATTGACTAAATATGAAGAAAGCTGAAGCCAAATATTGTTTGCATCCTTTGATACGTTGTGTCTGAAACCTGTGGCTTACAACAGTCTTAGTTGCAGGGATTTTTTTGTTTCTAAAATGACTCCTATAGTTCTTCGTATATTGGATATGTTGGATCATGACATATTTAGAAACCAGAACTAGCAACAGGCAAGTTGAGGAGGCGTAGATTATGCGTTGGTATGTAACTGTTCCGAGACATCTCTCTTATTTTTGAGGTTTAAGACGGTCGTATCCGTCATCCGATTAGATAGAATAGAGTGTTATGTACAGAATTTCGAGCTAGGGAAAAAATCCTATACATGCAAAGCAACAAAAAACTAGTCTCCAGATCTTGCGTGTGGGCGAAAGCCCGCATCGCCAACTCATCTCGCACCAAAGCCGCCACCTCCGAAGGCGAGATTGCCACATTGCAGAAGATTCTTTGGTTCCTCTCCTTCCCTGTCCGCCACATCGAGTGGATGATGGTTTCGCCAGTCGCTCTCCTAGCCTCGTGTGAAAAACCCACAAGTGCTCGCCATGACAACAGACAGCCTCGATCAGCAATGCACAGATCCCCCTTCCTCGCAGCAGCGCGACACACCATCTCGGTCACGCAACCCTGAGCCCCACAGACACAAAAGGCACCCCCTCTCAACATTTGCAAGGAGGAGTGTCCAAGCATCAGAAGCTTCATCATCTAGTCCTCCCCCGGCGGCATCTGCCGCTCCATCTTGGTCCCTGACGTCGCCTTCTTCTTCTTGGTCTTGTTCACGGCGAGGACGAGGTCGTCTATGGCCGCCACTGCCTGGTCCGAGAAGGGTCCATCTAACAGGGCCAAGAAGTCCTCTCGCCGGCGCCCCAAGGGGTGGGCCTCCTCGTTCAGTGAGCCGAGACGGTGCGCCACGGCCTCTCTGGCAGCTGCTCGATGTTGCCGCATTTCGGGTGCAGCTTGGCGAGTCTCCCGCTCCTCCACACAGACGGCGCCTCCACCTCCACCTCGTGGACCAACGGCGTGGCCGGCGTGCCCAATACGGTGGCCGCAATTGGCACCGTGATCCGGGCTAAGAAGCCCGACAAGGGGCACAGAGATGCGCCGACCTCTGTGTCCTGCTGTCCAGGGCCAGCCTGCACCGGCGTGACGATGTCCTTCTCGAACTGCTGCCCATCCTCCTTCTCAACAGCAATCTCACCCTGAGCGGACAACAGGGTAGAGCCCGCTCCAGGCCCAGCAATGCGCTTCTCTTCATTCTCCACCTCCTCGTACAGCAGCACCACCTCGCAGGACGCTAACTTGGGTATACTGAACAGTTATGGTTGGATTTTCAGTTCTTCATCCATAATTCTGAAGATGGAAATGATTTATTAGAGTAGTACTGAATACACATAATCACGTGACAAAAGAAGGTTTTCTTTGTCTTCAAATTTGACAGTGTACTTTCCTTTTCTGCTGATGAAGTGTGCTAGTGGCACTTGCACCTTATTGCATTGCCTATCTGACAGTAGACTGTTGTTTTCCATGTACTCCAAAAGATATTCTCATGATTGGTAGGAACTAATTAATCAAAGTGTGCTCCGATCCCCTGATAGGTTTTTGAAAGGTGCTCTTTTGAAACATAGATTGTGTGTTTTACATGTGTCTGAACAGTAATGTTAACTAGTACTTGATTTATTCTTCTGAAGTTGCGGTAAACCAGATCATCCTCGACACTGCCCATAGCTTCTGCGAGTTACAGTTCGCTGTACTATCTGCCCACTAGACCTGAACTGAAGGTTAAAATCTGGGATGATGGTCTTTGAATTCTAACCTATTATTTTCACACACAAAAAGAATTCTAACCTATAATGATGGATCCCATCTAGTTTGTAGATTGATTGATATTTTTGCAATCATTCACTTGGACGATTCTGGGTAGGACGTGTTTTGTGAGAAAACAGTTGTCAGTCATTGCATAGGAGCAGTTTCAGTGTTGATTTCTTATTTTTTGCCTTGTTTCAGAAAAAAAATCTTAGTATGTTTGCACAAAAGGGATCTCCAGTCTCCAACTCCTTTTCTATTTCCTTTTCTTTTTGCGAGTTTTAATCATCCGGGGGATTGCGCTCGCGCGTCCTCCGGTGTGCCAGCGCGCCACGCGTCCTACCGTGCGAGAGACAACGAGGGGATGGAGGCTCCACAACCACTGCCTTATCTCTTTCGGATGCGTCTCCTCCACTCTCGCGTGTTCCTCTCCCTCATCTCTCCCCTGTTCTGCCGAAGACCCCAAAATCCACCAAAATTCGCCCCGCAACCTGCACTGTTTGATGTGCAGATGCCGCTCCCGTCGCCGGTGAAACAGCCGGCGGCTCCATCTCCATCCCAACCCCACGATGTGTGCCCTCTTCTCCCCTACACCCGACGAGAAGAGAGCTCCGCACCACACCTTTGCGGGTGCTTCTACAGGAGGGAAGTATCCGGTGCTTCAAAGCAAACCGTCGGTGGCTCCTAGCGGTGGGGCAAGTCGCTGGCAGCGGTGCTGTATCGGGCGGGCGCCAGTGCTGCATCAGAAGGGCGTCGGTGCTACCGATGGCGCGCGGCTTTGCTGCTGACGGTACCCGGCAATGCTGCCGACGGTACCCGGCGGTGCTACCGACCGCTCGCGGCCTTGCAGCCCTACGGTAGCCGGCGATGCTACCATGTGGCGTTGCTACCGACGGTATCCGCTGCCCTACGGTAGCCGGCGGTGCTACCATGCGGCGTTGCTACCGACGGCACGTGCCATTGCTGCCGACGGTAGCCGGCGATGCTACCATGCGGCGTTGCTACCGACGGTATCCGCTGCCCTACGGTAGCCGGCGATGCTACCATGCGGCGTTGCTACCGATGGCGCGTGCCGTCGCTGCCGACGGATACCGGCGATGCTACCGCCGGCGCGCGGCGATTCTACCGACGGATACCGGCGAAGCTGAGGTGGCGTCTTCCTCTGGCGATGTCTTTCTCGAGCGACGTCTTCTTCGGCAATGGGCGGGCCACACAGGAGGAGCGACGGGCTGCGATCCGTGAGCGAAGTCACAGGATAGGCGCTTGTCTTTTTCGGGAGCGTGTGCTTTTTTCTGTGCGTGTAAGCGGCCTCGAGTGGACACGTGTCGGTCCTTGGAGGCAGGGATCGGGGCTTCCGATCCTGGGGACGCTCCGCATGTCCCAGTTTTTAGGCGTTCTTTGTGCGAGGATTAGTAGATCACCGCCTAAGGCGAAAGTCAGATGCGCCGATCATGGTGAAGGCCCATTTAGCGCATCTCAGGTGCGATCAAAACCATCCGATCCAAAAAAGACCTCTGTTCGGCTTGGGGTTTCGCTCGCGCTATGGCGGCTGGCGACCTCGGGTCTGGAACTTCTCTGGGACGGCGATTGCGATTGTTGATCTCTTCTCGGGTAATCTTTCTTCCAAGAGCCGCCTGCCTCGCGGCTCTGTCACCTGCTCATCTAGGGTTTGATCTTGGTTTCGTCCCCGGCGGCGTTACCCTAGCCCTAGGCGGCGCGTGTGTGGCAGGGGAGCGGGTATGGCGGGGGGTGAGGAGAAGGAGGCGACTGGAAAGGCGGCGGCGACCTCTCCTCGTCTGGGATGCGACGGCGTCCCCACGGAGCCGGTGCGGTCGGAAAGAGGGAAGGCTGTGGCGGATGGTGCGGCGGGTTCCTCGTCGAAGAAGGACCCGATCGAGAATTTGATGGCTCGCCTCCGGCTCACGGCGGTGGAGTCAAAAGCGGTGGTCTTGGATGACGAGGATGATCTCAGCTTGGTGGATCCAGATCGGGCTTTCATTGGCAAGGCGCTGGCGCCCAACAAATATCACATCCAGACGATCTCTGCGGCAATGCGGCCGGCTTGGGGAAATCCAAAAGGTTTGCTTCACAACCCTGCTGGGGACAATTTGTTCATAGCAGAGTTTGGTTCAAAGAGTGACCGTGATCATGTCATGGATGGATATACATGGACTGTGGGTAGACATGCGGTTCTTATGAAGAAATATGATGCGGATGTGCAGCCGCAGCAGGTTGATTTCGACCGGATGGCCATTTGGGCCAGAATTCTTGCTCTCCCGAACAGATTGATGAATTCAGAGAGAGGCTTGCCATTGCTGAACCCATTGGGGTAGTAAAGAGGATTGAGTCTGATGCTCTAGGCCGCTGTTGGGGCGGCTACATGCGCTTGAGGGTGGAAATCGCTGTAAATGAACCCCTGGTGCGCTATGTGACTGTGTTCTCGAAGAAACTTCAGAGGACAGAGAGATTTGCGGTCCAGTACGAGAAACTGCCGCTATACTCTTTCTTCTGTGGATTGTTAGGCCATACCAAATTGGCATGCCTGAATCCAGTGGATGCAGATGAAGATGGGAGCTTCCGTATTCTTCGAAAAGGATCTCAGTCCCAGAGGATTTCTCGAAGAAGTCTAGAAATGGGTACTCTCGATCCTCTGGTGGCTCGTCTGTTTATGGGCCAGCCCGCGGCAAGGGGCGTGGCTCGGGTGCTGCTTCTAGTCAGGGCGAGGAGACCGAGGTCTCGTCTCCGATTAAGGATGTTGGCTGGGGAGGTCGTGGCCGTGGGCGCACCTCGCGTGGTCGTGGTCATGGCAAGGACAGTGGCATAGGGAAGGAGCTCTTCCCATCAAAAACTCTGAAGACTGGCACTGCTGGGCAAAAACGCAAATCTGCCAAGGTACAGGGGATTGTGGATGTGACTATCGAACCAAGCTCTAGCGGTGGGGATGCCCTTGCTATTGTGCTGGCGGGTAAGGGATCTACACAGCTGCCAGTTGAGGATGATGCTACCAGCTCGGATTCATACAAAAAACAGAGGATGCACTCTGGATCGGCGGATCAGGCGGAGACTGCAGCGCAGTCCCGCCAGATGCAATGAGTTTCTTGATCTGGAACTGTCGCGGTCTGGGGTCGGACGCGACAGTTGGAGAGCTTCGCTGGTTAGTGAAGACATTCCGACCCACGGTCATATTCTTGTCTGAAACCAAGATGTGGGACACACAAGCAAAGAACTTCATGTGGTCGCTGGGCTATACAGGTTCCTTTGCTGTCAGTTGCGAGGGCCGCAGTGGCGGTCTTGCGCTTTTTTGGAAGCAGCCTTTCTCTATTTCTCTCAGAGGTTTCAATTCACACTGTATTGATGTGACGGTCTCTTCTGAAGGTCAGAGCCCTTGGCATGCTACCTTTGTGTACGGTGAACCAAGGAAGGAACATCATCATATATTCTGGGATCTCATTCGTCGGCTCAATCGGAAGGATGCTGCTCCTTGGATTTGCTGCGGAGATTTTAATGAGTTGCTGTTACATGATGAGCACTATGGTGTTAGAGATCGGTCGGATGCACAGATTGAACAATTCCGCAGTTGTATGAATGATTGTGAGTTGTTTGACTTGGGATACTCGGGGCCGAAATTCACATGGACTAATCGTCAAGATGCCCAAAGCAACGTTCGTGTGAGACTAGATAGGGCTGTTGCTAATGGGGCTTTTTCTTCTCGTTTTGAGAATTACAATGTGGAAAATGTTATTACTACTTCCTCTGACCATTATGCCGTGGTGATCTCGCTGGATTATGTCAAGCTTCGCCTGGAACGGCAACAGGTGCAGCAGGGTTTTAAGTACGAAGCTATGTGGAAAAAAGCTTCGCCTGGAACTCCAAAGGCGGTGGACCAAACTCGCTGCATGCAACTTGGGCTGGCCTTGGACACATGGCCCAGTCTCTCCGCAACTGGAGTAAAACTTCCTTCGGCTCCGTTCGGCGCCAAATCAAGGATTCTGAACGCCGGCTGCGGTTTTTGCGCAATTCACCAACTACCCCTGAGGTGATTAAGGAGGAACATGAGGTGGAAAAGCAACTATGTGAGTTATTTGAACGTGAAGAGATCATGGCTCGGGAGAGGTCACGCATAGAATGGCTCCGGGAGGGAGACCGAAACACTGACTTTTCCACTCCCGTGCGTCAGCAAGGAAAAAGACCAACCAGATCAATGCCCTTGTGAGGAAGAATGGATCGATTTGTGATGATCAGGCCGGGATTAAAGGAATGGTTCAATCTTTCTATGAGGACCTTTTCACTTCCGAGCCATCTTTCTCGATGGATGCAGTCCTGGATGTTATCCCTTCAAAAGTGGATGAACACATGAACGAAAATCTGTGCAAGCCCTACACTAATGAAGAGATCAAGACTGCTCTGTTCCAGATGGGGCCAACAAAAGCTCCTGGCCCTGACGGCTTCCTCGCTATGTTCTACCAAATTCATTGGGACATTCTTCAGGACGAGGTGTGTGATGCTGTCCGCAGCTTCTTGGGCGGTGCTGAGACCCCGGAGGGTTTTTGTGAATCTATCATTGTCCTCATACCCAAGGTATCTAACGCCAAACATTTGTCAAAATTTCGGCCGATTAGTCTTTGTAATGTTATTTACAAGATTGCCTCTAAAACCGTTGCAAACCGGCTGAAAGATTTTCTTCCTGATATTGTCTCGGAATTCCAGAGTGCATTTGTACCAGGCAGGTTGATTACTGACAGTGCTCTGGTGGCTTATGAGTGCTTACACACGGTCCGTAGGCAGAACTCTAAGAAGCCTTTCTTTGCCCTCAAGATCGACATGATGAAAGCGTATGACCGCATTGAGTGGGACTACCTTCATGGTTGTTTGACTAGGCTGGGCTTTTCTGCTGACTGGATTTCTTCAGTGATGCGTTGTGTTACGTCTGCAAGATATGCAGTCAAGGTTAATGGAGATCTTACTGATCCTGTGGTGCCTTCGAGGGGCATCCGCCAAGGGGATCCGATCAGTCCTTATTTGTTCCTGTTGTGTACTGAAGGTTTATCATGTCTACTGCAGAAGAAGGAGGGTCTTGGGGAGCTACAAGGAATTCGCAATGGTCGACAAGGCCCTTCTATATCCCATTTACTCTTTGCAGATGACAACATCTTCTTTGCACGCAGTGATACAAAGAGTGTGGCAGCGTTGAAATCAACACTTGAGTCCTATTGTGAGGCTTCTGGTCAAAAAATAAATTTGCAGAAATCCTCCATCTTTTTTGGTAACAAGTCCCGGATGATGTGAAAGCCATGGTTATGGCTAAGCTGGAGGTGAGCAATGAGATACTCCACGACACTTATCTAGGCATGCCAACCGAGATTGCGAGGGCAGCCACGTCCTCGTTTAAATTCCTCCCGGACAGGGTTTGGAGAAGTGTCTCTGGGTGGCCGGCTAGGCCTCTTTTGCGAGCCGGCAAAGAAGCTCTGATCAAAGCTGTTTGTCAAGCTATTCCCCTCTATGTGATGAGCTGTTTCCAAGTACCCGTGGACATCTGTGAGAAAATGAAGAGATGCCTCGCTGATCAATCGTGGGGTTTTGAGGATGGCAAGAAGAAAATGCATTTGACGTTCCTAGAACTGGATGACGACACCCAAAAACCTTGGGGGGATGGGGTTTCGTGATTTTGTCTTGTTCAACCAAGCTATGCTCGGGAAACAGTGCTGGAGACTGATCACCGAACCTTCTTCTTTGTGTGCCCGAGTTCTGAAAGGGCGGTATTTCCGGCAACGGATTTCCTGAAGGCGAGCAAGCCCAAGGCTGCTAGCTTCACTTGGCGATCTATCCTGTTTGGTCGGGACCTGTTGTTGAAAGGCATGAGATGGAGCGTGGGAGATGGATAGAGCATCAAGATCTTAGAGGATAACTGGATACCGGGTTTTCCTTCAGGGTCTTTTACCCCTGTCACTCCTCTGCCTAACAATGCAACAGTTTCAGTGTTGTTGAATGATCAGAACAATGGCTAGGATGCGGATGTAGTGCATTGTTTCTTCCACGAGGACCTCGCAAGGACTATACTACAAATCCCTATTAGCCGACATGGTGGGGAGGATTTTATCTCTTGGCCACATGACAAATTTGGTACCTATTCTGTGCGGTCGGCTTATAATCTAGCCAGAACTGGGTCCTTTTATGCGACCAGGAGCACGTCGAGCCGGGGCAGTCCATTTGACCAGGCCGCTCTCGCTAGCAAGTGGCAAGCTCTTTGGAAGATCCAAGTCCCCAACAAAATGAAGATTGTGCTGTGGCGGATGGCACATGACTGTCTACCCACTGGTCATCAGCTTAAACATCGTCATATCCCGGCTGATGATGATTGTTTTTTCTGTGGCAAGTGGAAAGAGTTGAGCACCTGTTTTTGATGTGTCCTTTCGCTCGAGCGGTCTGGTCCTCTGTCAAGCAGTGGTTCCCGATTCAGTTGCATAGAAACTCGATGGAGAATGTGCGCCAGTGGCTCTTTCATGTGGTGGCCAAGGAAAGTGCTACTAATGCAATGGTGATGGCTGTCACTATTTGGCATATCTGGGAGGCCAGGAACGATGCCCGCAACAAAAAAGGTATCGCTGATCCTGGCAGAGTTGCGGTGAAGATCCAAGCCTACGCCGAGATGATCATCAAGCACTGTTTCAAACAGGTGCCTCCTCCTCGTGTCGCGGAGCACTCGGGACGGCGTTGGAGTCCACCACCGCAAGGGACTGTTTGTGTCAATGTGGATGCAGCTCTCTTCCCAAAAGATCAGCAGATGGGGTGGGGTGCTGTAGTCCGAGATCACTCGGGGGCTTTCATCCTCTCTTGTCGGGAAGGTTTGGATGTGTTCCCCCAACCTGAGCTTGCTGAAGCTTTGGCGATTCGGCGTGCGTTGGACATCTCTCAAGACCAAGGTTTCCGCAAGGTGCTTCTGGTCTCAGATTGCCTTTCTGTTATTCAGCGGATCTCCTCTCCGATCAGAGATCGCTCTCCAGTTGGAACTGTCATTACTGACATCAAGGTTCAGGCAGCTGCCTTTGAATCTGTTTCTTTCAATTTCTCTGGTAGAAGATCGAACATGGTGGCACATATCCTAGCTCGTAGTTCTTTACGTGTGTCTTGTAATCTTTCTGTTGGTGTTATCCCGGAGCTTATCCGGGAAGAACTATGTACTGATGTGCTTTAATCAATAAAGTACTGTGTTATCGTCAAAAAAAAAAAACCATCCGATCCCATTTAGCCAGAGGCCCCTCGAGCCACCAAAACTGACGACCAAATGGTAAGTCCCAGCGGCTGGGCTTCATGACGGACAAAACGCCTTCCGCCATGCGCACCATAGCTCGGGTTTACCTAACCTCTTATTATACCACCGATCCCTTATTACCGGTCACTCGCGGGTGGGTCGTCGCGCGGTCAGATTCATGCACCAGCCGGCCGGCCCAAGCTCCCGGGCGGGTTGCCGCGCTGCATCTTCTAGCTAGCTAGCTGCTCCCAGTTCTCAAAAAAAAAAAAAACTAGCTGCTCCCACTGTCGCCATTGTTGACTTGAGAGCGCCCACGCATGTTTATCCAGAGTAGAAGTACTACGTTAACTGTACTTGTGGGTCCCTAGTAGCCAGAGGACTGGACATACTATATATGTAAATTTCACATCAGTACGTACTCATCAGAAATTAATCCGCATCATTCCAAAACTAGCTACAGCACGCCCATGTGTGTCGGCAAACAAAGAGCACCGTGGATTCCTGTAAGAATCTTGGGGTTCAAATTAAGCTCACTGTTCCGGGTGGATAGGATCATAATCCACTAGATTGACACATTCTGCGTCAAGATACTGGGCTGGGCTGGGCTGGCTGCTTCTGGCTAGTGAGCGTCGCGCTTAGAGCATCTTCTAGCAGATCTCGTAAAGTTCTGACCCGTAAACCTTGTATAAGGGAAACCGTAAAATGATTTTAAAGTTCGAAAACGTGCTCGCCAAAACAAATTCTGCAAATCGAACCGTAAATTCGAGCAAAAGTTGTTCACGCTAAAATTCAGATAAAACAGTTCATTCAGTTCATCATTGTTCAGACCATCCACACATAATTAAGACAAACTAGGGCTAGATCTAGTTCATCGGAACACTAAACCTAACCCTAACTATGCAAAAGGGGCCCGGGACAGCTCACCGGGCCTCGCATTGCGGCGGCGCCGCAGAGCTCACTCGTCGTCGTCGGAGCCGGAGGGGACGTAGATGAAGTCGAGTTGGCGCCTCGCCTCGAGGTCCCACTCCCGCTCCCGCGCGAGGTTCTCCTCCTCCTGTCGGAACCCGCGCTCGAGGAGTTTGTCGTTCTGCGCGAGCTCCTCCCGACGGCGTTGCTTCTTCACGCGAAGGCGCTCCGACCGGATGGATTTGGCCTCCACGAGCTTCAGGAGCATGTCGTAGTCGTCGACGCCGAGCAGCTCGTCGTCGCAGCTCTCCTCCGTGTCGACGTTGCTCTCCTCCACTGCGAGCACGGACGATGGCGACCGTGAGCGGACGACACCGCGGGAGCTCCCGGCCTCGGCGTTGTGCGAGCCACGGTGGAGCCCGCGCCACACGAACTCGTGGTGGCACGAAAGCATCCCGCGGTTACGGTCCTAGACGAAGCGCGCCACGCGATACCTCTCCTCCTCCGCTGCGGAATTGGGCGGCGACGTGACACGGCCACGCCCCGCGGCCATCCTGGCCCTACCGCGGGCGCGGTTGTTATTGACGGGCCACACCTCGTCGGGAAGAGGCTAGGAGGGAGGAAGAGTGGAAGCGCGGCAGCGATTGCTCGTCGGAGGAGGTGGATTTGTATGGCGGCGATGAGGGTTTTTTGGCGGGGAAATGCGGGCGGTGAACCCTAAATCGACCGCGGCCCCGTACATATAGAGGTTGCGCACGGCGATTTACGGGCCACCGTTAAAAAAATTACGGGCTAGGCGTTTTTATGGGGTTTGGTCAGGCCGCAAAAACAGCCCAGACCACCAATGGATCGAAATTATAAGGTTTTCCCTGTTTAAGATTTCTGCTAGAGATGTTCTTAGCCCTCTCTGGGATAAGTTCATAGGCCCATCCCATACAGCGGCACGTGGACGCGCTGGTTGCTTGTGCATGCATGATTGGCGTTTTGTCCTGTCGTTACCAGGCTACATCCACTACCACGTTTTATGCTCGCTCAGAACGTGACAGCATGCATTCAGCAGGGATAATCCGTGATAGAATGATTCAAAAATTCTGAGGAAACATACCAATACGGCAATACAATACAATTGTGGTACTGCAAAACCAACCAGCCAGCAACGGTCACCGAAAGCTAGGCAAAAGGAAAACTAGTGAACCGTCAAGCGGGTGAGCTAAATGTTAAAGCGCGTGTTGATAGATCACTAGCCAATGCAGTTTTTTTGGCACGCTTTGAACACACGAATGTTCGGCACATTGTTTCTGCGGAATTAGATCACTGCTTTGTTTTGACTGACTTTCGAGAGCGTATGTCTGAACAAGAAAGGCAGGGTCCTAAACAGCTCCGTTATGAGAATGTTTGGCAGACGCATACTGAATATATGACAAGCTGGTGGTTGATAATTGGCTTCAAGGATCGGGCCAGCTTGGTCTAAAGGGAGTAAATGATGCTTTGCAAAATCTGCAAGGAAAACTCTGCACTTGGGGTGCGCAGGAATTTGGTTGTTTGGAACGTGATGTTCGGAAGCTGAGGCAGCGTCTTGAGCGCCTTCGTCTCAACTCGATTGGAATTTTACGATTTTTCTATCCTACGAATCAAAGAGACCCTTAATCTTGTTGTGAACTATGTGGTTTCATTGGCGGGCCCCTTTTTCAAAAAGAAAATTACTACCTTGTTCGGAGACTAGTCGGTGTCCGTCTTTGCAGGTGACATGTAAGAATATTTACAGACGTCATTAACTTGTTGCACGATGGAAGAAAGAAGCTAAATGCAAATTTTTTTTTTGATAAAGGGATTTTATTACTTAAATGCAAATGAGTAAATTTGAAAAGGCTCCACAATTTCAAACGTGTCTTCATGCCAGCAAGGTGTGGCTTTTATTTGAGGGCTTCAGGCCGTACACCTGCGTGCATGGCGACAGAGTTTGTTGCCTCTGGAGGCATCTACCCACGGAACGACAAAGCAAGATGCGCTCCAAAGTCTTTCTCTTGGCGCCGCATGGGACCCCGGAAATGACCCTAAATTTGGATCACAATATCACACATCGAAGTAAGGATTTTTTTACAAATATAGCCTCCTGCTCAATGGAATTGCCAAAAGTAGCCCTCTCCGAATTTTATTGTCAAAAATGACCCCGGTGGAAAGTGCAAAAAGTGGCACGTGTCTTTCCGCCAAGTAAGAAAGCGGAAAGTGACTTCCCACCGTACCATTTAGCGGAAAGACAACTTTCCGCCGTTTGGGCTGGCGGAAAGTCACTTTGTGCTGTAGCGAGTTGCATACGTTGCACCACTTTGCGCCGATCCAAAACACGACATGTCTTTCCGCCAACTCTACTGGCGGGAAGTCACTTTATACCGGCTGGTTTGGCGGGAGGACACGTGCCGTTTTTTGCACTACCCGCCAGGACCATTATTGACAATAAAATTCGAAGGGGCTACTTGGCCAGCCATATGGAAGCAGGTAGCATAGCAAGCATGTGATGCCCCGGTGGGAAACCAGTCCCCTACAGCTCCGACGACCTTTCGCTCGATGTTAGGTGTCCAACGTGTGATCGAGCGAGCCCCCTCATCAATCCCGGGGGCCGGCATCCATAACTTGTAAACTAGGCTATAGCCAGTACCTCTGGTACTTGAAAGCCAAAAACTCGAGGAGTGATGAGCTGGTCTTTTGGTAACAGTTGAGATGTCAGTATCAGATATAATTTCTCCCTGCTGTTTCAAGCGTCCCGTCAATCTGATTGGGCTGCACCCTCAAGTGATACAGCGTAAAAAACAATATCTTAATATGTGCATCAGTGGTGCATGCACTGCAAAATTTATGTACAGCAGTCAGGTAAAAGACAATGAAGGCTGACATGACATGCACTAACGCAAATATATACTCTAGTAAAATTTCAAATGAAAAGATGTCCATCTCTACAGAACCATGCAGAGAAGGCATTCATTACACTTCTATCACGATGCATGTACATGCAGCGTATAATTTGTCCTAAATGACTCTTTGCAAAACTTTTAACAATAAATGATTAGTTGGATAACTTTAGATCAGATCTGGCCCTTCCTAAAACGCCATTCACAATGACTTATTTGATTAGATAGACACGTCATTCGGTTTTGCTTATTTGAAACTAACAAATGCAAAAAAAAAAAACTAAGTCATTTGAAATGAGTATCTCCTAGATTTAGTTGTTTTTGGACCTTGTGAAATTTTTGGCAGACGCTCTAAGATTGGAGATACGCCATTTCAAATGACTTAATTGCTATTTGCAACCCTAAATAAGCCAACATGAATCACGTGTATATCTATTCAAATAAGCGCAATGTGAATGACGTTTTTGGGAGGGGCCAGCTGGTTGAATGATTTCTTAGGTACCATTAGTCGCTGTAAGTTTGGCAAAGAGGCATTTAGAACAAATTACACACATGCATCTAGCTATAGTGCGTGCGTGCAACCTGACGACTAGAAGGGTATGTATGCCTTACAAATGTCTTTTTTTTTTTAACGGGAGGAAATGACATGCGCCTCTACATCGGTTGATGCACACAACTATATATTGTTTACAATATTTAAAATTGTCTAGAAAATTCAGAGAACAAAGTCGGATCCGATGCCCGCCTACCCATAACAGGAACTCTACCAACCTAAGACAAACCCTATAACAAGTGACTAGAACAAATGAAAATACGTAATTTTTAGGCAAAAGTTTTTAAAAAGGTTCGGCGTACGTGCGCCGATGATGACGAGTCTAGCCATAGTTCGATCTTGGGATTTTCATCCCAAAGGTAAACTTTGAGCCATCACCTTTAGAAAGGGAATGACGTAGACGCACGTCGACAATGTGTGATCATACATATTGTGTTTCCACTAGAGTGTACGTATATTTGTCGTTAAAAACATTAATGTCATCAACCCTTCTACCAGCTGACATCGCTAGCCGGACATTGCTGAAGGAGATGCCGAAAGCAAGAAACGTCCTATACCGTCTCGCTTCTAGTCATATCACACCACTTTTGATCCACCAACAAAGTGATGTCTTCCCCTTGACACCAATAATATGTTTAGCAGGACAACTTCGTGCGAGTCGGCTCGCGTATCACTTGCCGAGCCAGATGAAACGTGGTCCGGAGGTGGAGGGGCGTCCATACCGCCGCCTATCACCTGCCGAGCCAGATGGAACACGATTCGGAGGTGGAGGGGCGTCCACACCGCCGCCTATCTCATAAGGTTGTTATCCTCGGAAGTCGGAAACACAAGGAGTTGAAGACCATCATCAACTGAAGATTCAGCCATTGCGTCGTCCACACGACCATTGCCGTCAAGGAACCAGAGACGCAAAAACATGTGCATGCGGCTAGGTAGAAGAAGTACAACGTACATACCAAAAATGTGCACATATGGCACGGCACACCAGCTAGCTAAAGATCCCTTGCCGAGATCCTCGCCGGCCAGTGCCGTCCTTGCGCCGGATCCGATCCGTCCGGGGCCTCTCGCTCTGGCCATGCATGCAGCGGCCGGTAGCGATCGAGCTCTGCATGCATGCGACCGTACGTACTGCGAGTATGCTGCAAACTGCTCACATCCCATCCCATCTGGATCTGGTTCTGAATTTCTGTCAAGAACCTACCTGATACTAAGGGCAAGACGAAGACGCCCAAGGAGCTGGTACCGGTGGACGTGGATGTGGATGGCAATTTTATCCATGGAGCCGGGTATCCATGGATATCCGACCCGGTGGATGAGGGTTTGGAGGGCAGTTTTTGCCCATGGATTTCATGGGGTGGATATCCGCTAACTAATGGGTTGGGCACAGGCAAAGATTTTCCTCCACGGATATCCAATAGATACCCGACTGACATGTGGGACCCAAATGCCAGTGAGTTATGTTTTTTTTTCCAGTCCCATCTCTTAATATTCTTGAGGCCCAACTCACCCAATGACCTAAATCACGTAATTACTAATTTATTTTAATTATTCATTCTTGTGATATGTAACTTTGCTAAGCTTTGGTGTCTTATTCAATTGTAGGATGCCAATGAATCCATTGTCACTGAAGAATGAGGCTCAAATAATCCAAGATTCAAGACAACATTTTTGCTATCTTTTACTATATCTTTTGATTGCATGAACTGTTGTGTTGGAAACTTGTAATAAGAAGTATTGGCTATGTTTCGTGAGACTGAGATGAGATTATGTATTTGGTGGTGTGATTTGTTTGAGATTCTACATATTTTAAGTACCTTGTGGTTGAAATATTGTTGATTTAATACTCTGATGCATTACTCGTGGATATCCATGGATATCCGGATATCCGGCGGGTTTGGATATGGGGCAACATCCATGCCCATGGATATTTTCGTGGGTGGGCAATAGTGATGCTGATGGATTTGGATTTGGATCTGGTTTTGGTATATCCGCCCGAACCCACCCCGTTGCCATCCTTAGTCACGATGCTGGGACGATCCAAGAGAGAGAGGCGGACAAGCGCACGTTACAGCGGCCCAGAATGGACAGCGTGAAGTTGGTGTCGTAGCTATTAGGTGGAGCCCACCGACACCCTGCGTGGTGGTTAACTCGGCATGCGTGCCTTCGTTGTCATTTGCTTTTGGAAGCCAAGAACAGAACGACTCATGTATCTCTCCCCTACTGCTTCTCCTCCCAGTCCCCTTCTCTGAACTCCTCCCTCTAATTGCTGAATAATCGTCAGTTGTATCGGAGATTGTGGGTGATAATCAAGTGTATGGTGTGGTGAGTGATCTGGATTAATAGTAGTGGTGTGGTGAGTGATCTAGGTTCTTATCAATTGGTATTCAGAGCCGACAAACTTCCGCTAATTCCGCATCTTCGAGTCAAGATCAAGATCCTTTTGATTCTCATCGCTAGGCGCGGATCTTCTGGATCCGCGCAAAGTTTCGCTCGCGAAACGCCTACGGTGGGTCGATTTCAACTCGAGAGGCAGGAGTTTCGCTCTGCCCACAACCTGTTCGACTGTTGGCGCATGCCAAGCTAGGGACCGAGAAGGCTCAGACGAGGTGGGATACGTCTGGCCGGATCGACAAGATGGAGGACAAAATCGACGCTGATGAAGCTGCTCGAAGGATCTGAGGCCCGCATGTCAAAGGAGATGCAGGCCATCAAGAGCGTCATCGACGGCATCAAGCCTGAGATATCTTCCCTCCAGGACTCTCTCTCTCCGCGCTGAAGCCGGGGATGGAGGAGATCAAGGCCAACTTCGAGGCATGGAAGCCAGAGATGGAAACGAAGGTGGGCGACTTGGGACAGGCGGTCATCGATCTACGCCGCCAAGTCGATCACATCGCAAAAGGAGTGGGAGCCGGAGCGCTGGGGAAACCTCCTTCAACAGTCCCTCCGCCGGCGAGCGCATCTTCGCCGAGCGCGCTACCGGGCGCACACTCCGGGCCAATGGGCCTCCGCACCGAGCTCAACTCCAGGGTCGTGGTGGTGGGGGATTCGACTCCTCCATCACCCAGCCCGGTCACAGGTCAGAAACAGCACCTGTCACTCATTCCGTTCGATCCAGGCGCTAGTTCGTCGCATGTTGCTCTGGGAAATCCTCCCCCTCACACGGAGTTCCCGAAGTTCGATGGAGATAATCCCCGTTTGTGGCACAAAGCATGCGAGAAATATTTTCGTATCTACTCTGTTGGGACTGAATTTTGGGTAGAACATGCCACCTTACACTTCACGGGTAATGCGGCTTTGTGGTTTCAAAGCGCTGAAGATAGGATAGGGGATGTGTCTTGGAGTGAGTTGTGTGAGATCATTAGCAAGCGTTTCGATAGGGGTCAGTACCAGTTGCTCTACAGACAGTCCTTTAGAATTAGGCAAACTAGCACTGTCATAGATTTTGTGGAGCGTTTTGACACTTTGATGCATCACATGCTCGCCTACAAACCAGACTTAGATCCAATGTTTTTCACTTCGTGTTTTATTGATGGTTTGCAAAAAGAGTTCAAAGCTATTGTACTTATTCAACGTCCAGAAGATTTGGAGACTGCTCTTTCCCTGGCTCTCTTGCTGGAGGAGATTGGAGGGGAATTTGGGAGTCTTGGAATTAACAACATGATTTCATCTATCTCACTCGTCAACTTTAAAGCGTATACACCCAGTGCTTATTCGTCAAGCAACAGAAGCAGAGCCACGACTCATTCCTCTGACGTCAAGAACAACAATGAAGCGAAAAGTGTTTCAAGAGCTCAAAAATTTGCTGCCCTGAAAAGTTATCGACGAGCAATGGGGTTGTATTTCAAATGTGGGGAGAAGTTTGGACCTACACATAAATGTGCTGCCACTGTACAATTGCATGTCGTTGAAGAACTATTGGAAATGCTGGAAGTTCCAGATAGCCCAGAATCTTATACCACTACTGAAGAAGGTGAAGAAACACATCAAGAATGTCATGCTTTGTCGCAGGAAGCTCTGGCTGGTACTGAAAATAATAAATGCATCAGACTTCTGGGTGAAATCCAAGGCCAACAAGTATTGATGCTAATTGATTCTGGTTCCTCGGGAAATTTTATCAGTTCTTTGCTTGAAGGGAACCGTAGGCAGAAAACAAAAAATTTCCTAGCAACGATAACCATAAACTAGCCAAGATCTATTACTATGCAGATATACTATACGGAGGAGAACGGAGTACATACCCTTGTAGACCGATAGCGGGGATTACGCTCCCGCAACAAGCGTTGTCGAAGTAGACGACGTAGCCGACCTCGAGGTCGCGAAGAACTTGGTGCGACAAAGACGAAGGCGGCGCCGACCTCAAGGTGGTGAAGAGGAAGAAGACAACTTCCAGTGCCACCCGTGTAGCACCTCGTAGTTCCACACACGTACGGTGTAGATGACGACCTCCGGGCTCCAGATCCAGCAGAGCAACGGAAGCGGAAGATTGGATCTAGTAGCACGGCTGTCGGGGGAATACTTTGTAGATTAACTCGTGGCCCATATTTGATAAAGTGCGACTCAGCTTACTCGCACAATAAAGGCCTGCATGAAAGCAAGCCCAATATCGTACCGCCACAAGGAGAAGGATCTAGAAGACATATCCTGGAAGACGTGAGGAGGAGTTAGTCTCCGAGTAGGTTCCAGTCGATGTATTCCTTGTGGAGGAAGTTTCCTTTGTAACCTAGCGAGCCTCTGTGTATATAAAGAGGACTCGCAGGACTTAGACAGGGTCAAGCGATCAAGCCCTAAACCCTAGTTCTTACGGCGAGTACCCAGATCGGATCGCCTCCATTGTAACACCACATATATCATATCAATACCAAGCTAGGGTAGGCAGGAAGTAGGTCTTTACCTCACATTGAGGGGCCGAACCTGGGTAAATCTGTGTTCGTCCTTGTTCCTGCGATCCCAAGCTCGGAGACGATTGACTCGCGCAAATCCCACACCTACGAAGTCATCCATGACATCTGACGTGACAAACCCACGACAGTTGGCGCCCACCGTGGGGCCTGCGGTCAAGAGCGTCACGTTCCGCGCAGGATCGGAATCAGGGTTCAAGGACATCGCCATCGGCCAAGTGGAAGATATCAATGGTGTTCCCTTCATCGACGACTCAGAGTGGGGACCAGAGGCAGATCACGTTGAATTTGGGTATATTATCCCATCGGGTCTGTGAAAATCTTCGTCGGGTCCGTCAGTCGCAGATCTATAGACGCGACTCAAGGAGGCGAATCAGGAGAGGAACTGCGGCCAGTAGGGTCCGCGTGCTAGAAGAACTGCAACAAGCCGCAGCAAAAACATCCGCCTCCGTCCCGTCAAAACCAATCTGGGAACCTCTGCCTAGCCGGGAGAAAGATCCCAAAATTGAAGAAATCGAAGCCGTCAGGGTGGAGCTTTGTGAAGAAGCGCAAAGACTGCGGCAGAGCGCAAAAAACTCCAGGAAGAAGATCGGGACTGAGGCGTTGGCAGCAAAAGCAGCAGGCAATTTGCACCAAGACGACGAAGGGGGCAAGAGATGAAGCAGAAGTTCCACAACAATCCGGAGAGCAATATGCACGCCGCGATCGGGATATTATCAAAAATAGCACCAGTCGGAGATACGCGAGCTGATAAGGAAGCTCGCCATGCGATTGATCTGCTACACTGCTGCCCTACAGCAAGCAAACATGTATGGAATCACGCCTAACGAGCCGCAACACGAGGTATCGTGGGGCGAGGAAAGATGCAACGTGGAAGAAGTAGACAACCAGCTAGCAGGTCTGCAAATATCACCAGATAAAGAGAGTAAGGCTGATGGTAAGCCACAAACGCTGGCGACTCAACCAACCCAGTTTGAAACTGATTCAGATGAAGATACAGCGCCCGTGAGCTCCTATTCGTTATTGAAAGGACCAGCATGTTTCGGGGAGGAAATACGGCTCACTCGTTTCCCACCGAACTTTGGTGAGTCGCAGCGAGTCACCACCTACCATAATGATCTAGACCCTGTCCTATGGATAGAGGATTATGAAATGAACATGACAGGAATCGGTGTAACTCAGGAGTGCTCGCAAAGTATTTTCACTTGGTACTACAGGGAGAAGCCAGGGATTGGCTGCTAAGGTTGCCGCCAAAGTCAATAAACTCATGGGAAGAATTGAAGGATAAGTTCATCAAAAGGTTCCAAATAGAAGGCGTGAAAAACCTCAGGCAATGGGTCCAGAAGGAGAACGAATCAACCAGCGAGTGGATAAAACAAGTCACAGGGATCCTTGACTCGCCAAAGATACCACGGCGCAATCTGAAGTGCAAGTTATGAGAAAGAACTGTAGATTTGAGCCGCCGGTGCACCTTAAGCCGCACTGGACATAAGATCGACAGTTTCGACCAACTCTTGGCGACTACTAACAAGCACGCAGAGACAGATAAGATGGCAAGCGGCTCATCGCCAATCTCAAAGGAAACCGAACACTGTAAGTATCAACTAAGGGAGCAGAAAAGAGACAAGGAGTCACTCCCCAATAGCGCCAAAGGGATTTTTGATAGTCCTTGCGACTTACACCGCAGAAGAGATGGGAGACCCGCGGGCCACACAAAGGCGCAGTGTCACTACTACAGGCGATGGAAAGAAGGTGATTCATCAATCGCGACTACAGCGGACCAATGCAGCATAAGGACAAGGAGAACTCCTGTCAAAAGCCTGAAACTTCAGTAAGAAGAAACATAGGGCAATTTCATACCGTGGATGTACAAACAGCGGGCAACAGAAGGCAAATGAATAGCAGATGGAGCCGCGACTCAGTCCCAACGTTGGAAAGACACCGCCGTTGGACAGAGCGATCGGTTGTTTGGAGTCGCGACGATCATCCCCCAGAAGTAAAAGATCCAGGACAGTTGGCTCTCGTTGTCACACCGCAAGTCGCGGGATACAGGCTGAACAAAGTCCTCATGGATGGAGGAGGAAGAGTAAACATCCTATACCAAGACACGCTCCGTCGAATGAATATACCCGAGCAGCGGCTACAGCCAACAAGGAAGGATATCCAAGGCATAATTCCAGGAATAATCGACCTATAGGAAAAATTACCCTCGAAGTCAGCTTCGGGACCGAGCGAAACTTCCGCACAGAGTTCCTGAGCTTCGAGGTCGTAGCAGTCAAAAGCCCATACCATGCGATCTTCGGGAGAGAAGCTTATGTCAAATTCACTGCCCGCCCCTGCTACATATACCTGCAGTTAAAGATACCAGGACCAAACGGCGTGATCACGGTGCATGGAGACAGACAGAGAGCGCTAGAATGCGAGGAAGCAGGCTCAGTAATCGCAGAAGAAGCTTGCATCGCCAACTCCTCACACGGTCTCAGGCCATCAGTGAACCTCGCAGCCCAAAACGAGTCGCCTTGGGGACTCAGACGGACGGACAGCAGGACGCGCCCACCAGATGGTGAATTCCAACCATACAGTCGCGAATCAGGAAGATAATACTCCAGGAATCGCTTTGATACAAAAAAAAACAAGAGATGGCGTATATGCATAGATCCAATATCAATCAACAACCCAAGTCAAAGAGGCCCAACTATTGTGAGACCTTACCCCCGCGACTCATCCTCCAAGGACGTGAATCAGCATAAGTCGCAACTCAGTGCGACTACTCTATCAAAAGATTTGACCCTCACTTTGGCATGAAAAACATCGGAGCTATCATGCTCGACCCGAGTCGCTTTTAGCGACTCAAACATGAACCAACTAGGTGTTCAACCCCACTCCGTCAGGAGTATTAATTCGCAAATGAGTGCGATGAGTATCAAGTATGCATGACCTGCGAGGAACAGAAAACTCGCATTAAAGGGTCTGCATCGTCTTTGTCACACCCTGTAATAAATTGAGTGGTTATGAAATAAAGCCGGCGCCCTTGACATTCAAGGGTTCGTCGTTTCGCCTCAACTATCATTGAGTCGCTGAGTCTTTTGAATTTCATACATCACCAACCCTGAGGGCTTTTTTACAAAGCACAGCGAGCACAGCTCGCTACCTCAACCTTTGCCAAACGAGTGGCAGTCCTTAAGCTAGAAGCGTCTTGCATTATGCGGCCAAAGTACTGGGGTGTGGCGTCAATCGAGCTTGATTGCCTATCATGGCCGCTCTCGACCCTGAACACACATGTTCCTAGGAAATACTGAGCCGCGCGAGCGTCTACTTAATGGAAGTATCATAAAAGAACCTGCTTATAGGTCACAAAAGTACTGCTTATAGTACACAAATTTTTTACAGACTAACGGGCAAGTCACTATTGACAGTCCCACATTACTATTGGATGTTTATTTCTGCTTTCGAGTCGCAGGAACAGAAGCCTTCGCGGCTTGTCTTGAGGTTGGAGCAGCAGGTGTCCTTATAACCAAGGCACCACCAGATGAAGTAGAAGGACCACCAGGTCCTGAGGATGGATTGGAAGCTCGGGATGATTCAGCCCCAGTGGATTTCTCCTTCGTAGCTTTGCTACCATCAGGATTGAACTTCCCCAGATAAGAGCCCAAGTCTAAATTCTTAACAAATAATGTGGCGTATCCACGCATACCCTTCCAGATGTCGAAATATTCACTCATTGGAAGCTCAGTACCATCCGCGCGCTTCGCCCGGTCATGACGAGCAATCTTGCCTACCTCTATTTCTGGATAATATGCCCGGAGTAATGTTAACACATGAGCAGCTCCGGAGCGAGCAGAAGACCCCTTCCAATCAGAGACATAGTGAGGAGCCTTAAACAGCCTGTTCAGCCAAAACTCACATGAATCTGGAGCATCAGGCGTAGGGGCGATTTTTGTCATAACCTCTTTGGTTACTTTAAGAAGGCGCAGGCTAAAATCTTGAAGATATTCCAGTTGATCCTTAAATTGGAGCGGTACACTGGAGCACCAGGCCCTGCATCAAAAAACAAGATGTTATTCAAATCAGCAACTCATGATGGTCACCCAGATGTGAATGATCAAGAGACAAAGGACTAGGATGTACCGGCGAGTTGAAGAATGGCTGATTTAACACAGATCCAAAACCCTCAAAAGCCTTGAGCAGCGAGTTATATTTTTCATCTCGCGCGGCGAGCTCCCTCGCATGGTCTCCTTTCAGCCGATCAAGCAGTTCAGATTTGAGATTCAACCCCTCTCGCAAGGATTTTATAACTTCATCCTTCTCCATAGTCGCTGCTTGGAATCTGCTTCGAGCTCTTTAAATTGCTCTTCACAGGAGTCAAGTTGATCTTTGAGTATCTTTATTTCTTGCGCTTGGTTTTAATGATCTCGCTATGATGTCCCAAGGCAGATCGCGTCACTTCAGGCTTATCTAAGGAAATGCCCTTGACTTTCATTGCGTCAGAGGCAGCAAGCGAGGAAAGCTCAAGCTGCGAGTAAACAGAGGAAAATATAAGCAATTCTGAAAGGTACTTGGGGGCTCAAAACTTGGAGAAAAGAAAGAATCAACACCCTGTCAACTGACACAAGGTCTTGATCCTTGGGGGCTACAGTATGCGTACCTGGCGACTTGAAGAAAATTGCTCAACCAGGTCGCGCAATAAAGCAGCGTGCTTATCTCCAGCATCGATTATGGCATCCGCAATTGATTTGGAACTACTAGCGCTTGGGAGATCAGCCGCTTCAGAAATAGGAGCTCCAACTTGAATTGGCATCCCATCAACATTAGGAGTCGCAGACGCGCTGCGACTGGAACCATGGCAGGAGCCGCATCGGCAATACCCTCTTCTAAAAAAGGCTTCAGATAAGTCGCGCCATCGCTAGTTCCCATGTTCTCGCCAGCAACATCATCTTCGCTCGTGGTTGGCTGAGAAAGAGCAGTGGAGGAGGTAGACTTTGTATCCCTCCAACCATGGCCCTGCAAGATATTGATGGTTATAGACAAAGTGGCAGTGTCACAGCCATAAAAGGAAAGCAAGTCTACCCAGAAGCAATACGGACGCTCTTCATCAGGCAACCAGAGGAAGGAGAAGACAAATCTTGCAGATCTGAGCCTACGGGACGGAAAAAACAGCAGTGAATAAACAACCCTTCATGGAGACACATGAGTACAAAAAAGAAAGAATGTCACAAGGAAATACCCGAACTTGTCGAGGGGCAATTCTTCACCGCAGGCTCGGAGGAAAGTACAGTGCTGTCAGGCTTAGCAAGCTTTAAAGATTTGGCAGCTTTGATATCCACAAGCAACGCCAAGGCCTTGCGACGTTTCTCAGGTTGCGAGGGATCTTCTGAGCTCTCAGATAGAAGACGCTTAGAGGACCTGCGAGGTACTTCAGGAAGCTCCAGGAAAGATGTGCCTGGAGCCGTGGACAAAAGAGCGTTGGCCATTTGTTGCTCCTCTTCAGATGCGCTACCACCAGGCTCAGAAACAGTGCCATGTGCAATCGTTTCCTCGCCAGGATCAGCGACTTCTTCTGGTGACTTGACAGTGGTTTCTTGGCCTGAGCCGGCCTCCTCTTCGGATGGGAGAGTCCAAAAATAGGGATCAATCTGAAAGAGAATCAATGTCAGAAATAGTCAACTTTGAAGGAAGAGTCCTAGAAGGAAAAAGTTACAAGAATAATTACCACAAAAGGCTTGTGTTCAGCCCAGAAAGGAGCAAGACCGACGTTATCATACGAGTCAATGTCCTCGTTCGTCACTCGGCGAATGAAGTTTATCCACTCCCCTTTGTCCCAATCTTCAGGGCAAGTACGATCAACGTCATCCGCGTGACAGGTGAAATCCACCATAAGTCGCAGACGGCGACTCACGGGCTGAATTCGCCATTTGGTCCAGCAAGATATAAGATCCAATCCGGTAAGGCCATGGAGCGTCAGCGCCCTCACCTTATCTAAAAGAATCTCGATGGAGGGCAACGAAGAAGGATCGGGTTTGGAAGACAGAGCAGAGGTGGCCTCAAAAGGAAGTGGAGACCAAGGGGTGGTGGCTCTAGGTTGACGAGGGAATATCTCCCCGGCAATAGTGCCAGAAACAATGCTTGTACGTCACACGT
Source organism: Poa pratensis (assembly GCA_947311845.1). Lineage (NCBI taxonomy): Eukaryota > Viridiplantae > Streptophyta > Magnoliopsida > Poales > Poaceae > Poa > Poa pratensis. The sequence continues at coordinate 13,425,196 of CAMZMU010000106.1, forward strand.
CAGTTGGGAACCACAAGAGGAAGGTATGATGAGTGCAGCAGTAAGTTTTCCCTCAGTATGAAACCAAGGTTTAATCGAACCAGTAGGAAAACGAGGTTTGCTTCGAAGGTGTTGGTGAAGGAGTGTAGTGCGGCGCAACACCAGGGATTCCGGTGCCAACGTGGAACCTGCACAACACAACCAAATTACTTTGCCCCAACTTAACAGTGAGGTTGTCAATCTCACCGGCTTGCTGAAAACAAAGGGTTAAACGTATGGAATGGAAAATGATGTTTGTTTGCATAAAACAATAGAGAACAATGATTGCAGTAGATTGTATTTCAGATGTAAAAGAATGGACCGGGGTCCACAGTTCACTAGTGGTGTCTCTCCAATAAGATAACTAACATGCTGGGTAAACAAATTACAGCTGGGCAATTGACAATTGATAAGTGCATATAACATGCATGTGTGAGCTGTGGTGTCTACTATGAGATTCATTTGGGCATTACGACAAAGTACATAGACCGCTATCCAGCATGCATCTATGCCTAAATAGTCCACTTTCCGGTTAACATCCGTACCCCTTCCAGTATTAAGTTGCAAGCAACAGACAATTGCATTAAGTAATGTGCGTAATGTAAACAATACATTCATCCTTGAATAAAGCATTGCTGTTTTACCCCTAGTGGCAACAACACATCTACAACCTTAGAACTTGCTGTCACTATCCCAGGTTAAATAGAGGTTGAACCCAACTATCATGCATAAATACCCCCTCTTGGAGTTACAAGTATTCACGTGGCCAAGGCTTCAACAAGTAACGGAGAGCATGCAAGATCACAAATGACATAGACATGATAATGATAATATAATATTCAGCTCCACATAGGTATCAATATAAGTCAGATCCCAGCAAACACAACATGTAGCATTACAATAAGATGATCTTGATCATGATAGGCAGCTCACAAGATCTAAACATGATGGCACAAGTGGAGAAGACAACCATCTAGCTACTGCTATGGACCCATAGTCCAATGATGAACTACTCACGCATCACTCCGGAGGCGGGCATGGCGATGTAGAGCCCTCCGGTGATGATTCCCCTCTCCGGCAGGGTGCCGGGAAGAGCTTCAGAAACCCCCCGAGTTAGGGTTGACGACGGCGGCGGCAGCGAATATGTTCTGGATGAAAGGCTCGGTGCTTTAGGGTTTTCGCGTCTCGGGGAATAAATAGGCGAAGGGGCGATGTCGGCGGACCCCCGAGGGGCCCAAACCACAGGCAGGCGCGGCTGGAGGTGGGGCCGCGCCGCCAGGTGGTTTGGCCACCTCGTGGCTCTCCTTCGGACTCCGTGTACGTGCTGGAAAAATAGGGACCTGGCCTTTTGTTTCGTGCAATTCCGAGAATATTTCCTGAAGTAACTTTCTGAAACCAAAAACAGCAGAAAACAGGGAACTGGCACTGTGGCATCTTGTTAATAGGTTAGTCCCAGAAGATGCATAAAAGTGATACGAAGTGTATATAAAACATGTAGCAAATGGTATAATATAAGCATGGAACAGCAGAAATTATGGATACGTTGGAGACGTATCAAGGGGGAAGACGAATTTCGCCCTCAGGAGAAGTGTCTTTGCAGTAAAAGAAAGTTCTTTGCCAATCCTTAACTTTTTTGGCAAGGGCTAGCTTTGGGAAAATACTGCCCTTACGGCGTTGGAAAGATATGGCGCCACATTGGAGGAAAGAAGCATCTGTTGCTTCTCTTTGACTATTGCAGCCAAAGAGAGCAAGCCAGAAGTCTATTGAAGGAGAGACGCCCAAATAATCTTCGCAAAGAACGTGGAAGTTACTCACTTGCAATATTGAATTGGGACTGATGTCGTGAAGGCGAATACCCAGCCGCTGCATCAGGGAGCGAAAGAAGAGAGAACCGGGGGGCTTGAATCCGCGCTCGACATGTTCCACAAAAATCACCACTTCTCCTGGTTGCGGATCGGGAATTATCTCCTCGCCAGCGGCGCGCCACTCACATTGATCTCTCGGTGGAAGAAGGCCGCGAGCAGCCAAAGACTCCAAAAATACCTCATCAATCCATGAGCCTTCCCAGTTGAAACTACGACGAGACATCTTTTCAACCAAGGGGATTTTCGCCAGAAGGTCGCAAGCGCAAGAAGCGGAACCAAAGGCGGCGGAGAAGAGTAGCGGCGGCGTAACTGAAGCAGAGCGCCAGGGAGGCCGATGGGCCAAACTAAAAAGCCTAGGCGCGGAAGACGTTCAGATCTGAAAACCAACAGGCACGACCAGATGAGTCGCGCCCTTGAGCCGCTAAGAAGGTTATAAGTCGCAAATGGCGATACAAAAATTGGAGTTCAGCTGGGACATTCATGTGAGCGGTTCAACAGTTCAACAAGACAAAGAAGCCTTCATCCGAAGTCCAAGCTGAACTTGGGGGCTAATGTCGGGGGAATACTTTGTAGATTAACCCGTGGCCCATATTTGATAAAGTGCGACTCAGCTTACTCGCACAATAAAGGCCTGCATGAAAGCAAGCCCAATATCGTACCGCCACAAGGAGAAGGATCTAGAAGACATATCCTGGAAAACGTGAGGAGGAGTTAATCTCCGAGTAGGTTCCAGTCGATGTATTCCTTGTGGAGGAAGTTTCCTTTGAGACCTAGCGAGACTCTGTGTATATAAAGAGGACTCGCAGGACTTAGACAGGGCCAAGCGATCAAGCCCTAAACCCTAGTTCATACGGCGAGTACCCAAATCGGATCGCCTCCATTGTAACACCACATATATCATATCAATATCAAGCTAGGGTAGGCAGGAAGTAGATCTTTACCTCACATTGAGGGGCCGAACCTGGGTAAATCTGTGTTCGTACTTGTTCCTGCGATCCCAAGCTCGGAGACGATTGACTCGCGCAAATCCCACACCTACGAAGTCATCCATGACATTTGACGTGACAAACCCACGACAACGGCGGTGTGCGTATAGTGGAGAGACTTCCCTCCTCGTACGCAGCTCCAGAAATAGAACCACGCTCAAGGTAGGAGAGAAGAAGAAGGATGGATTTTCAAGGCATGGGGGCACCCATATATATAGGTGGAGGGAGGATGCCCATCTTGGTGGCTTGGCCATGTGGGACTAAACCACATGGCCAGCCGCACCATGGGGGGCTGCGCCGGCCCTAGGTGGACCCCATGTGGCCCACCTAGGCCGGCTGGCCCTCCTCCCCTTTTTCCCTTTGGGGTTTTCTCCCTAATGGGCTTAATTAAATAAAAATATATTTAATCACTAATAACACTTATCTTGATGTCTACGCACGCTTCTATTCTTGTAGACAGTGTTGGGCCTCCAAGTGCAGAGGTTTGTAGAACAACAGCAAGTTTCCCTTAAATGAATCACCCAAGGTTTATCGAACTCAGTGAGGTAGAGGTCAAAGATATCCCTCTCAAGCAATCCTGCAATTAAGATACAAGAAGTCTCTTGTGTCCCCAACACACCTAATACACTTATCAGATGTATAGGTGCACTAGTTCGGCGAAGAGATAGTGAAATACAAGTAATATGGATGATTATAAGTAGTAATTGCAATCTGAAATTAAAATGGAAGCAAGCAAACATGTAGCAGAACTTGTTGTAAACGGTGTTTCAATGCTTAGAAACAAGGCCTAGGGATCATACTTTCACTAGTGGTATCTCTCATCATTTTAGCACAACTGAACGCAAGTAAGTGCTACTCGGGATTATTCTCCTAGGGAAACAAGAGTACTATGCGTAGGGCTACAAAAGCACACCTCAAAGTCTGAGTAAACAAACACCACAATTCCACAAAGAATAAGCCATGATAATATCTAAATTATTTATAGAGTCACACACAAATACCCACACTGTCACCTTGATACCGTGTTGTCACAATGACTCCGGAAACTAGATAAAATCACTTGAGTAGCATAAACATTACATATGAATTCAGCGATACTAGCAATGCTCATGATCACATAAAGATCACACCATGGGAGAGAGAGGTAAACCACATAGCTACCGGTAGAGCCCTCAGCCTCGGGGGAGAACTACTCCCTCCTCATCATGGGAGGCAGCAACGGCGATGAAGATGGCGGTGGAGTCGATGGAGATGGCTCCGGGGGCAATTCCCCGTCCCGGCAGGGTGCCGAAACAGAGACTTCTGTCCCCCGAATTAGGGTTGTTGATGGCGGCGGAGCTACAAAACTCTTCTGGAGAAATCGTCGATTCCTCTACGGTTTTCGGGGCAGGAGCAATATATAGGCCAAAGGGCAACGCGAGGGCGTGCACGAGGCGGCCTCACCACGTGGCGGCGCCACCCCCCTCCAGGCCGCGCGACGGCATGGTAGGAGGACGTGGGCCTCCGCTGGACTTGCCCTTCTGGCTCCGTGGGTCTTCTGGCGAAATAGAATTTCTGTAATTTTTCTGGATTTTTCCGAGCACTTTGGTTTTCAGGCCTTTTCTGCAATACAAAGACATAATAAACAGAAACTGGCACTGTGGCATCTTGTTAATAGGTTAGTCCAATAAATTTCATAATATGATATAAAGTGTATATAAAACATGTGACAATTGGTATAATATTAGCATGGATCATAAGAAATTATAGATACGTTGGAGACGTATCACCAGGCCGGGCTGCCTGGCTCCGCCATCGTCTTGACGCTTTCTCCTCCTTTTCCATGCGTACACCTTGGATGGTCTTGAGTCTTGGGCTTCCTCGGCAGCTCCCTTGATGTCCGTACTCGTCGTATCAAACCTAGCATAGCAAAGGGGTAGATGCTCACGTAGTATACCATCCAAAGGGGCATGAAATGGGATCTCGTAGAGGAAGGAGTTCACCTTTGAGCTCAATGACGACTTGTGACGTGTTGGATTGCTTGACATGGTGATGGACGTGGGTTGCACTACATCAATAAAGACTTTGTTCATTATAAAATGTGGGTTCAATTTTTAAGAAAATAAAACTACTAGAACTCCCACTCAAAACGAATATCCCACTTTTCGTTTTAGTGATTACACGATCCTCATCCGATATACTATACCCGATCGTCACGGCCGATAGCATACCTTCAAAGGTAGACATCGTTTATGTCAATCACAACAACTATGTGACTCGTGCTTAACCTTTCGGTCACTGTGTTCCGAGGCCATGTTTGTACATGCTAGGCTCGCCAAAATAACCTATAGTGTATTGCTTGTGCAACGTGTCTTACACCCACGTTATGCGAACGCAGATACGTCTGACACCCGATCGTCACGGCATGCCTCGTAACGGAGAACTTTCGGTGGTGCACGCTATAGGGAGAACACTTATTTGGTATTTTAGGAGGGATCATCTTATATTACTACCGTCGTGTAACTAATATATAGACATATATATATACACAATATAAGATGCACTCAATCTACATAACATCTAAAATGAAATGTAATGTGATATGACATGGTCTTGCGCCGATGGTCTCCTTCGCGCCCACAGTTTATAAACAATTTAACAAACCTATCTTGACCATATCACATTGCCCCAGCAAAATAAAGTTAGATGCTTTCTACTTTATCTTTTGCATGTTTTACGTGGCTGCTAGGGCTTACGCACAAGAACTGTTTCTTACCTACAAATACAACCACAACAGCGATAAGACAATTTCTCTATTACACACCTTTCGGGGCCCTCCACTGTAAATGCAATATCAACTATTGTAAGAGATACAGACACCCGCCAGGCACATATATGGAACAAGCCGTATGTCAAGTGTGGAACCAGTCTCGCGTAAGAGTACGCGTAAAGTCGGTCCGGCCCGCTTTATCGAACAATGCCGCGATATGAACAAGTACACGCGAGAGGGTAACAAATGTAGAATCGATGCCCACATTCAACATGTGTTCTAACCGTACAGATATATCTACGCATAGACCGGCTCTGATACCACTGAAGGGAATCGTAGGCAGAATACAAAAATTTCCTAGCAACGATAACCATAAACTAGCCAAGATCTATTACTATGCAGATATACTATACGAAGGAGAACGGAGTACATACCCTTGTATACCGATAGCGGGGATTACGCTCCCGCAACATGCGTTGTCGAAGTAGACGACGTAGCCGACCTCGAGGTCGCGAAGAACTTGGTGCGACGAAGACGAAGGCGGCGCCGACCTCAAGGTGGTGAAGAGGAAGAAGACAACTTCCAGTGCCACCCGTGTAGCACCTCGTAGTTCCACACACGTACGGCGTAGATGACGACCTCCGGGCTCCAGATCCAGCAGAGCAACGGCCCATTTAGGTTTAATGCCTTTAAAAAATCGAAATTAACTAAATAAAAAATATTTAATCACTAATAACACTTATTAATGTTAAATACATATTATTTAACTCAATCCAGCTCCGAATCATATTTCGTTGCCTCCGATCAATATCGGACATGTCCCGGAACGCTTCCGGAGTCTCCTGTTTCTTTCTCTCTTATATCAAATCCAATCGTCACCTACCCTTAAGTGTGTTACCCTACGGTTCGGGATCACACAGACATGAACGAGACACGTTCTTCGATCAATGACTAACAGCGGGATCTGGATACCCATGATAGCCCCTGTGCGTTCACGAAAGTCTTTTATCGTTCGAACCTTTAGACGTCCGGTCTCAAACTTTGCCTGGTGATACTTAGATTGTCCGAGCATCGTTCTCTGGTATCACGATTACCGAGCATGATCTCGTCATTGACAAATCTATATTTACTCGTCTGTGATATTACATCCCCGTGACCTAGTCACATTCTTGCAAGTTTTTTGATGTAATCTCACCAAGGGCCCAGAGTATCTATCCTACTATGTGGATTGGCAAATCCCGCTCTTGATCACTCGCCTCCACTGCTTCCTTCGGATACCCGAAAGTGTCACCTTTATTGTCACGCTATATAAGACATGCCGTTTGATGCAATCAAAGCACCTTCCAGAAGCAGCGATTTGATATGACCTCACAGTCGAAGGTATGAGCACTACGTTTCTATATCTTTTGGGTATGTCCATCACATCATTCACCTAACGACATGACTCCGTTGTCAACCGACGTAATTATCCATGATCAGGAAACCTTGATGATCTGTTGCCCAACGGACTAGTTAAATAGAGGCTACTAGGGACCTGGTTGTTTACATACCACACGTGTATTAATGTTTCCGCTTAATACAGTTATAGCATGGTACAAAAAACATATTATGAACAATTGAGATATGACAAATAAAATCACTTTATTAATTGCCTCTAGGGCATATCTCCTTCATTGCTGTCACAGAAACTCCAAGGAGTGCAACAACTTGAGCATCCGATCCGAGTTAAAGTGGCCAATGGTGACATCTTGCTAGGTGACACCTTCATTCCAAATTGTGAATGGAGTTGCCAGGGAGCTCATTTCGAAACTGATATGAAGATAATTCCTCTACAATGTTATGATGTGATTTTGGGTATCGAATGGCTTCAAGCTCATAGCCCCATGACTGTGGATTGGTCTAGTAAATGGATAATGGTTAAGCACGAAGATCAACAGCACAAACTGGTGGGTGTGAAGTCTGATACTTCCAGTTGCGAAATCATTTCTCTCGCGGAGCTGCAGAGCATAGAACAAGCTGGAGATGCCTTGCTGATCTTGCAGATTTGTTCTGCTGAACAACAAGATTCACAGAAAACGCCAGGGATTATTCTTAAGCTAGTTCAGGATTATGAGCAGCTATTCGAAGAACCGAAAGGCCTGCCTCCAAAACGGTTGTACGACCATAAAATTCCTCTGTTACCTAGAGCAACACCAGCTAAATTGCGTCCTTACAAGTATAACCCTATGCAGAAAAATTAGATTGAGAAACAAGTACAAGAACTGCTGAAACAAGGTGTATTGCAACTCAGTTCTAGTCCCTTTGCTACACCTGCCTTACTTGTGAAAAAGAAGGACCTCACCTGGAGACTATGCCAAGACTTCCGATACCTCAATGCCATGACTGTCAAGAACAAATACCCGCTCCCCATCATCGATGAGCTGTTAGATGTGCTGGCAGGTGCAGAGTGGTTCACAACCTTGGATCTGAGAGCCGGTTATCATCAAATCCGCATGGCAGAGGAAGATATACATAAAACAGCCTTCCAGACACACCACGCGGCCATTTCGAATATAAGATTATGCCATATGGACTTACTGGGGCTCCAGCAACATTTCAAGGAGTGATGAATGCAGTATTGACAGATGGTTTGCGGAAATTCGTCTTGGTATTTATAGATGATATTCTTATCTATAGCAAAACCCTGGCTGACCATGTTACACATTTGAAAAAGGTCTTCGACATGCTGCAACAGCATCAGCTCAAGGTGAAAAGAAGTAAATGTTTCTTCGGCCAAAGGAAACGTGCTTATCTGGGACATGTGATCAGTGCGCAGGGTGTGGCAACTGATCCAGCAAAAATAGCTCCTATTGTGAAGTGGTCAGCACCAACTAATGTGAAACAGCTCCGCAGGATTTTGGGAATGGCTGGTTATTACAGGAAGTTTATTAAAGGTTATGGACTCATCACAAAAGTGCTCACTGATCTGTTGAAGAAAGGGGTGCAGTTTATTTGGACGCCTGCTACTGAAGCTTCCTTTCAGGCTCTTAAAACTGCTCTGATCTCTGCTCCGGTGCTAGCATTACCAGACTTCTCTAAAAAGTTCGTCGTGGAGACCGACGCCAGTGATAAAGGGATAGGGGCTGTCTTACTCCAAAATGATCATCCCCTTACTTATTTGAGTAGAGCCTTGGGCCCTAAACAGCAAGCACTATCTACTTACGAGAAAGAGTGCTTGGCAATCTTGTTGGCAGTGGAAAAATGGAGGTCTTATCTTCAACATGCCGAGTTTTGTATCAAAACCGATCAGCGAAGTTTGGTGAACTTAATGGAGCAGCGACTCACAACACCATGGCAGCACAAGGCCCTCACTAAGCTTCTTGGTTTGCAATTTAAAATCATGTATAAAAAGGGCTAGGATAATAGGGTTGCTGATGCTTTGTCTCGAAATCCTTCACCACCTACAGATGATCTGATGACCATTGTGCACAGCAAGCCAGTCTTGTTGGAAGAAGTACTACAAGGTTACCAACAAGATCCCAAAGCCACTGAGTTACTAGCTAAATTGGCAATCAACCCGGAATTTGAGAAGTTTACTCTCAGGGATGGCATCATCCGATATCGAGGAAGAGTTTGGGTTGGTAACAATATGAAATTACACACCAAAATTACACAGGCTCTGCACGACAGTGCAATGGGGGGGCACTCCGGATTCTATGTCACCTACCACCGCATCCAGAAGCTTTTCTCCTGGCCAGGGATGAAACAATTCATCACCAAGTGGGTGCAGAGCTATACAATCTGTCAGCAGGGTAAATCCGAAAGGGTAGCTTACCCCGGTCTTCTGCAACCGCTTAAAACACCTGCTGGGGCTTGGGAGATCGTCTCCATGGATTTTTTAGATGGTCTTCCTAAATCCGCTGGATTCATCTGCATCATGGTAGTAGTGGATAAATTCTCTAGGTATGCACATTTTGTGCCTCTGTCGCATCCGTATACTGTCTTCTCTGTGGCTATGGCATACATGAAGGAAGTATTTAAATTGCACTCTCTGCAGCAAGCAACAGTTTCGGATAGGGATCCGGTGTTCACCAGCAAGGTTTGGCAGGAACTATTCAGGCTATCTAATACCCAACTCTGCATGAGCACTGCTCAGCACCCCCAGATGGACGGCCAAACTAAACGCGTGAACCAATGCATGGAGGGTTACCTTCGCTGCTTTGTGCATTCCTGTCAAACCAAGTGGCTTCAGTGGCTGCATTTGGCTGAGTTTTGGGTGGAATCGTGTGCCATACCTCAGCTAGAAGATTGGCTTAAAGAACGTGAGGTGATGACCAAGCTTCTACAGCATCATTTGGAGCGGGTGCAACAAAGAATGAAATCACAAGCTGATAAAGGGAGAACGGAACGTTCCTTTGAAGCTGGAGAGTGGGTTTACCTTAAACTGCAGCCCTACCTTCAGTCTTCGGTTGCTTATCGAGCTAATCACAAACTGGCATTCAAGTTTTATGGTCCTTTTGAAATTGAGAAAAAAGTGGGGGAAGTGGCATATAAACTCAAACTTCCACCGAGTAGTATGCTACACCCAGTCATACATGTTTCCCAGTTGAAGAAGTCTGTTGCTCCGAATCGCATCATCTCGAAGGAGCTGCCAGAGGAGCCACCTGGTTTCCAACAACCTGAACAAATTCTTGCGCGTCGCCAACGCCTATTGGGGTCTCCCTCTATTCATGAAGGTTTGGTTCGCTGGATTGGTATGTCTGACACCTTGGCCACCTGGGAAAACTTGCAGGAATTGCACGTTCGTTTTCCAGACGCACCTGCTTGCTTCTGAAGAAGAGGGGAATGTCATGAACCTACCTGATACTAAGGGCAAGACGAAGACGCCCAAGGAGCTGGTACCAGTGGGCGTCACGATGCTGGCACGATCCAAGAGAGAGGCGGACAAGCGCACGTTACAGCGGCCCGAAATGGACGGCGTGAAGTTGGTGTCGTAGCCGTCAGGTGGAGCCCGCCGACACCCAGCGTGGTGGTTAACTCGGCCTGCGTGCCTTCGTTGTCATTTGCTTTTGGAAGCCAAAAACAGAACAACTCCTGTATCTCTCCCCTACTGCTTCTCCTCCCAGTCCCCTTCTCTGAACTCCTCCCTCTAATTGCTGAATAATCGTCAGTTGTATCAAAGATTGTGGGTGATAATCGAGTGTATGGTGTGGTGAGTGATCTGGATTAATAGTAGTGGTGTGGTGAGTGATCTGGGTTCTTATCAATTTCTGGCTGGCAACAGGCTGCGACGACATGCATGCGTACAACCCGGCCAGTCTCCGGCCTACAGCGCCTCTCAGAGTCTAAGCCTCAGGTGCAGTGCAGAGATCTCGAGTCCTTGACCTCTACCAGCCCTGTTCAAGATTCCATATGTAGTACATATCCACTGCATCTGCATGCATGTCTGAATCCGGGGCGACCGCTGTTTCTTTCGCCCGTCCCTAACCTAGCCGCCGCAAGGCGATTAGGAGGCGACGCCTTGTTCCACCAAACTCCACCGGCGGAAAAGCTGGGCCCCTCTCTTTCCGCTTGCCGCTCCGGCGGCAGGAGGGAGGGGGACCCCGTTTTTGCATGGTAGTTAGGGTTAGGAAGGTTCTGGCATGGTGCATCGTTGGGTGGTGGGAGCGGCGCCCGGGCAAATAAATCTGCCTCAACTCTACTCACACACCGGCGTTGTCCTTCATGGCGGCGTCTTGGAGTTGGTGGCACTGTGTGCTTGCCGATCTTTCAGATCGGTGGCCGTAGGGTTCATGGATGGTGTCGGCGAGGCGGCGGCGGCGACTCCATCAGATGGGTTTTTCCTCCTGTTCAGTCCCCGTTGCTGCGGCGTTGTCTCCGGCGTCATGGTGGATCAGAGAGGATTCGTCCAGAAGTACGTGCAGACAGTGGTCTGCACTGGTGACAGCTGGAAGATGGTGCACCTTGTGCTGGGTTCGTGGTTGGAGGCTGACGGTTCTGGTTCCCTACTCCGACGTCGTCGTGGGGGTGCCAGTGCTGAAGTTCGATGGCGTATCTGGGGTCGTGCTGCCCCGGTCTGATTCTTTCAACGACAATGGTTTGTCCTATGGCAAACTACTTTGGAGGTCCGAAAAGCTGATGATCAGCGATGAAGTCGCGTCGAGCTCGGGTGAAGAGATGATCTGTCTATTTTTTCTTTGGTGGCTGCTACGGTGGTGCCGAAGAAAATGGATATGTGTTGGTTTGTCACATAGGTTTATCCTATCTTTTCAGATCTATAAGATCGGTCTATACATACTTTGTATCTCGTCTTTTATTTATCAATGAGAATCGTATTACCATGAAAAAAAATCCAGGGCGACCCATTCCGTGCCCCCTCCGGCCGAACCATCATAAACATTCTAGTATTGGATATTGCTCATGAACTATGCATGCATAAATGTGTATGCATCTTCTGACATGCAACCCACATATATTTTACTCCGTACTTGAGTATTTCATAAGCTTACCCTGCACACTACCAGCAAGTTATAGCTACATGGTCAAGTAACTTGATTAACTAGATGTCCGGCCATGACGTACCCACGCCATGTGCGTGTACTTATTATAGATGTGAGATTCCCTTGACCGAGTTCAAGCCTGCACATAGTTGGCTGCTGCATGTTTGTTAGTTGGGTCGCGCTTTCGCTAATTTGACTAATCACTCTAGATCTAGGCTAATCTGTGTAGAGTAAGAAAAACTTGCAGGTGCACGCTAGCTCCCGTCCGGTGACCACTTGAGTCTCGGACCATCTCTCCTCTCTCCCCTCGGCTATAAATAGCAGCCCATCGCAATGAGATGTGGAACCAACCAAGGACTTGCTCACTCTCACTACTCGCACTGAAAACCTTGGCACTACTAGCTATCTTCCTGTGTCTAGGAGGGAATCGAACAAGAGCAATGGCGAAGCCGCAGAAGGAGGTGTACTTCGTGTTCATGAACTTCGACTCCGTCTACGAACGCCTAAGAGCCGATCGGTCTGTATATATATCTAGCTATATATACACATAGATATTAATGGTTATCGATCAGTGCCTCAGTGGCTAATATCTTTGTAAGCAATGATAATACGGTTTTGATGGATGGTTTGTTCTTTTGTTGGGTGCAGGTCGAAGCAGGGATCGGCGACGCTGGACGCGTACCTGAGCCAGAAGCACGACAAGCTGCTCGCCAAGCTCCTTCCGCCCGACACCTACTGGAAGAAGTCCTCGCTTGCCATCGTCGACGGATTCGCCGTCGAGATCACCGACGCTCAGGTCACTGCCTGACCTCACCTTACCTCGCGTATATTTTGATGCATGAATCTTCTCTTACACACTCATGACATACATGATCGATGAACTCTTTATATTGATGCAGGCGAGTGTGCTGAGGTCGGCGAAGGAGGTGAGGGTTGTGGAGAAGAACCAGGAACTTGCTTGACCAGCCAGACTTCCAGAGAGAGAGAAGATGCATAATCATTTAGATGCTTTGGCGTCAGATATAGCTATACAGCTAGAGAAGCTTATTTTACGAAGCCAAAGTAGTTGATCAGTTGCTACTGGTCAACTACTTTTGCGGCGTAAGTGTATCGATCCATGTGTGCGTGTGTGATCTCCCTTGGCTTTGTTGACTGTAATGTCAAGCTCAAGCTTAGCTGCTATAAACTACTTATGTACTAGCTAGTACTCAGCATTAGCTGCAGTAATATAGATTTATAAAGTTTTCATATTTACTTGCTAGGGTCTACTGATATTCAGAGGATGACTTTGAAGATTGAACCCTGCAATGTAATGGGTGATTTGATCGAATTAATGGATTAGTCCAAAAGCTAGCTATTTCTAAGTAGTATTTTATAACTACGTGTACTTGTCTTTTGTGTCCAACATGCATGGCAGTGTGTGTATGACTTTTGGGTGTTGTTTTTATATGCATTATGTATGCATGGGTGGATGCATGCTTTGGGTGCCTAATGCGAGTCGTTTAAGGTCTTGGATTCACTTGTTAAAATCACAAGACAAGTCTCCAAGAGGAGGAGGAGGAGGATGCATTGATGAGTAGACTCGGTCTCTCGAACTACTGATCATGATATGATTCCTAATTAGCACTTTCGAGTTTCCGAGATGAAGAAACCTATTGTCAAGAAACGGAAATGATAGCACAAAAAAAAAAGCACAAGTAAATGCACCGATGCGTGAGTGCGTGCTTGCTCGCTTTGGTCCAAGTTTTCAGGTCTAGAAAACCGTAGGAAGGTGCATGCACGCTTGACCCAACTTTCTTGAGATGTGTCACTCTCCTTGCCAAAGTGTCACCAGACGGTGCACATGTTGAATACATTTGGAACGTATGACAGGGAATATTAAAAAACTTAAAATAGAAAAAACATAGAGGGTAAGAGATTTGTTTAGATTTGGCTCGTTCCTATGCAGAGAAAACAATAAGACAATGTTGTAAAATTACAAGTTTATTATGTTGAAACTTTCAAAATTTCTCTAGATTAAGCACTTATTTCATGAAAATCAAGAAGTAGCATGATTTTCCATGAAGCTCTAGGCATTGAAAATTATAAATTAAGCGTTGTCATACTGAGGAGGCAGACCGACAATTAAGCTTATTGTTTTAGATTAGTTCTTAGCAGGGTGGATCTAGCATCCCTCCTGCCGGGCACTGCCCAGACTTCCCGGTGGTGCCCTGTTTGAGTTATGTGACTTTCTTAAGTGATTTTATCTGAAAAACTGGGATCCTAATTATGATTGCCAGGTCCTTGAGAAGTTTCTAGGTTCGCCACTGCTTCTTTGTAGAGGTGCCACCGAAAACAAGACTTTGACGTCTGGACCGGTTTCGTTAGTTGTGCTCGATTTAAATGCGAGTAATAAAACCTAGATCCATAAAGTAGGAAGTCTCTGTAATTTTGGAATGCTCGGATAGTTTGTATGAAATATGAAAAATTTCTCCAAGAAGGAGTAACTATGTAAAGTTTTCTATTTTTGAAGAAATAGTTGAATATTTGTTTTCATGTGAAAGTTACTTTGAAACCATCTGTACAACTTCTACATATGGAATTTACTTGCTAGCTCTGGGTGAGATGGCCATGGTTCGAATGGAAAGACCTTACAAAGACTGGGGTCAAGCTTGGAAATCCCTGCATTTTGAAATGGACACAAATCTTTTCTATGAATCAATCTCCGTCACCATCTGCAATGGTAGCAAAGACCTTTTGGGACTCTCCTTGGCTCCACGGCTAAGAGAGAGAGGTATCACCATTCATGTTTGCGGTCTCCAATAGGAAGAAGTAGAATGCAAAACATGCTTTACTTGATGCATGGGTCAGTCAAGTCAACACGAGCTTTGTCTTTTCGATCGCGCACATTCGCAAGTCCGTGGATCGTTGGACGGACCTTAACAAAATAAACCTAATTAAATAATAATATCCAAAAATCTATCCGATGGAAGATTTCGGTGAGCAGTGAATACTTGATGGCTTCGGATTTTAAGAAGCTCAATTCTTGGTGGCAATATCAACCAATACGAAGGGGACAATTTGGAAGATTTTGACACCTTGAAAAGTCAAAACAAAATCATGTAGTTCGCAAGACAAACAAAGTATAGACAACAGACTGACTCGAGAATCCTGGAAGACTGAATTGTGGACTATATCCATTATGTAAGCTGGATCATAGTTGGCATTCCACCTGTTTTTGAAATGTCATTTTATCTTGAGGTTTTGGCACATGATTAAGAACTGGCTTGGCATGGCCAGCCTCAAACACCTCGCAACAAAGAATTTATGGACAAGCATGGTAAGCGACACTATGACATATCAAAAAGCAATTGCATCCCTTGCTATGCTTGTTGGAAAGAAAAGCACTGGTCTTAAGTCTTTTCTTCCAAATTGGCAATAAATTAATTTTTTATATAAGTTTCCTAGAGCTGATCATAGTATGTGTGTGGGCTATATGGAAGAGTAGAACTCTTTCAAGTTTCAAGGAGTTCATCCTAACCTATATAGATGTATGCATGGCTATTTTTAATGAGGAGATTCGATGGCTTACATTTAGAGCAATCAGGAAAAACTACACATTCTTGGCAACTTGGCTTGATAGTTTCATTTGATTTTCTTCTTCCTTTTTAATTTACAAAACTCATGTACATTTCATATCTTAAACCCCAAAATTTATAGTAATTTGCACTGTTGTTTTCTTAAAAAAAATGTATCGTATAAAAATAAAGATGGCTGAGGAACACTTTCAGTGCTACATGGTAACTGAACCACGGTTTTATAGGACGTGTTTGGTATTTTGATGTGTCTATGGGAGTTTTCAGTGGGGAACTTTTCGAACACTTAAAAAATGAACTAAGAAAAATAAGTGGAAGTCTTATACTTGGAAGATTTTAAGTTTTTTAGATTTTCGGAAACATACTAACATTGATTATTGTAGTTGTTTCCCGAATTCAGTTGTTCTTATTATTTTTAATGTCCTCCGATTTTCTGACTTTTTTTTATTCACTGTTCATTTTCTTTTGTAATTAATTGATGTTAGTACATACTACCGGACAGACTAGGCAGGTAAAAACGAACATTCACCAAGAGATGGAGCTATCAGTGTTCTGTACAGAAACAGTGAGATGGACAAATCAGCTAGGCCAATAAAAACTCGATACGTGTGGTACTGTAGTAGAGATATCAAAAGAGCTCATTGACAGTGTAGGCAGAACCTGCACCGTGCATGTCCAAGCTCTGAAAAGTCTGAGAATAATGCTGTCAGCGAGTTATCCAGATTGGAGCCATTTTTCCTTGCATGACATCACGCCGATCCGAATTCCTAGTTTAATCTGCCAGGACAGAATCAGTCCAATCCAAGAGTTCTACAATTTAAAACGAAAAAAATCCAATGATCACACATTCACACCGAGACAGGTCTATATTTGGCAAGAGGATGCAAGATGCCAAAAATATAGAGGCCATACAACGAGAAACACTTCCATAGTTAGGCCTTGTTTGATTCATAGGATTTCAAAATGCAGGAATAGGAATACGAATAGGAATTAGATAGGAATGCAAGTGGAAAACTGAGACCAAAGGATTTTTTTTCCTTAGCTGTCTCGTTCCTTGCAAAGGAATGGAAAAAAAGAGCTCCAGGTGAATTGTTTCTTTCCTGCGTTTGCCGAAGGAATCTGATCGTAAAGGAAATTTTCCTTCAACTTTCCTTTGCTCCATTCCTTTGAATCAAACGTGGCTACAGTACAAATTCCTACAGGAAAAAGAATCCTACACTTTTCCTATAAGAATCCTATGAATCAAACGAGGCCTTAGATGGCAAAGAAGCTAGCGAGAGTCTGGTATCATCTCTATTGATTGGTGTCATTTTGTAGTGATAAGAAACAGAGCAACATACATATTTTCCGAAGATTTTTGGTCAGTTGCACTCAGTTTTATTAAATTTACGACTATTCCGTATATGTTGAAGCTTTATATATATGAATCCCATTTGAGTGTAGTTTTCAAGTATTCAGGCCAATTATGCAATATATGTGAGGATAATAATTCACGAAGAACTCCAAGAAGATTTACAACAGAAAAAAAATTGGTTGATAGTTTTATAATATACTCCCTCCGTTTTTTAATATAAGATGTTTTAGCTAACTCACATGTTGACTAGGTGCACACCCAAATAAGTGTGCATACACACTAAAACATGTCTACATATATGTTGACACATGTGAATATGGACAAAAGCTAAAACTTCTTATATTTATGAACGGAGGGAGTAGTTCAATCGAACAGTTCACAAGTAGTAAAAGGAAGTAAATGTTTTCTTCTACACAAGAAAATAATTCGTTGAAGATAGTTAATAACATAACTAGTATATAATTTCATACATATAAAGTTTGAACTCTTCAAGATAATGTGGCGATGATGCATGCCATATAGCACCAAGAGAGTAGGAGACAATGTATGCAAGCACCGTAAAGATACAACACTACAGGAAACTGAGAATATGCCGTCGGCAAACACATGAATGTCGTCGGCGTACATATAAGATGACGGCATACGTGTTCGCCGATGGTTTTTGGAAGTCGTCTTATTCTCCCTCGGCAATTAAGCGACAAGCCGTCGACATACAGAATTTCATGACGGATTTCCTTGGCCCTCGGGAAAAAGAACACTCTACAAAAAAAGGTTACCACTGATACGTCCATTTTGCATCACTATTTTATATCCTAATTTACTGTTATTCATTGATATATTTCATATTAAGATATGTCACTTATGTTATTTTATCTTATTTTGCATGTTTGATGATTATTGGAGAATTAACTGTCGGAGTCAGATTTCAGCTGGAAAAAGCACCGTCAAGACACTATATTTCTGGAGTTCTACAAATCACGAAAAATATACAGAAAGTTTCTATTTTATCAGAAGACGGAGGCAGCCAAAAGGGGAGGTCGAGATGGGCCACGAGGGGCCCACATGCACCCTCGGCGTGGGCCCCACCTTGGCCGCGCCGAGGCCTTGTGTGGAGCCCCTGGCCCACCTCTGGCGCTCCTCCTTCGCGTACATCACCCCCTCAACCCTAATCTTCGAGGAGAGAGCCCGAGGAAATATTCCGCCGCCTCCACGGGACGGAAACGATAGAGAGAGATAAAGCTCTCCGGCAGGGAGAAATCTGCCGGGGAAATTCCCTCCCTGAGGGGGGAAATCATCGCCATCGTCATCGCCATCACGCTGGACTTCATCGGGATCATCATCATCATCATCTCCACCGCCATCACCATCATCTCCACCGCTCCACTTTGTTCCGCTGTAACATCTAGTTCATAGGGGGAACTCTCCCGGTGTTAATTACTCCTTGTGGTTGATGCTATTGAGTTTTATCGGTGAATTAAAGTTTATGTCCAGATTGTTGTTCATCATTATATCACCTCTGATCATGATCCATATGATGTCTTGTGAGTAGTTCGTTTAGTTCTTGAGGACATGGGAAAGTCTTGTCGCTAGTAGTGGAATTATGTTGAGTAATATTTAATGGTTTGATATTTAAGTTGTGGTGTTATTCTTCTAGTGGTGTCATGTGAACGTCGACTACATGACACTTCACCTTTATGGGCCTAGGGAATGCATTGTGTAGTTGGCTACTAATTGTGGGGTTGCCGGAGTGACAGAAACCTAAACCCCCGTTAGTAAACCGGTGCACGAGGGAGCGTAGGATCTCAGAGTTTAAGGCTGTGGTTAGATTTATCTTAATTACTTTCTTGTATTGCGGATGCTTACAAGGGGTATAATCACAAGTATGTATTAGTCCTAGTAAGGGCGGTGCATTAGCATAGTTTCACCCACACAACACTTATCAAAACAATAAAGATTAATCAACTGTATGAAGCGAAAGCACTTGACTAAATTCCCATGTGTCCTCAAGAACATTTTGCCATCATAAGTAAACCAACCGGCTTATCCTTTGCTCTAAAAAGGATTGGGCCACTTGCTGCAATTATTATTACTGTCTTTTATTTACTTGTATTTTATTTATCTGCATATCAAAAACCACTAAAAACTTGTCTGCTAGTGTTTACAGTGAAACCTTGACCGAAACTACTTGTCAACACCTTCTGCTCCTCGTTGGGTTCGACACTCTTATTTATCGAAAGTACTACGATACACCCCCTATACTTGTGGGTCATCAAGACTATTTTCTGGTGTCGTTGCCGGAGTGAAGTGCTATTGGTAAGTGGAATTGGTAAGGAAACCTTTTACTGTAAGTGCTGTTTTTATTTCTGCTTGCTGCTTTATTTTATCATGGAGAGATCTCCATTTGAATCCCATTTGGGAATACTACTACCACTGCTAAGTAGTAGATGAGGCGCCACCTGCTCAGTAATTCCATTTAAAATACCTATGAAAATTGTTGAACGTGTTACGAATAACCGCTATGAAGGAGATGGAACTGTCCATCCTGGTGATCATTTGTGTTTATACATGAATTATGTGAGTTGTTCAAGTGTGCAGGTATTTCAATGGAAGAAGTTAAGAGAAAATTGTTCTCTATATCGCTAATGGGCAGAGCTGCGAAATGGTATAAGCTGCTGAAGAATGGCCGATCTATCGGCTGGGAGGAAATTGTACCTCTCTTTTATCCTAGTGAAATTCATCAAGATTGGAATCTTATATATAATTTTTGGCCTCATGATGGAGACAGCATTGCCCAAGCGTGGGGGAGATTGAAATCACTAATTCTCAAATGCCCCATTCAGGAGCTTCCGGGTAATGTTGTTGTTGATAACTTCTATGCAAGGCTTTCTCTTCATGATAAAACTCTGTTGGATACTGCTTGTTCTGGATCATTTACACGTAATAAAAAAGAAGTTAAATGGGACCTTCTTAATCGGATTCAGGAAAATACTGAGGATGGGAGAACGACAAAGGTAGAGAGTCAGGTATAAAGTATGATTATGAATGCATTAAAGTTTTCATGGGTACCGATAATTTCCGTAATCTTTATAATATGTATGGTCTTGATTCTCAAGTTATTGAAAATTGCTATAAAGCTTTTGCCTCTTATCTTGATATTACTAAAAAAGAGTTGAATAAATATCATGAACCTTATAAAGATAATGCTAATTGGCCACTGTTAAAAATATTGAAGTTCATACTGTTGACCACATTTTGCCAGAACCTTATGTTGAGAAAATACCTTTTCCTGTTAAAGTCAAGGAACATTCTATGATAGCTAGTGTGGTTAACAAAAGTGCAAAGAAAGCTGTAGAACCTGATGAACAAATAAATGTTGAACCTGCAGTAGCAATAGTAAAGGACCTTGTCACAGAAAACATAGAAGGAGGACATATTATCTTTTGTGAAGATGCTTCTAATTTGTTTCGCATCCTGGTAGATCTAGGAAAGCAAGTGTTCCTGTGCTTTCAGTTAAAATAGGAGAACATTGCTATTATGGTTTATGTGATATTGGTGCAAGTTCCAGTGCTATTCCTTTTGATCTTTATAAAAAATTATGCATGAAATTGGTCCTTGTGAACTTGAGATATTGATGTGGTTATTCAGCTTGCTAATAGAGAAACTATCTCTCCAATTGGTATTGTAAGAGATGTTGAAGTTTTATGTGGTAAGACTAAATACCCTGCTGATTTTCTAGTACTTGGTTCTGTTGCTAGTAAAACATGTCCTATTATTTTTGGTAGACCTTTCTTAAATACATGTGGTGCAATTATAGACTGTAAGAAAGAGAAAATCTATACTAAATTTGATGGAGAAGCTTATGAGTTTAATTTTTCTAAGTTTGGTAAAAATCTTTATGAAACCGAATTACCTAATGAGGATTCAAAAATTGAACAACTTGCTGCTATTGCTATTGCTCCTAACAGTGCTTTGCAGCAATACATGGAGGAACACGAAAGTGAGGTCTTTATGGAAGAAAGAAATGAGATTGACAATATCTTTCTTCATCAACCACCAATACTTAAACATAATCCGCCTGTAGAAGATTTGGGTACTTCTGCACCTCCTAAGGAAGATCCTGTTTTCGATTTAAAACCTTTGCCTGATAATCTTAAATATGCTCACATTGATGACAAGAAAACATATCCTGTTATTATTAGTTCTAAACTTTCAGGTAATGAAGAAGCAAGGTTGATAGAAGTACTGAAGAAACATCGAGGAGCTATAGGATACACTCTGGATGATTTAAAGGGGATTTCTCCTACTATATGTCAACACGCCATCAACATTGAACCTGATGCAAAACCATTTGTTGAGCATCAACGTCGTTTAATCCCTAAGATGAAAGAAGTGGTAAGAAATGAGGTATTAAAACTCCTTGATGCTGGTATAATTTATCCTATTGCTGATAGTAGATGGGTAAGTCCTGTGCATTGTGTTCCTAAGAAAGGAGGGTTACTGTTGTGCCAAATGAAAATAATGAACTTATTCCCAAAGAGTAGTAGTTGGATATAGGATGCATTGATTTTCGAAAGGTTAATAAAGTTACTAAGAAAGATCACTATCCTTTACCTTTTATTGATCAAATGTTAGAAAGGTTGTCTAAGAAAACTCATTTTTGCTTTCTTGATGGTTTTCTGGTTTTTCACAAATTGCTGTTAAACATCAAGATCAAGAGAAAACTACTTTTACTTGTCCTTATGGAACTTATGCTTATAGACGTATGCCTTTTGGTTTGTGTAATGCTCCTGCTACATTTCAAAGATGCATGTCTGCTATTTTTCATGGTTTTTGTGAAGAAATTGTGGAAGTATTCATGGACGATTTTTCCGTCTATGGAACTTCTTTTGACAACTGCTTGCACAATCTTGATAAAGTTTTGCAGAGATGTGAGGAAACTAATCTTGTTCTTAATTGGGAAAATGTCATTTTATGGTTAATGAAGGAATTGTTCTTGGACAAAAATTTCTGAAAGAGGTATTGAAGTGGACAGAGCTAAAGTTGAAGCAATTGAGAAAATGCCCTGTCCAGGGATGTTAAAGGTATTCGTAGTATTCTTGGTCATGCCGGTTTCTATAGGAGATTTATTAAAGATTTCTCTAAAATTTCAAAACCTCTCACTAATCTTCTTCAAAAAGATGTACCTTTTGTTTTTGATGATGACTGTAAAGAAGCTTTTGAAATTCTAAAAAGGCTTTAATCACTGCTCCTGTTGTTCAACCGCCTGATTGGACTTTACCTTTTGAAATAATGTGTGATGCTAGTGATTTTGCTGTAGGAGCTGTTCTTGGACAACGAGTAGACAAGAAATTAAATGTTATTCATTATGCTAGTAAGACTCTAGATGTGCTCAAAAGAATTATGCTACTACTGAAAAGAGTTTTTAGCAGTAGTTTTTGCTTGTGATAAATTTAGACCTTATATTGTTGATTCAAAAGTTACTATCCATACCGATCATGCTGCTATTAAATACCTTATGGAAAAGAAAGATGCTAAGCCTAGGCTTATAAGATGGGTACTTTTATTACAAAAGTTTGATTTACATATTGTAGATAGGAAAGGTTGAAAATCCTACTGCTGATAATTTGTCTAGATTGGAAAATATTTCTTATGATCCTATACCTGTTAATGATAGTTTTCCAAATGAACAATTGGCTTCGATAAAGGTAACTCACGCGACAGTCCATGGTATG
Source organism: Poa pratensis (assembly GCA_947311845.1). NCBI lineage: Eukaryota > Viridiplantae > Streptophyta > Magnoliopsida > Poales > Poaceae > Poa > Poa pratensis. The sequence continues at coordinate 13,447,954 of CAMZMU010000106.1, forward strand.
CTGACTATGCTAACTTTATTGTTGCCAAGTATTTGCCTCCAACTTTTACAGCTCAGCAAAGAAGAAAGTTCTTTTATGACTTGAGGCATTATTTTTGGGATGACCCACATTTATATAAAAAGGAGTAGATGGTATAATGCGAAGATGTGTTCCTGAGCATGAACAAAAAAAATATTGAGTAAATGCCACGGTAGTGCTTATGGAGGACATCATGCTGGAGATAGAATCGCACAAAAGGTTCTACAATCAGGTTTTTATTGGCCTACTCTCTTTAAAGATGCAAGGAAATTTATTTTATCATGTGATGAATGTCAAAGGGTTGGTAATATAAGTAGACGAAATGAAATGCCTATGAATTACTCTCTTGTTATTGAACCTTTCGACTATTGGGGATTTAATTTTATGGGTCCTTTTCCTCCTTCAGATGGTTATACTCATATACTTGTTGCTGTTGATTATGTTACTAAATGGGTAGAAGCTATACCAACATCTAGTGCTGATGGTGAGACATCATTAAAAATGCTTAAAGATATTATTTTTCCAAGGTTTGGTGTACCTAGATATCTTATGACTGATGGTGGTTCTCATTTTATTCATGGTGGTTTTAGAAAAACTCTTGCTAAGTATGATGTTAATCATAGAATTTCTTCACCTTATCATCCTCAAACAAGTGGTCAGGTAGAATTATCAAATAGAGAGATTAAATCTATTTTGCAGAAGACTGTTAATAAATCTAGAAAAAATTGGGCTAGGAAGCTTAATGATGCTTTGTGGGCTTATAGAACTGCTTATAAAAACCCTATGGGTATGTCTCCTTACAAAATGGTTTATGGAAAAGCCTGTCATTTGCCTCTAGAATTAGAACATAAAGCTTATTGGGCAGTTAAAGAACTTAATAGAGATTTTAAACTTGCTGGTAAAACGAGATTACTTGACTTGAGCTCTTTAGATGAATGGAGAAGCGAAGCTTATGAAAATGCTAGGTTGTTTAAAGAGAAAGTTAAGCAATGGCATGATAGGAGAATTTTGAAGAGGGAATTTAATGTAGGTGAAAAAGTTTTATTGTATAGGTCTCGTCTCAGATTTTTTGCAGGAAAATTACTCTCAAAATGGGAAGGAACTTATGTTATTGAAGAAGTCTATCGCTCAGGTGCAATAAAAATTAATTCGCTTGATGGTGACAAACCACAAGTTGTTAATGGGCAGAGACTCGAGCATTATATTTCTGGAGATTCTTATAACGAAGATGTTGATATTATTCAAGTGGTAACTCCGTAAAATTTTATAAAAAGCCAAATTCAGGTAACTACAGAGGCTGATTTGGAATAAGTACCAGTATTGGTAAGAAAAATTTCGCGTTTGACTTTCCAACTTTAATTTTTGCTGTTTTTACGAAATATAGAAAATTGTGAGTCGAAAAGGGGTAGGAAACGGTGCCCGAGGGCACCACACAACCCCTGGGCGCGGTGATGCATGTAAAATGCATACATGAACTTTGCACTATATTACTTATATTCCAGTCATATTTGCATCATATAAGGGTTATATCACTGTTTTATAATGATTTTGGGAATATTTGACATGTTTCCTATTTTTATGAAATTAACCCTGCACAGGCAGAAAACCTTATTTCTATATTTTAATGTTTCAGGGACCCAAACGACGTCCAAATGACCTGCAAATTTACGAGCGTCAATTTTTGGAAGGAAGAAGACTTGGGAGCGAAGGAAGCAAACAAGCGGAGACCCGAGGGCCAAGATAGGTGGGCCCACGCGGCCAGGTACATGGGCCACGTGGGACACCTCCTTTTGGGCCTTGGAGCTCCGTTGCCGTCGATCTTTCCTCCACCGACTCGGTTTTGACCTAAAACCGCCTATAAAAATAGCCCCCCGACGTTCTCTGGAGGAGCGCCGCAGAAACACAGAAACCACGAAACAGAGACCTGGAGTTGCAGATTGGAGGGGGAAAACTCCGGCGGGGCGCTGCCGGCGTGGTCTCCATCTTCTCCAACGACTTCTCCACCGTCTCCATGATGAAGAGGGAGTAGTCCACCCCTGGACTATGGGTTTGTGGAAGTAACTTATGTATCTCTCCTCTCTCTTGAGCTTCACTAATTAGTACCGTATGAGCTGCTGAACATGATTACGGTCATCTATGTAATACCTTTGTGGTGGATCTTTTTATGAGTTAATATATGTTTGAGATTGCAATGGTTTTGTTTCAGTTATGAAAGTAGATGCATATTATGTACCCCGTTCTTATTTACTTGTCATGATCAAGCATGTTTATGAGAGCGTGTGAGGGGGAACGTGTGCATTAGTTGGAGTAACGGGGGTGGCTAGTGCAGTGAACGTGAGAGAAAGTTCTGCGATCCACTTGGGTATCTCTACCTTACTTTGTTGCCTCACTAGGGATAAAAAGAAATACCATGCTACCGGAGATGTGGGTGTGACCATTGCCACTACTCCATGACTAGATCTAGCATGTTCTTATTTTAACTTCATGTCATGATACTTATTGCTATACTCTGAGTTATCTTAATTACTGAGGTGTTATGATTTAGTTCGCATCTTGGTGGAGTATAAGAGAGACTAATAACCAAAAGGTCTCTATGTTAGGACGTGATGCCCATATAATTATAACTTGTCATTAAACTGTTGTGTTGCAATCTCATATGTCAACTCTAGTGTTCCATTGTCTACCACTTTATTAAAGAGAGAGTGCATTTGTGAAACCATGAACCCCGGTCCATTTTTAATCATAAGAAACACCTTTCCAACAACTTTTACCACTTTACCATTTTCTGCCATTTAAAAATCCGAAAATACAAAAACACTTTTACATCTTGCATTCATCATATAAAACCCAAAAATATCATTTATCATTGCTACCACCACCATTGCATATTTATTTCTTGTTTGCATTGCATATTATCTTGATATCATTCTCACACCTTGTGCTTGACAACCACTAGGTGAGGTTGAGGACCAAAACATTTACTTTGTTTTGTAGGTAACCAAAAGAAGGATAGGAAAGATAAATCTTCACTACTGATTCCCCGAGAGTTCGATATTAAACCCTCGAGTCACCCCTCGTGGGGAAAACACGTCTTCCACTTACTACACACTCTGCACTTGGAGTCTCAACCTAACCCATATTCTTTTGACGCAGGTAACTACGTCATCGGGTATCAAGACTGTTTTCTGGCGCCGTTGCCGGGGAATCATTGCTGAAAGGTTTATCCAAGGGTCCCCTGCACTAGCTCTGTTTTCTGGCGCCGGTTTATCCAAGGATATCACCAAGTCAACTTCATCACCAACTTGTGCTAACACCTAAGCTTGGGGAGGTTGCACCTACGTGAGCATCATCTTATCCATCTTTACCTTCAAAGCATTTTATTTTGTTTTGTTTTGTCTTGCATATCATATTTATATTTCGGTTTGCATTTTATTTTCAGTTTTGCATTTTGTTTGCATTTGTTATTTCGGTTTGCATTATTTTATTTTCATTTTTCATCTAAAAACATAAAACCATAAAAACTAGTGTTGTTTTTAATATGTATGCTACGCTATGGAGAAGGTTATGTCAAAACTATGGGAGCTTACTATGAATACGATCAACCAAAGAAGGAAATAGAATGCTTGAATTGCTTGAACATCTTAATGATATGGCCACTGAGTTTTGTGAATTACATAATATAACTTGCTGCTTTAGAAAAGACTATAAACACTCTCTCTATCAATGTAAGTATAATAGTGATCCTATTATTGCTTCTTATCAAGAGTGTAAATTTGCATGCCATGATATAGAACAAGTTGAGAAATATATTGCTTATGTTGCAGCCCATGAGATAGACTTTCTTATTGATAATTTTTTTGCAACTAGTCATGAAGCTCGTGTAATGAAAGGACACATTTCTATTCTTCTCCAACTTTGCAAAAAGGAATTTAGTGATAATGTTTATGTTAAAGAAAGAATTCTTGCTTCCATGGAAAGTACTAATATTTTGCAGGAAGAGGATGATGAAAACATAAGCTTGGAAGAGGAAGTATGTGAAGAGGAGATTGAAATGGATGTGCTCCAACCTAAGCTTGGGGAAGAGTTGGATCTCCCAACTTCACCATCAACATTTGATAATAGCACTCAAACTCAAAAATCTTTTGTTATTTATGAGAATCCATGTTATGATGAGTGTCAAACTGAAAATTCTATGGTCCTATATGATAACCCATGCTATTATGATGAAACTAATAATGCTCCTTTACTTTTCAATGCTACTAGTGAACTTATTGATGATAATGAGGAGTGTTGCTTAAATATGCTATATGATAATGCTTTAGATGATGGTCCTATGCTTATTGATAATCCTCCATGTTTAGAAGTTGTTACTTATTTATGTCAGGATGAAAATGATATACTTGCTGTTTGTGATGGTACTCTTACTCATGAGAGTCCTACTTTGTTCTTGAACTCTCCTACTTACACCATAGAGGAGAAATTTGCTTATGTTGAGAAATACTTATGTGATTTGCAACTATCTTTAGTTCCAAATCTTTGTTGCAATCATGATAGTAAACTTGATATTGATCTTATTAACTATTTTGAAAGAGGGAAGCATGCTAATGAATTCCATAATAAATTTAATAATCCTCTTTATGTGCCTAAATTATCTAAGTTGAATGATTCTTGTGGTTATATGGTTGAATTTATTTCTACTACTTGCAACTATTATGAAAGAGGAGGTGATAAGAACCCTCTTTATGTTACTAATAATTATATGCTGCAAGTAAATATTGTTAATATGCATTGGGAAACTTCTATTTATGGTGATTCATTCATATACAAAATGCCAATGCATAGAAAGAAAGTTAGACTTCGTTGTTATTACTTTTGTGTTTTGTTTTTCTCTCAACTAGGGTTCAACTTGACTATTATTTTGATTGGTTTGAGAACACCATGGGATCCTGGTATTATGCATGAACACTTCCAAGGAAGAGGGACACATCAAAGTTCAAGCTCCCTCATGAGCTTCGTCCACAATAAATATCAAGTAAGAAGCCTAGCTATATGGCTATAAAGAAAGCGCTTTACGGGAGGCAACCCGGTTGTTTTTATTTGTGATTTTCTTTGTGTCCTCTTGCTGTAACAAGAGACTTTGTTTTAGTTTAGTTTCTGGAATTTTTAATAAAGTGCCAAGTTTTACTCATTTTGGTTTGAAGAAGTTGCTTATAGCGTTCGGAGATTTTATTCCTGCACGAATCTGTGCACGGTATGATTTTTAATTCTTATTCTGTAACTCCGAATGAGCTCATATTTGAACTGTAGTTGCAACTTTTCATCCTCTGTATGCATGAATTTTTCGGAATTTTTCGACAAAGTTTAGTAGGGTAGAAAAATACGTTTTGCTGCTGCTGTTTTTCTGGACAGATTCTGTCCCATTTTGTTTGATGCATGCTTTGAACTTTTAACTTGAATCTTTTTGATCCAATTGAGTTTATGAGTAGGCATACAACATTATACACTTTCTGGACATCCATATGAATTTTTGTTCAAGGATTATATGCAGCAAGAAATCTATTTGTTTATCACTACTAATGCACCCCACAGAAAAGAAATGGGAGAAACGGTGTTTTGAAGTTTTTTCACAGGGATTAGAGGAGATGCACCAAGAGCTATCCAAGGATGGTGAAGACCATAAGCTTGGGGATGTGAAGACAACCCCACTGGACCTACACACTCTCGGTTTGCACACGTCTAACTTCTGTTTTTCGATCGAAACACTTTATCGCATAAACTTGGAGCGTCTTTTTGTTTGTTTTGGTTTGATTTTTATTTTGTGAGACCACCACACTATCATTTTATATGAGAGAGCTACTGGAAATTTGGGTTGATTTATGTTGGATGCTATTATTAGATTGGGAAAAGGGATGTTGGAGTTGATTTTAAAAGATACATATAGTTGCATGATTCATGAGCTTGTTAATGAGTAATAATTTGCAAGTATTTTATCAAGAGCTATCTTTTATTCATGTTTTGATGCTGAATGTTATTTACTTTGTTTAACATGGATTAGTTAGTTCTATGGACACTCATGCATGCATTTAGATGGTCAACTTTCTCCCTCTTGCTAGCCCAAAAATTCCAACAAGTAAAAACTTGTTTCCAACACCTTCAACCAAAGTTTTTCCAGTGAGTCCACCATATCTACCTATTAGCTTTATGCTATTCCGAGTATGTTTATCATGATATTTGTGTTATCTATACCTCTGAATGAAAATGCTTATGTTGTTGATTGTTATGGGAAAAGTTGGTTATAGAGCTCTCTCGAACTTGATGCACACTTTACTTTCATTGCATAATAAAACATGACCCATTGTGATTAAAATTATGATGTTGTGGGCTTGACAAATGTCTTTGGTTGAGAGTTAGCTCATATGTGCTGTCACATGGCAAGCTTTCAACATGCACTTCATTTCATTTAGTTGATATCATGTACTTTTGTTTATGGATGCTTACCATGGGTGAAATAAATGTGGAAATGAAGTAGGTTTAAATGAGTTTGTATAAATGGTTAGAGAGACGCCTGGGCCGCTAATCTAAGCCATGCATCATTCATGGTGGAAATTTACTTACATGCTATGGTGAACCTTCTGTGATACACCTTACAATAAAAAGCTATCTAATGGTAAATAAAAAGGGTGTTGAGATTGTTCATTGTGTTTGTTTGTCTTGTCATTTTGATATGGGCTTGTTCCATATCCTGGGACAAGAGGTACCCCAGTTGACGCTCTTAATGATACTATTATTACTTACAATGATATTTAACTTGAACTTGCTTTGTTTCCCAAGTTGAGTAACACATGGAGTAGGTACTTGTATTCAAGGGGCATGAGACTTTCAACCTGTACTTTGTCAAGCACACTACTCATATTTGCTTTCACTTTAAACTTAATCATTCAAGATGCTATGATAGGGGAATGAGAGCTTGACACCAAGGATTACCACATTACAATCATTAACTTAAGTAGAGAAGTTCAGAAGTTAGATGAAACTTATTCATGCTTTACCTCTACTCATATATATCTTTCCAAAGTGTCCACCTTTTATATTCAGATTTTCATCAATACTCTATGACCATTGTAGGATGTTCTTACTTATCATTATGCATACATGTGGTCCATAGTACTTTTTCTTATGTTACACTTTGTGAATTATCATTGAACATCCTTGCATTGAATACTTGATATCACTTCATAAACTATCTTGCATATTGCTACTCCTTTTAAGAATGAATCATTTGACTCTATGTAGCAATAGTAATCATCTTTGATATCCATTGATAGTATTAAATTGCAAAGTCCATGTTAGTTTTATCACCTTCATACTCGAGGACGAGTATAGGTTAAGCTTGGGGATGTTGATGCATGTAAAATGCATACATGAACTTTGCATTATTTTACTTATATTCCAGTCATATTTGCATCATATAAGGGTTATATCACTGTTTTATAATGATTTTGGGAATATTTGACATGTTTCCTATTTTTATGGAATTAACCCTGCACAGGCAGAAAACCCTATTTCTATATTTTAATGTTTCAGGGACCCAAACGACGTCCAAATGACCTGAAATTTACGAGCGTCAATTTTTGGAAGGAAGAAGACTTGGGAGCGAAGGAAGCAAACAAGCGGAGCCCGAGGGCCAAGATAGGTGGGCCCACGCGGCCAGGTACATGGGCCCGTGGGACCCCTCCTTTTGGGCCTCGGAGCTCCGTTGCCGTCGATCTTTCCTCCACCGACTCGTTTTGACCTAAAACCGCCTATAAAAATAGCCCCCGACGTTCTCTGGAAGGAGCGCCGCAGAAACACAGAAACACGAAACAGAGACCTGGAGTTGCAGATTGGAGGGGGAAAACTCCGGCGGGGCGCTGCCGGCGTGGTCTCCATCTTCTCCAACGACTTCTCCACCGTCTCCATGATGAAGAGGGAGTAGTCCACCTCTGGACTATGGGTTTGTGGAAGTAACTTATGTATCTCTCTCTCTTGAGCTTCACTAATTAGTACCGTATGAGCTGCTGAACATGATTACGGTCATCTATGTAATACCTTTGTGGTGGATCTTTTTATGAGTTAATATATGTTTGAGATTGCAATGGTTTTGTTTCAGTTATGAAAGTAGATGCATATTATGTACCCCGTTCTTATTTACTTGTCATGATCAAGCATGTTTATGAGAGCGTGTGAGGGGGAACGTGTGCATTAGTTGGAGTAACGGGGGTGGCTAGTGCAGTGAACGTGAGAGAAAGTTCTGCGATCCACTTGGGTATCTCTACCTTACTTTGTTGCCTCACTAGGGATAAAAAGAAATACCATGCTACCGGAGATGTGGGTGTGACCATTGCCACTACTCCATGACTAGATCTAGCATGTTCTTATTTTAACTTCATGTCATGATACTTATTGCTATACTCTGAGTTATCTTAATTACTGAGGTGTTATGATTTAGTTCGCATCTTGGTGGAGTATAAGAGAGACTAATAACCAAAAGGTCTCTATGTTAGGACGTGATGCCCATATAATTATAACTTGTCATTAAACTGTTGTGTTGCAATCTCATATGTCAACTCTAGTGTTCCATTGTCTACCACTTTATTAAAGAGAGAGTGCATTTGTGAAACCATGAACCCCGGTCCATTTTTAATCATAAGAAACACCTTTCCAACAACTTTTACCACTTTACCATTTTTGCCATTTAAAAATCCGAAAATACAAAAACACTTTTACATCTTGCATTCATCATATAAAACCCAAAAATATCATTTATCATTGCCACCACCACCTTGCATATTTATTTCTTGTTTGCATTGCATATTATCTTGATATCATTCTCACACCTTGTGCTTGACAACCACTAGGTGAGGTTGAGGACCAAAACATTTACTTTGTTTTGTAGGTAACCAAAAGAAGGATAGGAAAGATAAATCTTCACTACTGATTCCCCGAGAGTTCGATATTAAACCCTCGAGTCACCCCTCGTGGGGAAAACACGTCTTCCACTTACTACACACTCTGCACTTGGAGTCTCAACCTAACCCATATTCTTTTGACGCAGGTAACTACGTCATCGGGTATCAGCGGGCCCCACCATGGCCGCGCCGTGGGTATGTGTGGGCGCCTCGGAGCCCGCCTCCGACTCCGTTTCGACCCGTGCTTTCCTTTTGTTGTTAAACTTTTTGCTATATAATCACCCGGATCTCTCGAGGTCCGTATATCGTGTTTTCGTTGTGATTTGTTTTCGAGCTGTTTCTGCCAGGGTTAGCTCCAAGATTAGAACAATGTCTTCGTCCGAGGCTCCGAAGGATAGCTTCTTCAAGAACGTCATCGACCCGTACATCAATGAGCTGAAGCAGCACCCACAAGAGTTAGGACTTGTGGATGGAGCCCTTGTGCAAGAACATGTCAAAGGACCCCAGATGGAGGGAGACATAAAGACCATGCTAGAAGAACTGGAGCACGAAGTCTTCCGGTACCAGAAGATGATAGAGCGCGGAGTGGAGATCAACTACAAGATTATTAATGAGCTTATTGCTGAACACAAGAAGGAGACTAGCAAGCTATGTGATGACATCTTCACGCTTAGTGAAACCACGTCCAATTTGCAAGCGCAAATCTATGATCTTCAAAACCAAAACTGTGAGTATGAAGCTAGGTTCAAACGCATAAGTTCTGCTGCGAGTTTCAGGGCTGTTGAAACCAAATCGTGCTTCTTTGATGGGGAGCCTCTACCTTGGAAATCTGATGAAGAGTCTTCTTGGCCACCCAAGGATCAAGTTTAAATCGTCAAGGGGTAATGACACTCCCTTGGCTTGTTCCAAGCTTGGGGGAGTGCCCAGTATCATCTTTATCTTTTGTTTTTATAAGTTCGTGGTCATATCATGAGTAGAGAAGTTATCATATAAGATCATCATCGTCTCCGCCGCCATCACCATCATCTCCACCGCTCCACTTTGTTCCGCTGTAACATCTAGGGTTATACTTTGTCTAGTTCATAGGGGGAACTCTCCCGGTGTTAATTACTCCTTGTGGTTCATGCTATTGAGTTTTATCGGTGAATTACAGTTTATGTCCAGATTGTTGTTCATCATTATATCACCTCTGGTCATGATCCATATGATGTCTTGTGAGTAGTTCGTTTAGTTCTTGAGGACATGGAAAAGTCTTGTCGCTAGTAGTGGAATTATGTTGAGTAATATTTAATGGTTTGATATTTAAGTTGTGGTGTTATTCTTCTAGTGGTGTCATGTGAACGTCGACTACATGACACTTCACCTTTATGGGCCTAGGGGAATGCATTGTGTAGTTGGATACTAATTGTGGGGTTGTCGGAGTGACAGAAACCTAAACCCCCGTTAGTAAACCGGTGCACGAGGGAGCGTTGGATCTCAGAGTTTAAGGCTGTGGTTAAATTTATCTTAATTACTTTCTTGTAGTTGCGGATGCTTACAAGGGGTATAATCACAAGTATGTATTAGTCCTAGTAAGGGCGGTGCATTAGCATAGTTTCACCCACACAACACTTATCAAAACAATAAAGATTAATCAACTGTATGAAGCGAAAGCACTTGACTAAATTCCCATGTGTCCTCAAGAACATTTTGCCACCATAAGTAAACCAACCGGCTTATCCTTTGCTCTAAAAAGGATTGGGCCACTTGCTGCAATTATTATTACTGTCTTTTATTTACTTGTATTTTATTTATCTGCTATATCAAAAACCACTAAAAACTTGTCTGCTAGTGTTTACAGTGAAACCTTGACCGAAACTACTTGTCAACACCTTCTGCTCCTCGTTGGGTTCGACACTCTTGTTTATCGAAAGTACTACGATACACCCCTATACTTGTGGGTCATCAAGACTATTTTCTGGCGCCGTTGCCGTGGAGTGAAGTGCTATTGGTAAGTGGAATTGGTAAGGGAACCTATTACTGTAAGTGTTGTTTTTATTTATGCTTTCTGCTTTATTTTATCATGGAGAGATCTCCATTTGAATTCCTATTTGGGAATACTACTACCACTGCTAAGGTAGTAGATGAGGCGCCACCTGCTCAGGTAATTCCATTTAAAATACCTATGAAAATTGTTGAACGTGTTACGAATAACTGCTATGAAGGAGATGGAACTGTCCATCCTGGTGATCATTTGTTGTTTATACATGAATTATGCGAGTTGTTCAAGTGTGCAGGTATTTCAATGGAAGAAGTTAAGAGGAAATTGTTCTCTATATCGCTAATGGGCAGAGCTGCGAAATGGTATAAGCTGCTGAAGAATGGCCGATCTATCGGTTGGGAGGAAATTGTACCTCTCTTTTATTCTAAATTCTATCCTCCTAGTGAAATTCATCAAGATCGGAATCTTATATATAATTTTTGGCCTCATGATGGAGACAGCATTGCCCAAGCGTGGGGGAGATTGAAATCACTAATTCTCAAATGCCCCATTCATGAGCTTCCGGGTAATGTTGTTGTTGATAACTTCTATGCAAGGCTTTCTCTTCATGATAAAACTCTGTTGGATACTGCTTGTTCTGGATCATTTACACGTAATAAAAAAGAAGTTAAATGGACCTTCTTATCGGATTCAGGAAAATACTGAGGATGGGAGAACGACAAAGGTAGAGAGTCAGGTATAAAGTATGATTATGAATGCATTAAAGTTTTCATGGGTACCGATAATTTCCGTAATCTTTATAATATGTATGGTCTTGATTCTCAAGTTATTGCAAATTGCTATAAAGCTTTTGCCTCTTATCTTGATATTCCTAAAAAGAGTTGAATAAATATCATGAACCTTATAAAGATAATGCTAAATTGGCCACTGTTAAAAATATTGAAGTTCATACTGTTGACCACATTTTGCCAGAACCTTATGTTGAGAAAATACCTTTTCCTGTTAAAGTCAAGGAACATTCTATGATAGCTAGTGTGGTTAACAAAAGTGCAAAGAAAGCTGTAGAACCTGATGAACAAATAAATGTTGAACCTGCAGTAGCAATAGTAAAGGACCTTGTCACAGAAAACATAGAAGGAGGACATATTATCTTTTGTGAAGATGCTTCTAATTTTGTTTCGCATCCTGGTAGATCTAGGAAAGCAAGTGTTCCTGTGCTTTCAGTTAAAATAGGAGAACATTGCTATTATGGTTTATGTGATATTGGTGCAAGTTCCAGTGCTATTCCTTTTGATCTTTATAAAAAATTATGCATGAAATTGGTCCTTGTGAACTTGATGATATTGATGTGGTTATTCAGCTTGCTAATAGAGAAACTATCTCTCCAATTGGTATTGTAAGAGATGTTGAAGTTTTATGTGGTAAGACTAAATACCCTGCTGATTTTCTAGTACATGGTTCTGTTGCTAGTAAAACATGTCCTATTATTTTTGGTAGACCCTTCTTAAATACATGTGGTGCAATTATAGACTGTAAGAAAGAGAAAATCTATACTAAATTTGATGGAGAAGCTTATGAGTTTAATTTTTCTAAGTTTGGTAAAAATCTTTATGAAACCGAATTACCTAACGAGGATTCAAAAATTGAACAACTTGCTGCTATTGCTATTGCGCCTAACAGTGCTTTGCAGCAATACATGGAGGAACACGAAAGTGAGGTCTTTATGGAAGAAATAAATGAGATTGACAATATCTTTCTTCATCAACCACCAATACTTAAACATAATCCGCCTGTAGAAGATTTGGGTACTTCTGCACCTCCTAAGGAAGATCCTGTTTTCGATTTAAAACCTTTGCCTGATAATCTTAAATATGCTCACATTGATGACAAGAAAACATATCCTGTTATTATTAGTTCTAAACTTTCAGGTAATGAAGAAGCAAGGTTGATAGAAGTACTGAAGAAACATCGAGGAGTTATAGGATACACTCTAGATGATTTAACGGGGATTTCTCCTACTATATTCAACACGCCATCAACATTGAACCTGATGCAAAACCATTTGTTGAGCATCAACGTCGTTTAATCCCTAAGATGAAAGAAGTGGTAAGAAATGAGGTATTAAAACTCCTTGATGCTGGTATAATTTATCCTATTGCTGATAGTAGATGGGTAAGTCCTGTGCATTGTGTTCCTAAGAAAGGAGGGT